>JAOWCC010000577.1:45577233-46177233 GCA_030867875.1 Actinernus sp. WN-2022 | reverse complement strand
TTATCTTATAGATGCAACGATGACGTCACAAAGAGACGATAACTAGTGCGTCACGAGATGCAGTCGAGTGTAGTAACTGATGTTCTCGTCACGTTGTGACGTCAGTAATCTGTGTAGCTATAAGAGGACAGACAATCATTTTCGAGTGCAATTCTGGATTTATTTAAACGAGTGAGTTTTATAAAGAGCATCAAAATTGCATCCAGAATTGCACGAGAAAGCCATATGATTATTTGTTAATAATATTCATCTGCGTATTTGTACTTTTTGTCGTGATATGATGTTATTCAAAGGATTTTGCTTCAGATTTTCTCTTCTCCCAGCTGTAAATGTGGAAATATCTCTTTGTTATTGTTCTACATTGTTGCAAAAGTTTGTAAAGACCGCCGCCTCTCAGTCAATCCAATTCATGAGTTCTGGTTGGATATATTTTGTTCACATCTGAGGGTATTACATGATTCGGCACTGGTACAACACGATTTAGCACTGGTATTAGCATAAATACAGCTGCTCTCAACCAATCAAATTCGAGAACTCATTGCATGTATATTATTAGTTTTATTCAATAATTAGCTTTCCCAACAAAATAGAGTGCGTATGTGAGCTTGGGACGTCATCTGTATTGTAATAGATCATGGCCACTCAAAGCGCGCGTTTCACCCCTCTATGATTTTGCCCCTCTGTATAACAGGTCTTAGGTTTCTAAATATGAGAGTCGTACCAGTAATACCTTCAAATCGTTCTCCTTCTGGAGGATCTATCACAGCCTTTAATGGCTCTCCACCACCACTGAAAATCTCATTCATTCTATCCTTAGCTGTGACTACAAACACCGCCTCTAGTCCAATCTTCGCCCTTTGAATACCAACTCCTGTAGCGTAACAAAACCTAGGGTATGCATGATACACCTTAACAGTCCCCATTTTCTCGATGGCATTTCGAAACTCGTCCGGGTTAAGATGATAATCGATGATCTCGTCTTCCAAGGGGTCGTACTCTAGCTTTACTTGATTCAAATCTAGTAGCCTTGTAGTCATTTGTTTCCTAACCAGCATGACCTCGGCCTCGTTGCCATGCCGGAGGGCGTTCTCCGTAAAATCAATGCTACTGTTTAAATTTCCCAGCATCATTTCTAAATCTTCGTATTGAATTTCTAAAGTTTTTGATTTCATTCTGTGAATGTTGTTGACTTGTGTCAGGAGATCTTCCTCGCGTTCTTGGATTACCTCCAGACATCTCTTGGTATTTCTTACGATCTCTTGTCGAATTTCCTCGGCCTTGCAGTCGACGCGTTTGCGCATCTCCTCGACAGAATTGATGGCTTCTTTAAGATGAGTCAGCTTCTTCTTCGTGTTCATCACCAGAACACCAACCTAATGTTGGTTCACGGAAAAAACAACAACAAAAAAGAACCCTTAGTTATAATAACTATTTTATACAATTGATTTAAAGACCCCATTTTTTCATAGATGATGTAAATATTTCTCTATCTACACCTGCATCCTTACGTCGTTAATGAAAGACGCCGATCAGGCGCGATACATGCCACATCAGCGGTTTTGTAAACGCTCTTAGAAGAAAAAAAACAAGGTAGACTTATTTAAATACAGAGCAAAAAATCTTAAAATCGTAATTAGTCGTAATTTAATACAGTGATACGCGATGATACAACAGTGGAAGACGTACTTTAGAAACAAATTGGATGTTTACCAAATTATAATTTTGAAATGAAAAAATTGAATTTTACACCTTTCTAGGTTATAAGAATTTGAAACTTAGAAAGTAGTTTAAAAGGTTTGTGGAACTTATTTGCATGATATTGTGCGAATAGGAAAAGCTTACGCATGAAGGAATGAGCACAATGTGTCAATGCAGGTTCCTCTTTCAGTTTTTTTTTCAATATGAATTAAAAGTTATCATTATTTCCGCGCTGCGCATTAATTCAACTTGAAAGCATCTGAGTTATGCCTCGGGCACACGGGCTCAACACCTCTTCAACACCGGTTCAACATTTTGTCGAAGGATATGGAAAGTATGCAAGTCAAACGGAGATGTTGGAACCGTTTAACCCGCCGCGGGGCTTTTAAAATTAATTAGCACGCACGAATACTGTTCATATCATAGCAAATAACATGGATCTAGGTGAGTTCAATGCAATTCTCAATATTAGAAATGATAAGTAGTCCAAAAGATGTTCGAGTTCGAGTTCCCAACGTTAAACATAATACCTTACCTTAGTTTTTATACTAGAGACGGATAATGCGTCAAGACGTATCTTAGTGCGTCTTCTTAGTTCATCTAGTATAAAAACGATGACAAGACGCATTATGCGACTGGACGAACTAAGTTTTGTAATCCGTCCAAAACGACACACTATCGAACTTAGTTCGTCCAGTCGCATAATGCGTCTTGTCGTCGTTTTTATACTAGATGAACTAAGAAGACGAGCTAAGTTTTCTTTGCCCAAAAGAACAACAACAAATAGAAACCATTCCCTCTAAAAAATATGGCGGGATTTATCTCAAGCATGTTAAGGCATGGTTTTTGAGCAGTTCTGATAAAACATTCAAAATTCGCTATCTTTGTTATTTATGCATGAAATGATTACCGTATTATTCCAAAGTTATAGGGTCGTGTGTCTTAACATTCAAGTATCGGTATTTTGGTGTTTTGAAGGTCACGTGACCTTAAGGCTGATAAAACAAAGAAATCAAAATGGGGTGGCGGAAGTTATTGTTTTGTTTCAGATTTTCGGTTGGAAAGGTTAAGCTTATTATGGGAAATGAGACTGTGTCCGGAATGGTTGACTTTTTATCACTGAAGAGGATACAAATGGCGAAAAATGGTTCCAAGAATAGGTCACGTGACCTGTTTTCTATATTTTCGCTTTAACAGTCTATCAGGGTCAACTATTCCGAACTGATATTTAAAGTCAACCGCAAGGGTAATCAGATAAACACAAAATCGTTACTTAAAATATACAATGTACCACCCCGTTTTTAGTTTAATTTTCAACTTTTTGTGATCACGTGGTTGGTCACGTGATATACATTTTACCAAAATTTTATATTAGGACGACTAAAAACGCTGAGATTAGTTATAACGACTATTGTTCTAGGATTTGAGCAAATTCAAGTGACTCTATTCAAGAAAATAGCTGTAGCCTCGTTTTCATGTTCAAACCATGCCTTAACATGCTTGAGATCATCAAGGTCGTCTCATATTTCGTCCCGCCTTTATACTAGTCGCACTAAGTTGTCTTTGCCCAAATACGCCCAGAGGCATTATGCGTCTCTAGTATAAAAACGGCCAATTTGGTAAATGACCAATAGCGATTGAAAGAAGGGATAAATATCCTTGTTGTTTTCAGTTCTGAGCTACGCTTTTTAGCATCCTGCGTATTTACTAGCTGCATGAGTCATGACTGACTACCAGAAAATGCGAGCCTGCGTTCAAAGATTATTTTCATTAAAATCATTAGCATGGGTTCCTGGTAATCACAGCTTACATCAACAGAGTAACTGAATGGCCTGAACTTCAAAATTTAGAAACAGGAACACGTTTTTTCTGACAAATTACGAACGGGTTTTCAAATAATTTTGTTTGTTTGATATTAAAAGCTCATGGACCACTTGCTTAATTGGTTGTTCTAAAATAATAATCATTCTAAGCCATGCGGCGACAGCTTCAGCATAAGTTTTCTAATAACATCAACGTGTCCTTTATTGTCTGTGTTTAGTAAAGTAAAGTAATAAAAGTAAAGTAAGGCAATCTTATTTAACGTCGGTAATTCGTGAATGTCTAATAAGAGTCAGATAAACTTGAGGCCGACGGTGCAGTCACACGTTACCAACCGCTTGACCCCCTTCCCCGATTAAGAGAATTCAAAGCTCTACCGCGAAGCTTCTCTGATCAGTGAAAAGTCGGTGCAGATGTGTGGCCGTTCCGACACAGAAATCGAACTCGGGATCGCATGTTCAAAGTGTTGTGCACTAACCCATTGTGCCATACACCTGCACCTTGTCATGGTTACGTTACAGGTTTAAAGCTTGGCTTCCGATATTTCGTAAGATAAGTAAGATATATACGTTACTTTACAATGATTACTTTACCGCTCACCTCTGAGCGATGTTTCTTGTCAACATCTTTCAAGTATCCATAGCGATGTTCCCTGTGATCAATAATCAGACACTCACGACACACAGGTTCGTCACAAGTCTCACAGAAGTACTTTAAGACATCCTTATCGTGTATGCTGCAAAGTAAAGGCCTATGGAGCTTATCCTGTACTTCTTGTCCTTGCAGCTCGTTCAAGGCAAGAACTTCGTGCTCTTTGGTTAACTTGGTGCGGCGGTGCGCGGAAACACATTGCTCACAGAGAAACTCCATGCATTCGATGCAGCGCGATGTTGCATAGTTCCTATCCTCGCAGTTCGTACAGAAGATTGGTTTAGAGTTGCAGAGTGCGACTGAGAGAAAATCCAACATATTGTTGATAAAGAAGTTGGTAGAAAGAGCAGAGACTCCTGACTTGGGAACACTCACTTCACAGCGGCATGTGGGACATATTATTATGTGTTCGCCAGCGTGGATGAGGCCTTTTAAGCAATGCAGGCAAAACGTATGGAGGCAAGGAAGTACTTTGGGAGATGTGTATGTCTCCAGGCATATTGGACACTTCAGAAGATGTTCCGACAGCTTCTCAACCTCAACCGAAGCCATTGATTGTCTTGTTCAAAGACTAGTTGTAAAAACTAGTACTACATAAATGGGTACAGTTAGGATAGTAAAAGCGAAAAGCCTAAATAACGCCCTTTGGATTTTTGAGAGAGATCTCGAAAGTTTAAACAACCGTCACACATTTCTTTGACCGCGTCTCTAAGATAACTTAAACACCCTAAATTAGGAATTAAAATCCTGTCGCAATATTTACTCCAATGAGCAAACCCCTTGACAGTAAAACCTTGCAGTTTCCTCCAAGAACGTATAGCTCCACAAATGGTTCACATATCGAATTTCTTACGTAAGCCTTTGGTGAGTTGAGAAGGAATATCCGAAACTCGATGTGAATCTTGGTCCGCTGCAAAAGGCTGACCTGCTTGTTTTATGTTAGGCTTGTCGTTTTTCACGGGGCGAGGCAAGTCAGATCTGAAACTTCTCAGTCACATCTCAAGTTTATAAAATTTCTTCCTGTCATTGAAGTCGATGAAGTCTTTGAAATGTGTAGGATATTAAGATGCTCCACCGCAGATGTTGTCCAACTCGGTAATAGAATACGCCCTTACAACTTATTTTAACTGTCTTTCTTCTGGAAATTATCATAATAAACAAGCTAAGGTCAGGTGACATATCAAATTGTGCCACCAGTTCTCCACCTGCTGGCTTCGAATGAAGGAGTCGTTGGTGAGGACATTAATCTATTTGTATATATAAATAGCCTTGCTGGTATCCAGGGCTCACTTTTATGGAGATACAATGGAAAACAATTTCCTGTAAAACCTATAGTCGGCGTGGAAGATAACTTAAACTATAAGCCTAAGAGTTGAAACTGGTAGGGTAACCGGACTAACCGGTTTGGGAAGCGAGATGCATCGGACGATTCGAGCGCTTACCCTTTTATGGAGATATTTTAAGTGTGGTGGCCAGCTAACGATAGATACACTTTCATTGGAAAGCCTTTACGTTTAATTACGTTTCAGCCATCACAATTTCGAAAAGTCTTCCGTTGCTGCATAGCCGATCAGACCATGGTCACTCAGCTAGCGAAAGAGAAAGGTTAATGCTACCACAGCCTGACAGTGGCCACTTGATTAGTTAATTGGCTAATTATTTAATTCGGCTAATAATTAAAATATCTCGTAGCGCATTACGAGAATGGATATGCTATATGCCGAAAAATAACATAAAACTTGAAAAAATGAGAATAGCTCTAGTGGTAGTTAGGTGCTGGGAGATCGTTAGTTCGAATCCCGACCGTGTCCTTTGGCAGGAACGTAAATAAGCCGTTGGCATGTCTCTCAACACTTTCTCTTCATAAATGGGGGACGTTAAAGCACCTGTTGTGCTATTCGTGAAGAGAAGAGGATTGTTACCTGGTACAACAGCCTGCTCTCGTTATGTCTCAGAATTGAATTGATCTTGGTAATTGGCTAATCAAAAAGCTAGAGGACTAATGAATCCTCAGACCCAGAACTTAATAACTACGCCAGTTTACCCTTTTGTACCTTTGTGCTGATCGATAAGCTCAATTTAATTTCTTGGTAATTTATTAATTAAATCTTATGGATTGATTCTATATTCTGATTGAATATATATCGATATTATTTTTGTGAGTACGACTATTATAGCAAATTATACCGTGTAAAATATTTAGTATTTCTGTGCCACAATTCCTTGTATTAATGCCTTTCCTAAACTTTATTCCTGAGGCTTTCTTCTTTTAAAATATAAAATAGTGTTCAAAATTAATTCTCTATTTCTTGGATTTTCAGTGGAGTTTCCAGTTATCAAGTTATTTAATTTAACCTCCATTTAATTGATACTTCCCGTTTAGCCAATCTTATAGAATAACTATCTTTATTTATGAAATGTATCGTATTTCGTTTCCACTGAAGAAGCTAGAAAATAATATCCTAACTTGATTTTCTTACATGTGATTTAGTTCATTTATAAAAATATAAATTATGGTAACTTAAGAGTCCTTAATTTTACTGTTCGTAATTTAAATCATTGAGAATCTCTGAATTAATAAAACCACCTGCAATTATTGACAGTTGCCAAGGTAAACATCCCTGCAAATTTGCAGACATGCTACGGAAGGCAACACTACAGTTGGAGTCTTTAAAAGTAGCATTACTACAAGTTACCAGGGCGGTTGTTGGATCTCTAAACATAAAATGAAAACTTTCTACTGCGTATTTAGTTTAGCAGTCATATTTGCAGAAATACACGGTAAGTAAGTAACACATGAAGTATCGTATCTTCATAATTGAAAGAGATATAGTCCCAATATTACCAGCAATCAATTTGAAGTAACGTCGCTATAATGCTAACCTAAAGTTGATTTGCTATTTTATCTCTCGAAATCACACAGTAGAGGTAGCGTTTCTCTTACAACTTTTGAAAGTAGAACTTATATTAACTTTCAGTATTCAAACCGAAGACGTTTTACAGTTATTTCTTTATTGTCAAACCAGATAAACTCGTAATTCTGAATGGTTATATATTCAAGCTATAATTATTCATAAATTTTCACTCGCCAAAATGTCTTATCTCCGATAAGTTGTATCATTTAAAGTGCCTACGAAGCTTATTATTTTTATTTTAGATATCAATTCTAAACCAAGTGAATAGTACAATGGTACAATATATTTTGCTTTGAATGCTGTGCCGCTGAGTTAAGGAGGTTTTAATATCCAAAATGCTAATTACATGACGTCAGGGGAGGCATCAATTATTATACAATTTTTTTTGTTACAATTAAACAATTTTTTAAAATTATCAGTGTTATACCCATGGTTGAAATAAAATGATGTTAGAAATTTGTTTTCCTATATCAGTAGAAATGCCCATTCACAATCAGTAAGAAGTGATTGCATATACCTCCCCTGACGTCATGTAATTAGCATTTTGGATATTACCATTCTACTATTCACTTGGTTTAGAATTGATATCTAAAATAAAAAAATAAGCTTCATAGGCACTTTAAGTTAAATAGGGCTACACTCAGACTAGTCTCTTTTGCAGCCGTTTTTAGTGTCGGTCCCATATAATGCATACATACTCCCCAAGGAGACTACACTCAGACCCGCTAGAGGTAATGATTTATTGCTTAGTTTGTAACATCTTATTCTTTACTTAGTCGAAGGAAAAGAAAACAGTGTACATCTTCACAAATATCTACTGGATCCTTCTCGGTATGACAAACGAGTACGACCAGCTGAAAACACACAGGAGGCTGTTAACGTGACATTTGGCATTGTGCTACAGGAAATTATGAATCTGGTAAAGTTATCAATAACATCGATCAAGTTGAAATATTATCTTAACAATCAGTGAGAAAAATAATTCCGCAACTCTGAAACCACTGGCGGAAGTTTGTAATTAATTTTGAATCAGTTTACTTGAAACGATTTACTTATCTTTATGTGATGGCACTATCTTAATTTCTTTATATCGTAGAATGACAAAAGTCAGTTACTCATCACAAAAGTTGCCATAATACAGGTAAGGATTCGATGGAAGCTCTTTGCTATTCATTTTTCTAAATGGAAGAACAATGTAAATCGTTTTTCCATGGTTTTAAGTGCATGTTACAAATTAAAAACATTATATGAAGTCAGCGCATGCAGAATTTGTAATGAGTTTACTATTGTCTCTCCTTTAATATTCTTCCTCCTTCCTCCTTCCTCCTTCCTCCTTCCTCCTTCCTCCTTCCTCCTTCCTCCTTCCTCCTTCCTCCTTCCTCCTTCCTCCTTCCTCCTTCCTCCTTCCTCCTTCCTCCTTCCTCCTTCCTCCTTCCTCCTTCCTCCTTTTCCCTTCCCCTTTCTCTTCCTCTCCTTCAGTTCTTCGCCGATCTTCCTCTTCCTCTTCTCCTACATCCTAGGTTTACTTCTTTATACCGTTGTTCCTTATCGGTACCTTTCTCCTTAATGGTGCAGTCCTGGGTAGACAAATCTCTGTCATGGAACAAGACAGCCTTTGGTGGAGTGGAGCAAATCTCCATCCATCCAGAATTAATATGGATACCAGATATCGTCCTTTATAACAAGTAAGAAACAACAAAATATGTGAATGACAATAAAGTTGAGGTTACAATCTCAGATGATTGTACTAGTTTAGGAAGAGCAGTTTTGGAAACGTGTTGTACTTATTCTATCTGCTTAATTGGGTTTAATAATTAGCTCTCGCCTACAGCTCATCTTTTCACAGATGTTAGAGAAGATATTCAATATCAGTTTCAAAACTTTTAAAGTGCAAGTATCATGTCAAAAATAAAATATTATATTGTACTATTGTGTTTGTTTCTCACAAAAAGGTATTAATCTTGCAAATTTTGTAACATTTCTGGCATTTAATCCCTAATTTTGGTTACTTTTCATGGATCCTGTGACGTCATAAGATGAATCAACTCTCTTCCTAGAGAAACTACTACCGACAATAAAATCCCGTAGGTTTTCATTGTGACATCACAAGATGAATCAATTCCGCAATTCGGGTAGCATTTATTCTAGTTTAATTTCTGCTCCTGCCTCTCAAAGAAAACTAAGTTAGACAACTGAAGTATATCACAAATATATCACATGTTTTCTCAGTGGTAATCATGCACTCGACACTATATAAACAGTTTCCCCACCCACAATTCCCTCTTTTGCTCTGACGAAGGGCTAGCGCTCGAAACGTAAGCTGCTACTCGCTTTCCACGGCGGTTAGCATACCTCAATCGACTTTAGTTGATTACATACCAGTGTATATCACAAATAGAATTTGGGGCAAATAGAGTTCATGTTGTTTTATGGCGCTACTTGCACTTTAAGAAGCATTGGTGTTTTGCTTTCGCCTTATTTACGCAGCAGCAATCTTGACTTGGAACAATACATTTTGCGTAAACAGCCTCGCGTTTGTGTACGCAAGAACAAAGGTCAGTTTTATTCTCAACCCTGAGATTAAATATGTCCGCCGTGTGAATAACGTGTACGAATTCCGTTCGTACAGCATAGATACTTTGACAAATTTAAAAATTCAGACGTTGCAGGTAAAATTCTTCGTAACGGGAGAGGGTGCCATTTTTGATTTCACGTTATTAAAGATAACTGTTACTGAAAGAAGAGACTGCATGTGCATGACGCTTATAGATGAGACAGAATTTCAAAACTAGCATGCAATGTCTTATAAATTAAAAATGTAGTCCTTTAATTGATCACATATCACGTCTATAGACTATATCGCAACTCCGCCGTCGCAGTGCACTCTGGGATGGATATCTCAGTTGCCATTGTTAAATCCAAGATGGCCGCCCAGCAACAACAATGAAAAACTGATATATCCATCCCAGAGTGCACTGCGATGGCGGGATTGCGATATAGTCTATGGTGTCAAGTACTAGTACATCACGTTTTCCAACTATTTCTTTGTAAATTAATGCAGTAAAAGTAGTTTGATTTTAATTATGGTTTCTCTAATTATATTCAAGTGCAGGAGAGGGTTTTGGTGAAGGTACAACTCGTACGGATGCTGTAATTCGTTATGATGGCCTCGTGAGCATGAACATCCCCTCCATACTAAAGAGTAGTTGTAAGATCTACGTCGCTAATTACCCGTTCGACGAGCAGAGTTGTAATCTGAAATTTGGTTCCTGGACGTACGATGGGTCACAGATCGCTCTACATATTGAGGTATGAATTATTAGGTTTATGTTATATATGTATTGTTTTAACCACAGTTACATCCTAACTATAATTCTAAATCTATCTCACTCAATGAACAGTATTTCTTTCTTAAATTGCAATTATCGTACCAGAAAAGAGGCATTCATAACGTTTGCGCGTGAGAAATTTTAATTCGTTATAAAATCGCAATAGGACAATAAATATTTTTCCAACAAAGCTAAAGTATTAAGCATGTAAACCGATTAGTTACTATAAGGCACTGTCATACAGTTCAGAGAATAGATGATTTCTTACGTGCTATTTCGATTGTGTTCTGATCACAAGGAATTGGGGCCGTCGAACGAAAGGGGCTATGTCATGGTGTTGCGCAAGTGTGGAATCAATATTCGATTGCTGTATGTTAATTGGCTACAGACAGTTAATAAAAGTTCACAACCTTAATACTTGGTTGAAAGGATATGCAATATGTTCTTTGCAGACTAGATCTACGCACAGTTTGTTAGTATTTCCTTTGATTTCAACCATCCCACACGTGTGACAATCACTAACACTAATTTTTGGTCTGACCCGGAACAGAAATGCAGGCCTCTAACCGTAACACAGCCCCTTTGACATTTGGCGCCATCTTTCCTGTATGGTGGATCGTAGTTACACATTCTTATTACCGTACTTAATGCCGAGGTTTGTCCATATCACTCCTGTTTTGATTCACCTCCACTGGTTGCCTGATAAGAATCGGGTGGAGTTCAAGATCGATCTCCTTGTATATAAGGCTCTGAACGGAATGGCGCCGAATTACATCTCGGAACTACTGAGAAGTAAGCCTGTTAACTGATATATTCTAAGGTCAGATGATCGGCATCTTGACTCCTGGCTCCTAGAACAAAATGCAATTAGACCTTTGGCGACAGGGCGTTTGCCCACGCAGGCCCTGTAGTGTGAAACTCCTTACCTATGACTATTAGACTCTGTACTAACATTGACCTGTCGTTTTAAGAAAGCATTTAATTGTTAATTATTATCATATTCAATTTGTAGCACTCAGTAGTAGCATATATTTTAAAGTTCCGTTTTAAACTTTTACCTTTTTTAGCCTTTCTTGTATGTACATACACGTATTTATTTTATTTTCAACTTAATGTAAAGCGCTTTTGAATACTTTACATAATTTAAGCGCTATACAAATTCATACATTATTATTATTCATTTTGCCTTTATCTCGTAGTTGATTTTGGATAGCTATTCAGTGTCGAAAATAAAAACAATAAATAATGATAAGCGCTCACCTTGAACTAATAAAAGTTCAAAAACTCATGAATAATTGAGCATTTTGTCCAATCAGATGAAGCAAATCAGTCACGTACATGCTCCTATATACCTGATAAAATCTCATCATTCTAAAAAGCCCGCCGAGGGATTTGAATAATCTGTCCCAGGGGGAAACGGGGTTAATGACTGAGAAAATGGATAAGTACCTTCCAACTCTTGGAATTTCTATTGATGTTTCAGCTTTCTCATTGAATTGCTAATTAGGATAAACGTTTTATATAAAGAATACTAATGAACATGAAATTATATATAAAGTTTCATCCTAATTAAGAATTCACTGATAAAGACCCAAAGATAGCAAAAAGTACACGGAACATAAGGTACCTAGATAATAAATGTTGCACTTAAACCAAACTCAAAGTAACGTGCATTAAACTTACAAACATCGATCCTCTTCATATTTTGTGCCGGAGTCAAAAATTTAGAGCCTGCCGTCATGCCAGTCACATCGCTTTCCAAGTCTTGAACTTTAACGATGTCAACCACGACACCAAATCCATAAAGTACAGGTTATTCTTGCCCAAGCTTTTTCTTTGCCACACAATGCTTTCAGCATTGCGAAACGCCGCTTCAAACAACATAGTATGGTAATTTATCCATGTCAATCCCTTGAGATGTTCGTAATCGCAGGCGGTGATTACTCGAAAAAACACTGCTGCTCGTTTATTAAACAGTATGTAAATGTATTCAGTGCAGTTTACAATCATGAGTGATTGTTACCCTAGAATACCTTAGAATACTTAGAATACCAATGCCCTACTCTTTCTCGAAATAACACAACAGGTTCTTTCTCGTCCCCCTAATCGTATAGATTAGAAGAGGAAGGAGTCAGACAAGGCCAACGGCTTATACGTCCCTGCCCAAGGACACAGCCGGGATTCGAACCCCTGACCTCCCGCACTCTAGACCGTGCTCTACCAGCTGAGCTAACCAGCGAGGCGGTTAGAGATTTTGTTCTACTAAGTTGTGTCCTTGGGTACATTTAGCGAGCCTTCTAGGTGACTTCATTTCGTACTGACCAAAGTCCCCGACATTTATTATTCATCCTCTAAAATTTGCCTGGTTTTCTTTTCAAGAGCTCATCGGCAGACTTAAGTGAATATGTACTGAGTATGGAGTGGGAGTTGATCACAGCTCCTGGCAAGTTCCATTCCATCATCTACATGTGCTGCATCAATCCGTACCACGACATAACCTACACTATAAAGATAAACCGACGGTCACTGTTCTATGCCATGTACCTTATTATTCCCTGTGTGATGATCGCGGTCCTTACTCTGCTTGTGTTCTTGCTCCCACCTGACTGCAGTGAACGGATGACTGTTGGTAAGTGTTTGGATTTCGGAAGACAGTGTTTAATATAAGATCAGATGCTTATATTAACTGTGCAACCTGTGATAATCATGTAGTCGTTTCATCCTCGGTTCACTTGCATATTCGTTATATGAACCGTGGTATAAGTGCGGTCAGTATTCAATAAGCTTGTTTGTACGCTGTTCTAACTATATTTTATGTACGCTATGTAGCACCAGTACAACGCCGATTCCAAAGCATTTTCATTAGTACAACCTTGTTTGATGGATAACCCGTCGTCATGATTTGATTTGCGTTTGTGTTCCTCCACAACACTCGTACTCAGACGTAAGAATCAAATATTGTGTCAATTCTGTACACAGTTGGGTAGCATTCCGTTCGATCGGCTCTTGCAGTTTCTAATTCCCGTTGCGGTGTGGTGTGTTCCTGCCTTCCAGACTTCGTTGCTACTTGATAGTAAAAAAATCTGTATGTCAAACCCATCTATTCCTTTTTCAAATTAAACTAAAACTTCCATCAACAAATGGCTAAGCTTTGTGGTTTTCAGGAATGGCTATCCTCGTTGGGTTGAGTTTTTTCTTCCTACTGGTGGCTGAGAACATGCCGGCAACATCTGAAGCAGTTCCACTGATCGGAATGTACTATACTGTTACAATGCTGGAAGTCTCGTGTGCTTTCTTCATGACATGCTGGGTGTTGAGATTTCACCACCATAACCCGACAGAGGGAGGGGTGCCGGACTGGATAAAGGTATAAGCATGATCAAAGCACAATACGACGGATGGGGTGGGGCAGAAAGCGTTTTTGCCAACCAAGTCAGATAAGCAAATCTTTTATTTGCCCAAGAAGAGAAGGACAAATGCGCAATTGATTTGTCTATATTCCAGTTATTTGTGCCATTGTGGAAATCAGAGGGCAAATTTTCAATTTCCATAGTATGTAAATATACAATAATCTTGAAAATTCCAATTTACAACATTTTCCACGGTATTACATGATATTTC
Organism: Actinernus sp. WN-2022; assembly: GCA_030867875.1. Classification (NCBI taxonomy): domain Eukaryota; kingdom Metazoa; phylum Cnidaria; class Anthozoa; order Actiniaria; family Actinernidae; genus Actinernus; species Actinernus sp. WN-2022. The sequence goes on along the minus strand of JAOWCC010000577.1, from coordinate 46,163,198 downwards.
CATGCTTTCGAAGAACTGTAAGTATGTATTTAAAATATCATGGAAAACTCATGGGAAAGCATGGGAAAATGCTGTAAATTTGAATTTGCAACGATATTGTATATTTATATGGTATGTAAAAGGTTTTTCCATGATATGGAAATGGTTGTTGCTCTATTTAACAAATAGATTCCATTCTGCAATGCGTCTGTACTCTTATAGATGCACATATGACGTCACAGCGTGAAGAGACGCAGTCGAGTGGCGTAACTGATGTTCTTTTCACGTTGTGACGTCATCTGTCCATCTATAAGAGGACAGACGCACGGCAGAATGGAATCTAAAAGTATTTGTTTTATATAATAATCGAAAACTAAAAACTATGAAATATCCAATTAAAACGAGTTGAGAAATTGGTTGCGCGCGCTCGTGACGCCATCCATGTCTGTCCTCATCGGGCAGAATCAGGCGACATTACTTAGTCACGTGACACGATCAAGCGCGCTGGATTTAAATTTCTGCTCCAGCGCACATGCCAAATAACAAAGAAAACTGCCTCAAACTGGTCTATGCCCTGAAAATATTGCCAGTTTTGGGGTTTTAAAACTGATATCCACAAAAATGTAAACACGGGATTTTAAAGTAGGGATGTTACGCTGCAATTTCCACTAATTTGGGGGTAGATTAAGTGGAATCTGCTGCCATTAAATAAAGGCTGAAGTTTGGGTTATTTCAGGTCGAAAACGTATGGAAAGTGTTCTCATTTGCTATTCAGGACTTATTTTCTCACGAAGTCTAATATCATTAAAAAATGTAAAAACGGGAAAACATTATTTTATAACGTATCTGTTATCGAGCGTTCTTTTATCGAAATCCGTTAAATATTTCTGCCATTAAAGTTTAAAAGTATTTCTAGCAGTGAAATTGTCCTTAATGCTTGCATATTAATTGACCTTTCAAAACTCCCGGGAGACCGGCAAGCTAACTTAAGCTCCGCCTCCTGGGTTAAAATAGAAGATACCGAAACAAAGGGGCGGCAGTGGAATTATGAAACGATTCTTTGCATGATTTAGTTTACAGAGTGCTTACACTTTCCAGAGCAGGGTATAAGCCGGGTTTTAAGAACTCTCTGTTTTGAGTTCAAACAAGAAAAATCTCAAAGAACAGCGTAAAAAACGATTGCGCGTCAAAAACAAATGAAGAAACATATATTTTTAATCTTGAGATTTAAAATGAGACATTTCTCATGTTTCTGTCTGCTCTAGAAGTCGAACTCTCAAAAAATTGAAACTAGTTGTCGTCTTCACCGGCTCAGAACCGGCTAAGACTGAAGGACTGCGGCACTGTTTGGAGTTCAAACAAGAAAAAAACTCAAAGAACAGCATAAAATTAAAAGCGATAACGCGTCAAAAACAAATGAAGAAACGGATATTCTTACTACTGACCTTTAAAATGAGTCATTTCTCGTGTTTCTGACCCAAAAAAAACTAACAGAACAACATAAACATTGATAGCGCATCAAAAACAAATGTTCAAGCAGATTTTGTAAACCTTCAGCTTTAAAATAAGACTTTTTTGTGTTTCTGTGTGCACTAGAAGTCAACGACCAAAGAATTCTGACTCAGAACCGGCGTTTGAAAAGTGAAAATGAAAACTAACAGAACAACGTAAAAAGCTCTTGCGAATCGTTAACAGATGTCAAAACGGAATTTTGAATTATTCAGATTAAAAATGAGACGTTTCTCATGTTTCTGTTTGCTGTAGAAGTCAAACTAGCAAAGAATGATGTGAATTGCTTTGTGGTATTGACTCACAGCTATATATGCCGCGTGTGAAGCCGTTGCCGCCTCACTGTTTTGAATTCAGAGCAAATCCGGTTTGAAAGTTAAAGTGGAACTAAAAAAACAAACATAAATAGCCGGCTGGTACTCTAAAACAAAATATTTCTGAAACAAATTACTGCCCAGTTATGACCACCGCTCGCGAGCAGTAAAACAATTGACTAGTCGCTAACTCTTATTTCGAATGTTGCAGAACTACTGTACTGGTTAAGTTAAACTTTAGCACACAGTTTGTAGTGCGTTTACATCCTAGTTCGACAAGGAGATTTCAGTTACGTTCGCTAAATTCGCTCAAGACCTGACTAATATCATGATTCACTAACTTTTCGAAAACCGTTCAATGACATAATAGGCTTTTGGCTTTAGCAAACATAGTTAACTCAAGCAGGCGTAATTAACGGTCGGTTCAATTGAAGAGGATATCTATTGTCAATAATCTGATACTCAATTAGCGCCACACGTTATTTCTGGCATTGATTGACGGGTGCCTTATCAGCCGTGGGACATTTGTATTCCCATAACGATTAATGAACAACCAATCAGGTATCGTTGAAGCGAACTGCTCAAGCGTTAGATTATAATTATTCCGCTTTAGATTAATTCTTCAACAGTAAGTACATGTCGCGAAGAACAATAGGATTCTGCCCGATGTCTAATAACACACAGCTCTTGACCAATCAGAGCGTGCATTTCCGACTGTCTGTGACTATTATATAAAGCTAAGGTCGATGACTGAGAAGGACAAACCAGAGAGCGCATTTGTATTTTAGTAATGGTAAGTATTATTATATCCATGCAGGTTTATCTGTTGGGTCACGCTGCTCGCTACTTACGCTTCGACTTTTCCGAGGAGAAGAAACTAGAAGAGGCAAGAGAAATCTCGGAAACTCTGAAATCATCTGCCGATAGTCTGAATGGTAACAATTAAGAACGTTATCTATTAGAGCGGTTTTCGATTGAGTGTCGTAAAACCAAAGCCAAAGTAATTACAGAGCCAATCACAGGAGCAAGTAAAACACAATGAGCCAATCACAGCAGCAAGTAAAACACAATGAGCCAATCACAGCAGCAAGTAAAACACAATGAGCCAATCAAAGCAGCAAGTAAAACACAATGAGCTAATCACGGCAGCAAGTAAAACACAATGAGCCAATCACAGCAGCAAGTAAAACACAATGAGCCAATCACAGCAGCAAGTAAAACACAATGAGCCAATCAAAGCAGCAAGTAAAACACAATGAGCTAATCACGGCAGCAAGTAAAACACAATGAGCCAATCACAGGAGCAAGTAAAACACAATGAGCCAATCACAGCAGCAAGTAAAAACGCAATGAGCCAATCACGGCAGCAAGTAAAACACAATGAGCCAATCCCAGCAGCAAGTAAAACACAATGAGCCAAACACGGCAGCAAGTAAAACACAATGAGCTAATCACAGCAGCAAGTAAAAACGCAAGGAGCCAATCATGAACTGAAGTTTTAACTTGAATCAATCATGAGGAGAAGTAAACGCAAGCGTGAATAACTCTCGCTAAGACGATAATTGATTGCATGTCGGAGTTTAGAATTTGATTGGCAGATAATTATAGAACATTTTTCACAGCCAATAGAAGAGCTAAGCAAACGCAAAACCAAAGCAATATGGCACCAAATTAGTTTCGACACTCAATCGAAAACGGCTGTATATACAGGTGTTCTTGTTCATTAAAATGTTTTGCCAACTAGACATGTTGTATGTGTTAGCCTCAATTCATAGGTCCGCACCTATCAATTAAAAACACCTCAGACAAATCAAAAGGCTGAATTCCCACTGATGTATGTTTGCCGAAGTTACTGCATATGTAAACAAAATTTCACTATTTTATATTTTTTTTTATATAGTCTGATCTACATGCCTTCTTTTTACTTTACACGTTCTTTCATTCATTACTTTACCCAGACGACGATCAACGCACGCTCGTAAAATTCACACCAGTTAGCGACATCTCCAACAGTTCACCAGTGGACGACAGCAAGAAAGACGCGAACGCAATCCTTGGTGAGAACATCCGACAGCAAGAAATCCTCGAGGAGAGACAGGAAGAATGGCGTAGGGCGGCATTGGTGCTCAATAGCATCTTCATGTGGATATTCGTTGTCGCCCTTGTGATTACGTTCGCTGCAATATGCTTATATCCATTAGTTACTGACTAAATCGACATGTTCTCATTGCGTGAAAGTTGCACAAAAATTATGGGAAAATGTTTCATGTTTTTGTAAATGAAATCCTGACTTCTTCCATTTCCAGTTTGAAAACAGCTTTACGATATATAAAGGAAAAATAAACAAAATCAAGCCAACAATATCGATACTTCATAGAGCAGATTTCATGAGTGGGACAAACCACCGCACTGACTAAATCACGGTTACCGTACGACATACCGTGACGTTGAAATGGTTTCCCATTGTTGTTGTCCTGCTGATCCAATCAAATTACAGAAATACGGTACAGCACGGTTACGGACATGCCGTAGTTTCTCCCACTCACACGAAATCTGCTCTATAACCATGTGTTAGTAAAGTACGGATGCACAAATGACGTTACGTCTTGCACGAAATCATTTTTCCGCTACAAAATGTATGAAATAAGTACAGGCAGGTACATGTCATTGTGCCGTGGGTCTGTCCTAGTATAGTAGTACAGATGACGTCACAACGTTAAGAGAACAAAGAAGAACACCACGAAACGCAGTCGAGTAACAGATGTGTGGCGCGACACATTGAGCATGCGGTCCGCGGGCCGCCACATCCGTATCGACTATTCTCTAATCCGAGTAGCTTGCACAGCTTTGAGGAGCTCTGACGAGGAAGGGGGGTGAGCAAGGTACGTGCACCTGACCAAAATGGGATGACCTGATTGGCTGTTGATCTCATGAATTATTCATGAGCTTGAGAGCGATAGTTCAAGACCTGTATAATAATGATTGCAAAGTGATAATAAATATTAAAATTAATCAAAGGCTCTATGAGCCAACTCATTCATGTATATAGCAAAACAGGATTGCTTAAAAGGATTTTTAAAGGGTCATAGGTGACAGTGTTAAACGATTTTGTGTTCTCAGTTAACATATTGATCAGCTGAAGGCTAGCTTTAGAACTGATTTCAGGAAGTGTTTGTGTAATGAGTTTCTCACTTTTTTGCTCTTTCGCAAAATGCGTTTTAACTGTGTTGCTGGTATTCTCGAGACTGCTCTGTCTCTCGACCTGTTAATCCCACTGCAATGTTGGCCTGAATTCATAAATATGTCAAAGCGAGATATAATAGCAGTATTTGTTCATTTACCTGATTATTTTCCACAACTGATTCACCGGCGTGGGTATCGTCAGGTGTGCAGCTCATTGTCAGAACTTTCGTTGTTTGAGCTTCATGGACTTTGGATTCATCATTCTGATACCAAATAGAGCGTAGTTTACTTACGATGTAGTAATACTTGTCCTGGATGTAGCTCGTGAAGTCCTTTATTAGTTTGAGGGCCATTTTGAAGCTCTTATGATCTCTTGATTGATTCGCTGAGTTGATGAAGTTTGCATTTGGCAATTGTATTTGGCACTTGTATTGGCAATTGTATTTGGCAGTTGTATTGGCAATTGTATTTGGCAAGTTGTTTGGCAGTTTGTTAGGCAATTTGTTCGCGCGACCGTCGAAACCTGATCGAAATCGACCTCTAAAAAGAGTTTTAGTGAGGTCGCTTTGATTGCTGTGTATGTGCTGTTTGTTTCAGAGCAAATGCAAAAAAGGCGAAGAAAGCAATCTTACTTACCAAATTAAGTCCCCTTTTCCCCCTCTCCCTTCCCCTTTGAGCCGCTACGCAGGCTAACTTCAAGCAGAAGGCAGAAACGTGGACCATGATTCATAGCTAGCAATTGCTGCGTAACCTCGCCTTCTGTTCACGCAGATAAAAAAACAACTCATTCATTGCACATGCGTGCATGAAGGAGTTAAAATAATTATAACAGTAATAGTAAATCTATTTAAGTGCTAAGATAAATAGCAGTTGAAAATAGATCACTGGGACGTGAAATGAGAACAATTGTAACAGAATCGTAAGATTTACATGTCTTAACATTGATAATAAATGATGGAAAGAGAAGTGATCAAATTGTATACCTAAAAGCTTTCTTGTCCAATATAATTAAGTAATGATTCGCCTAAGAATTATAGAAAAAGACAATAGGCTGTGCCAATGGCCATATCCACACATACGATTTTGCTTGAACATGCCTTAAGTGCTGTATGAGATGTCTACAATCCAAATAGCCTGTACACAGACCTCCGTAATCCCTTCAAAGGAAGGAAAAGGAGGTATGTACTACGGATGAGTTAATCGTGTTCTAGGTCACGTGGATAGTTACAGGAATGTTGTAACCAGTCGTTGATTGGCTGGTGCCTCATAGCGGGTGCTGATTGGCTTAGTGGTTTGGAATTGTATTAAAGACACTGTGTCCGAGCCGATGGTGCTTTGCGCCAATGTTATGATTAGTTTGTTTATCAACGACCGCATAAATTAAAGGCCAGCTTTTGGGCGAACTAAAATGCTCTCGATTGTTTATAAGTTTCATAAAAGAAGTACACTTTTGGATAACGAATTACATAATTTCTACCGGATTAAAAACCCAATTGAGCTCACGAATTTTTCCCGGATGCTTCGAATATGATTTTAACAGTACTCGGCAGGAAGCCAGTTGTTCTGTCTTTAGATTCTAATTCGATTTACGAGTGCGACTTTTCACAACTCTACAAGCAAACACATACTCTTGTTACCTTGTTTTTATGTCTCCAGTATTGCTTAGCTGTATTTGAAGACCTCTACTTTCCTTGCGAATGATATATTTTGAGTGCAAAATGAAATGTCGTACTCGCACTCGAGTCAAACTCACAGCGAAGTAACAGCTGAACTCGGCAGATTGGAGTTTCACCCGCGATCGTAGTTTTGGTAGCAAGACTTTCTGGACATACTGGAGGATGAAAAAAAAGGTTAAGGACATTGCTTTCTCTGCTAATAAAAATGCAAAACATATACAGATATAGATAAGTCGTAACACCTCAGTGGAGCTTAGCCGTGCGAAATTATAATTACGAATGTTCTTTATGCCAGAAGTGGTTGCTTTGTGCTTTGTATTTCCAACGAAGCCCGCCGGTCCCTTAGTGCAGCAAATCCCCGGGAAACTCACGTAGTAGTCCTTTTGAACCACAAGTGTTCTATTGTAGACCTGGAGAAAGTAAAATGTGGCCTGCTGAAGGATTATTTGCCGTCGAGTCACTTCGCCTCGCTGTCTCAGTCCTTTCTCCGGCATTCCTCTACTCGCCACTCTAGGGATTCGAAGAAATATTCGAACTAAAGTTTCATTTAAAAAAGTATATATACAAAAGTTAAGATAAAAGAAAGTTAGTTAAGCATATATACCTATCAAAAATTTACTCGATGGCCCAAACTAGGGATGGATTTCGAAATATTCGGGAGCCACATAACAACAACAACGATCTTTCTGATTTTCGTAGCCTACCAAAATGATTTGCGCGCGCAAAGCACCATGGGCTCGGACACAGGGTCTTTAAGACGGTTAATATCGAGAAGAAGAAAAAAAGAATATCGTTCATGGAAATGCTAGATTTCAAGTCTAGGAAGAAATATTTTTTTTCTCTCGAATTTCATGTGAAAACTCGGCCTCAACATATATACAGAAAGTGCCTAGAATGTTTGAAGAAGAGAAGAGCGCTTGATATAAAGAATTTGCAGGAAACAAACGAATTTCTTCTTCAGTTATCGTCTAGTTCTTCAAAACGAAAATAACGTCCATGTTCAAGAGCTCTTTTTGCAAAGCGAATAGCTGTGGGAGACGATCAACCAGAAGCAAATCAATAGCCTTGGCGGTCAGGCGGGTTGCTACGAGCGCGACTTCTCAAACCTCGAGTTCCCATGGTTCCCAAATTCACGAGTTGTCCAATCGTCAACTCCCTCGAGGAAAGAAAGATCTCCAAATCCCTTCTTTTGAAGGGATTACGGAGATCTGTGTATAGGTTATCGAAGATCGCTAGAAGGGAATGTATTTTATTTTCCCCGCTTCGCAGCGTCCTCCTCTTTGTCTCTTGCATTGCCGTTAACAATAGGAAATGAACAATTTGAAATCTACAATGTGTACCGTCTAGTGTTTCTCGGCCAATGGAAATCGAGATGTAGTTTATGCAAAATTATGCCGGAACACGATTAACGACAGTGTAGCACAGACGTCCCTTCCCGAGTTTTGAGGGGAGACGGACGGCTGTACACAGGCTACAATCCAAACTACACCCAGAAAATAAATATTTTTTTATGCTGTTGGCTCTTTTTACTGTAAAAACTCAAGGAAGCCACCATCCAGCCAATTGGAAAGGGAGCCTGAAACAAAAGATCTTTCAATCGAAAATTTTATAACTTTCCCCACATACGATATTCTTCGAAATTAAACCATAGTTAGTTTGTAGTTTGATCAAAAATATATATTTTTAAAACATCGAATGAAAATGCATTATTTAGATGGGTTTCTATTGAATTTATGAGTATAAAGCACTGAAATTACGAGAAAGAAGAATAGAACATTAGCACCTTTTACATTCCTTTGCCGTTCGTGCTATCGTTCTTAGCATTACTTAAACGTGTTGCGAAAACATTGTTGATTGGTGAGCAAACCAGCGCGAATCAAACCAAGAAACATTATTTTCACCAGAAACGAATGCTGGCGCGTGCGCCATATTCTTATTTTTGGCTTTAGGGGATCTGGGTCTAAATGACATTATGTAAAAAAAGTTAAATGAGGAAACATGGTTGCGAAGCCCTTTTAGTCAACGTTGTTGCTTCCCGGCGAGCAAATAGGGAACATGTAGAAGCAAAATTTACTTCCGAGAAGCAGAAAATGTTTCTGAATCATTTCAAAACATTTAATGCTTCCGAGAAGCAAATTTTACTTCCACAACACGAAGCAACGTATTGACTAGATATCAGGGCTGCGCAACTAAGTTAAAGTAAAAGCATGGGTAGACGTCATCTCATTGATGCATTATTCTCCATGTCGCCTTTCTATCACAACAACATCGATGCATAGAAAATACACACAGTTTGTGAGTTGTGAGTAAAGAAAAAAATCATTTTAGTTACGTAACCATGTATTTCTTCAAATGATTGCAAAGCCGAATTAATTATATGACGTCTATACAGGACCTAGCCTGAGTACAGCATCCCCTACTTGAGGGAGAACGGCGATTTCATCGTTTCCGTTTCTCCCCATGTAGGGTCTGCGACTCAGAGCCCAAAACCGTGTCCGTGACGTCACTTCCAAATTTTTGGTAATTAGCTATTTATGCATAACGAAGTCAAAACGAGATGGCGATTGAAATGAGATTTCCAAGTGTAAAGTCCGTCGGAGAGGAACTTTCTCTCAAATTTGGAATCCCATCTCTCAAATGTGAACAGCTTAATGCTTTATATATATGTAACTTTATTCGTGGGAAAGATGTGTTCTTGAGCCTTCCAACAGGCTCAGGAAGCTGGAAGGTCACTGATATTTTCAACTGGCGGCCCCTTCAAACCAACTCGCGGCCAGGTTCGGTTCGGGCTTTTTGAAGACTGAAAAATGCATTTGTCATTGAAGTTACTTCCGCTTGTTGCCCTCATGAAGGATCAAATGAAGCGCTTAGTACATAGTCATGGATTTAAGGTGAATATTTGAGCAGGGATTTTAATTGTCTGGACAGAGATTAATAAATGTTAGTAATTTATAGTTAAGCTCGGTGAGGGCTAGGCGAGAAACATAGCAGAACTAAACAAATGCTTCATTACTTCGATCCCTGTTATACTCCTATGTAAAATCAATTTTTCTCCAACCTCCAAACAACATTGTTAATAAAGACCTCCGTGTAATCCTTAATGAGGGCAACAAGCGGAATATAAACTTCAATGACAAATGCATTTTTCAGTCTTCAAAAAGCCCGAACCTGGCCGCGAGTTGGTTTGAAGGGGCCGCCATTTGAAAATATCAGTGACCTTCCAGCTTCCTGAGCCTGTTGGAAGGCTCAAGAACACATCTTTCCCACGAATAAAGTTACATAAAGCATTAAGCTGTTCATATTTGAGAGATGTGATTCCAAATTTGAGAGAAATTTCCTCTGCGACGGACTTTACACTTGGAAATCTCATTTCAATCGCCATCTCGTTTTGACTTCGTTATGCATAAATAGCTAATTACCAAAAATTTGGAAGTGACGTCACGGACACGGTTTTGGGCTCTGAGTCGCAGACCCTACATGGGGAGAAACCCCCGGGGGGGGGGGGGGGGGGGGGGGGGGGTACTCTACCTAAAGTTGGGTAGGGGTGTGCCGCTGGGGTTCTGAAACCCTTACCCTGTTTAAGACAAAAAAACTCAAATTTCCATACCCTGTTCAAGACAAAGTGTTAAAATTTTCCCTCTATAAGACAAATAACAATTTATCTATACTTGGATGTCAGTGTTTATTGTGATCTTGTATAATGAGTGTCATAACTAAATAAGTCTTCAGCAAGCACTAGACTAAATAACGGCACTAGATAAATACCATACCCTGTTCAAGATCTGTCGATGTGAAAATGGATACCCTGTCTAAGATCAGAAACTCGAAAAACCATACCCTGTCCAGCGGTTCATCCCCGTATAGTCCATATATGGGAGTACCCCCCCCCCCCCCCCCCCGGGGGAGAAACGGAAACGATGAAATCGCCGTTCTCCCTCAAGTAGGGGATGCTGTACGCAGGCTATACAGGACCAGGCTTTTACTTACGCGGTCATATGTCAGGAAAGGTCAAATTTACACGATTTCAAACAAGCGTAGAACATAAAGTATTCACTGAAAACCAAAACTTTCTTTACAGTAGAAATCAAAACGCAACAAAGTCAGTCTCGTACCCAGAGCCCATGCCTTTACGTTCTGCATAGGATCGAGGCAATGCAACTATTAAAACCTGAATATTTTGAATTTGAATGTGATATCGATAATTTGTTCCTCTGCTAACCTGTTAGATCAGTTTTGAATTAGAATGTCTCTTATTGTGACGAATGTTTGTGTTTAATAGAACAGTGTAACCGCAACCTGCAAAAATAGAATTCCTGAATATTCATAAATACTAATTCAAGCATTCTTACTCGACACAAACACTTCAAAAGCATATCCAAGGAAGGCTGAAGTGGAAACTGAGATACGATGATTGTGTTCTACCTGGTTTTCCTTATTTCTGTTGGTGTAGAAGGTAAGTGTTCACCATAATTTTCCATAATTCCACATCAAATGTAATTGTGAATACGAGAGTGTGCTGGAGAGAAAATATGTTTGTGTTGCATGAATTTACCAAGGTAACGATTGGAATCGTGAAGAAGTAAAAATAAAAATAAAATTCGTATTTTTCACATGGTACAACCGGCTGCATAAACACACATAATCGTTAAACATTGCCTACTTTTACAGAGAATAATTCTAAGCTGTCGTCTTATAAGCTACAGATTGCAAATCTCAAGTCCAGTGTTACAAGCCGGCGCTTAAACTTGAACAAAATAGATCGAACTATGTTGTGTACAAATGACAAAACATGCGAACAAACACAGCAAAATATGATCCAGCTTGAAAATATAATAACTTACAGCCATACAGCCGTTCTTTACACAAAATATAAAACAATTTAATTGCTTGACTGCACACGATTAATGGTTACAGAAACGACATAACCGCTTTCAAACAATAATTCGATACTGGAAATCCGCGCTTTAGGTTTCCATGTAGCCTTTTCTTGTTTTTCCGTGTTTTCTCGAGTCGTCTGTTCTAGAGATATCAGTGCAGATATCAGTTCTATATGAAAAACACGTACGAAAAAAAACAAGAAAAGGTGATTGTTATAAGGCTATATGGAAACCAGGCTTTGGTGGCACTGGAAACTGATTTCACCTGCCGGTAGATCATGGTGACCGGGCAAACCAGTACAATCGTATAGTCATTTTCCTGATCTATAATGTCAGTTGCGGCATGCAGATATAGTCTTAAAAACTCATGTCAATCTTTGTGACTTGTTTCTGTCATCTCGTGTTAAGACAATATCAATGGTATTCACTCCACATACATACAGGAATTGCAGCCAGTAGTAACGAAGATCGCCTGACAGTCTTCTTGCTAAACAGTACCCGGTATTCGCCAAGGTTTCGTCCACTGTTAAACCATAGCGACAACATTATTGTACAGCATGGCTTGATGCTCAAGATGATTGTTAGAGTGGTAAGCGATAGTTTATGAGAAGAAAATATGATCATCATGTTTGCGGTAAGTCAAATAGTTCACAACATTCACAACAAAGAACTTATATTAATTCGTGGAGCTCAACGAATGGCTGCTTCGTTTTGTACCAACAGCCTCAAATAGAGATGTAAAGGCAGTAGGAACTGTGTTGATCTTCTTGTGTGTTTCGAATTAATGTAGCTTGGATCTGATCTTTTCTGAACATTAACACGATGTTTAGTAATTACCAATAATGGTTGATGAACGTTAACTGGCCACACCCTTGATGCAAAACTCTGTGAAACATGCCAAAATGTTTAGAGGAAGAGGTTTAGATGTTGAAATAGCCTTATTACTGAAACCCTTACCTAAACGATAGTACGTTACAATAATTTTTGCGACTGATGGCCAACAGGATTTCTCTTGGTGCCTAAAATTTCAATCTCCACTGGAGTGAACGATCGATGCTGACAAAATTTCATCTTGTTAAAAAGACCTCGCTCAGAAGTATCGTCAGCCCTGCATACCATAACCTGCCCTCAAGTGTTGCAGTCTTAGGGCGCTTATTCCAGATTCAGGCACATTTTGCACAGTAAGCTAGAAACACTTGCTAACATATCAACGATATTTAGGATACATTTAGTAATTATCGGTAATTAGTAATTTAAGGTTCGATTGACCTATACCAGAGTAAGATTATATGGAAAAGTCTCCGGAAATCACTGTCTGGTTCAGACACATTTTGCACTTTAAGTTATAAACGCTTAATTGCTGATATATGATATTCGGGATACATTTAGTATTCCAGTGGCCAAAAAATCTCAATATGAGTGATTTGTAATGACCAATTAATGCGGAATACGGTCAATCGATCGCACCCTTAATGACGTGACTCGAATGCTAAGTTATTTGTTCCCAACAGGATGAGAAACGCATGGTGTTTAGTACCAACGTCCGCCTCAGAATGGTACGTAGCTTAGCTTAGGTAGTGCTAAATAAGGTACGTTTAGTTATAACGAAATCTGTATCTCTCTAAAGTTTTAGCTCATATATCGAGTGCACTGATTTCCTACTAATTAACGGAACATTGGATGGATCTTTCTTCTGGTGTCATTACATTGTATATATAATATACCACACTGAATGTTGACAATTTTTTCATGATTGTAGTCGATGTTAATTAAGTTATATTATGATCTGCGCAAAAAACTCTTCTCTGGAACGTTATGTCGGGCTCGGAAAAATACATTCGCAACTCGTAAAATATCAGCATGTAATACCTGGAAAAACATCTAATAAGGGATTTATTATACGACAGCTTTCTTAATTCATAGGTTTCTGTTCCATTTAAAACGTATTTTTATCGGGGAGCCAGTGGAAAATAGAATCTGAAAGGAAATCACGGATGGCGAATCACGCGCGGAAGCGTGTATAATTAGACTTCAATAAACTCGGCACTTGAATGAGTTCGACAGGTATAGTTTTTTATCCAATCAAAACACCTTTTATACGAAAACCAATCAACAGCTGCGTTGATTGCATGACAGAAGACTATTGGTCATTTTGGCCAACTATGCTGGTTTAAGGAACTTGTTACCATGCGCGCCTACGCTAGCTACTTGAAAGACTGAAGAAGCACCAATGAAAAGTAATTCACTTTTGTTTGATGTGTTGCAGAAGTGGAAAGACGCCCTCTTACAATGGAATCCAGCTGATTATGGTGGAGTGGAGCAGATCAATCTGGATGCCTCCGACCTCTGGACACCGCCTATCATCTTATACAATCAGTACGTAGACATCTATAGCTACTGAATGTCGTGTTCCCTCGCGCTTCTTAACTAGAATCAAACTTGTGACGTCATGTATGCCCGAAAATTGAAGAAACCTCGGCGTGGAGTACTAGCAGTTTCTGGGAACTTTGGACAAACCTTTGGAACCGAATTATATATAAACTGTTGCATAATTATTGTTATTTTGAGAAGGAACAACTAATAAAACTAACACTGAATACCCTTATCATCAAAGCGGCTGTATCACGGTGAGAGGCCTTTATATTCGCAGTCCGGGACACATGCAGTTATTTGCATATGAACTGATGAACCTCGCGCACATATGGGATGGTTAAGATCAAACCAAATATACAAAAATAACCAACAAACTGCGTATAGATGTAGTCTTCAAAGAAAAAAAGCATATTATTTAATTACGCATCGAGGGTGGAGGTCTTTAATTGTTTGTAGCAACTTAATTAACAGCCACCAATCGAACATACATGCGGTACGTAGAGGTTATTGACCAAGCGTGAGGTCAAGATGGGGGGATATTGGTCGAGTTAATTTTTTGCGTTTTTATGGACCGAGACGGAGTCGAGGTCCATAAAAACGCAAAAAATGAACGAGGCCAATATCCCCCCATCTTGACCAAACAAGCTTGGTCAATAAGGTTTTTATTATATGGCACAAATGAATAAAATCACACTTTGACACACGCGCCAGGAACCCATTGCGTGGTAAACTGAAGAGCGAATAGAAATCAATCTAAAATTAGACTGAGTCTCGACGACTTTTCACTTGAACTTGAAGTTCAACCTTGTGGCGTTCAAAACAGTTTGCTTTCCGACGTAAAAAAATGCGTTTTTATGGATGAAAACTGACCTGTACTTTACTTCAGATGCACTGAGTTTCAATGACAACTTCATCAGGAAGGCCGAATGCATTAACTAGAAACAAAAATGTGCATATTTGTGGAAGATTTGAAAGTTGAAAACCGGCGTTGAAATCACTCGAGTGGCGATAACTCATGATCAGATAAGCACACTGCAAAACTTGACAAATAGAGCTGTAGAAGAATACAAACAAACTTGTAAGTATTAATCTAGTAAATACTCTTAATTTGTAAGCCATTTACCAAATGTAAATGCTGAATTTCTTAGCTCATACAATATAAAACCTGCTTTCTTTGATGAAACTGTGTGCTAAGCTTACTCGTTTCCGTAATAATTTTATTTCTTTGTACCGCGATTGTAGTAGCGTTGTGAGGTAGCCGAACTTTTCTTTGTGTTTTTGAAGTCACGGCCATTTCAGCTTCGCTATAGTTTTTTATCTCCGTAAGTCCAGCTTCGTTCAATTCAGTCGCTTTTGCTGCAGTTGTTTTCATCGAACTTGCAAGAGCCAGAAAAAACTGCATTAATAATCCCTCTAAAAAGGTGAATTTTAGCTGTAAACGAAAAGGCAGAACGATTTTTAAATTAGTATTTGCCTTCATGTCACAAATTGTTTAGTTTCTTTCAAAATGTATGGGTTCTATCGCTATTTGTTTACGAAGAATTGTGAGCGGTTTTGTAAAATCCTGAGCGGGCAAGATGGAAAAATCTTGCCCGCTGAGCAACCAATCAGATTGCAGCATTCAGAGTCATCTTGCCCGCTCACGGAGCTGCCATGTAATAAACCATGATATAGCCTCTTTAAGTTCGCAATGGCTAGCTAGCTTTCTTTTCCAATCAGAAAATGCGTTATCACAGATATACATTAGGCAATAAATTGCGCCGACAACTGACGTTTACAAACATACAACGGCGGAATTACTTAGAATAGACGTCATACTTACGTTATAACTTACGTCATATGTCACGGCATACCTTATATGAAGATAGCTGACTCTAGTCCTGTAAAGTTTTTACAGTGCGGGCGAGAGCGCGATTGAAGATGAGAAGAGCAGCAGCAAACCTCGTGCGTCATACTTACATCATACATTACGTCATACGGCACGGCATACGTCACGGCATACGTCATATGAAGACAGTTGACCCTATAGTCCTCCAGAATAACTAATAATCATCAGTGCATCTTAATTTTATATATTGGTGGCTCCATTAAGACTTATAGTGTTTTTACAGTGCGGATGAGAGTGCGGACGAAGACGATGAGAAGAAAAGTAGCAAACCTCGTGCGATCATCAAACATAACGGGCAGGTGTCATGGATGGTGCCAACGATCATCAAGAGTTCCTGTGATATAGATATCAAGTATTTCCCCTTTGATGAGCAGGTAATTGGCATTTTACAGGACGTGGTTGTACTAGACGGCAAAACATCTGATTTCATTTATTTAGTAAAGGCACTTGTACTCGATCAGTAGTGTTATAAGCAAAACCTGTTTGTAAATGCTATTTTCCACCTGCAATCGATTGTCAATCGTTTTACTGAACAGCGTTTTGAGTATATTTGCCTTTCCCATGGGATCACAAACGCAATGCATTGGTTGTTGAAGTGATGTATCAGCACGTGACTGTTTCCTGCAAAAGGCCAATCAACAGTAAAATTATTACTAAACCTATGGAACAGGAGTCACTGAACCACCTCATTACGTAATGTTCTGCTGGTAACACTCTGCCTGAATCCTATTTTAAGAAGTTCAGAATTATTGTCATACAGACTACAAACAAATTTCTTTTCAATATCAAGTTTCGACATAACTAACTCTGTCGTTTTAGCTTTGCAAGTTGATTTTTGGATCTTGGAACTATGACGTCACCAAACTGGACATCCGGTCAATGGAAGAGACGGTCGACATCACACGATACCAACCCAACGGCGTGTGGAGCATGCTTAGCGCACGCGTAGAAAGAGCGCAGGTGTCTCACATATGCTGCAAAACCGACGTGGCACACATTACGTACTCCATTCATATCAAACGAAGGAAACTGTTTTATACCATGAATTTCATTCTTCCCTGCGCCATCATTGCGTATTTGACGCTATTGGTGTTCCTGACACCCGTTGGTAAGTTGCCATGACTACTCAATGGAAACTTCCCTGAAGCCTGTTTTTGACTAGCAACATAAGCACAAATAGCATATGCAGACGCAGTGCAGTGCCATATTTATCATTAGTATATACCACACCAATGAATATCACTTTTCGCGCGCTCTGATTGGCTACTCAAACAGTGAATATGATTTCATATTCACCTCCAAGCGAAGCAGCGATCACCTCGTGCGTGTTTTTGTCCATTTGACAGAAAATAAAATAACTATTTGGTGCTGGCTATTTACCTGCAGTGTGGTATATACTAAAACAAGCGGTTCAGTAAATATTCACCACAATTCACCTCCACTTCGGTGAAAAATTGTTAATTATCCTATCAATATTATATTTCAGCCAATCAGAGCTCAACAACACTAGTTTTTACAGGGAAAAAAACTAGTTTTTACAGGGAAAAAACTAGTTTTTACAGGAACTAGTTACCCATCAACCAGTACTCAACTTTACTATGCAATACAGGGCGGTATATCTTGGTTTTCTATTAAATACATAGAGGATATTACACGGTGGTGCGAAGATATGAAGTTTTATTAATTTATCATACCTGTTTGTAATTTGTCAATTTTAAAGACTACGGCCCGCCTAGATTAGTTAATGCTATTTGTGGAAAGTCTATCATGTATATATATTTTTAGAATGAACAAAAATAAAATGTAAATGTAAAATGTTATCCTCGAGAGTCCAAAACATTTCGCGAGTGAGCGCAACGAACGAGTGAAATGTTTAGGATTCGCGAGAGGATAAACTTCATATTATCTTCAAACCACCGTGTAATTTTCTTTTTATTATATGGACAATTAAACTGCACTAAGAACTCTGATCTATTCGTTTTACTTACTGTCAGTACAAACTTCTTCGTGATCTTTCTAAGCTGTTCTAGGTAGTTTCATCGGGTTTTCTTGTCTCTTCATTGCAGTTGAGAAAATCGTTAAAGAGTTTTAGATCGTATTTGGCTTTTTGTGTTCGGAATATTCGTTGTCATGCAGCTCATTTAAGCTGTTTACGTCTTCCTCTGTGATTTTCACAAACCTACCGCCATCTGCGGCAAACGTGACGTCATCGATATTTTTACTAGTGAGGATATGGAAAATATGCCACTCAATACCCGGATGTAGTTTCGTATGAGTTCTATGAGTGGTTTATTTCTCAGTAAAACACTATCGTCCATATAATAAAGAGCGGTATTTCATGACTAAATCAGGCCAATCAAAATGCAGAAAATTTCGCGCCCTTTCTTTATCAGCCAATAAGAATTAAAGATTTTGAATACATAATTAGTCTGCAGACGCGTCCGCCACCCGAAACGTTTGTTTTCCGGCGAGAAAATTCGCAGTCTATCGTCCGGTAAGTTACATTGTTTTCGAAACAATGCAATACAATACAATAAGCTAAGTTTATTTAACGTGGTCAAAACAGTTAGCTATGAATAAGGTGCGGCATGCAGACGGAGCCAAGACGGAGTCTGCAATTACGCACCAGCTACTTTTCAGGTATGCCACAAAATAACAATATGAGAATAAGAAGAAAAAAAAGAGCTAATAAATATGTATACACTATATATTTACAATTTAACGATAAAATTAATCCTAACTGATCCAACTGCGGATATTTAAAATTACTCTAAAATATACAGGTTAAAACTTAAAATATCCTAAAAAAAATATTACAATAAAATATGTTTACATACTAATAAATATTTACATACGTGATAAATCTTCCCGTAAATTTGTATTTTATGGTTATTTCGTGGATTTATATGGAATACCGGTGAAAATTTCAATCGAAATTCATATTATTTTGATATACAACTCGGCTAAAGGCTCGTTGTATACCACCAAATGATACAAATTTCTCGTGAAATCTTCACCGGAATTCCATAGAAAACCATGAAATAACCAGTAATTAGCGGTACTTGTTCTACTAACAGATGTGAGATAAGAACAAGCGCCACCAATTACCAATGCATTACTGCGTCTGTGTTTGTTGCTTATGCTTTTGTCTGTAGTGTAAAAAAAACACAAGAAGTACAGTGATTAGGCAAGTTTCGTATTCTCACTGAAGAGCTGGAACGAGCCCTCGATGCATATGAAAACAAAATTCCTTTTTTTAGTCTTCATTGCGCCGGTACTAGTTTCAGCTCATCGGCTAGATAACAAATCTTGCCTAAATGACAAAGGCAAATTGAAATAAGTTCTCTGTGTAAGTTCAAGTTCGGGCTTAGTCTTCCTTAGTATTTACAATTCGATTATTCATATACACAGGATACCCGAACATCGAGAGAAAATGAGGTAAGACATCGAATCACCCATATAATTATTATGGGTTTGTTCCAATAATAATTTCTTGAAATCTACTTTTAGATTAACAAACCACAGCCTGGTTATGTTAATAATTATACCTGATTGACGTCAAATGATTTTGTTGTACAGAGAAGTGGTTTATAAAGATTCCACGAGGACCCAGGCGATATTAAGAATGGGTCACTAACAAGGATAGTATACTAGAATGAGATAAAAATAACTTATATCACATGTCGGGAAACTAAAAATAGATTTCAAATAATTATCATGGGCACGGGAATTCGTTCTCTTACCTCATCCTCTCGTCAAAAATGTAATTGTATGCTCATGGGAGATGCACGCAGATAAAGCTAATAAACAAAGTTATTATAGAGATCCGAACAGTGAATGTAAACGTGTAAATGCTGCCACGAAAGTTGCCTAAAGTGATCATACAATCATAAAGCCGTTTTAATAGCTCTCAGACGTTATCTGTCCTCAGATACGGGTGAGCGCATGGCAGTGGGAGTAACCATTCTACTCTCCCTGGCGGTGTTCTTCCTCATGCTGGAGGCGACCATACCCATATCGGAAGATCTCCCACTTCTTGGGAAGTATTATTGCTGTACCATAATAGAAGTTGCTCTCTGCCTTGGGGCTATGAGCTGGGTTCTGAGATTTGTACACCATAGCCCCGAGCCGCTACCTGACTGGATTAAGGTACGATGCAATTTCACTGGGTATAGCGGGTAAATTTACTTTTTCCAGCACTTTACAGGTAGCGGTAAAGATAAAGGTAAAACTAAAGGTAAAGGTAAATGTAAGGGTAAAGGTAACGGTAAACGTTAGGGTTAGGGTCAGGATAAAGGTAACGGTAAACGTTAGGGTAGAGGTAAAGGCCAGGATAAAGGTAACGGTAAACGTAACGGTAAAGGTAAAGGTAACGGTAAACGTTAGGGTAAAGGTAAAGACCAGGATAAAGGTTAGGGTCAGGATAAAGGTAAACGTTAGGGTAAAGGTAAAGGTCAGGATAAAGGTAAACGTTAGGGTAAAGGTAAAGGTCAGGATAAAGGTAATGGTAAACGTTAGGGTAAAGGTAAAGGTCAGGATAAAGGTAAAGGTCAGGATAAAGGTAAACGTTAGGGTAAAGGTAAAGGCCAGGATAAAGGTAAAGGTCAGGATAAAGGTAAACGTTAGGGTAAAGGTAAAGGCCAGGATAATGGTAATGGTAAACGTTAGGGTAAAGGTAAAGGTCAGGATAAAGGTAAAGGTCAGGATAAAGGTAAAGGTAAAGGTCAGGATAAAGGTAAAGGTCAGGATAAAGGTAAAGGTCAGGATAAAGGTAAAGGTCAGGATAAAGGTAAAGGTCAGGATAAAGGTAAACGTTAGGATAAAGGTAAACGTTAGGGTAAAGATAAAGGCCAGGATAAAGGTAACGGTCAACGTAAGGGTAAAGGTAACGGTAAACGTTAAGGTAAAGGTAATAAAACTGGTCAGGATAAAGGTAAAAATAAAGGTGGACACGCGCTGGGCACAAAGAGGGTAAAAAAATGAGCAGGTTTCTACATTTTCAAAACTTCCCAACGTAGAACATTCAATTTTTGTGTGAAGGTTGAGAAGGGTAAACAAAACAAAATCCGATGATTTGCATTACCGTGCACGTCTTGATGACTTCACAATTACGTCATTTATCCATTTATAATAGGTTTTTCGATATTTTCAATTACCTTTAAGATCCTTAAGTTTCATATTTTTGAATTGCTATCTTGTTGAGAAGAAAGTTATCGAAAACCCGGTTTACTTTTACATTTTAAAAAGCATTACAATCTAGCAACTTAAAGAGGGATTAAGTACCCACAATCGTATGTTTTTAGAATTTGCAATTTTTGAGTCTAAATGCTGAAAAATGACAGTCCAAAAAAAAAAACACTAAACGTCATTATGACGTCATACATATTTTGGAGATTTTACCAAAGAAGTATACTTCTAAAATACTAAGAAGCCGTAATATGGTCTTTTATATATATATTACAGAGTAGAAATCATGATTTTTTTCAGACATAATGACGTCATAGAAAATTAAATTCTTAATAACTCTGGATATATTTATCCTAGAGAATTCAAAACTGTGCCCTGAATGAAACACATCGCATTGTCGATATGATCACATACTTTATTTCAAACGTGCATTTAACGGAAAGTTTGACCTTAACAGGCTCAATTATTATGACGTCATAAGAACTTCAATAGACAAAACTTATTAATCGTAGTTACACCGAACCTGCTCATTTTTGACCTTATTTATGTCCACCGTGAGAATGTAGGTGAAGGTGAGAGAAAACCGACGTAAGGTAAAAAGGTAAAGGAAACAATTAGTGAGTGACTGAAGTAAAGGTGGAGATAAAAGTGGGTGAGGATAAAGATGAAAAAGTAAAGATCAAGGTGAAAGTAAAGGATAAAGGTATCAATTAAAGGTCAAAGGTAAGCCGTAAAGGTAAGTGTAAGGATAAAGGTAATGATAAAGGGAAATGTAAAAGTAAAGGTAAAGGTTAAAGGTACTGAGTATAAAGGTAATGTTAAAGCAATCGTATATGTAACGATGGATGGTCACTCGTGATAGTTTTGAAAGACAGATTAACAGGAGGCCGACGAAAGGCCTAGCTTTAACTATTTGCAGTTTTAAAACGATATTATTTTCAGAAAGGCAACACTTTATACTCCTGAGTGTTGGTCCGGCCGAGGCTTGAGCCCTCTGTCTCCCAGCCACCGGACCAGCGTTTAACTACTGTCATTTCTCTCAGGTGTGCCTTGTCTTTATTTTAGAGATACATCTTAGGCTCCTTGGCCCGTTTTGTGTGGTACGACACTGGTACTGAGAATGCTTCGAAGAAGGTAACGGTAAAGGAAAATCCCGAAGACGAAGAAATTGACGAACGGAGGCAGGCCAAGTTTGGTTTGAGATGGCTCAAAAGTAAGGACTATAAATTGACCTTTTCTATCTTTAAAGGAGCTGTCAAAGTGTGTAGACCACGGCAAAACGTTTTGCTCCGCTGGTCTTAAACTGTTTTAGTAAATACTTTTATAACTTAGTAAACTCACAGTGAATTATAAATTAAGAAAACTTCAACCTGTGAAAGTCTAGACTTAGCTTTTAAGTTTTTTTTTTTTTTTTGCGAAACATTTTCCATATATACACGTACGTACTTAGAATTAGAAACATGGGTGATTGCCTCTGTTTTCTTTCAGTTTCGGCGGCAAACTGGGGAGACGCGCGCGCGATGGCCTCATCAAAAGCGCATACGTTTTGCCGCGGTGTGCACGGTGAGAGGCCTTTATATTCGCCGTACGGGCCAGACAGTTATTTTCAGTGATTTCAGTTCCATATCAACTGACGACTCGGCCTGGGTTTAACTTTGTTGCCAGACCTCCAGCAAAGATTTAAGTTTTCTTGTCTTACTTAGTTACTATTTTTAATTTAGAACATAAGTTTTGGGCTCAATCCCGGTTTCTGGGAAACAACTCTCCCTTGGATATGCATCGTTTTATTAACGATTAACCATTAAAGGTTAGGGTGAAGTGTGGGGGGAGGGGTAGGGGTTTCCCCGAAACCGCGATTGATCCAAGTTTTGTTGGGTTTGACTTCCTCGACATTTGCAGTTCTTCTTATGATGATCACGTGATCAGTGACGTCATAGCTAAGAGAAACAAAGAATGGGGCCGCAAGTTATATACATCGGACAAAATTGATCATGAAAATAAGATTGTTTTACTAGGTCAAATAGAATCACGGTTAGAGATGCTGTTTTTATTTATTAGGAGATAAGATATTGGTGGAAATGTCACGTTCTCTAAACGCGAGTTTGTATAAATCAGTAATCAAAATATACTGGATATAGTAACTTATTTACTTGGTGAAAATTCGCAACCCCATTTTAGAAGGAGTTTTCCCCTCTGATATTCGTGTTAACAGGTCACGAGACCATCCAAAATTCAAAAAAACGCTAGTTAAGGTTCTTTATCACGTCAAGTTCTATTGATGTACCGAGGTTCACATATTTTTGTCAAGGTTCTAGCTCATAATCTTCAAAAAGGAGTTTTTCCTATTTTCTGTCAATGAATCAGGCCTTAACATACTTGAGGAACCTCGGGAACACGTGGGATGGTGCGTGAAAATCAAAAATGCCTGACAAACTATAAAGGCGAATCTTTGTGTACGTTTTTTCCTCATTGGCATACATCAAACTTCAAGCGACGTACATACAAACAAACAGAATCCATAAATTGAAAGAGATTGCCACACTTGATAATCACCGAAAATTTGAGTGATATAAATATATTTTGTGGAAATCTCAAAATTGACAAAGAATGTATGGCTGTCAGCAACTCTTGCCATCCAGCCCATTTTAGTTTCTCCGTAAATATTTAATATAACTATCTCAAATTTTCGGTGGTTACTAAGTTTACAATTCTCTTGCAACCGATGTACAGTCTGTTTGTTTGTAGCTTGAAGTTTTATTTATGCTAACGAGGCAAAAATGTAAACAATGACGTCAGCATGGATTGGCTTTAGACGGAGTCTTCAAGGAAAATATTGCATATTATTTCAATCGAATCATTTTAAATATTTGAGCCAATTAACAGCCACCAATCGAACATTGACTGAAACATGCGCAACACCATGACATAACCCCTTTAAATGTTTGTAGCCAATTATACCAGCCACCAATCGGACATTGACTCCATACTGCACATGTACAACACCATGACATAGCTCCTTTACTTGTTTGTAGCCAATTAACAGCCACCAATCGAACATTGACTGAAACATGCGCAACACCATGACATAGCCCCTTAACTGTTTGTAGCCAATTAACAGCCACCAATCAAACTTTGACTGAAACATGCGCAACACCATGACATAGCCCCTTTAACTGTTTGTAGCCAATTAACAGCCACCAATCAAACATTGACTGAAACATGCGCAACACCATGACATAGCCCCTTTAACTGTTTGTAGCCAATTAACAGCCACCAATCAAACATTGACTGAAACATGCGCAACACCATGACATAGCCCCTTTAACTGTTTGTAGCCAATTAACAGCCACCAATCAAACATTGACTGAAACATGCGCAACACCATGACATAGCCCCTTTAACTGTTTGTAGCCAATTAACAGCCACCAATCGAACATTGACTGAAACATGCGCAACACCATGACATAGCTCCTTTGATAAATTCATAAGATCATGTCGATATGCTCTTTCATGTGGTATGACATGTGAATAAGGCCTATAGTTTGTATGCCTAATCCAAAATGATGACGGCATATGGAACTAGTGGCTTTGTGAGTGAAGTTCTAAATACACCGGAGACAGAGTAGCGTCGTTAACCCTAATCCTGTGCACGCTCTCAAAGAATTGTGGTCAAATGTATAGCCGTCTTCATTTTAAATGTCTGTAACTCAACAGCAATCATCCACATTACTTTAAAACTGAACACAATTACTAGTTTTAATATTATCTTGACGTGGCAGCATTACTTTTCCTCTACATATTAATTGTCCAAATTATGGAAATCATTAGGAGGCGGCCAAAATCACTGTGACCAATCATAGGTAGTCAGTATTGGGTAACCGTAAAAATAGTGCCCCCCAAGGACTAACATATTTTTCTCCTACGGACAGAAGTAAAAGAGAGGAAGACACCCCTCCCGTCGGCGGAGTCCCGCGCTGTCATGATCCTTGCACAAAACGTAAAAGAACAACAAGAAACAGATCAGCTGCAGGGGCAATGGGAGTTAGTGGCGCACGTGCTCAACAGGTTTCTAATCTGTGTGTTCCTGTTATCGGTGGTCGTAACAATACTAGCTGTATTCGTCTTTGATGTTCCTACGTTTAGTTTTTAGACGGCTAAACTAAAACCCGGTGTACACGACAAGCATTTTGGACACGGCACTCCTAACTTGGGCACGGCAGTCCTAACTTGGGCACGGCGCTCCTAACTTGGACACGGCACTCCTAACTTGGGCACGGCACTCCTAACTTGGGCACGGCAGTCCTAACTTGGGCACGGCGCTCCTAACTTGGGCACGGCGCTCCTAACTTGGGCACGGCACTCCTAACTTCGGCACGGCACTCCTAACCTGGGTACGGCACTCCTAAGTTCGGCACGGTACTTCTAACTTTGGCACGGTACTCCTAACTTCGGCACGGCGCTCCTAACTTGGGTACGGCACTCCTAACTTCGGCACGGCACTCCTAACTTCGGCACGGCACTCCTAACCTGGGCACGGCACTCCTAACTTCGGCACGGTACTTCTAACTTTGGCACGGTACTCCTAACTTCGGTACGGCGCTCCTAACTTGGGTACGGCACTCCTAACTTCGGCACGGCACTCCCAAACTTGGGTACGGCACTCCAAACAGGCGGGCCGAGACTACCTTTTCACAGGGTCCCATCACCCCCAGATTTTCGGCCACGTGTACCCCCAACATTTCAATTTACACGACAAAAATATGGGGTGCCGTGCCGATAATTGTTAGTACGCGTACCTAACATTTAGGATCGAGTACCGTGTTCAAAATGTTGTCGTGTATAAGATTCCTTGACAAACAGTCAGTCCTCAAAGCTCATGTTTTTGCTGGTGTTTTTTCCCACGGAAAGTTGAGAAACCCAGTATTTAGGTTAAGTGAAGACAGACCAGACGATGTACGGTAAATCTCTTATTGAGAACATTATATAGAATGGACAAAGTTGTCTATAAATATTTCATTCATTAATTAACAAATAAAATATGGTTCTCCTTGTTGTATAACAAAATAATGCACGCTCGAGGTCTTGAAAAACTGCGGATGCACGAGCGGAACGCGAGTGCATTTAGCAGCTTTTCAAGACCTCGAAAGTGCATTATTTTGTTATACAACAAGGAGAACCATCTTTTATTTGTTTTATAATATAAACTTTAATGTTGACGAAGGAAATAAAGCTATCTTTAGAACCCGCGTAAAAATCTAAAAGCAAACTGACGACAGAGAAAACCCCATTTTAATGTACTTGACTTGTTTACAACTTTTTTCGTCGCTGATTGGTTCAATTGTGACAGCTTGACATTGACGATCTGAAAGCTCGTTTCTTATTGGATGAAGTAATCTGCTAAGAATAGAACGTGTCAATCGATAAAAGTGAAAGACAGAAATTGCAAGAGCCGGCAAATGAAATGGGTTGTAATATTGTCATCTGGTCAAAACTGTTGCAGGAAACAAAGTGCTTTCTTTTTACAATTTCTGGTCAGGACAGGAGAGGTTTATCTACACATTGTGATAGTGCAAGGCGTTGAAAATGCCTGATGGAAAAGCATTCACAGAGAAAGCGTTAGCGAATTAGCGGCAGTAGAGTTGGACACGTGAGTTGAGGATTGCCGACTATTTTCTACAACAACTGCATAGTTGACACTCAGATTACTGATTCTGTGGTCTGAAGAAGGATATTTTATTTATCCCAAGGAACAGTATTGTAACTGCTGCTCTGATGGCTGTGTTGCGTAGCTTTTGAGGCTCACTTCGTTGGCATGGCCAATCTACTCTTGAAATTCTACCAGTTCTGGGTTCTCTGCAAGTTTTATCGCCCGTTCATATTCATTCAGGTCAGGAACATTCAGGAACCTCTCAAACGAATTTCTACATGAAACCAGAGAAATCCCATTGTAATCTTTGAAATTCACTATTCAGGTTTCAACATAAAGCAGGCTTATTACAGTTATCGTCGAGTTATTGGGGAGTCATGTCTTGTTGTTGTGTTGTCACTTTCCTCTCGTTTTAATAATACACCAGGCTGTTAGAAAAACCACATTTTTCTTAAATTCAATCGTTTTTTATATCAAACTCTCAATGAGTAACACTGTATTAGAATGTGGACATTGCTTTTCTCAACTTCATACCGTTTTAGCATCCCATTTTGTGGTCGCTTTAGTGTACGAAGCCGATGCCTAAATTCTCTCGCCGATCCGATTTTCTTTTAGTTTTGGGAAGCGACTTTTATTTTCCTCTTCTTCAACACATCCCAACAACTCAAAGTCGGACATGTTTTCTTCCTAGTCTATGAAATTATCACCGTTAGCTTTATAAACTCGCGAAAAACAATCACCGATACGTTTTGTTTTGATTGGATTCTCAGCGTGCTTGATTTTTTCTTGAGCGTGCATTTATAACAAAATCAAGCACGCTGAGCATCCAATCAAATCGCACGTTCTTAGGATGATCCCATAATTTATATTATAATATCTAATACACATGCATTGAACATCGTTCTGCACTGATTAAATAACTGTTTCTATCTATATATGATTGTGTGTACACCTTAACGTTACATGCTCCGTAGGAGCGGTTAGCCTTGATATTACTTTCCTGAAGGAAATTTCACCATTAACGAGAGATCGACCTCCAGAATAGATATACCTTTTTGCCGATAACGCAGCAACAATTTTACTTTGTTGTCAGCTAAGGAAATATAACCTGACTTTCAGACGGTCCGAGGTCGTCTGCTCACTTCTCCCCCTCCCCTGAGTGGGGGAGGGTCGACCTCGAATCATCTGATTATCAGGCTACAGATCCGATTCAACATCGCCGCGAATTCTCTACATTATCTCTAATACAACCCTTACTTCTTAAACTACATAAAATTTAACAATTGTCTGAAATTTAGATAAAAAGCTTAAAAATGGCCCGCTTTGTATTAAACATTTATTCAACGTTAGTCTCATTCTGATGTATCCAACAAGAACTCGTGTTGGTCATCACGTGGTATTATGCAAAGCACAGGATTGGCTGCCTGCCTACTTGACTATTAATGAGGTTTAGAATGTGCCTCACACGGCGTATACCGCGTTTAACTGTGCTGGCTGAGTGCTCCTGGCTTTGCCTTATCTCCTTCCTTTTCCTCTCCCCTCCTTTCCTCTCCTCTCCTTTCTTCTCCTTTCGTTTTCTCTTTGACCCAAATCAATTTTAAACATATTAACTTATTTGGAGATACCATACTCGTTAGTTTTTTAGCTACTTCTGGTATCTCAGTAATCTTAATTGCAAAACGTTATTTTACTGGCTTTAAAAGCGTTTCCGTGAGAGTATAAATAGAGGGCGCCGTGTTACATTACTGAACTACAAAATAATTGTTGATGTTGTTGTAAAATTGTGTTTGCTCCTATAATGTGAGTACAGTAGACTCCGTTAACTCGAACTAACGTTAACATGGGAGATAAAAAATGGTTCGAGTTCGCGAATGTGGCGTTACTTTACAGAACATGTAAACTTCTGCGCATTCTTCTGCGCATTTAAAGAGGCACTGTCAATCGAATTGAACATTCATGTTTCTTGAAAACAAAACTACAAAAATAACACCCTGAGATCGCAGAGAAATACAATGTGAATGTCCTGATATGCTTTTCCAACGTTTTCGTTGGAGGATGGCAAAGATTAAAGTGGATTACAAACCTAGATTTCGATTATAGTGAACCGAGTTCAAGTTGCTCTAAATGGCTCTTAAAATCAAATCTATGCCATCCAGTTTATCAAAATTGTCTCGCATTTTCTCCAGTATACCTGGAAAGCATACTCTGCTAATCTCCGGCTTGACGTGACCCTTTAACCTTCCTATCAGAGCACTGTTGTGATCTGAAAACAACTGAGTACACTGTAAACGTATCTTGGCTTCAGGATATAGAGAGAAGTGGATTCATCATGCAAAATATTTTCTCTGTGATTACTGTTCATCAAAGTACTGAGTTAACGGGGATTTATCAGTGGGCAACTGCCCTGAAGAGATGCAAAATCGAAAAGATTACGTCAGTTAGCCCAGTCCGAGTTAAGTGGGGATAAATTACTGTAATCGAGTCAAGCAAATTCAGGGGAAACGGCTGTTAGTTCGAGTTAGCGAGAAGTTCTAGTTGACGGAAGTCTACTGTATAAGTGTTTTGATACGCTATGTAGAATGTTTAAAGTGCAACTAACCCCTTTTGCGATTTTTATACATATGAATCTTTGAAAGGTTTTGAGTACTTCTGCGAAGAAATTTTTGGCTTACAGAGAATACTCTATGTTCTAGGCTTGTTTGAAATGGTGAAAATTTGACCTTTCCTGACCCATGACCGCGTAAGAAAAAGCCTGGGTCGATTCTTGATCTTACGTCATCCAACTCATTCGACTTTGCAATAATTTGAATAAATATTTAGCATTTACTCTAAAATAACTGTTTTCTTTACTAACAACTCACAGACTGTGTATATTATCTATATATCGATGTTGTTGTGATGGAAAGGCGCCATGGAGAATAATGCATTAATGAGGTGACGTAAGATCAAGAATCGACCCAGGCTTTTTCTTACGCGGTCATGTGTCAGGAAAGGTCAAATTTTCACCATTTCAAACAAGCCTAGAACATAGAGTATTCTCTGTAAGCCAACAATTTCTTCGCAGAAGTACTCAAAACCTTTCAAAGATTCATATGTATAAAAATTGCAAAAGGGGTTAGTTGCACTTTAAGCTGTGCGTTTAATGTTTGTGTGTGTACATTATTTGAATTGGTAAGGAACCGTTGTTCTTGCTGTTGTTCTTCATAGCCACGTATCGTACCTGGAAGATGCCAAACACTAACGTTAACTGCTTATCTTAATATCTTTGGGTATGCTATTGCTTAACCAGAACGGTCTAATGAACGGTAAATAAAACAATGTTAGCGTTCATCAGACAATCCGAGCGCTGTGTTACGATAAAAGGGTAAGTAAGTAACTGACGGGGTGAGTGAGCGAGCAAGTGCATGAGCGAGTGAGTGACAGGTTGACATCCAGCGTGAGTCAATAAAATGATAAAGAGCTAAGACATTGGTCAGGATGTCTCATTTGTTTACTTACACTTCATTGTCCGTCCGTCTGTCTTTTTGCGTCATGATCACACCAAGTCGTCGAGGAGATTTTCCACCATCCTCCTCAACTGCTAGAGCAACTACAAGATCAAGTTTGACCTGTGACATAGAATAGAAACATTAACCTCTGCCTGACTAAAAACCGTTTAACGTATGTGCAGACGGTAAATGATCTTCTCAATTATCTTTCACATAATTCCCGGCATATTCGAAAAATATTATAAACTTTTATATTATAAATATATACATATTATAAACTTTTATAACCCGTAGAAGTAACAATACTATTCATTTGATGTAAAATCGAATATTTTTAAGGGCACCTCCACTGAAACACAATCATGTTTGCTCTCAAATGTTTGTTAAGGATACCTAAATCTATTGCTGTGTTTGTCTCCTGTAACTGAAATTGTACACAGGTAGACCACACAGGTACCAGTTCATAAAACGTATTTGAATTTTTCCGCACGCCGCCATCTTGGATCTTATGACGTCACTCGGTTGCCGTTATTGTCAGAAAACAACAATAATAATAATAATACATACATACATACGTTTTAGGAGCATTATACCGTATTCAATGTTCTTACAATATCAATGATAGTAATAAACTAAAAATAATAAAAACTATCTACTTACAACACTGTGACGTCATAAGAGGCAAGATGGCGGCACGCGTGGAAATTCAAATGAGTTTATGGACAGATAAGTCAAATGAGTTTACGGACAGATAAGTCAAATGAATTTATGGACAGATAAGTCAAATGAGTTTATGGACAGATAAGTCAAATGAGTTTATGGACAGATAAGTCAAATGAGTTTATGGACAGATTAGTCAAATGAGTTTATGGACAGATAAGTCAAATGAGTTTATGGACAGATAAGTCAAATGAGTTTATGGACAGATAAGTCAAATGAGTTTATGGACAGATAAGTCAAATGAGTTTATGGACAGATAAGTCAAATGAGTTATTTATGGACAGATAAGTCAAATGAGTTTATGGACAGACAAGTCAAATGAGTTTATGGACAGATAAGTCAAATGAGTTTATGGACAGATAAGTCAAATGACTTATTTATGGACATAAGTCAAATGAGTTTATGGACAGATAAGTCAAATGAGTTTATGGACAGATAAGTCAAATGACTTATTTATAGTCAGATAAGTCAAATGAGTTTATGGACAGATAAGTCAAATGAGTTTATGGACAGATAAGTCAAATGAGTTTATGGATAGATAAGTCAAATGACTTATTTATGGACAGATAAGTCAAATGAGTTTATGGACAGATAAGTCAAATGAGTTTATGGACAGATAAGTCAAATGAGTTTATGGACAGATAAGTCAAATGACTTATTTATGGTCAGATAAGTCAAATGAGTTTATGGACAGATAAGTCAAATGAGTTTATGGACAGATAAGTCAAATGAGTTTATGGACAGATAAGTCAAATGAGTTTATGGACAGATAAGTCAAATGAGTTTATGGACAGATAAGTCAAATGAGTTTATGGACAGATAAGTCAAATGAGTTTATGGACAGATAAGTCAAATGAGTTTATGGACAGATAAGTCAAATGAGTTTATGGACAGATAAGTCAAATGAGTTTATGGACAGATAAGTCAAATGAGTTTATGGACAGATAAGTCAAATGAGTTTATGGATAGATAAGTCAAATGACTTATTTATGGACAGATAAGTCAAATGAGTTTATGGACAGATAAGTCAAATGAGTTTATGGACAGATAAGTCAAATGAGTTTATGGACAGATAAGTCAAATGAGTTTATGGACAGATAAGTCAAATGACTTATTTATAGTCAGATAAGTCAAATGAGTTTATGGACAGATAAGTCAAATGAGTTTATGGACAGATAAGTCAAATGAGTTTATGGATAGATAAGTCAAATGACTTATTTATGGACAGATAAGTCAAATGAGTTTATGGACAGATAAGTCAAATGAGTTTATGGACAGATAAGTCAAATGAGTTTATGGACAGATAAGTCAAATGACTTATTTATGGTCAGATAAGTCAAATGAGTTTATGGACAGATAAGTCAAATGAGTTTATGGACAGATAAGTCAAATGAGTTTATGGACAGATAAGTCAAATGAGTTTATGGACAGATAAGTCAAATGAGTTTATGGACAGATAAGTCAAATGAGTTTATGGACAGATAAGTCAAATGAGTTTATGGACAGATAAGTCAAATGAGTTTATGGACAGATAAGTCAAATGAGTTTATGGACAGATAAGTCAAATGAGTTTATGGACAGATAAGTCAAATGAGTTTATGGACAGATAAGTCAAATGAGTTTATGGATAGATAAGTCAAATGACTTATTTATGGACAGATAAGTCAAATGAGTTTATGGACAGATAAGTCAAATGAGTTTATGGACAGATAAGTCAAATGAGTTTATGGACAGATAAGTCAAATGACTTATTTATGGACAGATAAGTCAAATGAGTTTATGGACAGATAAGTCAAATGAGTTTATGGACAGATAAGTCAAATGAGTTTATGGACAGATAAGTCAAATGACTTATTTATGGTCAGATAAGTCCGTCCATAACTGACATCTGGTGCATAATTTACAGGAATCAAACACAGCATTATATTTAGGTATCCATAAGGACCATTTGAGAGGAACTATTGTTTTTCAGCCGAGGTTCCCTTCAATGATAAAAATGTGTTGGGCTTATATGGCACTCACTTTAATATCACACGGCAGGTAACAAACCATGCTCGAGAATCCAGCGGTGCTTTGTCCACGCTCCTAAAGTCACCCAGGTGGATTCTCAAGCATGATAACAAACAAGATGTTACCCTCTGATGTGTTGGGCTTATGGCACTCACTTTAATATCACACGGCAGGTAACAAACCATGCTCGAGAATCCAGCGGTGGTTTGTCCAAGCTCCTAAAGTCACCCAGGTGGATTCTCGAGCATGATAATGTAGCAGTGGTCGGTTAAATTAAAGTAACTTTCCACAAGACTGAGACTGAACTGAGTTGTTTACTCCCAAAATCCAACTGACTAAAATTAGATAACGGTCTAACTGCAATCACGAAATAAATACGACAAACAGCTCGTGCAGCCGCTCGTGCAGCAACAGTTCAAAATAACTAACAGTTCTTTTCGTAATCTTCTTTCTCCGTTACACATTTCCCCCTCAGGAGGAACTTCGTCCCGAAGTTCACTAATACAAACTAAGGTTCCAGATGCCTGGTGCTACTATTAAAATAACTGCAAAAATGTTTTATAAAAAACTTTCTCTTAGCCCTCAATGGGTAATAAAACTGAACTTATTTATAATTGCCTTAAAGGGAACCTCGGCTGAAAAACAATGTTTGCTCTCAAGTGTTTGTTATGGATGCCTAAGTCTGTTTCTGTGTTTGTCTCCAGTAAATTGTACACTAGATGGCATTTATGCACCGATTTTCCTCTCGATAAAACTCATTTGAATTTCCTGCGCGCCGCCATCTTGGATATCAAGACGTCACAGTGTTGCCCTATTGTCGCATAACAAAAGAGCTATTGTTTTCTGACAATAAAGCAACACTGTGACGTCATACAATTCAAGATGGCGGCGCGCAAGAAATTCAAATGAGTTTTATCGACAGGAAATTGTTGCATAAATGACATCTAGTGTACAATTTACTGGACACGAACACAGAAACGGACTTAGGCATCCATAACAAACACTTGAGAGCAAACATTGTTTTTCAGCCGAGGTTCCCTTTAAGTAATTTTACAATGTCTTCGACACTGCAAAGTATCTACTATGCTTGAACTTGATTTGTTGTCCTTAAATATCAAGCCATCCTTGAAAAACCTTTTGGATAACGTCTTTATTTTCTTTTGTTGTCAGCGACAGCCTTTAGTGACCATGTGGGGTCACTGATCAGCCTTTGAGGTGGCTTGGATGTTCTTCCTGATCTTGTACAACTGGGTTGGTGAGATTCCTGAATTTCGCTACCCTTTGTTCCACTTTCCTTGGCCGTATGCACCCGTTCTGCTGCTTGTTCTTCTTCCTGGCTTACTTGACTGGCTTGGTCTTCTGTTGTCTCTTGGGATGACATTTCTGTTGCCTGTTGTTCTTCTTGTCCTTCTGGACTGTCTTGTTCTTCTGTTGTTTCTTGGGACGGCATTTATTTTTACTCGGGCTGCCTGTGGCAGCAACGAGTCTTAAAATGCAAGTCGTTGTTTTTTTTTGTGTTGGGTGTCGCAAAATTTCTGCGCATGCGTTAAAGGTCAAGTTCACCACCAATCAGATCGCACTGTGCTGGTCACGTAACACTCGCCAGGTTAATTTATTTACATTATTTAATACAGAAAATCAAAATGTCGACCCGCGAGGGCGAAAGCCTTCCAACAGGCTCAGGATATTTCAACTGGCGCTCTTGTTGACCATAAAAATACATGAACAACGTAATACATTCGATCAGCGCTGTCTGGACAGATCCAATGTACATTTAGAAACGTAAGCGAAATACAATATCCAAACACGTTTGGATATCAACGGGTATCGAATTATAATCAAAGGTTAGATTTCGTCAGGCGCGCTCAGATAAGAAAGCTCAAAGCTCTCAGACTAGGCGAGACAAGGAGATATCACTTTCAATGAGTCATTGTCAGAAATATGCACTACAACCTAAATTTCGGTCAGGTCTTGTACAGCTAAGGCATGTTTTACGACAGAATAACCAGAGTCTTTCTACTGGATTGAGAGCTCGAGACATTATACATGTCCGCTAATATGGGGAAAACTGAAACAAAAAATGAACTTTGACGGCAGAAACCCTCATTGAGCCAAGCGGAATATTTACATGATCCGCTAAGATTTTTACAAATCTTAGTTAAGCAGATGTTTTCAGTGTATGCCAACTGAAATGCTGTGCTCGTTTTCTGGTTACGGCTCAGTGGGGCAACTACACGAACAAGAAGCATGAACTGCCAGCAAAGAGAGAGGAAAAAGTATTTGAAATGCACAGCGCTAGCTGAAGTAGGGAATATATATAATATCTGAGACGTTAAATTACGTTACTGTGAAGAGGATCAAAATTCAAGTTTTGTAGCTTGAGACTGTCTTCTGCCGTGACTCGTGAGAGAAATTGGAAAAGATCTAGCTGTTTCATTCAGACACTGGCAAATTTATCGAAAGCTATGGGCTTACTTTATGAGATTATTATTCATTGTGGAATGAAAGGAAACAGGTTAGCTGAAAGTTAAGTTCGAGGTAGGCTTCGACTTTCATTCCGATTCAGTGCATTGTGCACGAAGGTGGGATGCTGTCAACAACACTGCCAAAAGGTCCAAAACGAAAGATTCAGTTACGTAAGTACTGTAAGTAAACTCTTTTTGATTTGAATAAATTTCCTCTCAGTTTGTCTGTTAATGTACTTTTTCTTCTAATTATCGCTTTATTTAACATCTCTGTGATTTAGAGTATGCGTACCTCAGAATAAATTATTTGAAAGGTCAACTGAACTCTTGTGTCGATAAGCGCAAATGTTTTTGTAAAACAGTCTGTGAATTTGAGAAGCGGACTTAATAGAAGAGCTTTCTCATTAGGAATTACAATTTTTTTCTTGCTATGAAATTTATGTTTCATTTCACATTTATTCATACAGATTTAGCCGGAAATTTCCCCGGGTTTTTAATCTATTTTCAATCAAATTCAAAGTCTGAATATGTCATTGTATTGCATTTATACACTTGAATTGCCAGTATTCTGTTGTTCAAATCCTGCGTTATCCTAGTCATGTCATAAAAGCAATTAATAGACCAGACGTTTTTATGACGTTCTCACTGGCGAATTAAAGCACGACTTGTTACTAAGAGGATTTCAAATGAAAGTGTATTTCATCTTCAATCTCATGTGGCCCGAGTGAAAGCCCAGATGGGCTCTTGTTCCTGTTGTTCCAGGCCTTCTGGACTGTCTTGGTCTTCTGTTGTTTCTTGGGATGGAATTTCTATTTCGTGTTCTTCATCCTGACTTTCTTGATTGTCTTGGTCTTCTGTTGTTTCTTCCTCAATAAAATCATCACCGTTGTTGTGCGGTAGAATGATCATCTCCTCTGAGATATCATCTTCTTTGTTTTCGATCTCTTCGCAGGGCGTTAGACTAACTTCAATTTGTTGACCTTTCCTGTGTTGTTTCCTAGGTTTAGTCAGTGGAGCATCAATGCCAACATAAGGAAGTAAGAGGTTACGATGGAGAACTCTCTTCTTACCCCCACCCTCTGGTATGACCGTATACACTGGTAGATTACTCGGTTGGTTAACGATTAAGTGTGTCTTTTCTTCCCAACGATCTTTAGCTTTTTCTTCCCTCTTGAACTCAGGTTCCGTACCAGTACGCGATCTCCTGGCTGGAGGGAACCTTCTTGGGCTCGAACATTGTAGCATCGTTTGTTAACATCGCTTCTCCTTTCCATGTCATTCTTGGCTAGGTCGTATGCATGTGATAATCTCATGCGAATATTTTCTACATAATTTCCATAGTCCTGTGGCATGGATCTTATCACCAGTTCCTAAGGATACATCAATTGGAAGACGAGGCGGACGTCCAAACATCAGATAGAATGGAGAGAAACCAGTTGAGGAGTGTTTGCATGTACCAGTGTCTCGACATATTCTGGCCAGTTCAGCTTCTTATCCGCCTCCAGCGTCCCGAGCATGTTGAGCAGTGTCCGATTGAATCGCTCAGTCTGTCCATTTCCTTGAGGGTGGTATGGTGTTATCCGAGTCTTGCTTATGTTTGCCAGCCTACACAGGTCTCTTATGAGGTTGGATTCAAAATCTCTTCCTTGATCGGAATGAATGCGTTGTGGGAAACCAAAATATTTAAAAACTTTGTCCCACAGAACCTTAGCGACTGTTTTTGACGTCTGATTTCTGGTAGGAAAAGCCCAAGAATACTTGGTAAACGTGTCGCAGACGACAAGGATATTTTCGAATCCTCCTTTCCCCTTCTCTAAAGACAGGAAATCCATGGTAAGAAGTTCCATTGGGGATGAAGAGAGCATTGATACCAAAGGCGCTCGTGGGGGATCTGGTGCCTTTCACTTGATGCATCGCTCACACTTACTGATGTAGTCCTTGATATCTGAAGTCATTCTAGGCCAAAAGAAGCGTTCTCTGACAAGTTCCAATGTTTTATCAAAAACAAAATGGCCATGATCGTCATGAAGACTGCGAAGAACTCTTTGTCTCAGAGCTGCAGGCAAAACCAGTTGACGACTTGCGTTACCATCAATCTTTCGATGTCGATACAACACACCATCTTCTAACTCCAGACGATCTCTTTCGTTCCACAGTCGTTTCACTTCCCACACACTCTCCGTCTGTATCTTCAACCCACTTCGTATTGCTTTTATCACAGGACCTATTACTGGGTCTTCTTTCTGCAACTCAAAACATCTAGGAATGGATACGATTTCTTCATCTTTATGAGGGCTTTCAGGAGGGCGAGCTAGCGAGTTGATGACTGCCTGTGACCTCATACTTATCACCTCGACAGCTGGTGTGTCCAAATCTGAAGTACCATTATCCCCTAACAGGAGATAGCCACATATAGCTTGAAATTGCTCTGCAGAACAACGGCTTGACTGGTTTCCAGGCAACAATCTATCCAGGAAAGGTTTAATGAATTGCTCATCTGGTTCATCTTGATGACTGTTGGAGGATATGACATGTGGCAATCTTGATAAAGCATCAGCAGCTCCACATGCTTTGCCTGGTCGGTAGCTTATTGTGAAGTCAAACATGGCCAAACTAGACAACCATCGATGGTCTGCTGTACTTAATTTCGAAAGATGTTAACAAGTAGGTTAGCGGGTTACTGTCGGTAACTATGTGAAACTTCCGGCCATATAAGTAAGATCTAAATTTCTCTGTCACTGCCCATTTCAAAGCGAGAAACTCCCGTCTGTATGCAGAATATCTTCTTTCGGCTGATGACAAGGATCGACTTGCATAGGCGATTACTCTTGGCACACCATCCTGTACTTGATAAAGTGCTGCGCCTATCCCCCCACCTGATGCATCTGTGTGAATGATGAAAGGTTGACTGAAATCAGGAAAGGCAAGGATGGGAGCAGAAGTCAGCTTCCCTATCAGCTTCTCGAAAGCTTGTTGGCGTGCATCAGTCCACTAAAATGGTTGCGGATGCTTCTTAGCAGCGCCTTTGGTTGTTTGATTTCTTATGAGCTGGTATAGAGGTTCCGCTGTTTCTGCGAAGTGTTCTACAAAGGATCTGTAGTATCCGGCAAGACCTAGGAACGTTTGAAGCTCTTTGGGATTCGTCGGTGGGTGGTCAAGCCAATCTTTTAAAGCTGAGATCTTGCCAGGCTCCGCTTTAACTCCGTCTTTCGACACATTATGCCCCAAATACGTCAGTTCACGATGGAATAAATGACACTTGAATGGTTTCAACTTTAATCTATATTCACCAAGACGTAGGAGAACAGCGTCCAACCTTTCCAATGTCTCCTCAAAGGTAGAACCAAAGACGATAACGTCATCAAGATATACTAGGCATATCGTTCATGCTCTTGTAGTGATTGGTAAACCCTTCGCCAAGCAGAGGATGTAATAATCTTTTGTAGGAAACGTCCTCCCATGGCTTTCTCAACCTGTTCTTTGCACACTCTAGCAATGTTCGTTTCTACTAGAAGCGGGACTTGACGGTTACATTCGTTATCCGGGACCACTAGGACTACCCCATTGGTGGTGTTCTAGATACCCATTTCGTCAACGGGAAATTCTACGTCAACATTAATGTACCCTATAAATGGTACATCCTGACCGCC
This sequence comes from Actinernus sp. WN-2022, assembly GCA_030867875.1. Taxonomy (NCBI): domain Eukaryota; kingdom Metazoa; phylum Cnidaria; class Anthozoa; order Actiniaria; family Actinernidae; genus Actinernus; species Actinernus sp. WN-2022. The sequence continues at coordinate 46,124,232 of JAOWCC010000577.1, read as the reverse complement.
TGCTCCCAATACCCTGATTAACTTTCTAACTGGCTCTAAAGGTACTTCACTAAGGTATTTCTCATAAAATGACTGAGAAACTGACGTTACTTGACTACCAGTGTCCAACAAGGCTTTACACGGCTGACCATTAAGTAGTGAAATGCTTAAATTTACGTCGCCCACCAAAGGAGCTTGCGGTTGGCGTTGTGACAAATGGGGCATTTGTTGACAATTCAAGACCTCTGGCCGCCCCTCGGCAGAGGCCGTTGGCCGTTTCCCGGGCGTCTTTCTTGGGGTTTATTTCTGCAACCTACCGCAATGTGGCCGATCTGGCCACAACGGTAACAAGTGGGGAGATCGTCCTCATCTTTTTGGATGTAGTAGTCCTGGCGACGTTTAGACTCCTGTTTATCTCCACTCCTCTCTTTAGATGTATCACGTGTTTCCTTCAATACTTCCCTTACTTCTCGGGAAAACGACGCACACATTTCTGTTATCCAGCTCGGTTTCTCCATCTGTCGGGAACCCTGTGGTATCTCTTGTGTGGCCTCTGACCGTGCAACACGCTTGGAGGACTGGGTCGAACTCGAAGAAAGTTGTTTTTCTCCATATCGAGCTGTTGCGATAATTTCGGCGAAAGCGGTGCAATTATCCTTTCGATGGCGGGCTTTATCTTTGATGGATTCCTTCAACCCTGACCAGAAGAGCATTCCACTTAACTTTCGTCGGGGAGGAGTTCGGTGTTGCGGTGTTTTGCCAGTCGTACTTGGTTGTCCAAACATGATGCAAATGCGCCAACTTCTTCATCGTCTTTCTGGCGAAATGTGTAGGCCTCGGTTAGCAACTCGTCTTTCGTGGCCGCTTCAACGTCGCTGTAGAACTGATCCAAGATCTCTAGCAGCTGTTGACACGATGTTTCCAGGCCAAGTCACACTAATTTTGTTTTTGCTTCGCCCTGGAGAGACCGGCGAATTTGCTCAGTTACCACTTCATCGGTATACAATCCACCAAACAACGTTGACTCCACTTCATACCGCCAGACACGATAAGAAACACCCTTATCTTTGTTAGCAGAAAAGCCAAAGAAAGCCAAGAACTGTGGCCGGGAAACCACCTGAACTGCTGTCGGTTGCTGGTAAGTGTACCGCGACTCACGGGGACGTAAACAAACCCTATTTTCCTCCACCATTGCTTCACAGACATACTTCAGGAACGACTCGAGTCGAGAAAACTCCGCCATGTAGCACTCAATGTCGCACTTGTACAACCTTTTATACTCAACCTTTAGGGTATCAAGACTTTAACGCTTCTTCCGCGACATGTAGAATTGCCAAAATCCTATCTTTCTCGATTTTCATATATTCCTCGGCTGTGAACTCCATGATATTTCCGTTTGTTTTGTTATCGGGCGCCAAAATGTAGCAGTGATCGGTTAAATTAAAGTAACTTTCCACAAGACTGAGACTGAACTGAGTTGTTTACTCCCAAAATCCAACTGACTAAAAATAGACAACGGTCTAACTACAATCACGAAATAAATACGACAAACAGCTCGTGCAGCAACAGTTCAAAATAACTAACAGTTCTTTTCGTAATCTTCTTTCGCTGTTACAATAACAAACAAGATGTTACCCTCTGATGTGTTGGGCTTATGGCACTCACTTTAATATCACACGGCAGGTAACAAACCATGCTCGAGAATTCAGCGGTGCTTTGTCCACGCTCCTAAAGTCACCCAGGTGGATTCTCAAGTGTTAAGATAAAGGATCTAACGATTTTAGACAAAATCCTACTCTAGGAGAAACATATAATAAATTAACAAGTTCTAGTTTAGACCGCGCTCGACGTATCCAAAGTTGAGTTACTTTAATTAAAACGTTCTTTTGTTAATCTCGGTTTGGTCACGAGCCTGTATTTACTAAGGTCACTTTCGATCCATTGACAACATTGAATAGAACTCATTTTCCAATAACCTGTTTGTTACAGGGAACCAATTAAGTATTGATTATATCTTTAGCTATCGGTACCAAGCGATCCCGACAACAAGCCAATAAGAATTGAGTATTCCTAATTACAGTTCCGTACTTTGTCAGGTACCAAATCCATTGAACTTTCCGTCAATGCAGATTAGTCACCGACTTCAAGTTGGATTTCTATAGAACATATCTAAAGACTCGTGTGATGTTTTACGCTCAAGCTATGATATTTGATTTCTAGTTTCACCTTTGACATATCTTATTTATGTTGTCGATCGGTTGAAGTACTTTTCTTTCAAGGCCAGTTTTCCTTTGTTTGGACAAAGATCCTACTTACAATAAGGGTCCATGTAAACAAACACCTGTTTGGTTCCCAATAACTATTGTTTGTAAATGACATAAATACAGAGCGAATATCTTGTAACATAGAGAAGATAAAGAAGATAGAGAACATAGCCGAAGAAACAGAAGTCATGTTGCGTTCATGATTCTTCATGATCAGCCTCAATGGCTTAGTCATGGCCAGTCATTGAGACCAGTAATAAAGTACGTTAAGATCCAACCCTGGTTGTTGTCGCTACAAGCTCTGCGAAGAACCCCACAGATCAGGAAAAGACGCCCTGACACAAGCATGATAACAAACAAGATGTTACCCTCTGATGTGTTGGGCTTATGGCACTCACTTTAATATCACACAGCAGGTAACAAACCATGCTCGAGAATCCAGCGGTGCTTTGTCCACGCTCCTAAAGTCATCCAGGTGGATTCTCAAGCATGATAACAAACAAGATGTTACCCTCTGATGTGGCTGAGCGGGCAACATTGCTTGAAAACTGTGACGTCAGCGCACGTGATCAGAGCGTGACAGAAGATGGCGTGCATGTGTTTTGGTTTATGGGAGTCTTTCGTAACGTTTTGATGGCCTTTTTCCTCGACAATTTAACAAATCACTTAAAGACTGGCCCCTCGGGAAACCAGTGATTATCTTCGTCTCGGAAAACATCGAGATTCTGGAAACAAAACTCAGTTTCCGTCGAGACCAGTCATTATTAAGTGTTAAGTGTATCTACAGTCTCGTAGATCTCACCGATAGTCTGTTCATGGCTTCTCTGAGTTCATTCTGCGCCTGCTCCACACTAACACCAAGCAGGCTCGTGCCTTCAACGTTCAGCAGTTGGTCACCCGGGTGAATTGCGCCTGAAATGACAGAAACATATATTATGGGCATTGAAATGAAATAAGAAGATGGGGAATTGATGAGGAACTAGAGGACGGGATGGAAGTCCCGATTTCCTTAATAGTTTGTTGCCTATTTCAAACGATGTAATTCTGAATGTAGTTCTGAATATACTCTACCATTGTCAGCAATAGATCCCTCGTTGTGTACACTCTTGACAAAAATTCCTCCTTCTCGCTCTTCTAAATCAATGCCAAGATCCGAAGTTACCTGAAACAAAAAAATACATACCTTACTTATTTGTTGAGATCATAAGAACAGTCTAAAAACGTCCCTTATCATACTCCACAATTGATCAAAACTTGTTCTGTTATATCTTAGAAATATTTCTAGATTGTAGATTCTTAAACGATCAGAGTGTTTTCTAAAAGGGGCACTGTCCGAATCGAATTGAACCTTAGAATTTCTTGAAAACAAAACTACAAAAATAACACCCTGAGATACAAGAGAATATCATGTAAATGTCCTGATATACCGTAGAATCCCGGTTATAAGCCCCCCGGTTATAAGCCCTCCCGGTTATAAGCCAAAACCCTAAGCCACCCAAAACCACCCAAAACCCTTACAAAGTTGTATAAGCCCAGGGCTTATAACCGGTATTCTACGGTATACATGTACCGTAAAGTTCTGAAAGTAGCGAGGGTCGTTACTTTCGGATTTAGCAGCCGTTCGGGGTCACTACTTTCGAGGAGCAAAAACCGTTAAATAATACTGGAATATTACGCTCTATCTCCCAAGTACAAGACGCGACTTCATATCAACAATTGTTGTTGAGAAAAGTTCAAGTTAATTGATAAGAAATATAGTAGTTGTTTCTTTGCTAAAACGTTTAACATGAAACAGAAATAGACTTTCATTACTGTCTAGGTGATCCTACACTGAGTGACATCCACGTAAATTAACCTTGATGCAAGATCGTGATGGTACGTTAATAAAGAAGAAGAAAACATGGGGGTCGCTACTTTCGAGGGCTCGCTACTTTCGGAACTTTACGATACTTTTGAAACTTTTTCGATAGAGGAAGACAAAGATTAAAGTGGATTACAAATGCTTATTCTAGAAACTTGATTTCGGTTTAAAGTGAACCGATTTCAAGTTGCTCTAAATTTCTCTTAAAAGCAGTATTTTTCATCCACTCGAATCTTTGCCATCCTTCATCGAAATTGTCTCAAATTTTCTCCAGTATACCTGGAAAGCATCCTCTCCCAATCTGAATAGTTATTTTTGACTTTCGTCACGAGAAAGTATATAATTTGGGGGTTGATAGTGCCCCTTTAAAGTACGTAGCTTGCTAAAGTCAGTCATGTATCATCAAATATTTTCTCTCGCGCGTGATTGGTTGAATGTCACGTGACCCGATATTTTCTCTCCGCAAATATCAGCGAATACACCCCCCTATGAGCGTATAAGCGTGCGTCAAAGAACATATTTGAAGGATGATAACAACAATATATAAACCTATATTTGTCCTTGAACATTATATCTGATCCTCGAAGCTCACGAGCTTCGCTCTCGGGAACTGTTCTCTTCTCGGATCAGATAATGTCCGCGGACGAAATATCACCGGAAGGAATATTTCGACGCCACAAATAGGTTATTGTATTTATATAAATGTGTGCCAAATGAATGCAAACAAGCAATAGACTCTTTCAGTTTCCCTCTGGTGTCCCATTTCAGATCATGTGACAGTTATCCAGAGGATTCAGTGTTTTGTTTTCCAATTAGAGAAATTGCTCCATTTCCTCTTGGGATACAGAAAAACAAAAACATTACCAAGGAAAAGTCAGGTGGTCTGAAATGGGGCAACAAACAGGCAGGCAAAAAGATACAACAAGAAGCTCACGCATGTTTTATTAAACAAATAGATATAATTTTTGTGTGTTTGTCCTCTTATAGATGCACAGATGACGTCACAACGTGACGAGACCAAAGAAGTACGTCACGAGACGAGTTGCGTGACTGCTGATCTTGTCACGTAATGACGTCATCTGTACATCAATAAGAGGACAGAGCCACGGCATAACGACATGTACTTGTTTTATACAATAATTATCGGAATTTTTTTTCGTGCAAAACGTGACGTAATCTGTGCATCCGTACTCTAATAATACATGGTTATCGGCTGTTAGTATATAAACTGACAAAACCCGTCCTTTTATCGAATCGGCAGAGCGCGCCGAGTAGGTCTAACTTCTATTGCATGATAAGTAGTGGAACTCGCATGAACTGCTCATGCTACACGTGATTTATGGGAACTGAGTGATATTTTGAAAGTTCTGATAATTTCACAAGCCATCAGGCGAGTGCAATTTGAGGGCTTTCAAAATATCACTTAGTGCCCATAAATCACCTATAGCACGAGCAGTTCAAGCGTTTTTTTTTTTTGCTGAGAGCGTGCAACTGTGCACTCTATAACCTTTTTATGCACTCGTTATTCAATGACCAATCGGAATCCTGAAATTTTGTTGAGTATGTTAAGCAATTATTGGATGAGGTTGAGCACGATAGCGAAAATTATCAAGACAGAGGTCCATGTTATCAGCCGAAGCCGAAGGCTGCGGCTGATAACACAGACCGAGGTCTTAATAATTTTCGCTATCATGCGAAAACCGAATTCAATAATTGTTTTATTATACATTTTAAGCTCAAGTTTTAGCAAAAGAGAAAGCTATCGTAAACGAAGATAAATGAAACTCCGCATAAAATTGGTTTGTTTACGATTGGATTTCTGAATCAAGATGTTTTCTTTCGGCATATTCGAGCTAAAAATTGCATTTCTTTTACGAGTTTAGGAGAAAAGAATGACTAGAAACATAGCTGAGCGCTAAAACGGCTCAAAATAACGAAATAAGTGCCCTGCTTTCTAGCGTAAAATTGTCGTATTTGCTTACCATCGAGCGCTAAGTATTATCTGCTAGCAGATAATTCAATTATCTGCTAGCAGATGTTGTACGCATGCGCACTTAGTGCTATAGCTAGCGATGGAGAATTCGTTGCGTGTTCTCAGCCAATCAGAATCGAGATGTGAGTAAAATGTATTATCATATATGTTATCGTACCTTGTGGATTGTAATCAGCCTTGCATCTCTACCTTTTAGGACTTCGTCTTCAAACTAGTAAACAGCGAGATAAAAAACACTCAAAATAAATAACAATGTTACATGTAGTGTACATTTGAACACTTTTCCTACCTCACAGTTGCTCGGGTTTAAGCCAGGAGATGTAGGAGGAGAGACAGTTTCACCACTGGCCTCTTGAGACGCTTGGATTATATGTACTCTGAAAAACACGATAAGTGCGAACTTGTGAGAAAAACTAAAGCCGGCTTTGAGATCCTAGATTTAAGTTAATAGATTAATTTTATGTTAATAGCTTTTTTATACATTAAAAGCCTTCCCCCAAATCATGGACAACAGACCATCGTGTAGTTTAACATTGTGGTTTACGGGGCTACTATCCAGCAACCTTGTAACCAAGGTCTTCTCGGTCAGATCCAAGATGGCGGCTACTCTTGGATCTGACCGAGAAGACCCTGGTCACGAGGTCGACTATCCAGTGATCCTAGGATGCGAGCTCAGGCAGGGGCTACCCCTTGGGGAAAGAAGACAATGATAGGGGAGGAGAGGATGGGGAGTGTTCGACGTTTATCGAATAAGACAGGATTTCCAAAATTGATAGGCCTTTTGCAGGAAACAGTCACGTGCTGATATAATACTTCGTTAACAAATGAATCGAGCTCATGATCCCCATGGGAAAGGCGTTACCATGGATGCTGGAGGGTAGCAAGCTATCTTTGAAAACGCTGTTTTATCGACAATCGATTGGAGAAGGAAAATAGCATTTACGAAAAGGTTTTTCTAATAACACTATCGATCTCGAACAAGTGTCTTTAAATGTATGAATTAAGATTTTTTGCCCTCCAGTACAACCTCGTGATTACATTCCAGCAAAATGCCCATGACGAATCACTGTATAGAGTGGTAACAACACCAGCAACTGTACCAACCTCTCGGAAAACAAAGCTTTCTTTCTTGTATTGGGTGTCATATCCGTGAAGGACATCTTCTGGTTTACATTCTGTTTCTCTGAAATCCGCTTCTTGTTTACGTCTTCAGTGCTACTAGCTAGAAACAAACAAACTTTTCATCAGCCAGTCACCATCAGAGTTTCATCACTCCATAAAACGCAAACCCATTGATTTGAGTCAGAGTTCACTGTATTGCTTCTAAAAGTTTCATCTTATCCGCTTTTTTATCGTATATACTAGTAGCCAAGATGGAATTCAAGGAATAGTATATTACATTCCTTAGAAGTCAGTTCACACAGTTTTATTTGGGAGCTCCATCTGTTACATATGTAAATACTCTTAATACCGAACAAACTCTTTTTTTTTCTCACAAGTTTGCACGAACTTCTAAAACCGAGCTCTTTTGTTTTGACGAAGGGATATCGCTCAAAACGTCAGCTGCTGCTCGCTTCTCACGGCGGTTAGTTAACAATTATTTACCGAAGTGGAGGTAAATAGTGGTGGAAACCCGGCACCATTATTCACCGACACTGAGGTGAATAACTGTTTTAGTATATACCACACTGCAGGTGAATAGCCAGCACCAAATAGTTATTTTATTTTCTGTCAAATCAGTGGAAAAAAACTCGCGCGAGGTGATCGCTGCTTCCCTCGGAGGTGGATATGAAATCAGAACGCGCGAAAAGTGATATTCATTGGTGTGGTATATACTAACATATATTAGTATAAACCAACTAGTGGACTATTACAAATCCTGCATTCTGATTGGCTACCCTACTATATGCCTATTTGTGATAGCCCATGGTAGAGAAAAACCGCACGCATTTTCAGGAAATAATAACAGTTTTTCAACTTCAATTTCTTTCTTTCTATTTTTTTCTACTGTCCGGCTAGTTAGTTTATACTAAAACAATAGCCCACTTCCGCGATATGCTTTACTTGTCACGCACAAAGGTTTCAATACGAGAAAAGAATACATTTAATTTAGCACGAAGCCTCGTATTGAAACCTTTGTGTGTGACAAGTAAAGCGTATCGCGGAAGTGGGCTATTGTTTCCATGTTTTTTTTCATTCCATGCACGTGGTATATGAGCACTTAAACTTTCATTCCGCGTGCAAAGTAAAAACTAAAAGGCGCTGTTGCACAAGGCAACGTTTCGTCCCAATGGTCTCACAATTTTGTTTCGAACAAGTTGCACGAGAAATTGCGTAGTGTAACATACCAAGAAATCAACATGCCTCGCAACATTTTGGTTAGAGCAAGCGTTGCAAGACGTAAAATTAAGTTCTACCTTTTGCAACGATTGTGGCAAGTAACACTGCAACAATCGGTTTTGTTAAGCGTTACACATTGTAACAACCTCGTGCAACTTAATTGTCTCGCAGCGGCTTGTATGACCAGCCAATAAAAATGCTAATTTTTCAATTTACATAACCGTGCCAGTCCTCTGCGGTCGCCTTCGCGAGAAAAGTTGTACAAAACATTGCCAAGTGTAACATCCCTTTTTATGCAACTCCAACGCATCGCTTTCAGCCGTTTCTAGACAAGTTACAAGGAACATTACCTAGTATAACAGCGCCCTGAGAACTGATTTGCACGCGAGAGAAATCCGGCATTACACAACGTCTTACGGTCACTGCGTCTTACCGTCACTGAGTCTTACCGTCACTGCGTCTTACGGTCACTGCGTCTTACGGTCACTGCGTCTTACGGTCACTGCGTCTTACGGTCACTGCGTCTTACCGTCACTGCGTCTTACCGTCACTGCGTCTTACCGTCACTGCGTCTTAACGTCACTGCGTCTTAACGTCACTGCGTCTTACCGTCACTGCGTCTTACCGTCACTGCGTCTAACCGTCACTGCGTCTTACCGTCACTGCGTTTTACTGTCACTGCGTCTTTCTGTCACAACGTATTACTGTCCTACGTCTTACTGTCACTACATCTTACTCTCACTAAATCTTACTCTCACTATATCTCACTACATCTTACTCTCACTTTTCGGTGATTTCTCATGTTTGTTCAGATGCTCTTCAGATCGCGGCTTCACATTTTTCAAAGCCTCGAAATGCATTTCATTCTTCGCCTTCTCTCTTCTCTCTTTTTCCTTTTCTTCTGCTTTCTTGAGTAGGATCTGTGTCTTGAGAGCAAATTCTGGTAGCCTTTGCTCTCCTTGATTGTCTTCCTCTTCGTAAATGAACTCTTCAGCTTCCTAAAAATTATAACGAGAACTGGGAAATGTATGCGAGATTCGTTTAGCGCTCCGATCTAGATATATCAGTGGGTTTACGAGGTTTGTCATCATATTAGGTAGAAAAACATTCAAGAAATGACAGCGTGTTGCCAAATTACAAATCCTAGTTGATCAATAATAATAATCATTTAAAAAAATGTCTTTAATGTCACTTGATAAAATAGATATCAAATTCACAATAGTTGATCATAATATTAGAAGGTATAGATACAATTAGATAAAATATAAAAATGTGAGAGAATTATAATAATAAAATACTAGTATATTGATAATTAAACTGTCAAGTTACATTCAAATGCTAATCTATTCAAAAACTGTGTTTAAAACGGTCGGTGGCAACTTTCGACCAAAGACATTCGGACAAAGACCTGAATTAAATACCTTTGAGTGCCTCAAGACGACATTCAACTCTCGAAGCGTCTTCAGCATATATATCGCCTGTAACAAAAGAAGAAGTTGTTCTTCCTTTTTTTTCTATAAGCAGGATTAACGCAAGTTTTTATAGTAAAATGGAAAACGCAAAAAGGAGAACGAAAATCGTCGTTAGCCTACGTCGTTAAGCCATCTGCATAACCATAATCGATGCCTTAAAGTGCCTATCACCCTTTTGCAATTTTTATAGCTTATGAACCTCCGAAAAGTTTTGAGTACTTCTGTGAAGAACGTTTTGGTTTAAAGTGAATACTTTATGTTCTACGCTTGTTTGAAATCGTGTAAATGTGACCTTTCCTGACCCATGACCGCGAAAGTAAAAGCCTGGGTCGAAACCTGGGTAGACGTCATCCTGACGTCATATAATTAATTCGGCTTTGCAATCATTTGAAAAAATACTTAACATGTTGACTAAAATGACTTTTTTCTTTACTAACAACTCAAAAACTGTGTATATTTTCTATGCATCGATGTTGTTGTGATAAAAAGGCGCCATGGAGAATAATGCATTAATGAGATGACGTCTACCCAGGTTTCGACCCAGGCTTTTACTTACGCGGTCATGGGTCAGGAAAGGGCACATTTACACGATTTCAAACAAGCGTAGAACATAAAGTATTCACTTTAAACAAAAACTTTCTTCATAGAAGTACTCAAAACTTTTCGGAGGTTCATAAGCTATCAAAATTGCAAAAGGGTGATAGGCAATGAAATAAATACTAACTGTATGTAGTGACTGTATTTGGGGCTCTACTAACTCAGTTGATCTGGTACACTAGACAATTCAATTCCAATAGTCCAATTCGTAGTTCTCGAAAGGTAACCAAACCTTATCCTCGTATGGAGGCTGGAGTCGACCCTGCACTGATGCAAACCCTCTTTCTATGAATTCTTCGTTTGTAACTGACGTCATGGCCGCCATGTTGGATGACAATAACAAAAGATTCGGCAATAGATTCTTTTGTTATTGTCATCCAACATGGCCGCCACGTCTTTGTCTCTTAAATCTCCGGGGATTGGCTGCAAACCAAGAATATGGATATATTTTGATTATCATGCTAACTATATATACAAGTCTCTAACTAAGCTCTCAACTCCAGCCTCGATGTCTCCAAGGGTTGGTTACCTTTTGAAATGGCAGTCAAGAACTACGAATTGGTCTATTCGATCCGCACTGGCTTGGGACACCGGTAACGGCTCACTCTATCTCGACGTAAAATAAACTCTTTTGTACCTCGGAGTAACCTGTTTTCATGATGTTTTTCGCATTGATGGCAACAATCTGGTCACCAACCTAATCAGAAAAAAAAATTAAAGGAAAGAAAGAAAGTTGTAAGATATCACAATTAAAGTACGTGCAAAACAAAAACGAGATGGTAAAGAATCACTCGATTAATTAATTAATTAAAAACAAAGGGGGGAAAAACCCTCCTTCACTCTTAATTATCTCTCGATTGTTGATGAAACGAAATAAAAAGGAAATGAGATACTGCTAACACCTCACCCGTATGCCTGTCTTGTCAGAAAGGGACTCTGGTGTAACAGAGATTACAAACACACCATCCTTCCCTGGAACACCGTTACGAACACTAGCAAGAAGAAAAAAGTATATTTAGGATGTAAACCAATTTGAAATCTGTAGTGGTGAATTTGTAGATTAGATAGACCAGATTACGATCCAGGTCTTGTTTCAACTGGCAGGCCACCATTGTCTAACATCTATTAGTATAAACCAACTAGTGGACTATTACGAATCCTGCATTCTGATTGGCTACCCTACTATAGGTCTCAGTATTTGTGATAGCCCATGGTAGAGAAAAACCGCACGCATTTTCACGAAATAATAACATGTTTTCAACTTCAATTTGTTTCTTTCTATTATTTTCTACTGTCCGACTAGTTAGTTTATACTAAAACAATTAGACCTCTCGCCCTCATGGGCTACGAGAGTAAATAGCCATAACTGGCCGCCAAACAAACAAATGATATGTATAACTGCGCATGAGCAGTAAACTGGGTTATACCACTGTCATCATTGAGAGCTTTAAGCAACCACGACGGCAACGTCTAGAAAGACGGCATAAAACCAAAATACAATAACTGCACGTGAAATTCCACGCAGTCGCCTACATTTCGACCGTTCTCTGGAAAACCACAACGTGAACACTCCATATTTTACGTCTACAAGAGAACGCCAAAGTAAGAAAGTAACTCTATGTTTATCATATTTTTCGAAGATATGAATGTGAAAAGTAATTAAAGGCGAAACGAAGGAAATAGTAAACATCACATTTCGGGAGAAAACATTTTTTCTAGGTCCCGTCCTCGCTGTCGTCGCCGTCGTTGATGCTTAAGCATCTAATTAACCAACCAGGACGGCGACAACAGTGAGGAACGGGAGTAAGAGAAGTGCTTTCTGCCGAAATTTGGTGTTTACTCTTTCCTTTGTTCGCCTTTTAATTGTTTCTCACAACCAGGTTTTCGAAAAATATGATTAATATAGAGTTCCGTTCACGCCGAACGAAAAACAGATTGATAATCTTTATTTTTTTTACGTTCGCGTTCTCTTTAAAGTGCAAGTATCATGCCAAAAAAATAAAAACATTATATTATACTATACTATTGTGTTTGTTTCTCACAAAAAAAGTATTAATCTTGCAGATTTGTAACATTTCTAGCATTTAATCCCTAATTTTGGTTACTTTTCATGAATCAACTCCCTCCCTAGAGAAAACTACTACAATAGAATCCCGTAGGTTTTCATTGTGGCATCACAAGATGAATCAATCCCGTTATTCGGGTAACTTTTATTCTAGTTATTCCAGTCTCTCGAAGAAAACTAATTTAGACAACTGAAGTATATTAGAAATTGAATTTGGAGCAAAAAGATTTAATGTTGTTTTATGGCGCTACTTGCACATTAAAACGTAAAGTTTGGGGGTTTCACATTGTGTTTTTGCGGACTTGCGCCGACTTGCGCGCGTGCGAATTTCAGCTCGATCAAAGTCAAAGCAAGTCATTGCAAATCCATGCTAGTGGGTGGCCAAACTAAACGAAAGTCCAACGCTAGTCGGAAACGTGCATTTACTTGTGAGTCCGTTTGGCCAGGGTTTGAACGCTTGGCCAAACGGACTCCGGCGCAAGTCAACGCAATTTGTCGACTTCCATTGGACTTGCGTTTCGTATGGCCATCCACTTGCATGAATTTGTGATGGCTTACTTTGACTTTGATCGAGCTAAAATTCGCACGCAAGTCTACGCAAGTCTTTTTCACCGTTTGGCCACCCAACACAAGTTGGCTGCAAGTCGAAAGTGGTAAAGAAACGCGTTTATCGATAAACTTTGTAAAATTTATGGAGGATTTTAACTAAACAGTATGGAAATCGATTTTTTTACGGCTAAACGTGTGTTAACATGCGACCTAACATGCGACCTAACTTGCGAGGTCGTTTGAACACCTGTCCGCATGCCTGATCGCAAGTGTTAAGTTCGAAACTTGCGTTGACTTGTGTCGACTTGCGAGTCCATTTGGCTATGGTATGGACAAAGAAGGCACACATGCTGTCATGACTCACATATTTTGATGCCGGAGTTTTAATACTGTGAACACATCTAATCCACTCACCTGCAGCCAATTCCTTTGCGTCCCACAGTCATGAATGCTTGCTTATCACCAGGTGCTAATCTATATGGCTGTTCATCAGACAGAGTACCCTTCTTCACTAAGTGTTCCTTAAAACAAAGCAAATACCAGCATAATGATTCCCCTCGTAGATAGATTCAAGGTGACCCTTCACTCTGTAAGCAGTGTTCAGCATACACATCTAATCTATGTATTTTACCTTTTTAAGAGATAATATGACTGGTTTGATCTTTAAGTTGGCTGAAAAGGGGGGGGGGGGGGGGGGGGGATAGTAAAAGAGGAGTATATAAATTGAAAGGAAAAATATGAATTCAATTAATTTAATACCAGAAGGGTTGTTACTTTCGGGAATTACTAGAGGGGTTCCAAAATGGTGTAACTTTTGTTACAGGTGCATTACTATCAGAATTTTATTGTATATGAAAATGTGAATCAAAGCCCTTAAATAGTCAAACTTCAAATTATAAATTGTCTGGAGTAGTAGAGTTTCGGAATGTTAACGATGTTGATATGGTTGAATGCTTGTGAACGATTTCGCTCTTCATTTGTCTACCATGTCAGACGAGATATATACGATGACATCTAAAATCTGATTAGCATGCATATGCATTAAGTATTGCTCCAATGATTCTACATATAATAAATGGCTGTAGAGAAATCAGAGTTTAGATCATTAAGTTCGGCACACACGAAGGGATAAGTCCCAGGGACAAGTCCCGGGGACAAATCCCAAATCCCTTGACAAATCCCAAATCCCTTGTCCTTGTTGTGAACTAGGACAAATCTTGTCATTTTGTCTCAAGGACTTGTCCCCTCAAGTCCCCGCGGCAATAGTTTTCCTAGTTCAGACGAGGGGACAAGTCCCAGGGACCTATCCCTTCGTGTGTGCCGACCTTTAAACACATTTGCAGGAAAAAAATCCCTGACTTTTTACTGACCAAGAAGCATTTTCACTGACCTCTGGCCAGTGCACGCTCATATTTTTTCCAAATATTCAATCATTTATATTTTGATAAACACTGGTATATAATGAACCACAATCATGGACGAGTCAAACCATTTTCGAAAACAGGTTTTACCGGAGAAAAGAGATGTAGGCATGGTCCCAGTTGCATCTCGCTGGTCTAATATTGAGTATTTAATATTGAGTCCACTGTGTTATCAGTTTTAGCTCGTCGTTTGCATACTAGGGACCTTACGCAACCAGGACGGCGACGGCAGTGACGACGGGAGGTAGAAAAGTGTTTTCTCCCGAAATCTGGTGTTTACTAGTTCCTTTATTCGCTTTTAATTACGTTTCACTATGGAGAAAGGCTCATTTGTTTTGGATGATTTGGACTCAATCCGTTGCTTTAAAGTGACAAAAACACATCCTAATAGGTTGAGCAGGGGTAAAAGACTGCCAACTGCAGGATTTCAAGGTTTTCATTGAATATTTTTTTCTGTGTCTGAAAGCACAAACACAACAGAAAAACCCTGTGAAATCCCCTCACAAAGCCTACTAGAAGCAAACCAAGTACTTTTCAGCCATCCTCAGTCTAGCTCTCTGACAGTGGCATTTTTCTCCAAAATTAGAGCACATTTCATTGGAAACCCTACAATAGTAGCTGCGATACTTACCGTCGACGAGAATGTAGAATTCTCCCAAATGGCATTGTGGGGAAAGTTTGAGCCCTCGGCTTAAAAAGTCAGCAGTATTTAACTCGCTCAAGGTAGCCCACACAGCGGTCAAACGTCAGTCTGGTTTAGGCTTAGATACATATATCCGGATATTTTTTGAGATATTTAGAAGCTCCTGGGATATTTAGAAAATTCCGACATATTTAGAAAAATTGAAATTTTCTGGAATATTTAGGACTTTTTTCTGGCGTTTTTCCTTGATTTACCAGAGCCAGCAATATAACTATCCAGCGGTGTTACTTTTGAATAATGTATCCCACAATTCCAATGTAGGAGTTGTAGCAATCAATTCAATATGGCGGACCATGGCCATGCCGATCGCGAGGTTGATTGCGACACCCAACAGGAACCTGATCAAGCACAGGCAGCCCAAGCTCTAAACATTTAGCTAATACTTACAGCGTTTGTATGGGAATTTCAACGAGCTAGAAATACGAAAGAATTAATGAATAAAATGACTTATCTTGCTTCCATAGTGTGGATGGCCGTCGAGCGGGAGTTTTCAGGATTTATACTTTAGTGAGTTACTTCACACCATGGACTGATATTCTTTCGTGACTTCTCCGAGCCCAAGTAACACATATCCAGTTCACAGAAAGAACGCTCTAAACTTCGACAGAAAACCAAGCAGTTGATTCGCTCTGAACATGCACTTAGTGGGGACCCTGGTAGTAAAATTTGTTGTTGTCGACAATCACCGGTCAGGTACCCCGCGGTGCTGAACTTTAGGTCGAAGGCTCGGTTACCCCAGGAGCCTTTCGACGGTTACCCAGAAGCCTTTGTCGGCCGGGCAGTCGACCCCAGCGTGTTCAAGGCTCTCTACCAATTTATAAGCGTCACTTTGGAGAAACAAAATGCTTTTTCGTGCTCGTCGCAAGGCTGGAATTGCGTGGCAATCGCATTCAAAAGAAAGAACAACCTTTCTGCTGGGATTCTATGGAGGAATTGTGGCGGCCACAATATTTTGAACTGAAATATTTCGGTTGAAGTGGTGGGCCCTCGC
This sequence comes from Actinernus sp. WN-2022, assembly GCA_030867875.1. Lineage (NCBI taxonomy): Eukaryota > Metazoa > Cnidaria > Anthozoa > Actiniaria > Actinernidae > Actinernus > Actinernus sp. WN-2022. The sequence continues at coordinate 46,107,997 of JAOWCC010000577.1, read as the reverse complement.
GAAACTAGTGTGCTGCCTTGTCTTTTTCTTAGGAAGGAGAGCAGAGGAAATGAAAACTCGCTAAAATCGCTTCATATCAACCCTGTTACCACACAGACAGCAAGTAATACACTATGGAAGCAATTCTTTCGTATTTCTAGCTCGTTGAAATTCCCATACAAACGCTGTAAGTATTAGCTAAATGTTTAGAGCTTGGGCTGCCTGTGGATCAAGCAGCTCCTGCTGAAATAGCGCGGGTAGTCAGCCAGAGCAGAGTGATTTATCCATAAAGAGAAAGTTAACAACCAACAATCCAGCTTCAGGAAATCGCCGTTCCCAGTCAGTGCCCAGAAAGAACGAGCCAAACATTTCAGCCAGGAAAAGAGTCGATGAATTCAAGGGGGAAACGTTTATATTTATTTGCTAAAGAGAATGGTAGCTTGTTTTGCCAGTCATGTCGTGAAGAAAGTTCTGTAAAAAAGCAGAACATAAACGTACATGTTTCTAGCACAAAGCACAAGATGAACAAAGACAAACTGTCACAAACCTCAAAGAAGGATCAAAACATTGCAGAGGCCATGAAAAAGTATGACGAAGTCCACCATCCAAAGGGTGAGACTACCCACAGCAACAAGAGTGTTCAGGGTGAAAGTTGTTAAGGCCTTTTTAAAGAGTGGTACCCCATTAAATAGAATGGAGTACTTCAGAGATTTGTTTGAGGATACAGGATTTGCTTTGACATCAAGTCCCAACATGAGGCAACTTATTCCGTTCATTCTGGAAGAAGAATATAAGGCGATTTCCAAGGAAGTTATGGGAAAGGATGTCTCTATAGTTTTAATGGAACTACACGAGACGGGGAGGCGCTCGTGGTTCTTGTGCGATTTGTAGAGTCTTGGGAAGTGCAACAGAGGCTTGTGAGGTTCCAACTCGTAAAACAGTCGGTTAATGGTGACGAACTGGCTCGCATTATTATCAATGTACTGCATAGAAAACTCAATGTACCAGAAAGTAATCTACTTGCAGCAATGAGAGACAGAGCTCCTGTCAACACGAAGGCTTTGAGAACAGTGTCGGTACTTTATCCCGACATTATATATATTGGTTGTATAATAATAATAATAATAATAATAATAATATTTTGACAGGAAAGCTCCACTCACAATTTGTGATTTTCAGGGAGGTCCTGTATTAAAAATATATATTTCACTAATATATGGAAAACAGGAAAGTTAAATGGTTGAAATAAAATAGATATAGAACAAGGATTATTATGAAATTAAGTTATGTGCCAGTAAGATTTAAAAATTGATAATGTAGTTGATTGTACAACTTCAGAGTCTAAAGAGTTCCAGTCTAATAGTGCATGGTAGGTAAACTTCTGCTGTCCCCAATTCCTACGTGCGAATGGTAAATGTAGATTGTGCTGACGGCGTGTATTATATGTATGAAAGTCGTGATTCTTCTTTAATTTAAAGTTGAAGTCCACCATGCTATTTAAGCATTTGAAGATAGTAATACAGCGATGATAGCGCCGTCGAAGGTACAGTGGTTTCCAGTTTAATAGTTCGAGTACTTTAGATGCAGAAGAGCTTGAGGGAAAGTCGAGCATAAGTCGAGCAGCATTATTCTGAAGAACTTGAAGGTGATCCATGAGGACGGTATTATTCTTATCTCCCCAGACGATATCGGCATAGTCAAGTAAGGGAAGGACAAGAGATTTATAGAGAGTTAGCCGCGCATGCAAGGGCAGCAAATGCTTTACCCGGCGGATGATACCAAGACGTTGATTGACTTTATTACTGACTCTATCCACATGTTCTGACCAACTCATGTTCTGACTGACTGTCACTCCTAAATATTTAAAAGAGTCAGTTCGGTCAAGAGCAGAGCCATTTATGGTCAGTGAAACCTCTCTGAAATCCTTGAGCTTGCGTGCGCTGCCATAAATTATGAACTTGCATTTAGATGTATTCAGTGTCAAGAGATTGCTGTTAAACCATTGACATATGGACAGAAGATCAGCGTTCAATTTATCTTTAAGTTCCTGGGCATTAGTCGAAGAGCAGTAAATTACTGTATCGTCAGCGTAGAGGGACACCTCGCAGTAATTAACACATAAGGGTAAGTTATTTACATAAACAAGAAATAGTATCTCTCACTTCCTCGACAGAGTGGGGGTGAAGTGCAATACTCCATTACTGAAGCAATTCAGGACTGCTTGGAATTATATATTTACAAGTATGAAAGGTCGAAGGGTATGGAAAGACATCAATGGAGGAAGGTCAATGCCAAGAAATAATGCCAGCAGATGGTGGAGCCTGTGGGAGTGTGTGAAGATAGTGTTCGAAGAGTGGAGGCACCTTGCTGCTTTTATAGATAGTGATGAGGAGTTCGCTCAGTGCTCAAGAGAGAAGCTCAGTCAGATCCTCGCCGACAACGCAGTTCAGCTAAGGGTTGAAATGGCTGCCTTCCGATGGAATTGGAGCAATTTGTGAAGACCACTTACACCCTTGAAGGAGATGGCACCTTAATCTGTATTGCCTATGAGAAGCTTCTTATGCGGCTTAAGGCATTCATTCAAGTACAGCATTTCCCAACACTAACAATGACAGTCCAAGAACTGTTTCCTGCAAATGCTATAGTCCAGCAACAGTGGTACCAGTATGGTCTGAGGGAGTGCTTGACACCTGCCTTTGAATATTATGCGCAGACACTCGCAAATGATGTCACAGTTTCTCGCTCCATTGAAGTATTCCAAGCTGCCCAATTATTCTGTCCGAAGGTTGTCAATGTATCCCGGCCAAATGCTGCTGAGGTTGAGAAGATCAGAGCTGTGCCCTTTCTTGGTACAAACAACGTCATCCAGGCTCTTCAAGTTGAGCTGGCAGCCTACCTCGTCAAAGCTGACCAGATCCCAGATGATTTTGACACACTATCTGACACCTGGCCCTGGTGGAGAATGGTCGCTCGCGAGCTCCCGTCGTGGTCATCCGCAGTACAGAAACTTGTTCTGGTACAATCATCATCTGCAGCAGCTGAGAGGGTATTGTTACTATTGACCACCATGTTCGGTGATCAGCAACACGAAGCCCCAGAAGATTATGTAGAGGCGGCATTGATGCTACGGGTTAATGGTCGTTAGACAGACACTATCTATAGACTGAGGCCACTCAGGCAAGTCAAATGCTGATGCCATTAGCCATTTATAGTGACTCAGTTATTAAGCAACTACATGTATAGCCACGAATCCAAGACTAACGCCTGAAAAACACGTTTTTATACACATTTTATTGTATAACCGTTAAAATGAAATAGATATGTATGGAGATATTTAGAAAAAAATTAAACATATTTAGGGAATTTTTCGAGATATTTAGAGGCTTTTTTGAGAATTTCCGGAAACATATTTAGGCCATTTTTCGAGATATACAATGTATGTATCTAACCCTAGTCTGGTTGGCGGCCGCGCGAATTTCCCACGCAAATTTACCTTAAAACATATTACAGTGAACTTCTACCCCAAAAAGTTAAGCTTTTTATTTTCACAGTCGACGGGAAATTGAACAAACTTCAAACTGTGAGTTTACCAAATTGTTTCGTAATTTACCAAAAAAGTTCTCAAGGTTTGAAAACGGGTGTGTGAACAGTGACGGCCGCCGGCTCGCTTTGAATTTGTTTTGGAATGTTGTTGTTGCAAGACTTTTGACGCATGCGTAGACTTTTGACGCATGCGTAGACGTTTGATCGCTGTGTGAGGCTAGCCAAACTTGAACTGAGGGGGAGGGTTGAGTTACTCAAGATTTCACCAATTGAGCTAACACACGATCAGACCCGAAAGAGTTAATTGGATATTGATTTATGCCGTCGTCCTGACGTTGCCGTCCTGGTTGCGTAAGGTCCCTATTAATAATGACTGTGGGACTGCTTTCCTCTCATTGGTCAAACTCCTCAAGCGTGACAAATTACTAAAGGAGAAAAGTGCACAGGGGTTTTCGAATACTCGAAAGTAACGACAAAATCCCCAAATACCAAGGAAACTAAACGCATACATGTGCGAGTGAGAAAGCGTTGGATGTCGGCAGAGGTCTCTCTTCCTCGCCTTCCATTTTACCAAGACATACCAAGTCAGAGAGAGACCTCTGCTAGCAGGGAATGGCTGTGAAAGCCTAGCTGCTATTGCTTCTTTGTATAAACACAATCAGGCCCATATCCAGGATTTTACATGGGGATGCAAGCAGCATAAGGAGTGTGCATGCAACACGTGCTGCAAACATGAGCTGCTAGGGGTTCCAGTGGCATGCCCCTGGAATTTTAAAAATTCTAAAGTCTCTGAAATGGCATTTCCTGCATTTTGGGTGGGCCTTGATGGGCCCCCCTACCCTGGGTTCCAGAGGCCCGAAGAAGTAACGGCACTTCACAGCTTAACCTCTTAGAACCTCTGGCACCCAGGGTAGGGCCCCCCTGGATACAGGCCTCATAATGGAACATCTCAGTAAGCTGTATACTAGTAAAAGCACTACTAAAATATAACATGTGTGATTTTAATTACTAACCAGCAGATCAGGGTGGTAGTACACATTCTCTTTGTCTTCAACTGCTTCCCAGGTAATAACATCATTTCTACAAAACATGTGTACTAGACATAATTTACATCGACACCAAACACACAAGTTAATGTAGTTATAATGCATATCAATGTACTGTATAGTAGTTGTACATGTACTGGGTAAAAGTTGCACAATTAGAATATTTAAGTCAACAAAGTGCTTGGCAACACAAGTGCATCATTCCGTTTTTCAACCAAAATAACCAAGTAAATAAATAATTATGGCCTCCTCACTTGCTTGGCCCATACCATAAGTTATGGACTGAGAAAAAAAAAACGAAGATCCATAACTCATGGTACAGATCAAGAAAATGTTTATTATAATTGGCTTCTTCATTTTCTTTGAGACCAATTAAGAGTGGGCAGAAGGTTCGTACAGGAAGTGATGGACCGCAAATTGACCAATCAATACAATGTACATTTGTACAGTACATGTAGCTCACAAAACTACTTTAGAGCGGTTTTCAATTGAGTGTAGTAAAAGCAAACGCAAACTACCCACGGCCAGCCAATCATAGGAGCGAGTAATCGCAAGTAACTCAAAAATGGCTTCCCTGTGAGCCAAAACCAAAACATCTCCGACAGTCAATTGAAATCCGCTCTAACAGCTGCTATATAATAAATGTACTTACATCTTACAAGGAACTCTGCCAATACCTAAGATCAAAACAAGTTTATAACATGTTACAATAATAATATGTAACGTTAGGTACAATTATTACAACAGTACTGTGTCTTGGTCAAGTCATTAAATTTGTTAAATCAATATTTTAAAGATTGAAACATGGCTATATCCAGACTTACTTCTAACTTTCAGTAGCATCATTCTCCTAGTTCTCATAAGATTCACTACCTCCTCGTGAGTGGCTTCAGATAGGATCATATTGTTTATACTCAATACTTCATCGCCTGCCTAATGAATCAGGAATTCAATTTATAATCAAATTAATTGTTAAATAAATTAAGATTTTTGGGCTGTGGATAAGCAGAAGCCAATTAATTAACATTTCATTCAAGAACAATGTACATCAGTACTACATGTACATGAAAGTGTCTACTGAATGATCAAAATTCCTAATTTTCCTTATTGTGATTTGAATTTTCTTTTCTAAGGGAGAATTTGGTACTTACAATGTAAGGTTACCGTATACCTTTGCGGGTGTCTCTCGCAAATAAAATCGCACGCGCATCATTTTAAAGGAAAGTATAGAAACCTATATATCACTGGAAAGGTTATATAATGTAGAATGCGCTGAAATGTATTTTTTGCACAAATATTACATTTTCAGTAAATGCTAAGGCAACAAACGCAAAAAAGACGAGTCTCACATAAGTGAATTTATGTCCCTCCGCGTTCGCGCCTTAACGGACGATTCCGCTGCATAATGTCAATTAGCACATGATGGCCTGTCAAAGTGTGTGAGCGTTTTTTTTATATTTTACTTTGTTCAAATGCAATTCATCTTCAAAGTTTCAATCGAAATAGTTTCTGTGTTTCATCACGGCAAGTACTCTGATAAGAAAAATAATTAAAATATCGCTAAACGCTCACACACTTTGGTTCATATGTAGCTCCTCTAACACTAGGCCAAGTTTCATCAAAATCTGACAAGTCTTCATACCCTATAAATTCACCCAAAGACAGTGAATACGCATAAAACTCTATCGGCGTTTTTGGCTTCTGAAGGTTAGGAAACACATCACACCTCATCAAAGCAAACGTCAACACTTAAACCAACCAGCCAATTATATGTAAGGATCCCCGGAGCTTATGAATCAAGTCCAGAAATTCGCGGGAAATTAGTACGTGGCTCAAATTGCATAAGAAACATACATACTAGTGTTGTGTCACAAATATTCAAAAGAGCGTTGTGTTATGGCCAAAACTAGAGATAATGCGCAAAAGGGGAAAAAGAAAGGTAAATCAACGGGTTGTACCAAGAAGGGAGAGGGCCGGATATCGAAAACTAAATCGTGTCGAAAGGCAACGCCGCAAACAAGAGCGAAGGGAAAAGCGAGTGGCAGGCAACCTTGTGCTCCGAACGTTGATGTTGATCCTAAACCTGCTATGTTAGCTGTGATGATTCCTTCAGTTCCCCAAAATCGACCGGCTGAACTTCTCTCAAGTTCACGACTTAGAACTCCTGGACTGACCATGGCCCAGTTTGGAAACTGCGAGTCACCCAAGACATTAGAATCGGAGTCGGATGCGGACTCGCTGTTACTCTCTGAATCTTCCGTCTCTTTTCTTGTACCTGGCAAAAGTTTAAGCCTTATACTAGCTGAGCAGCTTTCCATCGGAGTTGTAGCAGTACTAATAGAACTCGAAGTGGGAGTCGTCGAACATGAAGGCTGTTCGAAACACGAGCCTTTGTCGCTTTCCGCGAGCATCACTTTCTTCTCCGTATTGAAACTTTGCTCCTTCTCGAGCTCATTCTCTTGAATCTTCTTGGAGCCTGTCTTCTTTTTTTACCTTTTAGCCAAGGATTATTCTTTTCTCTTCTGGACATATCCACGATCGATATACCGGTAAATTAAACGCTATAAAATCACTGAACTCACGAGTCACGGTGAGTCTGAAGCTCCGGATGTAGTTTCCCGCAAAAATTCAGCGGGGTGCCTGTGGCACGTAATGGGATCAGAGGGATTTATCACACCGAAGCAATTTATTTACTTTCCTTCAAATTACGTTTTTTTATAATATCTCGCAAACTTTTGCATGTTTAAAAAAATTTTTTTCGGAAAGACGAAGATCAATCCATCAATTTCAAAACAATTACAAAAAAATATTTTAAAAGAAAACATGCGGTATACGGTATACGGTAACCTTAATTATAATCACATAATTATAAACATTGATCACATACTGTATTGCTGTTTGGCATGAATGAACAGATCCCTAAAATAGAAAATATTTTCCTATATACAAGTCATGTGTTAACAGCTACAAATGTACATGACTTAATGTACAAGTAATACAGGTCATATGTAATAATTACAAGTACTTATGTACCTTGAGTCCAACAATATCTGCTTGTGATCCTCTAGTAACCAGTGACACAAAGATCCCGACACCATGTTCTTTACCTGTCAAAAAAATGCAAACAGATGCTTATAAATAATAATAGGGATCAATAGTCCAATTCATAGTTCTCGAAAGGTAACCAAGCCGTGGAGGCTGGAGTTGACCCTGCAATATGATACAAACCCTCTTTCTATGAAATAAGAATATACATGTAGATAGATTTCGATTAGCATGCAAGATAATTAGTATATTTTGTAGATACAAGCCTGATCTAACTATGTTGACTTAACACCTTTCAAAATGGCGATCATAACTATGAATTGGACTACTAATATTATCGATACATATTAAGCCTAGTGTATGGGTCAGGATTCATAGTGTTTGGTAACTTTTTTATTTTATAATTATTACATATTTACCTCCTCTGACACTGAATCCTAATGGCTCTCTCCCCATGCGTTGCACTCTGACCATGTGAATTCCATCACTTACATGTACAGTAATAGACAAAAAAGATTGAAGCATAAACTTGCATGTCTGATAAGGACTTAATTGAATACCAAATTATGAGAACTGTACTTTTCTAACATAATATTTAATATCCTACATGTACATGAATTATCCACATGTAATGACTAGACAACAACAACAACAACAACAACAACAATTTTTATTTGTACTTACAGTGGCAGATTACATGGGTCGGATAAAAGTAAACAAGTTATAAAGTAACCGGGCACCCGAAATAACTATAAGGAGCTAATCTAGTCGGGTGCCCATTAAATGATAGAGTTAATTTTACAAGTCAGAAAAAGGCGAAAAATCAGCAAGCACATAACATTAAATACGTTGAATAACTAATAAAGGTAATAATAAATACACACGCAACACACAATATACACACAAACAAACAAAGTTACTATTAGTAAGCAGGATGTGGGTCAAAACAGTTATTTAGATTATTAATAAAGATTTAGAAGTTTGTCTTTAAACTTTCGCTTGAAGCAGCGAAAGCTCAAAGATTTTATAGATTCATCAACATTGTTCCAAACTTTGGGGCCAAGATATCTTATATTAAATTTTCCATAATTTGTACGAATCTTTGGAAATGAGAAGGTGGATTTAGATGCAAGGCGAGTCCTATACTTATGCTTACTGCTAGTAGCTTGAAAGAAGGTGTCAAAAACGTTAGAAAACTGATGTACTGTGCATGCTTAACTACTTTGTACCTTGGTGAGTTTGGAATCATCTTGAGGTATGCCTCAACATGCTCAGGATTTATCAAGTATCTACAGTAGTAAGAAATAACAGACAAGTGTAATAAACTACATTGTACATAGTTTATAGGCTGAAGCACAATTTACCAGCTATCTGTATTTTGATCACTGATAATTTTCAGTACAGAATCACAAGAAAAACCCAGCAGGCTCAGTTTTGTTTAGCCTGAAAATTTATACAGTCATCTCACATCGGGAGCCACAATCAAAAATTAATGTGTCCCTCAAGAGAGACATCTGCAATTCAAAGCCAAAAATTCCATACTGATGACGTTACCCAGCCAGGATCTGGTTGCATTATTTGATTGGCTTGTATATGATAATTAGGCATACTAGCCAATCAAATGATGTGACCAGATCCTGGCTGTATGATGTCATTATAAAGTATGGAATATTTGGCCTTGAATCGCAGACGTCTGAAAGTGTCACAGTCACTACTGTATATACATGTACCATGGTCGACTGTTGAATTGGTAACCTCTCAATAGTTTCAGTGATCAATTGGCCAACTGTTGATGAATCATCAACCATGTCAGCCAACATACAGAATAGTTAAGTGTTGGCTGATTACATGTAGCTGTCAACATTCGGTCGACTCTCAGCCGACCTCAACCACCTAAATTATGGCCGCAGATGGCCGACAGTCAGCCTGAGGGTCGGCTAATGTTGCAAACAGTACACATGATCCCTGTATATTAATTTTATGTGAGATTTTATACCTGACATCTTTGTATAGTGGATATCTCTTGGGAGTGTTGATAACAGATGTGATGTCATGAATGAACTTTGAGAGACTACCTGACCTAGAATGACAGAACAGTAGTCCCAGGCAGTAGTAGACTTAAAGTATTTGTTGCAGTTAATTTTTTTCTAACTAGGTAATATTTTTCTAACTATAGTTAATTTTTAATAGATTGTGAGAGACTGGGTACTAAGTAGCACTATCATAATTATATACATGTAGTAAATAAGTAGAGGGATTTCACATCGATCACTTGGTGATGCAGTGATTGGACCAACAGATCCAGTATGGTAATTAGTATAGTTATTTAAAGCAATGTAGCACTGCATGTGTGGGGACTTATGGGGAGAGGGGTAGGGGAAGGAAGTGACAAAGGAAGAGAGAGGTAGGAAATGACAGGGGAAGGGGAGGGTGAATATATTTTTAGTACCCAAAACAAATTCCTATTTAGAAAAAATTAACTAGTTAGAAAAAAATTTAACTAGTTAGAAAAAAATAACTAGTTTAAAAAAAAATCCTAGTTAGAAAAAAATTAACTAGTTAGAAAAGTTTAACTGAAAACAAAAATTAACTGCAACATATTCATTGACAGGAATTCAAATAAATACCCAATAATATCTGTTGTTAATAATTTCAAAATGAATTAATCAAAATAAATTATTGAACTTTGAGAAGAATCGAATGAAAAGACAATAATAACTGATTTTCAGAAACCAGTGTTGAATTTGTCTCCATTCACCCTGTACTTACTCGTGATATGTTTTCAATGCTTCGTAGAAAGCATACTTTTCCTCTTCATTATCTATCAACACTCGGACCTGCATAAGAAATCGAGAAAAGCTATCTTAACCTCAAACATTTCACAATTTCCCAGCTATGTTATTTATCTCGTATAGCTAGGGTGTAGACGATCTTCGTGATCGATCAGAAGAAATTCATTCATCTCCCAGAAAATTATAAAGTATTGTACCTTATTTTTGAATTCTTCAGAATGCTTAGTGATGGTATACAAGCTTTCTTGCTCCAATGATCGCTTCATGGCGACTTGGTATAGGGTCGCGAAGAATTCATATCGTTTTACCAAGAAACCACAGGCGTTCCACACTCGACGCTCTCGACGGAGACTGGTACCGAGACCCTGGGAACGAAAAATATAGAGGAAACCGCCTGACATGTAATTAAAAATAAAAAAAATAAAAAAAATTCACAGTTTTCGTGGCATCTAACAGAATAGTTAGACAGTTTAGTTAATCAATTATTATTTTGTTTCAATCAATTTTGTTTGGTTTCCAAAAGGACTCAGCACTAGCTGCGCCCGCGATTCGTGGTCATCTGATTTACCTCGATATATGACGTCATCAGTTCGTTGAACGCCGAGGCAAAACAAATTTGATTCGTTCGAATGTTCTAAACGATCACAAAATTACTTCAAATTCTCATAAAATTCACAATTAACTCCGTTCCAATCCTTCAGGCATATGTTAAGTATGGATGTAGACTGCGATCTGGATCAAGATCTCATGGCTAGGTTCAGCAGTTTGGGAACAACAGACCACGAAGTCCTCATAAACGAGCTCCAAAGACTTCTGGATTTTCAGTTAAATCAGGCGGGCTGTGTGTTCTTTCTAGACATGGCAAATTGGTGAGGAGTCTTTTGTTCCTTTTGTGAATATTAATTCGGTTGTTAATCTGTATGAGAAAGGCTGTATCGTATGTTAATGATACTGAATGTGCTCTCTTTCTCCATATATATCTTCATCTCGATCAACGATACACGCGCTACTACCAGGAATTTACAGGTAAGAATGAGCTCAGGTTATGAGGTGTAGAGCGTTTATGACCTTGTGATAGATTTGAATCAATATCAAATTCGGATTTCTTTACTCCTTTCATAAAGTAAACTTGGCCGTAAACTTAACATAAGCTTAAATCAGACATGTTTGTTTTGAAAAAGAATGACAACTCAAATTCTGACACTTTCCCTGGGCTAGAAATAGCGGTCGAATGGCTCACCACAACTGGTAATGTTTGTTTGGATTAACAGGTGTTCCTCTCTGAGGATTTGGGCTTAATTGACACAGTGGTACACAGTTTTACGTATAAGAGTTTGAAATTTTGTCATTAAGATATCAAACTTTAATATAATAAATTATATTAAATTCAAACCTATTTATATGCAGCTATGTCATCGGCTTCCCTGGAGGGGGTAGGGAAAGGTACATGTATGTGTGGGAACTTTGCTTTTCTTCATTATTAATTATTCTATTAACTAAGGATTAATAAGGGTCCCACTCAACCAGTGTCCATTGCGTGCTGAAATCCCAGTGCTGGTCATTTTTTAGGGCTGCAAAATTCAGATCTCACGAAAATCTTATAAAAAAAACCAGAAGGTATGAGACTCATTAGGCTTTATTTATTACTGCTTCATAATGTCGGTGACTTTTGAAGACTCCAACGAATGGCACATCTAGCTCATGAGGAGCAGCCAAAGACTTGCAACAGTTTGACAGATGGCCTATTTTATGCACAAAATATCAATGAAAAGTTTAATGCATACAATGTATAATTATGTACCTTTTCAACACCTTTAATGGAAACCATCTTGGATCACCGAAAGTGTGACTTGTTCCCATCAATTCACAATGCATCTCATATGCATACAGCCAGCCTACAATTAAGATTCATGTACTTCAATGAAAAATATCCCAAGCAAATTTTTCCCATGACATTATGGCACAGATCTGTAACAAAGTCCCCAATTCCCCCACATATTACCCAGGGGTCCCACTCGCAGGACATATTACGCAGGTCGTGGACCAGGGCCGGGATGGTCGATTTCAGGGATCAATACCTTAGGGCAGACATTTCATACTAATTTCCCCATCCAAGGGATGGATTTTTAATACCAAAATGTACTGGTAGATATCTGAGTATAACTTTGACAGTGTATTTTTTTAATGAGTTACTTAAAGAATATAGACCAACCATCATGCTCTGCACACTATGTCCACCATTTTCTCACAGTTGAAAAGTCTGTTTTGTACGAGCTAGTTGTCTTGAAAATCATTGCACTCCTGTTGTTTTGTATGACAGGATCAATTTGAATCTGTTTTTAGAAAGTTTCTTAACTTGTAGTTTTCCTGTTTAGTTTGATAGTTTCATGAAGCAGAAATGAACAAAACAAAAGGCCGCTAAGCATCATGGTTGGGCCATATTCTTAAGGGCTTCATATTCAACTCGAGTATAACCAGCTCTAGCACAAGATCTGCATTCAGACATAAGCCAAAACAAGTACATAACATTGTTGTGATGTACAGTCCCGCTCAAAAACTTTGCAACCGTCAGCGGCACTAGCGCCGCTATTTTTTTAGCGGCTGGGCGTTAGTGGTTTGGTGGCACTAACGGTAAAAACTGGTGGCTAGCCGTCGACGCCACTAGACGTTTGGTGGCTAGCCGTCGACGCCACTAGACGTTTGGTGGCTAGCCGTCGACGGCGCTAGACGTTTGGTGGCTAGCCGTCAACGGCTCAAGACATTTGGCGGCTATCCGTTAGCAGTGCACGATTGAAAAAGTTTTCACTGCACTGTGCTGCGGTGTGAGTGAATGTAAACAAACTGAAGTCGAAAATTAGCATATTAACAATAATTGTAGTCGCATCGTGTCTGACAGAATCGAAGACATTTTTTTGGGAACTTCACAGATTTTCCCTGGAACAACTAAAGAAAATCACTTCAAAACCGTTCAGTAAAACTCGAACAGCGAACAGCTAACTTCCTGTTTCATTCTTCACGTGTTGCTTGAAACCGCTTTGCTGCGCAGACAGTCTGGTTTTTGACACAACACTGGAGTGTCACGCCGTGAAGTTCGCGGGAAGTGCGACTGTAGTTTAATTCACCACACAACTACATGGACTCAACCTTTATGGAAAATGAAAAAGATGTACAATAAAATATTCTGGAGTTCTTTTATTAATGTGGATGCGTTTCTCAAAGGTCTCAAGAATTCTACGACACGGCCGTGAAGCGTGACATTTTCCACGAACTGATTTGAATAATCATCGTATTTATAGGCCGTCAGTGTTTGGCTTTAAAATCGCCTGGATCGCACCGGACATTTTCTACCTTCAGAATAAAATGTTTTGTAAGTTTTTATTTCATTTTCGTTTCATGTCTGAACAGTTTCACCTGATGCGGGAAATGCTTTGAGTCGATCTCTGCATGCCTAACAGTGAGAAGTTTTGGCTGTTTTCCAATTTGTTGTCAAATGAATGTTAATTGCCGTGAGAATGAGAGATCACACTTTATCAAATCTTCTGGAGTTTTTAACTTCATCACTTTGTGATGAGTTAATAAAATACCCCACCTGCAAAAATATATTTTTTCGGCAACCTGTAATGGGACCGTAAAGTTAGTTGAAGTTCAGTGGACTTCTACATTCAGCTGTGGGCCGTGCGCTGTGAATCGTGAGATGAATCGAACTTATACGGCTGACTAGTAGACGTTAACCGTTTCAAAATTAACTACTCAAAACTCGGCTGCTGACACTAGATGGTAAATTTATTTTAGTTGAATACTTATTCCTTCAGTACTGCCACGGAAACCGATGAACTGACTAATAAAACAAACGTTTCAAAAGAAATTTCTCAAAACTCGGCCTTGACGAACATTTCAAAATCATTAAACTATTCAAAATACAAAATACTTCAAGTCAGTGCATAAAAGGCTTCAAAATAAACTTCTTGAAACGTCGGCGGCTCAACGATTTAGTGGCTAGCCGTTGGTGGCTCAGAGGTTTTGGTGGCTAGCCGTTGGTGGCTCAGAACTTTTGGTGGCTAGCCGTCGACGGCGCTAGACGTTTGGTGGCTAGCCGTCGACGGCGCTAGACGTTTAGTGGTTTGGTGGCACTAACGGTAAAAGTTAGTGGCACTAGCGCCGCTAAAAACCGTTAGCGCCGTTTGGCGTTTAGTGGTGGTTGCAAACTTTTTGAGCGGGACTGTACTAGTACATGACCAGTATATGACCAGGCCTGGAAAAAATAATATTTTTCCTACTTCGCAGGACATGTGTCCTTCCAAACCTTTCTTTTGATCAGACACATATCAAAATTGATCAGACATTAATTAGCATAATGTAATTTGCATACAGTGTACAAAAATAATTATTTTAAAAATGGTTTGCAATGCATTATAGGGCGATTTTCAAACTACTGTCTTTTTTAAGTTTACCATCATAATCTAGGAGTATTTTAGAAGAAAACCAAAACAATACTATGGATTCAATTTTTTTATGTGTTTAGGAAACATGTTAGTTGGTTAGAGCTTAGTAATTTTTTTACTCAGACATGAAAAAAAAGGGTTCGGACACCATATCCGAGCAAATAGCAAAGTTGATCGGACATTTGCTGAATTAGGTCGGACATACATGTAGTCCAGCAGTTATTTCTGGCCCTGCATGACTGATATGAATAATTTATGCATCACTCATTGTCAGTGTCAATATTATAATTTACATTGTGTTTCAGGCTGCTGTTGGTGCATACTATGACTTTAACAGTCCAAATGATAAGCTCCCTGGTATGTCATTTGTCAGTGATATCACTATTGGCGAAGGAGAGTCTGTCCCTCCAAGTACAAGGTTTGTAAAAACCTGGAGGCTTCAGAACACTGGTAAGTCCATAGCTGTTAAATAGTACAGTACCATTCGAATAATTTTAACAGGAAAAGTGAAATTTTCCCTAAAAGACAACGAAAATTTT
Organism: Actinernus sp. WN-2022; assembly: GCA_030867875.1. NCBI lineage: Eukaryota > Metazoa > Cnidaria > Anthozoa > Actiniaria > Actinernidae > Actinernus > Actinernus sp. WN-2022. The sequence continues at coordinate 46,092,611 of JAOWCC010000577.1, read as the reverse complement.
AGTTTTTCAAGTGAAATTTCACTTCTTCTGTTGAAATATTTTTTAACAGTACATGTACTGTAGTGCTGTCATATATTAATTAAGCCAGGGCTTTCAAAACAAGCAGGCAGCTAGCAGAGCTCCAATGGAGCTCCGGCAGTTGCTTCGAGGTACATTGCCGGTTACTTACTCTTGATCAACAGACAATACCTTTTGTATTCAGATTGTCAAATTTGACAGCTAAAACAATGAAATAATACATAGTATTACATAGTAATACATAGTAATACATGTACGTAATAATATGTAATAATATGTAATAATACGTAATAATACGTAATAATACGTAATAATACGTACATGTACATGATTGTATGTAATAATACGTAATAATACGTAATAATATAAGATACTAAGCATTGAGCATAATAATGTGTTACATGACGTATATTAAATACATGTACCTGTATATGTCTCCTGGCACAACAGGCTGGTATTCTGAGGTACTATAAACAATTACTCATGATTGTAAACTGCATGGCAGCACATTACACCACAGTAGCAGTCTGTATCACAAAAAAATAACCTTGTGAAGCACATTTGAATACAATAATGTATATCCATATAGAATTTGCACTATGTACATGTAAATGAATACCTTTTACATGTACCTTACAATTTTGACTTGTCTTTTAAATGCTTTCATTATCACATTACAGTTTTAATTATTATAGCAGAATACGTGAAATAGTACATGTATGACCACCATTAATGTAGAGAATATCCAATGCAATCACACAAGAAAGTGGCTTGTTTAAAAATAAACAAACAAAACCACTGACAATGAAAGTGAAACAGAAAGTAACACTGCTGAGCAAAAAGTCATTTTAGAATTTCAAGAATGAAATGCTTTTTATACCTTCCATGAATTACAGTACTTCCTTTTTGTTCCCCATATACTGAACAGTTAAAAAACCATGCTAAAATTGTTTATCAATGCTGTAAATCAATCTACATGTACCATCAGACCCACCTGAAATTGTAGATTTCGTTACAGAGAAATGAAACCTAAAATGAATGCTCCGAGGCTACCAGTTAGGGCCCCAAACTCTTCCAAAAAGAACATGTATAATCATGTCAATTAGTCACTGTGGTACATGTTAAGAATATGTTAATAACAATTTTGTCATCTTTGAATGGTTTCATTTTGGTTGCCCATTTAACAGACAGACCGTGCTTCTGACAGGTTGCAGGTTGCGGGAAAAACGTTAAAATTGTGTGGGATTTTGGGGGTAAATTGTGCAGGGAAAAAGGTTGATTGTGCGGGAAATTGTGCAGGGATTATGCAATCTTTTAATAAATTTCAAGAAGCTAAGATTTTTTTCTCTTGTTTTAAGAAGCTAGTTAATACAAAAGTTAATAGTTTTACGTGGTCCAACAATTAAATAATTGTGATTAAATAAATAATCGCAATTAAATAATTTGCAAAACCGTATAGTGTTGTACAGTTGTCGTCCGTCATTATGGTTCGCCCAACAATGTTGTGCGTGTTAAAGCAACAAGTCAAAATCCAAAACAACATGTCCCCCTGACCACGCCAGACTCAAACCTCACTGCCCATGCGCAGTGCACAGGTAAAGCGTGACATCCTAACATGACATCTCCCTTTTCAAGTGAAGTCTCCACAGTCTATAAAGCGTCAACTAGACGTTGAGGTGCTCTTCGAATTCGTTCGCTTCTTCTGATGACAGGCGGATCAGTCTGCTGACTATTAGGTTGACCCCTGGCTGACTTGTCTGTGATTGTAGAACTTTCTCTCCTGCATCGTCCTGTGGAGGACTTGAAAACATGGGCTTTTCACTGACCAGCTACATTGATTGTCTGATGATGGTGAGTGTTTCTTTGGTTGGCAGGAGGAGTACACGATTACGACATAACTGTATCCCATCTGGAGTCGCCTCAATGTAGGAGCGAAGGGCGTGGTGTTTCTGAACCACTACTACGTGCAGGCTTCCATTCTCGCCCATGTCGTATTGTCACTGACTCATTCTGATGCAGTAGAGGCAATGATTTGTTCATAATATACCTTCTGACGCTGTCGAGTCGAGTCGAGCTACTTCGGGATATTTGGAGAAAATAATAGTGAACTACTAACAGATAGTCTCCCTTTGTAGTAGAACATGTCTGATGCAACTGTGGCCTAAGGCCTTTCCAAGGCTTCCTGTGGTATCATTGGTTCTCTGTGGTTGCTACGCTGATGCTCTAAACAAGTGTTGTATTGTGATACCATCTCATCAATCGTACCATTTATACCAGGCCAAAATAGTCCACCCCTGCCACGTGCTTTGCATTTTTCCATGCCCAAATGAGCTCCATGTATCCGATCCAGAAGCTCACCTCAAAGACTTTGCGGGACAATAATGCGATCACCTTTGTACAACAGGCCTTCGTAACAGCTTATCTCATCCCTGTAATTCTAGTATGGCCTAGTTTCCATAGGAGTTTCAGCTTTAGTCTGTGGCCAACCATCCATATAACGACTCCGTGCAGCTGCTGAAGCTCTGTGTATTTCTTAGTTTCTTCTGACAGTTTGTAGAACATGTTCTCAGATAGCTGTCCAGACTCAAGAACATTGATTTCAAACTCATCTTGTTGGTCTGGCGTCTCAACAGGCAGGTGTGCTCTGGAGAGTGCGTCCCCAATGAACAGTTGGCTGCCAGGTGTGTATTTCACTTTGATTGCATATGGCTCGATCCTAAGGATCATTTTCTGGAGTCGAAGAGGTGCTTGTTGACATAGTGGAGCACCTATCTGTGACATATTTGGGATGAACTTAGACAAGTAAGTGATAATGCTGAAAAACCTCTGCAACTCTTCACGATTGGTAGGGCACGGCATAGCCTTGATTGCTTCGACTTTCTGTGGATCCGGTTTAAGTCCATCAGCACTCAACACGTGGGTCACGTAACTCATTTCAGAAACACGAAAACGACACTTCTCTCTGTTTAGCTTGAGGTTGCACTCACGACAGCAGTCCAACACCTGTCGAAGCCTCATCATCATTTTGCTCAACATCCTTTTCCCATACTACCAGATCATCCACAATGACTTCAACACCTTCTATGTCCTGAAACAAGTGCGACATAATACTCTGAAATACCTCAGGGGCTGAAGCTATTCCAAAGGGTAAGCGTTTATAGCTATACCTACCAAAAGGGGTGTTGAATGTGGCTAGCTTGCTGCTGTTTTCGGCTAGCCTGACCTGCCAAAACCCATGATTGGCATCAAGGACACTAAAGACCTTTGAATCGGGCATTCTGCTGATTTCATCTTCCAGTGTCTGCATAGCAAAATGCTCATGCATCACAACTTTATTTAGGTCACTGGGATCCATGCATACTCTATAATCGTGTTGTTCTTCTTTTTGGTCATCACCAGGGGTGGGTTCTGTTGTTTTCTCAATAACCCCTAACTTCTCCATTTGCTAGAGCTCTTCTTTAAGTGGCTCGCATAGAGCAACAGGGACTCTACGAGGTGGGTGCATAACAGGAGTGGCACCGGGATCATGCAATCTTGATTTGGTGCTGCACGCCTTTAATCTCTCCTAGGCCTTCAAAGACGTCACTGTATTCCGTTTCAACATTTGATTGATCTTTCTCAAGGCTGTAAATCCTCTTTACCAAGCCCAGTTCAAGGCAGGACTTTAACCCAAGGATGGATGGTAGGTCTCGTTCGACCAATACAAATTCCAGCACTGTGAGTTTTCCTTTGTACTCACATTCCAAGCTGACCTTGCCCTTAGATGTAATCCTACACCCATCGTACACTTTCAACTTAACCTTACTCCTGTTGGTTTTCTTGTTTGCCAGTGGAAGCCCATCAAACAATAACTGCAAAATAACATTACAATCTGCACCAGAATCCAATTTGAAATTCACATCCGTATTAGCAATTTTCAGTGTGACATGCCAGTCATCTTGCGAAGCACTTTCGTTAGATTAGTAAATCATCTTCATGGTCAACCTGATTCAGCCATGGCATGTACGGTTTTATCGCTCTAGATAAGATAAGCTTTATTTATCCACGTGACATTACTGAGCCTAAAAAGGCTCATTACAAAAATGTACATGTATCTACAATAAAAACTACAATAATTCTACAAAGCATCATTAATTAATTAAGGGAAACTATGGAAGAATGGTTCAAGAGCAATTTCAACAGTATCATTATAGAAACTACGATAAAAATCTATGATAATAATCCTAACTAAGATAATAATTATATATATATGAATGGAGTCATGAGCTGGCTAGCACAAGCTAGAGCACTGATCTTGCTTTTTCTGCCGGCACACACGCTCGAAATGCCCTAGCTTCCTGCAATAACTAGAAGTTTTCCCAAACGTAACTGGGATCTGCCCCTGGCCGGTGGCAGGAATTCTTAGCTTGGTTGCTGCTATTACGAACTTGATTCACGGACAGATTCGGAGTAATCCGTACTTGTGGTCTCATAATAATAATAATAAATAGTTTTAGGAGCGCTACACAAAGTCTCAACGCTCTTACATAATTCTGAGATGAAATAAAATAAAATGAAGACTTACATGTATCTAGTAAAATACTTGCTAAAAAGATAAGTTTTAAGTAATGTTTAAATGTCTTTAAAGTTTCTGCACAGCTGATATCTATGGGAGTAGAATTCCAAAGTCTTCGAGCCGTTACCATGAATGTTCTGTCACCGTAATTCTTGGAGTTTGAAGATGGCACGACAAGTAGACTGTGTAGATGATCTTAAGTTGCATTTAGGCTTATATCTAGTCATTACTTTAATCTGCTCTTTTGAGGCTTCGGCTGCCTTAGCCATGCTTGCCGCTTTTTCTACCATGAGTTTCTCTTCTCTAAATAGTCTTTCTTTGACTGTTAAGTCTCTTATGCTGAACACAAACTTGTCTCTTAAACAAAGTGCCATTTTAAAATGGAAAATGCCAAGCTAAACTGGAAAATTTGAATTGACCACTACAGTCTGGATACTGTGTCCGAGCTAAACCAATGAAAAACAATTTGCTTTTACCACATTCTAAGACTAGATATCATAATCACCTAGAACCAATCATTAGAACGGCTATTTTTAGTAGTGGATCCTGGATCTGACCTTGCCCAATAAGATATCAGTTAAGCCAGAGAGACGTGACCCGTGTTCTACTGCCCAGATATAATATCTCGCCAAAGCCAAGCACAGGCTATCACATCTGGATGTTATTTGTCATCACATAGACTAGCACATGCTATGACCGCCACCTTTAATAGTACATGCAGTACAGACAAACATTCTCAAATTGCAATCAAATTACTGTCCTATAATGGCAGATATTTTTTTATTTACCCGAGAAACTATTATAACTAGTTACTGCCGCTTATCTCATAAATATAACTGAGCTTGATTTTGCTGAATTATAAAAATCAAAGTAGGGCAAACTGTGTTGAGTATTGTTAAGAAATTTCAGTTCCGCGCACAAACTCTAAATTCATCCGTTACTCCTTCTCTTTGGCGCCTAAGTTAACCTACAAATATGTTAACCTGAGTCCAGTGTGCCTCACAGATACTCGGGTTACAAATACGTCTAATCAATTATCGTGTCAGAAATGCTGACAAATTGATGGGGAGAAAGTAGCTTTCTAGTTCACTAACGAGCGGGGGAATGAATGAAACAAAAGTTTAGCCAATTAAAGACAACCACACATAGACATGGCAAATTGGTGAGGAGTCTTCAACACAAAAACCACACATAGATTGACTGATGTATACTCGCAGGCTTTCACTTTCTAACCTCGTAAGAAAAAAACAGATTCTTCCTAGGGTTGCAGTACCTGTCAGTCAAATTGCTCGAGAACTTTATCGAGCTTCTTTTCGTCTCCCTCAGGAAACTGGAACTTAGGTGTTAAAGACTTCAATCGCATCCTTGTCGGCGAAGTTCAACAGGATGGCTATCTGTGTCAGCTCGCTTTTCTTTCTGCTGTCTGATAGTGATCGTATCGCTGCTTAAATCATCTCCAGTTTTCGGAAATATTTCCTTCCAGGCTTAAAGCACTCGGTTTGTGAAAACTATCCATGTTTGACTTCGAAAACACTTTCTGACACCATCTAAAAGCAACGAGTCGAAATCCAAAAACAACATGTCCCCCCAACAACGCCAGACTCAAACCTCACTGCCCATGCACAGTGCATAGAACACTTACTAGGCATTTAAAAATGTACTTCGGCATTTAGGTTAAGCATTACGTACATTTCTCTGTTGTTTTAATTGACTTAGCCCTAAAAACCCAAAATTAGAGCTCTAAACACCCAAAATTAGTGAACACCTGTTGTTGATGGTTAGGTTGCATGTTTTTAAATGTACATGTAGGATTAGGGTTTGTATTAATTCACAGGAAAATTTAAGGAGTGCTAATGTTTCTGTGTTGTTTAGTGATTAGCCCTAAAGAACCCTAATTAAGTTAGTGATCACCTGTTGTTGACGGTTAGGGTGTTTTTAAATGTAGGGTTAGGGTTTGTATTAATTCACAGGAAAATTTAAGAAGTGTTATGTGTCTGTGTTGTTTAGTGATTAGCCGTAAAGAACCCTGTTTAATTATTGATCACCCGTTGTTGACGGTTAGGGTGTTTTTAAATGTAGGGTTAGGGTTTGCATTAATTCACAGGAATAAGAAGCATTATGTTTTTGTGTTGTTTAGTGATTAGCCCTAAAGCAACTCTGAATTAGTTGGCACATGTTGACAGTTAGGGTGTTTTTAAATGTAGGGTTAGGAGTTGGATCAGTTGACAGGAATATTATTGAAGAAACATAAGCCTCTGGCTTGGGAGACTCGGAAACAGCTCCCTGTATCTTCGACACAAAATAAACCGTTTGGTTTTTTATTTGAAAACCCCTTGTAAACGGTGCAAAATTATCCATTTAACTAAGGTGTATTTAGACTAGCTCGTTCTATGAATGATTTGGGGTTGAAAATGGGTGGTTTTTAGAAGGTTTGTATGAGAATTTGAGAAATTCCGACTTTATTTGTTGTGAACTACATGAGAATAGAACGTGTCAATTGTACAATATTGTATAACGTTATTCAATATTTCATCAGTTGTTTTGTCGTTGTAAAGAGGGCAAACATGTAAAAACGTTGTGTGAGAAATAGTCTATTTGTCTTTGCGAAGTGTGGTTTAACTCTCAAAACGGCAAAGCGAAACACTGTTGATGTTTTTGAGTTATTTCCGTGTGCGATGTTGTTCTCATTTATCCAGTGTTGCATGATTTTATGTCCTCAGGCGTGAGCGATTCTCTGATGAAAGAACAAGATAATACCATACAGCATTCCTTTGTGAGCTCAATCTTTGTTGCCAGAAAGAAGTTAGAAGTACTTCCATTTTTTCTAGTCACATTTAACTCTCAGTGTTTTGTTTGCATTTGGAAAGCTGATCGAGGATTGTCTAACGAAGCTCTTTTGTTGAAATATTCTTCAATCATCTAGATACAATGTTAGATATGATTCGCATTTCTTTTGACTTTCTTTTTAGCTCAAGCTCAGCCATGTTTCGAGTACCATTTTGTTAGCAGTGCGCATGTGCACATAAAATTAAAGTGACCGGGATCTTGGGCTACCTGTGTTGTAACAAATTTGCATAAAAAAGGTTTATTATTCAAAAAAGTGAGTGGACCTCCATGGCTATGCGGTAAGGTGCTGGACTTTCAAGTAAAATGTATGTGCAGTGTTAATTAGCAAATTACAAGTTGATGGTATGGGAAGGGACTTGGGAGGGCTCAGAAAGGAGATAGAGGTAAGGGGAGAAACGGGAAACAGATCAGGGGGAGAAAGAGGTCAGGAGGTGATTTTTTTTTTCAGGGGGAAGTGGAGGGTGGAATTGTTTTTATTTTGAACCCCACCCAAAAACAACCCGTTTTTTTTATGAATCCCCCCCCCCAAAAATCCTTTTTAGAATCTTGATATCCACAATTGGATTTAACATAAGTTGAATCGGATTGTATCTAGGTTGAATCGAATTCTACCTAGGTTGAATCAGATTCTACCTGACAACTGATTTTACCTACAACATACACTGTATACATTCAGTCTGTAAACTATGCAAATACGTTAATGGTGGTCATACATGTACATGTACATCAATTTTTGTGCCTCAATTTTGATTTTGAAAGTTAATGCATCAACTTACTCTTTACTTAGTAGTTTTAAACTGATTCTGATTATAAGTAAGGTAAATTGATATCACAACCAGCTGAACTGATAAGTTTCTCCTGAACAATCAGGCAAAAATAAAAATACAACTTTTTAATGCTGCCTGCCAGCCCTTGCTCTGGACACTGGTACTGTTTCATCATAAAGTCCAGGCTGTGTGCACAGTCATTTTGCTGCCATTGTAAGATCGAGATAAATTGCTGAGATATTGTGTTAAAAAGTTCATATTTATCCAGTTCTTTATTAATATATACCCGTAGTTAAACCACTAGTTTGCCGACTTAGCAGCCTTGTGATGGCCCAGTGATTGTGTCCATGATGCATTCATGTTTTGTACGCCCAGGTCTCCATTCAGCTGGAAGTAGATGGTCAGGTAATTCAAGTTACTAGAAATCAGATCAGTTTTGTTTTACATGTAGCTGATCTTGATACTGTTTAAATCATTCTTAGGCCCTGATAAATGGCCAGTTGGTGTCTTTCTGAAGTTTACAAGTGGTAATCAATTAGGTCCAGTGAACTCTGTTACAGTCAACCCTCTGGCACCTGGAGAGGCTGTTGACGTCAGCATTAACATGATAGCACCAGACAACTCTGGAATGTATCATGGACAGTGGAGGATGTGTACACCAACGGGCTGCTATTTTGGAGGTACATTGTACTACTGTACATGATTGTGAATGTGAATGCATTGAATGCCATGATTAAGGATACAAGGTTCTCAGTAGTTTTTGAGCAAGGTGATAGTAAATCTGCTTGAATAAAGCAATAACATGGAAATGAAGAACATTTGGATCAAGCATTAAAGTAAAGTGAAGCAAATCAACTTTATTTAACGTCGGTAACTCGTAACAGTCTTGAAAGACTGTTAAACTTGAGGCCGACAGGAGAACTACGATTTACAGTCCTTATCCGAGAAGACATGAAGGTCTAACCATTTGCAATTCAAGAACGAGATTGCTTCAAAAGGGCATCACCTTCTACTCATTTTAAGACCTTGAGTATTGGTCCGACCTCCGCGATGACAGACCAGAGCTTAACCACTGAGTTATTAAACTTTTTTTCATTTCAGAATTACAGTGTACCATATACATGTAGAAGTGGATGCACTTTTTGAAGAGGCTATTTTGTTCTTTTTTTCAGATGTAATATGGGTTATATTATCCGTTGACATTGGAGGTTTACTGGGTGTTACACAGCAGCTTTCTCATTTAGGACAAGAACTTGGTTCCCCTATCCACTCACAAAGGGTAGCATCTGTCAATCCATTTGGTCCTATGACGCCAGCTGGGATATCTCCAGAGCTAACCGTCCCACACAACAGCCCCTGTAACATACAAGAGTCGCCAATTAGAAGATCTTTATTTGCATCGACAGTAAGGATTCTTCATATTCTAGGATTTAAATGTTTTTGTTTCTAAATATTATATGTTGTGGTTTAAATTTTATCTCAAGTGGTTTTGAATTTCTCAAAACATTTTGGTGCATGTAGAGACAAAGTCAATGTAGAAGAGCAGGACATTGTAAAACCAACACAATAATTTATTTTACATGTAAAAAACTGAATTGTTACCCATGGATACTTCCTTTGCTTGAGTTCTTCAGGAATTTTTTTTCTTGCATTTTATGTTTTTATTATGTTAATTGCATGTAAGGGATCTTAATACCAAACAATTTAGGGAGGAGAATAGTAACATTTGTTTTGTTGTCCGCTGTTCTGTAACTGATGAGCGCACGCTCTACGAAGCACAGGGAGCCCACATCTAAGACTGGCCTGGAGGCACTGTCGTGTTGCTTGGCTGAAGGGGCTAGATCACGAAAATTCAAAACGCAATTTAACCGTTTCCCCAGAGATTGTGCATGTGCATAGTGATAAGCGATCTCCGGGGAAACAGTTAAGTTGTATTTTGAATTTTCGTGATCTAGTTCCTTCAAGCAACACAAGAGCGCCTCGCACGCTGCTTCCAGGCCAGTCTTAGATGTGGTACAAAGCCATCACAAAGCTGTCCGCACAATGTTTTCTCTCTCGGCACTTCGTGCCTTGCACACACTGTCAGCATTACGTGCAACGGATGCAGACAGCCTGGTGCTGGCTTCGTAGATCGGGCGCTCATCAGTTACAGAACAGCAGACAACAAAACAAATGTTACTATTCTGCTACCTGTGTGGACTAGGGTGATCTTTGCTGACGTCTACATGGGTTACATTTTGCCTCATTAGCATAAATCAAACTTAAAGCTATAAACAAACCGACACCATAAATAGAAAGAGAATATCACACTTAGTGGTTACCGAAAATTTGAGAGTGATACATGTATGTTGAATATTTTTTGATAAATTGGCTCCTCGCTTTTCAAAACTGCAAAAATGGCTGTGTGGCAAAAAAATCGGCTATTACTATAAGTGTCACAATCTCTTTTGGTTTGTGGCGTCGGCTTGTGTATAGCTTGAAGTTTGATTTATGGTAAATAAATGTTTTTAGCAAAGTTGCCCTATACAAGACCCCCCCCCCCAAATAACCAAGGGTAGACACTTTGAAGTGCCTATGAACAATTTATTTTTGTTTTAGATATCAATTCTAAATCAAGTGAATAGTAGAATGGTACAATAAATCTTGCTTTGAATGCTGTGCCACTGAGTTAAGGAGGTTTTAATATCCAAAATGCTAATTACACGACGTCAGGAGAGGTATCTGCAATCACTTCTTAGTGGTTGTGAATGGGCGTTTCTACTGATATAGGAAAACAAATTTCTAACATCATTTTATTTCAACCATGGGTATAACACTGATAATTTGAAAAAATTGTTTAGTTGTAGCAAAAAAAATTGTATAATAATTGATGCCTCCCCAGACGTCATGTAATTAGCATTTTGGATATTAAAACCTCCTTAACTCAGCGGCACAACATTCAAAAGATATATTGTACCATTCTACTATTCATTTGATGTAGAATTGATATGTAAAATAAATAAATAAGGTTCATAGGCACTTTAAACTGTCACATGCATTTTTGTTATCTTGTTTAATTCCATCTCATACAATTTCCTATTTCAGCTGAATGATCAGAATGGAACTGTAATTTTTCCAGTAGTGGGGACAACACTGTGCGGGAAAGAGGAAGAAGTCTTAGCTACCCAGTTGGAACAAACATCGTTAGTACAACCCGAACCTAACCAATGGGACTGCCAACAGTCCTGACACCATCCACCATCAATTATGGATTATGACTCATTATTAATTTGTAGATATTTATTCTGGAAATTCATTTTGAAATAACCCGGAGAGGAACATTGGTATCATCAATTTGAAGAATGGGGAAATTGTCATAAATTTTATAAGGAAGACATATTTTACAATTGGCATGGGAAATATTTGGGCGTGCACAAGTGGATCAAAAACAGCAGCTAGGACACATGTATGCAGTGCTTCATGCTGGGTATTGATTCTTGGTGTAGGCTGAAGTTGAACGCGATGTTATCATGTCACAAGCAAGATGGAGGGTTTAACTTGCAAATACCTATACCGTAAATAATCAAAATACATCCCAAGGTGACAGGAAACGATAATGGCTTGAGAACAGTGAAGACACCTCTGGGGACCAATAGCACGTTCCCATCAACCAAATTATTGTGTCAGCAGTGGGATTGAATGGCAATGATGCGGATTCAAGGCGTACCTGTACAAAAGGAAATGTGCGAGGAGTACTATTAAACCAAGTACGTGAAAACAGGAACAGTTATAAGGAAATACTACCGCACATGCCAAGGATCACTCATGCCTCTGTAGTTGTGCGCAGGGGTGATGACGTATATAGTGAGATATACCTTTTTAAGGCAATGGATAACCGACAGAGAACCTCGAACAATTCAATTGCCACTTTAGAAACGAGCCTCTGGCTCACTCTGTGAAACGCTATGTGGGTAAATAAATTAATACTACTACTATGAGGCGAGTACGGTTTTGCAAAGGAGCTTGAGATCGTTATCTGGGGACAGTTAAGTGCATTATACAAAGAAACATGGCAAATATATATATATATCGCAATTCACTGTCCCCAGTAACGAACCCATAGACCCATTCGAAAAATGGCGTCCAATGTAACTAACTATTGTTTAGGCTTGACTAGCCTCGCCTACACGGTCGAAAGCTTTTGTGTGTACTGACTAGCCTCGTGTTCCCGTTACCAGAACAATAGCTTTTTAAATTGGACGCCATTTTTCGAATGGGTCTATGCACCTTTGCGAAACCGAACTCGCCCCATTCCCCTACTCGTGTTTATAGTGCGCAATTAGTGCGGCGACGCCTGCATTGTACTGAGTTGCATGTGTAAGCACTTAACTTATTTTATGGTCCACTGATTCCTCTTAGAACTGTATGAGTTTTGCCTTTTTTTGGTTTTGAAGAAAATGTCTGAAAATGATTTTGTTCCGGGCGGAAAGTAGCCTCCTTTGTGTGTAGGGAGAATGGGACCGAAACTAAAAACGTCTGCAAAGGAGGCTAGGCGGAAAGCAGAACACGGCCCTTTCCTCGTGACACCACCACTTTAAAGACTGGTTCACACGACAAGCATTTTAGGCACGGTACTCCTACTGACATGTTAGATTCGCGTGCCAAATATTATCAGCACCGCACCCCTGGTTTTAGTCGTGTAAATAGAAATGTTCGGAGAACCTGTGCCCGAAAATCTTGTGCAAAATCTAGACCCTGTGAAAAGGTAGTCCCGTGCCCTATTTAGGAGTGCCGTGCCCAAAATGCTGTCGTGTAAAGCGGGCTAATAGGATATATGTTTCGCAGCGTGAATTTGCCAGGAATGTTTTTGATGAAATTTAACCTAATTCAAATTCTGCACAGTTTTCGAGATCATATCCTTAGATTGTCCATAGTTAATAGAGTGGAATGGTTAGGAAACTCAGGGACCTTCTTTGTTATATGTCTTTGTTAGCTTTTTTCAACCACTACCGTGCACAAACCACAATAGAAATTCCAACATGTTAATCAATCAGCCAATAGAAACGTGAGTTCAGTCGTTCAGGGAACGCTAATGAACTATGATCGTGCACAATCTTTTGTCTTACCCCTTCCAACCTAAATCGTAGCGCCTTTGTTAGCCCTTTTGAAGTTTGCCGGGTTTCCTAACCATTCCACTCTATTAACTATGGATTGTCCAAACATTTGCAAATGTAGTAGACCGTTCTATGACCTCCAGAATGTCACTGGAAGTCGTCATGAATATGTTTTAACATAAGTACTGTCTCTTACGAGAAAATCGATCACCCTATATGGCACCGACCTCGCACGCAACCAAGCATTGCTAAAAAGGGAAGCTAGAAAAAGGGCTACACGAGTGGTTCAATTACTGTAGAGTTGTGATTTTAATTACTAGAACAACGTCCTATTATCTTTTTCACAAACAAATGCGTTCTCTTTTTCCCCATCTTTCGTTTCCTCGTTTTCTCTCTCTATGAAAATAAGAGCCTGATCGCGGTTACATGTTCTGTAGAAAGTTATACGCGAGTTCAGACTGAGACGTGATAAAGCTTTGTTGTGGTAGGTTTGGGTGTATCGTCTTTGTAACTTGATTTTGAATAAATCGTTTGAGGGTCGGCGTACTTGTATTTTTTTTTTAAACTAGAAGTAGCATTAGTTATGACCCTTATGATCAAAGTGCAATGCCTTGTGGGTTATAATGAGCCATTTTTATATTAGTACTATAATTACTGGACTAGTTTTGACACAGATATGACGTCATGAAAATATTAAATCCTTAATAACTTCGGAAATGTGCCAAATAAAATCGCATCGCCATATCTTCGCCTTATAGCGTACTTTAATTTAAACGACTATTTAAAGAGGAATTTGACCAAAAAAGGAGCTAACTGTTATCACGTCACAATAATGTCATCTAAAACTAATTTAACAAAAACTTAAAATTTTACTTGCATAGTAAACTGAGATAATGTTATTCAATTTCAGACAGAATTTAGGAAACTGTGCCATTTTATCAAATTTTGTCACGCTCAACCCTGGCGATTTCGGGGTCATTTATGCCCACCGTGGAGGTTCTTCGGAAATCAACATGTGAGTTGTAAATATTGAACGTAGTGAAAGCGTGTGTGGAGAATGCTCGGATCATTAGCAAGATCCGAATTTACCGTGACTTCATCTATTAAAATGTCTCAGATTCATGTCAAAGAAATTAAATGTATAACAAATATTTGTCATACGTAAAATATTATTTCTTTTAAAGTTGTGTCTGGCTTTCCAACTGAATGTTTAAAAAGCAATTTATGTTGTTCCGAGTTCTAAACGGGTTTCATAATATTTATCAGCGAAATTTAGCATTGGCCAATCAGAAACCAGATCTATTGTTATAACATTATCCAGACATGAAGCGTAAGCAAACTTCTTTTTTGAGTGGACAAATTTAAAAAGCCTAATTAATCAGGAAATTTGTATGCGAGTCAAAAAATATATGGGGCGTGGTATGACCATAGTTTTGTCTTGAACAGTTCCATTCAGCTCAACCTCTCTTGCCCCCATTTCAGATCATGTGACAGCACTCTAGAGGATTCAGTGCTTTGTTTTCCAATTAGAGAAAGTTATACATTTGGCTTGAGATACAGAAATACAAACAATAACTATACTCAGGGAAATGTCATCTGAAATGATTAGTCTTGCCTGGCATGCATTCTGATACTCGATCTGATATTTAGCTCAATCATCCGATCATTCTAGTCAAAACTATAGGTTCCTGAAATCCTACAGAATATCAAAACAAAATCTAGTGACGTAATCATTCCGATCGAAATAGCTCCCCCCATCAGCCTGATAATGAGTTAACTTTCCAATTCCGACAGAAATTATTTGCCTATTTCCAGCGTAACCAAATATGTTTCGTCAACTGAGCAGTCGAGGTACATATTTGCTTGTTGTCTTTTGTTTGTACGTTAAACTGGAGAGTCAAAAAAACAAACAAAGTCAAATATAGAAATCAAGCGGTACTTGAAACAAATTGCGAATAACCAAATACAAAAGATTAGAATGACCTCTGCCCCAGTGATTATGGGTGTGGATAGAAACCCCACGGTGAGTTTGTTAAACCATGAGGTTTTGTCCGAGGATTAATTCAACAGATAAATCAAAACTGTCTGAAGTTTGCGTCTGCACAATCTTCCGTTCGGTATTCTCTTCGTCAAAAACAAGGAATAACAATAAAGGAAACATCTACAGCCGGAGTTTGTCAGGTAAATTCATCTTGAGTCAATTGAATCGACTTATAATGGGAAATTAGTTCAGGAGTACGAGTTAAACTTTCGGCTTTGCCAATGCAAGGCTCTTGTTGCGAAGCGAAATTAAACTACTGGCAACTGGACGGCATCGGATTTCGATCGACAGTCATAAAGTTAGAGGTAAGAATTCTAAATAATTACGATGATTTATATCATCAGTGGTAACGCGTGTGTTGCACAGTATACTGTTTAATAGTCACCGTTCACTTTGATACCAAAGTTTTTCATATACTGGCTAAAACCCTAAAACTCTAAAACCTATACTGTTATTCATTGGGAGTTGGGAAAGTTCGATATATTGAAACATCCATTAAGTTATATCTACATGCTGCTTAGAAGATCGACAAATTTAGCAACTTTCTGAACCACAAGCCAGAGAACCAGTGAAGTTTCGATTTCTCTTTTGATCGGATGTTTTGTTAGATAGAGGGTTGTCGCTACTTTATCAGTGTGACGCATCTTGAAATACTTGAAAGTATGGGTCTTTATTAATCCATAGTTGTAGAGGATTCGTTCAGACTTGGTCATGCAGAAGTTAAAAAGTGATATTCCGTCAATAGATGGTCTCTTGTATTCGCGCATTACGACTTAAAATAGTTCATGAAGGAAACTGAATCCGGCCAATCAATTTGATATTAGTAAGATTGCTAACATGTTTGCCTACTTAAAAAGTTCACCGTTTGCGTGATTTAAGATTTATTAAGCCTTAACTGAACAGCAGTAAAAAGCCCGCATCTGTCCATCAAACGAAGATTTCTGTCAGCTAGGTCAGAAACTACAAATATACAACCAAATGATTTATTTTCGTTCATTTTCACTAACAACATAAGCATGATGCACCCTCCTCCCTCCCCTCCTCCGGCCCCGGGACATGGTGGGAGATAACAGGGGCTCAGAATCACTTTTGAACAACGATCTGCCCCCTGGGGGTGATGTATTGGAATAATTTCGCTTCCTGTTCCCATCCCCACCTTGGGGTACGAGAGGAACTGGGTAATAATAATAATAATGCAGGGTACAAGTTTCTACAAAGATGGCGGTTGAGGAACGAAAGGTATGTGTATTTTAAATGCATTGATCCGAGATCAATGCATTTAAAACACGCATACCTTTCTTTCCGTATAATTGTATTGTTCCCAAGGGTAGTTATGTTAATATGGCTTCCAGTCACCAAAGGCCGGAACTCCTGGCCGGAACTTTGATCTAAACATTTTCCTCAGGGGTTGGTAATGTTAAGTAGTGTTATAGTTTGCAATTTCAATAAGGCGCTTCAATAAAGAATGTACATTCAGATGTAGATATAGACACCCAATTGCAAATTCCTGGTATTGCTATATGAGTTGCTTTATGTATATAAGTATCGAACTCATTAATGACATTTTTAACGACATAGATCGACTATCTGGAACCATCATAACTACATGTTAATGAGGCTCGTTGATTTCTGGATTTATCGCAATTAGGAGATTAATAAAACAGCGCAAAGCACATATTCGTTAACAGGAGAAAACTAACATGGTATTTGACTTTCAGACAGAATATGACGTCACTTCCGTCTTCATTAAAACCCATAAAAGGCCAGCATTAGTAGTAGTAAATTGGAGCGGATCCCGGGGGGTTATATCGAACCCCTTTCTCTCGCTCGCTTTCAAAAGACAGAAATTACCAAATATTTTGGCGCTCACGTATATCTAACCACCCTTCCGAACTCCCTCACACAGGATCCTGGATCCGCCCCAGTAAATATTTATATCGCCGGATACGTTACAATTGGGTGAATCCCACTGAGCTTTGTTCAAAATTGAAGTTAAACTATGACTGAGATAGGTTTCTAGAATTTTCCTAAATTCTCAACTTTCGGATTCTGCTGTATCATACCAACACGTGTTCCAGAATCTACGGCACCAGACAGAATTAATAATTTAATTAATGAAAATCCTTGTGGTGCAGAGTCCTAATCTAATTCACTCTTTTCACCTGGCGGCCATCTTGGATTGAAAGCGAGGCAATCCTTTGTTTTTGCCAGGTTGGCCTCGCAGTGAGGGATAGTCAAAACGAGGCTAACCTGGCAAAACAAAGGATTGCCTCGCTTTGAATCCAAGATGACCTCCAGGTGAAAAGAGTGAAATCTCTCAGGATTCGAAGTTCTCTGGTTATCAGTGTTATTCAGTTTCTGTCGAAATTATTTGCAAGTGATATTCCATAACATTTTCTCTCAAAATTTTGAATCTGTTGAATGTGTTCGCCCTGAAGTTTGTTGGCTCGCTGTAAGTCGTTATCAGTTTTCAATAATCGTGTTTATTTCTTATAGTTTACGAATAAAACGTCGTTGTTCAGTGTTATCGCCTTTGTCTCCTGTTTCGCCGGAGGCAAGGGCAAGACAATGAATCGACTGCAGCTGAGGGTTGGACGGGCGCTCAACCAATCATCCGAGTATGACTTGGCATGGATATTTCCAGTAGGCAGAGATTAGATTCCCATCTCTTGAAAAGGGGTTATCATTTGTGTGTACTTGTGTCTACTGCTTTCAGACTGGAAAATGTAGACTGGAAAATGCAGACCGGAAAATGCAGACCGGAAAATGCAGACCGGAAAATGCAGACCAGACAAAATCAATAAGAAACATAGATCTATCGGTCTGTAACAGGGCGACCCTGCAAGGCTTTAGATGACTTAGATCCTTATTTTTTGGGGTTATACGCGTCTAATGCGGGGTCTTGCTTTTTTCTTGACTGCCGGCGCCAGACACGCCGTGTATATGCGAGCCACGCCGAATCCGAGCTTTTCATGACAATATTTGCTTAATAACAGAAAGGAAAAGCTATGTATTCCGAGGTATTTTGAGTTATTTACTTACTTTTTAATTACGTTCGTATTTAGCCGGGTCCTGTCTTTGTTAAACTGATTCAGTCCCATCTTCTTCTGTCCACCATTTTGAATTTATTGCTATGAACAGGAAGCCCAAATTAGCCTCTCCAATTATATATAAATTGTTCTTGGAGGGGCTATTACGTTAAGGATTTTCTTGAACTTTCTTGTCTATTAAAATGATCGTCCTTTACCTGTGAACTTAAGCCACAAACTAGTCCTCAACACTAAACGTCGTTTTCCTGGGCGCTCAAGCTTGAAACGTTTTTCAGTTAACGGTTAACGTTGACGGGGTAAGCGTAGGAGCCTAGGGTTTTTGAGAACGAGTGCTAACTCTCTTATCCACGTTTCAAAGACGGATCTAAGACCTAAAAAAAACCACGGCCATAGGTATTGCATTTAACAGTATGGTCACCGTGAGATCTGTTGCCGCGCGGCCAGTCACCCATGATCCAACAACAAACCTCGCCCAATCCGGATAAAGTGGACACCCCGGCAGAATAATCTCATTACTAGAATGATTATGAGTATTATGTTGCAATCAATCAACTTCACACCGGTGTTAGCTTAGAACTTTTCCGCAATTCGCTTTATCGGTTTATTTGATACAGTTCTAGAGCAATTACAGTATTGTAAACAGCGCTGTAAAGTGAACTGTCATCCAAATAATCTTGTGTATTGTATGAAGAGACGATCGAGGACTTTGACAAGCCGTTGAGAGTTCCAGAAGTTAATTCTGTACAAGGTGCGATGGAACTTGCTAAGAAGTTCTCTGACTGGCGCGCAAGGAAACGAGCGACTGTCTCAAGCCGTTGCACGCGTAAATGATATCTTGGTGGACATGCAACTCAAGTCTTTAAGCGCAATGAAGCAGTCTTCCATTTGCAAATATATCTCCTAATTCTTGTGTGTACAGATTTATGTACCGACATTAGCTCACAATGATGACAACATCATATACCTGCATGCAGCTTTATTCCCGTGGGGTGGGTACTCTCTTATATGGGCTATATGGGTACATGTGCCGCGGGATAGGGTATGGTTTTTGAGCTGCCGAGGTCTGGGATAGGTTATCCTTTTTACGGTTTTGGTCTGGGAAAGGGTATGGATTTTGATATACTTGTCGTTGACGCTCTATCGACCACACTACAGCTTAAAATACCATATTAAAACAAAACAACGGCTTTCGTAGTGTAATTGTAATTAAAAACTGTTCGGGATCTGGACTCTTTCATAAACATCACAAGATCACCTCTGGGATAGGGTATAGATTTTTTGCTTCAAGTCTGGGATAGGGTATGGTAAACGGCATTTTTAGGTCTGGGATAGGGTCAGGGTTTTCAGGTCTCCGCGGCACACCCCCACCAAAAATCTTCTGAGTACCACCCAGGGTCTTTATAGTAGCTCCCGTAAGCGGACACATCCCATATTTCACAAGTGTCCGCTTACGAGAACTATTCCCGTGAGCGGACAGTTCCAGTTACGGACACTTTTTCTGATTCCCAAGGGTGTCCGCTTTACCAAACTTATATGTAACCGGAGAGGCTGCTTTGGGCTTCCTGTGCATAGCAATCAATTTAAAATGGTTGACAGAAGAAGATGGGACTGAATCAGTTTAACAAAGACATGAGGACCCGGCTAAATACGAACGTAATTAAAAAGTAAGTAAATAACTCAAAATACCTCGGAATACATAGCTTTTCCTTTCTGTTATTAAGCAAATATTGTCATGAAAAGCTCGGATTCGGCGTGGCTCGCATATACACGGCGTGTCTGGCGCCGGCAGTCAAGAAAAAAGCAAGACCCCGCATTAGACGTGTATAACCCCAACTGAAAATAAGGATCTAAGTCATCTAAAGCCTTGCAGAGTCGCCCTGTTACAGACCGATAGATCTATGTTTCTTATTGATTTTGTCTGGTCTGCATTTTCCGGTCTGCATTTTCCGGTCTGCATTTTCCAGTCTGCATTTTCCAGTCTGCATTTTCCAGTCTGCATTTTCCAGTCTACATTTTCCAGTCTGATAACACGATGTCTACTGGCTTCATAGAAGCAGTAGACACAAGTACACACAAATGATAACCCCTTTTCAAGAGATGGGAATCTAATCTCTGCCTACTGGAAATATCCATGCCAAGTCATACTCGGATGATTGGTTGAGCGCCCGTCCAACCCTCAGCTGCAGTCGATTCATTGTCTTGCCCTTGCCTCCGGCGAAACAGGAGACAAAGGCGATAACACTGAACGACGACGTTTTATTCGTAAACTATAAGAAATAAACACGATTATTGAAAACTGATAACGACTTACAGCGAGCCAACAAACTTCAGGGCGAACACATTCAACAGATTCAAAATTTTGAGAGAAAATGTTATGGAATATCACTTGCAAATAATTTCGACAGAAACTGAATAACACTGATAACCAGAGAACTTCGAATCCTGAGAGATTTCACTCTTTTCACCTGGAGGTCATCTTGGATTCAAAGCGAGGCAATCCTTTGTTTTGCCAGGTCCTCATTTTTCGGTCTGCATTTTCCAGTCTTCATTTTCCAGTCTGCATTTTCCAGTCTGCAGTCTGAATTTTGCAGTCTGCAGTCTGCATTTTCCAGTCTGCATTTTGTACCTGCCGGTTAGTTAACACTATCCCATCGTGCTTTGTGACAACATCGTTTCCAAGCAGTCCTGGAAACGAGGTCATTTGAACTTGCCACGTAAGTTTGATTCTTACGATTTACAAATACAGCTTTCAAAATGTGTGTCAAACCGCTGGAATGAAAGATTGTGAAAGATGCTTTCAAGTTTTAGGTCCTTTCAGTCGATAATCTCGGCGCCAACCGAAGGGCCAGCTTCAAAGACTCGTCACATGTTAGAATTTCACTTGCTCAATCTTCTGGCCCTGCATGATCTTTTTTAAAGATACCATGAGTCATGACCTTGCACAACACTTTTTTTGGACTTATCCAAAATCTTAAAACAGAATCGTTTTACTCATGATCAGTACCAATAATTAACGGCTTACATACTTTTTTTAACTCGTGTCCTTGAAAGCCATTTTAAGTTTTTCTTATAATTTCAATATGCTTCTAAAATTATAATAGACTTTTCCCTTGACTTTTCCCTTGACTTTTCCCTTTTGTTTTTTTATGTATCCCAAAACGAAATGTATCAATTTCTATATTTGAAAAAAGCACAATTCTGTAGAGAACTGTCACCTGTTCAATCAAAGCAACTACTAACTGGCTTTCGTATAAAGCCGTGCTGTGATTGGATGAAAAACTGAAGGACCGGCCGTCGAGTGCCGTGAGTAGCAGAAGTCTGTAATGAAACAGTTTGATTATTTCTTTCATATTTTTATTTTTTTCAGTTGAATTAGTGATTTGATAATTTTCGGAACGGACAACTTTATAAGTCTAATCGAATTCCCAATTACTCGACACTCGTGGCATAGCAGTCAAAATTGGCCACATTTTTTAGGCTCGGGCTGCGACTTTTCTGTTGACCGGAGTAGTAACAACGGAAATCCAATCAAGGTTAGAAACGTCGACACAAGGAATGCACGTCGCCGGAAGTATCGCGGTTCAGTCGTTTGAAAATAATGGCTTATTCGGTACATCCCACATTAGTCGGCTTTTCCAAATATAGTATTCGGCATCTAAATTTGCTACAAGAATCAGAACTATTTTCACCGAAGGTGAACGCCTCTTTGGGAACGTAAACTATTTCGATAACGGAGCATTCGTCACATTTTTTAGGAAAAGGAAGGTCATGTTTATGGTTATTTCGTTTTATTTTTGAATATGAAAATATAGTGTGGTCGGCTATAGCTAGCCTTGCGCATGCAGCCGTTATTTGGTATGTAGCGAAGGCTTCTCTTTTTCAAACTACTGGCTAAAAAACTAACTATGAAGCTTGGCGGAACATTTTCATTTTAAAGTGATATGAAACCAGTCTAGCTAAGGAGCGCTCGCAGCGAAAGGTCGTAAAACGTCTTTGTCGCTTATCCAAAGGTTAGGAATAGAATTACTTCAGTTTCCTCTCGTCGTATACGTATCGTAATTAGTAATTTTGAACCCACCATGGGTTCGTGCAGCATTGTGGTATCTATACGCATCGATATCACTAAACTATGCCGGCTTTTCACTATAATAATTTTAGCATTGCTGTTTACCGACTGATTTCAGTGTTGTGCATAGAGCAATCATTCGACGTATATGCGTATGTAACTGGTGTATCGTGGTCAGTTTGAGATACTAGACAGATTTTGCAAACATGCGTGGCGCTCCGACCAGAAGTGGTGGAAATTTGCGCGGATTCGTTGTGTCGAACGAGTACAATTATGCACTAGTCAATTGAAACCCCGGCCCCCCCGACCCCCGAGACATTAACGGGGACATGGCCGTGGAATAACGCACATTTAACGCTGCATTTCTCCGGTGGAACGGGGGAGTAACGATTTGCAAAATTTGCGGGGATTTTAGCGGTGATTGTAACGCCAGCCACGACAGAGCGGGACTGGGCCCGAACATCAACAACGTGTATCAAACGTGGCGGAATCTAGGGACATGCAAAAATCGTAGTTAATTTAAACAAGTCCTGGGTGTTTCCATCAGAGGCAGTGTTTATACTGAGTTAAGTCACGGGCAGTAGATCAGGAAGTGTTTATTATTACACACTCTTTGTTATTTGCAACAACAAAGCCGGTTTTGTTAAAGTTTGCGTCAAGGCAAAATATCAGATTAAGTAATGATTCGTGTAACAAGTACGACACCGAACGGCATTCAGATGGGCAAGGTGTTAATTTTGTATTGTGACAATTCTTGATCTGTTTGGTTGAAACATGAAAATCTCCTTAAAGGTTAGGAAGACGTTTAATTTCCTCCAATTTTTCAAACTATTAAAACTACGATTTGCACTGCGGTTCCAAATGTCGTTTGTAAAGCAAATCGTATGTTCGGAACCTTATCAATCGTGCCTGTTTCGTAGCTATTGTTTTTGGATGTTCCTATTGGTTGGAAGATAATTTATTCATAAAAATGGAATGAAACTAAGGCTTCATACTACTTTTATTTCAGAATAATTAACAATTATTCACCAAAGTGGAGGTGAATAATGGTGGTGGATATTTACCGAGCCGCTTTTTAGTATATACCACACATTAGTGAATAGCCAGCACCAAATAGTTATTTTATTTCCTGTCAAATGGACAGAAACTCCCGCGAGGTGGTCGCTACTTCGCTCGGAGGTGAATATGAAATCATATTCACTGTTTGAGTAGCCAATCAGAGTGCGCGAAAAGTGATATTTACTGGTGTGGTATATACTAATCATAATTATCACCCAGTGTTTTCGTAGTCTAAAACACAGACAAATCTCATGTGAGGGAGGCTCAATGCCACGTAATGGATTTCGTCGTACTTTTTACACGGATCATTACTTAGATATATTTAAACGCAGCTGCATGGCATTTCCTTTATATTCCTTTGTCGCATTGTTGTTGTTTTTTGTTGACAGACAACGGTTTCTGATAAACAAGACAATGGTGGAGACTGTAAAAGTGCGGAAAGCATGTATAGTAATAGAAAATGTACAGGGGCGGATCCAGGATTTTGTGAAAGGGGGGTTTGCAAAAGGATTTTTTTTTAAATCTAGAGATTTTAAAATTGAATTTACAGTGATTTACAGGAATCATAGTGGGTGTTGCAACCCCCGAAACCCCTCCCCTGGATCCGCTAGTGATGTGCTTCAGAAAATGTATTTTTTTCAAATAATGGAACAACAGATTGAAACTTATGTATATTCAATTTATCAATGCCTCCTCCCAATTGAAAATTCTGAAGCACATGCCGGGCCATAGTGGCGGGTATTGTAACAGCCAACTGTCCCCGATGGGAGGGGAAAAGGTCAAAATGTAACACTGTATAAATGTTACATTCCCTGCTATGTCCCGGGGGTCGGGGGGCCGGAATTTCAATTGACTAGTGCATTATATGCATGCATATGCCAAATGAATGTCCCAAACTCTTGAAACAGTGCCTATTCTTGGCGTGCAACCACGTGACTCAATTTTGTTTTGATTGCCAAATGAAAAAAAATGTTTTTGAGCTTGAAGAGAAATAAAAACTACGTCTCTGGGCCGAATTTTGAAGCAGAAGGGCATTTCGTTTCAGAGTTATGGGCGAACAAATATGAGAGGTTGTTAGTGTAAAATGTATGCCGCGGCCATGTTGGATGACAAGGGTTATCATCCAACATGGCCGCCAAAACTTCCAACAAAGCGAACATTCCATCCATTTCAGTCTCATAAACATAACTTTTAAACATTTGTAAAGCCAAAAACCTTTAATTTGACGCAAATTTGTTGACTTTCGTGATTACTGATATAAACACGTGAAGGACTGTTGAGACATAATTCAAACCTCTGTATCTCGTGAGCAAAACATTGTATTGAACTGAAATTTCGTCTGAGAACTTAAATCACAGACATCTACAAAATGTTAAAGAAACAATTTTATAGGATATATAGTTTAGAATTTAAATGTTTGAAGACACCGTGATGACGTCACGTGCACACCAAGGTTGTAAAACGATACGCATATTCCTCAAAACAGCTCCTGTTATCACTGCTTCTAAAAATCATAATTAGTTCAAATTAAAATACGTTATCTCTTGTGCTTGATTACTAACTGGATATCGTTTGTTTTCGGTTTTTTTAAATGTCTAAGCATCCATGATAGATTAGATTTACAGCTATTCCCAAAAAATCTTTTTTCTCTTGCGTGAGTACATGTTGCATGTTGCCATGCGCATATTGTACGCGTTCCAAGAGAAAAAAAATCATTTACAACTACAAAAGCCTTGTTACACCGACCCACGGGAATCAGTCCTGACGTTTTATTCACGGATCATCTGTTAACACCTGCAATACAGCCTTGTGTACCTTAGTTTGACAAAAACGGAATAATAATTTCTTCTAGTGATGGGGAAAAATTGAAATACTTGTTATCAGTTTTACACAGAAAATATAAAAATCAATAAAAAAGCTACTGATACTTGAAAGATCACTTAAAAATTAGCAAGTGTAGATTTATTTTGTAAAGTGGTTGATAAGCCCCTCATCTATGCATTTTCAAACTTTGTCTATACCCGTAACTGTTTAGGCGTTATTTTTTTAAATCATATTCAGAGGTGACCTCTCCCATATTATTTAGCTTTTGCATGTCTCCGGTGCTTTTCTGACTGGCCAATTAAATGTGCTCTACATTTATACAATCGTATAGGGATACATTATAATTATAGGGTAGACACTTCTGCATGGCTCCTGATGGTAGATAATAATAAGAATCTTTCAGTTATTTGTAATAGCAGGCTGAGTATTATGGTAGCGCTAAAGCTGACGTGGGCCTGATTTTACTCATCGCACACTCCTCACATATTTATTTTTCCACGAGAGTTTCTTTTTCTAGCCCCCCATCCCCCCTAAGAAGCGTCAGAGCGATTTATCGATTTATTTTTCAAAAATCACATACCATTCATGTCCGCTTTTTTATTCCAACTTAAACAACTTGTCACAACCTCTGGATCCCATTTGGTGGGAATGGAACGTTGAATTTATCGTGAAACCTTTGAATTCACTGCTATCTATGTCGGTGAGTTCTCAAAAACTTAGGAAAGCTAAGTAGATGCGATAGCTGTGCCTGTGGGACAACCACAATCTGCCATTTCTCTTCGAGTGTCATGTTTCTGAAAACTATCGATTTTTCCACGGAGTAACGTCACAGTTCAAAATCTCCCCACCCCTAAACTTCGCTGGACGTTTTCGTGGAAAAATCGATATGTGACGCTTCCCTAACTGTTTTGGACATACAACACTCGACTCACACTGTTGATTTTTACGGAGGGAGGAAAACTGGACCTGGAGAAAAACCCTCGAATGCACTGATAGGGAATCGAATTCCTCGGGACCGCAGCGGTGAGAGGCGAGTGTTTTACCACTGCGCCAACCTGCAACTACACAAAACTCTCAGCGGTATTTATTTCGGAAATCTTAACTGAAAGGTACGAGAGCAACGCAGAGATAATCATGACGCAAAACGTTACCTCGACCTCAGGCTGCGTGTAGAGTTCAAGCATGTCATGAATCTCCAGTTACGTATATATACAAGTTTGGCAAACTGCAGTCTAATCTTGTGCAAATCATTTACTGCTTTGTTTGATACCATAGTACTAATGATTGTATCGTTCTACAAGTTAAAACAAATATTTACTCAGATTTGCTTTCCGGGCCGAAAGATCCGTCAAATCCGATTGCTTTTACCAAGCAACCGAATCGCTTCCGATTGTTTTCGCCAGGCCGGGAGAATTAAAAACACCCGAGGCGTTTGGGGGTGTAGCGAACGGATACGTACGTTATCTGCCACTGTACGAGTTTCTGTTAATGCGGGCTTTCTGCGCTTAAGACCTCGGGTACGAATCGCCAGATTTTATCTACTCTACTTCTGTCGCCGTGTTTGGCAAATTTTCTGCTTGGCAAGATGGAGCTTGAAGCGGAGCAAGCGAACACATCGCACACAGATGGATTTTTTTCGGAGACCACTGATGATATTAATGAAATCAGTAACCTCACGCTGGCAGACCAAGACCCAGATTCGAGGTAAGAGCTCGAACGTTTGCTTATAATAGTCGATGAAGTTAATTAATTTCCTTCCGAAACATCTGAGGAAAACCCTCCTGATTTCTCCTTCATATATTTATGCGAAGACTGAAGTTATGTTACGATAGCAGTCAAACAAACATTGCGAGTTGACTCAAAACCTACGTTCGGATTGCTTCAAAGTAGGCAACTTTTAGGTTCAGGTAAAAAAACAGGTATTTTCGGGGACTATTCTGATTTACGTTTTTTCTTTGAAGCGGTATTTATCGCACGCGGTTGGTTTCGAGTTGATAAAATTGTGCATCACAAACTGTTGTTTTTATCCATGGCTGACCATTTTGTTAAACAACACTCTCCGCGCTGTTTCACATAATTTGCTCCCTAAAGAATCGATTAATGTACTTATTGAATCATTAAATATGTCGTTTCCACTGAGAGAAAAGTATTGGGATAGCTGTTTTGAAAGCTAAGTCACTTAAATTCAAAGCGACCATAATATATTCTTTCTCGCTCTTTAGGAATTCGTGTCTGACAAAGTCGATGCATAAATTGTATGTTCACGTTGTTGTCACTCAAAGCAAGTGGGGTTTTGTTAGTTTTACCAATACTAATTGCATGACTTGTTGTATTTTTCTTGTATATAAATTATTCTAAGAAGCATTTAATAACAAAGCACCAGCTAAGCATAGATGTCAGACGGATTTTCCTTTCAGCTTTATAATATTAAAGAGATTCATTTGTCATCATCGTTAAACGAAACGGTATGTCTAAGGAATGATGGCTGTGACCCGTGATATGGTTCAGCGCCCGTCAAACTGAGTATTGGTTTATATAAACCACATTTTCCGTTTAATTCTATAGTAGTGTTCCCATTGTCAGAAACTACGCTGAAGACATCAATAGTATTTCGTTTTCAGCCTTCTGTGTTGAGAAATGTGCTTTTAGTCGTCATAAAATCACTCGAGGTAGCAAAGTATTGCGTTGCGTTGCGTGACCCTATAAATAGCTCTGCGTTTTACATTTCCATCTGCAGCTTGGAAATACGATATCTACCAAGAGACTTGCTAAACAAAGGGATAGTTATTCGCTAGACAAAAACAGCAAATTTTCATAGCCCTTGGAAAATAATTGGCTACGGAGTGAGTGTTAATTCGTGGTGATAAGGGAATTTTAATTCATTGTGGGCATGTATGGGTTTGTTTGCTTACAACCTTGCAGTATTTGTCCCGTTGCTGTCAATATAAACAGCATTGACCCTTTGACTTACTAATAGTTGCATGCTGGCATTATTCATGCATTTTGTTTAACAAATTCGTTCGATATCCTTATATGGAAGAGAATTTTGTTCCCATTTTACCCCAGTGCATCGCTGAATGATCTTTACATTTATGGAGGGCAATGGAATGTTAGCCAAAAACAAATCCAAAAAGATATTGACCTCACACTCTACCCTTTTAAATCTTATCTCGAACACTTTATTTTTTAATCCTGATTTTATTGCTCATCAAAGTATCAGCAATAAATGCTCGTGTTATCAAAATAATTTTTCAATTTATTGCTTCAGTGATTTACAGATTTCTTACATTTCTTTCAAATACACTTTCAATTAAATAGGCAAAATACTCCATTAGGTGATTTGCTGCATCGTTAGCTATAAATCGTCCTGAGTTCAGATAGTGTATTCCCCTCCCCCGAAAGTAGCCACCTCTCCGAAAGTATAGCGACCCTAAAAAGTAACGACAGTCGGAAGACTGCTAAAACCGAAAGTAGCGACCCCCGTTATTTTGGTAACTTTACGGTTTATTTCTTTGTTGTAGACAGGTATTTACAGTCTGGTCCATAATGCAAATGAAGCATTCTGATTGGCTCCCTGGGTGATAGATATGCTACGGTACGGACCGCACACGGATCGTTTCGCTTGTCAAATTCCTCCTATTATAATTCATCATTTATTGACCCAGCATATTCCGTCAGGATAGGAGGTCATTGGTTACGTTCTTTTGCTAATGTAGGCATCTCGCCCTCGGCTCGGTCCTTCTGCACAGAGGCGTAAAAATAACTCGATAATTATGGCGGACCAACACGCTTAATAACATAAATAATCTATTTTCGATATCATATATCCCTTTGTTTGAGTTCTACATGAAACATACTTCGGCTACAAGGACATTCTGTAGTAAACCGTAGGGATAAGAACGTGTTCAAAGTCGAGCAATACATGCGTAATAATTCAAAACATACTTAGTAGAGTTCTTTCTTTGTGTGTGTTAGGATACGCACACAGAATCGAATGAGACCAATATCCCTGCATCCGGACCGAACAAGCTTGCATGTCAATAAATGTTTTATTTATATATGGCTTTTGCTGCACAAGCGATACGCGATTTCCCGTAAGCTGTGTGCTTTCGTTCATTCTTACCACTGCAATGTTTTTATCAAGGTATGGACACACGCAGCAACACTGCGCGTAATATTGCCAGCAATTGTTGTTCACACGGTGCAATTTGTTGCGCGCACTGTTGCCGAAGTAGAACTCGATCCTACTTCTGAAACATTGCCGGCAATGGAAAGCAAGTAGCATGCAGCTGACGTTTCGAGCGCTAGCCCCTCGTCAGAGTAAAAGAGGGAACGGCACTCCAAACAGGCGGACCGAGACTTCCTTTTCACAAGATCTCAGAACCCGTAGATTTTCGTGTTATTTCCATATAAACACGTAGGGCTGCCGTGTCGATAATCTTTGGCGTGCCTAAAATTTAGGGGTGCCGTGCCCAAAATGCTTATCGTGCCTGATGGAGCTTGTACGATTCTTCTGCTCAAGAAACCAATCAAAATGCGCCATTTGCATCATGAAACAGTTGTAAACGCGGGATAATTTTAGACTAAACACAAGTCCTGACTACTCCTACTAGAATGGATATCAATGGGATCCCACTCTTATCTTATTTTACTTATTGTTTTAAATCTAGTTTTGGTTGTTGAAAGGACTATACATAAACGATCTTATATTTACGTATGGAACTGCTAAATTTTGTAGCATATAAAGGACTCTCGTGACGAGGGAAGATGTAATGAATATCACTTTACCTAAACTGGTCATCAACGTTTAATAAACGTTGTCGGAGGGAAATGAAAAATAGGAAAGCTGAGACCAAGTTGAATCATGGGAGTCTATTGTGTTCCTTCTGGCTTCACTTGAATAGGCCATTTGCATGTTACGTCATAGCCGCCATGTTGGTGTACAGTTAACAATAGATTCTTCGTTAGCTTCTTTTGTTCTGCACACCAACATGGCCGGCCATGCCCTTTGTCATTTCTAATGATGTCATTGTTATCCGAAGGATAGAGAATTTTCTCTTGTTTTAGTCTCGCCTATTATTTTAACTAGTAATAGATGATGGAATGTTAGATTCCAGCGTTCTGATTGGTTGAGAGTAGCCTGCGAACAGGCTCATGGGAGGGAGAGAAGAAGGGGGAAGGAGAGCCTGCATGGACGCTATACAAATTTGATTATCTGCGTCTAAATGTTCAATGCTAACTCCTATTGGTCCATTCTACAATAAAATCTATCCACGTGTAAAGTACAGTGTAATAAACGAGCACCAGTGTTTTATCAGTTTTAGACCTGATAAAACGTGTGCTTCGCGTTTATTAAACGGCTTCAAAAACTTATAATGGTTGCTTTATGAACCATTGAACCTTTGTATTCACAACGCCATGCAATTTTTTTAGAATGCAATGATTTGTCTCAACTCATTAAGGAACCCACTAGAGTAACTCAGTCGACCGAATCTATTTTAGATGTCATTATTACTGACTCCCCAGAGATGTTTTTGTATTCAGGCACTCTAAGTCCGCCCTCTAATTGTGACCATAGTGTGATTCACGGCAAAATGTCAATTCCTGTATATAAACCTAAGTGCTATAAGAGAAAGGTCTGGAATTTCGCAAGTGTTGACGAGGAGTCCTTAAACCATACTTTGACGCTGTTTTCAGCGCTCATGTCCTGGATTGCGATAGTGTTTATGCTAATTGGTCGTCGCTTTTTCTATCTGTAGTTGAGCGATTTATTCCAAGTAAAACAGTAACTATACGACCAAGAGACAAACCATGGATGTATGGCGCTATCCGTCGTGCCATAAGGAAACGCGACCGGCTTTTGCGCTTGTTTTCTACTGTCAAATCCCCGAACAACTGGGAAACGTATCGTGTGCAGAGGAATTTGGTGACCAATCTGATTCGAAAATCTAAGATCGATTATAATTCTAAATTAAATTATGTTTTATCAGATCCTACTACGTCGAGTAAAAAATGGTGGCAAGTTGCAAAGTCATTTTATGGCTCTAAGGCTGGAAATTCAATACCTCCGCTTCATGATAATGGCAATTATTTTTATGACCCTAAGGAAAATGCCGCCATTTTCAATGCATATTTTATTAGTCAGTCTAAGTTAGCCACGGATCAAGCCACACTTCCACCTCCTACGCGTGCACCACAGTCGTTCCTGTCCGAAATTGAAACAAGCGAGGAGGAAATTCTTGCTTTGTTAGGTAGAGTTGATGTAACCAAGGCGTGTGGCCTTGATGGAATCAGCAACAGGATGCTTAAATACTGTATGCACGGAATTTCTAAGTCGTTTTCACAACTAATTAATTTGTTTTTTTTCTTAGGTCAGTTTCCGAGCCAATGGAAATTAGCTAATGTACTACCATTGTTCAAACGAGACAATCGGCAACTCAAAGAAAATTATCGCCCAGTCTCACTTCTTCCTTGTCTTAGTAAAATATGTGAAAAAGTTGTATTCCTTCGGCCTCCAGTCCGGGTTCCGTCCTGGGGACTCAACGGTGATGCAATTAGTTTATATTGTAAATCAAATTTACGAGGCGCTTGATAGGGGGAACGAGGTTAGAGCTGTGTTTTAGATATATCTAAAGCCTTCGATAAGGTGTGGCATGCAGGACTACTAGCAAAGCTAAAAGAAGTGGGCGTTGGGGGGGATCTTTATAACTGGTTTGAAAGCTACCTTAGTGGTAGGAGACAAAGAGTTGTCATAGAGGGAAGTTGCTCATCCTGGGATAGAATAGAGGCGGGGGTCCCTTAAAGTTCAGCTTTAGGTCCACTATTGTTCTTGATCTATATTAATGATATTCATCTTGGTCTTATCGGCAAATGCTTTCTTTTTGCGGACGATACATTAATTATTAATGAGGTTGACGCGTCGCCTGCGACATCAGCTAAACAATTAAATCACGACTTAGTTTCAATTTCCCCTTGGGCTAATAAGTGGTTAGTTACAATGAATACAGCCAAGACCAAATTAATGACTTTTTCTTTCAAAAGGGACTTGCCTTTTCATCCTCCCTTAATAATGAGCGGTAAAAACATTGATTCCGTGAGCGAGCACGAACACTTGGGTGTGGTCTTGTCGAGCAAAATGTCCTGGAAGTCACATATTCTAAAAATCCATCAGAAGGCTTTAAAAAAAAAATTTGCTTAAGGGTCTAAAATTTATCCTATCTAGACATACTCTCGAAATTTTATATAAATCGATCGTTCGATCCAACATGGAATACGCTGATGTTGTCTGGGACGGATGTACCATGGGTGAATCGGACCTACTGGAAAGTGTTCAATTTGAGGCAGCCAGAATGATTACTGGGGCTATGAAGGGTACCCACAGGCAATCGTTATTATTAGAAACTGGTTTGCACCGACTGAGTGATCGGAGGAAGTTGCACAAACTAATATTTATTTATAAAATGGTAAATAATATCACACCTTCCTATTTATCCTCATTGTGCCCTCGTTATGTTGGTACTTCTACTTCGTATGTTTTACGCAATAGAGCAAATCTCAGTTTACCCTTTATACGCACTGAAAAGTCAAAAAACGCTTTTCTTTATTCTTCGGTTAAACTGTGGAATTCTCAACCGCAATCAGTGCGTAATAGTTTATCTGTGGCTTCTTTTAAATGTGCTGTATTGCGTGAAGCATTTTATATTCCATCCGTTAATAAACTTTTCTACCTAGGTGAAAGGTACTTAGCTGCTTTACATGCAAGATTAAGACTGAGACATTGTGCTTTAAATTGGTATTTATTCTCAATGAATTGTTGTCAGTCACCATCTTGTACATGCGGAGCACTTAAAGAAGATGAAACACATTTTCTACTTGATTGCCCTTGTTTCGCTGCTCAGCGCTGTAGCCTACTAACCTCTGTCGAACGTCTTGCTGGCAATATTTGGTTAACTTTGAATACAACCAAAAAAGTTGAAATATTGCTTATTGGCAGCTCTTTGATCAGCTTTGATAATAATGCTGCAATTTTCGCAGCTGTGAGAAATTTTATTATGCAAACTAAACGATTTTGTAAATAAGTTATTTTTCGTATTGGCCAACCTGTTTGTGTTTGTGTGCGTGTTGTGAAAAACAAAAGGAATGTTAGAGTTAAATGTAATGTTTAGTAGGGTAGAAAATGCTATCTGTAATTTACATGCGTCCCCAAGATGAGCCATTTAGAGCTCTTGGGATCAATGTAAAAAAAAATATTGTTTAAATAAAACAATAATATTGTTTAAATAAAAAATATATATATATATTCGAGTAATCACCGCCTGCGATTACGAACATCTCAAGGGAATGACATGAAGAAATTACCATACTATGTTGTTTGAAGCGCGTTTCGCAATGCTGAAAGCATTGTGTGGCAAAGAACAAGCTAGGGCAAGAATAACCTGCACTTGAAGGATTTGGTGTCGTGGTTGACATCGATAAAGTTCAAGACTTGGAAAGCGATGTGACTGACATGACGGCAGACTCTAAATATGAAGAGGATGTTTGTAAGTTTAATGCACGTTTTTATTATTTTACGGCTGAGTTTTGGTTTGATAATTGGAACTAAACAGTGGCTCGGTAAACAAGTAATGGTAGTTGGATAACTTCATTTTAAAAATATTATTTGTGTATCTCGGTAGTCTGTTGATGTTAGTAAATTTACTGCAAAATTTATTATCTAGGTACCTTATGTTCCATGTACTTTTTTCTATCTGTGGGTCATTATCAGTGAATTCTTAATTAGGATGAAACTTTATATAAAATTTCATGTTCATTAGTATTCTTTATATAAAATGTTCATCCTAATTAGCAATTAATGAGAAAGCTGAAACATCTATAGAAATTCCAAGAGTTGGAAGGTGCTTATCCATTGACTCAATCATTAACCCCGTTTTCCCCTGGGACAGAATTCAAATCCCTCCGCAGTCCTTTTAGAATGATGAGATTGTATCAGGTATAAAGGAGCATGCACGTGACTGATCTGCTTCATTTGATTGGACAAAATGCTCATTCATTATTCATGAGTTTTTGAATTAGATTTAATATCTAGGCCCGTTTCAGATGCCACTACAAAGCCGCCTAATAATCCAGTTTCGTATTCGAAAATTACCGTTGAATGCGATGAATACAGACGCATGTACGCAGGGTTAGCCTCATTCTGAAGTTAAACATTCGTAAATACCAGCGAGAAGGTGCAAAACGCGAAACTATAACAATACGCAGAGTTGTGAATAGCCCACCTTCTCGCTGGTATTTATGAATGTTTAACTTCAGAATGAAACCCTGCGTCTGTATTCATTGCATTAAGCGGTAATTTTCGAATGTTTCAACTGCGTTCAGCACGAGTGGACGGAGCAGAATCTGAAACGAGTTCTGGATCAATGTGCAGGCCTCCCCCTATTCCTATTCTCAGGCCTCGCCCTATTCCTATGAGCCTGTTGGCAGTCCAGGTCGAGAGGTTCTAACTATCTCGCGCTACGCCGTGAATGTGAGGTCTGCGGATTCCAGCAGATTTGCTCAAATGTTGCATGAAAAAAAATCGATTAAATGATAAATAATACAATTCCTAAGCACACTAAAGTTGCGAAGTTCGGTTTTTCTCGGAATACAAAGTAACATCGATTTTTATGATCACGTGTTTGATATGATTTCCCGCGCGCATCTTTCAATTATGCACTGACCGCATGTCCAGACATATTTTTTTTTAAAGTTAGATCACGCTTGTTTCTTGGTTAATTTCCCTCAATGATATTCAACTCACAAATTATAATAAAACAATCATTCTACTTCGACTGCCTCTCGGTAAATATTCACCGATATACATTTTACTTTAAGATGAGTTTATCCCTATATAGCCTTTGGAACATTTCTAAAGCACATAAGAAATATTCTTGTTAAAACAGGCATAAACATCAATCCGCTATTTTGTCGGAAACTAGCTATTAAACAAAAAGCAGCTAAAACACTAGGCTTTCTGAAATCACCCAGTGTTAGTTGTGATGGGATATTTGTTCGGCATTTAGACTATAACGGCACAGTGATGAGTGTCTATAGAGTATACGGCACTTATTCAATCTCACTTTGACTATACTGCAGTAGCGTATCTAAATAAAGGACTCGCAGATAAACTACAAAACCGTGCACACGGCTCGTATACTAACAGGTGTACCATACGATACAAATATCGACGAGCTCCTAAGTACTCTAGGTTGGGAAAGGGTACACATTCACACAAAGGACTAAACAAATACTAGTTGTAATGATACACGACCTTGCCCCAGAGTACCTCCCTATCATGTTTAACAGACACTATTTATAATCTTGG
The DNA here is from genome assembly GCA_030867875.1 of Actinernus sp. WN-2022. Taxonomy (NCBI): domain Eukaryota; kingdom Metazoa; phylum Cnidaria; class Anthozoa; order Actiniaria; family Actinernidae; genus Actinernus; species Actinernus sp. WN-2022. Next base: position 46,056,931 of record JAOWCC010000577.1, on the reverse strand, counting down.
GGCTGGTCCACCAAGATTTCTTTACCTCATATCCACGGACCTATTTTGGTTTAAAAAAAATGCGTCCAGTTTTCATGGAAAACCATCACCATATATGGTAAACATCACCATATATGGTAAATTCTATTTCTCGAGCGCGCGTGCAAGGGTTTTGGTCATTATGGAAAGAAACGTTCGTTTCGATACACATACATGCACCAGAAAGTCCAAAAAATATAAAGTATTTTAAGAGTAAGTTAAAAGATTATGTATTCCTGGAGTAATATACCCACGTTTACTGTGCACAAGACATTCATGTAAAAAGTAGACATCGTGATCAGTTTATTTTTTAGCTATTTATTCTTGTTATGCTATTACCGACGATTCTATTCGTGTATAAATAAAGATATTGTATAATTATAACGTAAAAGTTAATACAGACTTTGAAAGTTCAAAATACACATTAGCCTGATTTTTATACGGTATGAGGTCGTCCGCTCACTTCAGTCCTCCCGGAGGAGTGGGACGACCTCCTGCCGTCTAGTGAAAATCAGGCTAAAAACACATCAGTATTTTTAAATAATGTTTATAAGTTGATAACAAAATACATATATTTCTTTTGTATCAGTCATTCAAATTATTACGTTAATTATTTCCTATCTTTACCGCAATCGGAAGAAAGAAAGTCAATCTTCTACGCAGGACTTCTAAAAAAACAGTTTTGTCTGGTTTGTTATGATAGTTCCAAATTTTTGACAAAGTACCTATGAATTATGTAGCTTTGGAATGTCAGGAATTGAAGGAAAACTTCACTGTATACATATATAAATCATCAAAACAAAAAGCAATCGATTTAGCTCAAGAGCTTTCAAATAATTGTTATTGCCAACAAAGGAAATATAAATACATGTAAACATATGTAAACATATGTAAACATATATAAATCATCAAAAAGTAATCGATTTAGCTCAAGAGCTTTCAAATAATTGTTATCGCCAACAAAGGAAATGTACACACACAATATACTTTTCCAAATATAACTGACAATTTAAAAGCAGTACCTTTAACGAAGATTTTATTATGAACAAGAGTTACATTTATCTGGTTGTTGGCACGATAGGTGAGCTACCACAATCACCTGTTTATCACGTGATTTCTTATATATACTGCGGGCGCCGGCGAAAGTGGAAAGCGCGCCAAAGTTTATCACTATTGATTTAATAGCAGGAACACAGAGCTCCGTTCTGTATACTTTCTGTCTAGACAATCTTCAAAATCGGCCTTCTTGGTACTGGCTGTTTCTAACTAACCCAACCCTAAACCGCTGACTAATTACCATTGTACTTTGTTATTCAAATTCTTCTTCTACAATACTAGCGATTTAAAAGACTCGCTGTTTGAAATGTTTTTCTGATCGACTTTCATTATTCGAGAATGCACATAGAATAATTAGGTATCCCCCAGAGCGATTGGCCGAGTCTTTATTGTTTACACTAATCGAAAACGTGGCAATCAATCAAGTCGGGGAAATAACTGAGACCGAGTCTCTCCGGTTCGACCGAGTGTTTCACGCCTAAATAGTAAGAATCCTTTCAAGTTGGTGTTGGATACGATACCTTTCTCCTGCGGTTATCGATCGCTAAAAGCAGTAAAGGTAATGTTTGTATAGATCGTATGCCATGCTTTAATACCTAAACTCGAAAATTGTCCCAAAGACCATTTAATAGTATAAGGAATTCCCCTTTTTACTTCAGCCTCTGTATACGTATATGATACAGTGTTTATAAAACGGCGAAGGGTTAATGTATTCTATAACCTTAGTGTTATCTCACAAAAAGTGCATCTTATTTGACTTTATAGGTATGAGTTTAAATTCCAGGTGAAAAGAAGTTGACACACTCCCGTATTATAAGCTTGTAATTGGGATAAATTATGGCTCAACCGGCCGTACAAATACTCATAATCCATTCGCTATGCATATTCACTGAGGTTTGTAAAACCAAACCTTATATCTAAACATTGTGTCACGCTGTGTGTGAGTTTCTAATTCGTAAGGCTTACGAAGCCGGTACGTAGCCAATGCAGTTTAGTTGGTATTTCAACGTTTGAAAGAAGTACTAAATGAAATTAAAGGAAACATGGAGAAACAGCAATGACCAAAATGCATGGTCAGAAAACAAAAGTGAAAACCAGTGCCTTTGCCAGAACAGAGATTGATTTCAATAATGTTCGACAAAATTCCCACATTTAATTTTGAAGATTTTAACTTGGAAGGGAAAATACTCAATGTGATCGATATTTAGGAAAAGGAATTCTAATGCATGGAATTTTAATTCGGTGGTTAACTATAAAGTCATTTCAGTTGACAACATCGTTTTGACAGAAATCATTGTAAAAACTGCTGAAAGGAAGAGACTCGGATTCGCTTTCTGCGTAAAATTATTCCCTAATGGAAAACAAAAGTCTGAAGGGCTTCTTTCGAAACAGCTTTTTATGGCACCTTTTTGCAGTAAATTATGTTTACGCTAAAACGAACTGGCGCGAAACTTTGCTTGGGCTATATACATCTTAGCTCTTGCATTTGCGAATGACAAGGGTCTATAATTCACAACAAAGCAGAAATCCATCAAATCTCGTTCGAAAGGCTGTCGGAAAGCACTGTAAAAATGAAGAATACGATGTTTATATATAACGCCGCTTTCATCGAACTGACTGGCACAACAGCAGCTCTATAATCTAAGTTAAATGTGCAGAATTATTGTATCGATAAAAACACATTTTGGAGGCGGGTATGCATTTGCGAGAGACTATGGGATTTTTACATTGTTTCTCTAATTTGGTTCAGTATGAACTCGGTCGCTGATAACACAAGGAAATATACGGTTAGGCAAACCAGATGAAGTCCTGTTATAATCCTTATCGCTCGTGTCAAGCGTTATTGATTAAGAAAGTATAGAAAGTCAACACATGGAGTATCATGAAATATTTATTTTATTGGTTTATAGCATGCAGTCCCATGACGTTTTCTCATTCAGCGGGGCAGTTAGAGAGATTGAGAAACAACCACGTTTTATGGGAAACGAGAAACGTCAGATTTTGTTTAAGTTTCCTCAAAGTACTTAAATTAATAAATGTATAAGAAAAATGGAAACGAATTCCAAGCGGTTCACAATAGTTAACGGAGAAGCAGCAAGCGACAAACGCGGGAAAATCACGGTCGAGTGGTGATTTCTGCCGTTCGCGGGACACAAAAACGGGATGCTTTTAAAATGTCTCCATGCAATGAGTAAAATGCGCAGGAACAAATATTGTTTTTCCCTACTCCTCACGTTTCTTCGAGCAAGTGATTTTTTTTCATCTTTCTCTCAAATCCCCGCGGTTTATAGATGAATAAACACAAAAAGAAGAGATCTGTAGTTTACAAAGTTTAGTTTGTAAATTATTTATTCCAACACGTCCCAGTCGTGCGCATGCGCGTTTTACTCATTGTCTCGCTGAAACTCCGAACGCGCTTATTAATTAGATGTAATTGTCGATCCTAATCCGAACGCGCTTATTCATTAGATGCGATCGCCGATTCTAATCCGAACGCGCTTATTAATTAGATGTAATTGTCGATCCTAATCCGAACGCGCTTATTCATTAGATGCGATCGCCGATTCTAATCCGAACGCACTTATTAATTAGATGCAATTGTCGATCCTAATCTGAACGCGCTATGCGATTGCCAATCATAATCGAGCGCGTTTATTAATTAGATGTGATCGCCGATTCTAATCCGAACGCGCTTATTAATTAGATGCCATCGCTGATTCTAATCCGAACGCGCTTATTAATTAGACGCGATCGCCGATCCTAATCGAACGCACTCTATTATTTAGATCCGATCGCCGATCCTAATTTGAACCCGCTTATTAATTAGATGCGATCGCTGATCCTAATCCGAACGCGATTATTAATTACATGCGATTGCCTATCCTAATCGATTTTTGGAATCCGAAAATAAAATTGGTGTTACTTTGGCGAACTCAAATTCGGATTTTGAATCTTTGAAATTCCCTACCTTTAAAAATAATGTTCTATAAAATGTACATGTATCTAAGATTAACAATCTGTTGCTCTTCTTTGTGAAGATATGTCAAAAGTAACATGGTCGTACTAATTATTTTGTCGCCATTTTTTTGACGCGCGCGCGCTGTGTATCTGATTTTTTGTTTCTTTTCTCAAAATCTTTCACTCTCCTGAGTACTGAGTTCGAACAGATCTAGAGCCTCGTTTATGGTTTTCTTTTAGAAATAAAACCTTAAGAAAAGCGGTTATTAAAAACATGTTACAGTTTATGAAAAACTTAATCCTATCGTCATATTATCTACTTCTCACTGCCGGTAAATGGAACGATAGCCGTTTTTTTTTTTCATTTAATAGCAGAAACCATTGACAACGGAATTCCATATTAGGATAGGAACATGAAATCGTATTAATAAAGATTTTATAAAGAAGCGCACATCTATTTTGAGTGGTTTAACTTTAAAATGACTGTCAAGTGCCGTGATTCATTATTCTATCCCACAACCAACCAGAGTCCTACTATCGTTTAAGAGAGACAAAACATTACTGGTTTCAATTTTTTACACTTAACAAGAGCCCATCTGGGCTTTCACTCGGGCCACTATATATACATCATTGCAGTCAGACACTCTTTTCAGGTGAGCACACAGCAGGATACATTTTTGCATGTCCCTTAGTATGTCCTACCTTTATGGATGAAGGGGTACACGGGTGTTACTGCAATATGTCCCCTAATGTGTGTCCACCTTTATGGAGGAAAGGGTATACTCTCATAAAGAAATTGTTTTTAGTGGTCAATGGAAGCACCATTAGAAATGTGAAGGGGGCGATAGGACTTCCTCAAGATGCACGTTTTTCTTTGGCCCCTTGGTTGTACAAGGCATTATTTTGTTAATATAGTTTGTATTGCAGAAATCTTCTTTTAATACCCTTCAGATTTTTATAATATATAAAATGTATATAGTGGCACCAAGGGAACTAGTACTACTACTACTAACAGAGGAGAGAGTCAATGTATTTAGCATGGTATTGCTATAATTGGGGACAAATTCGTTAACTCTATATCTATACGACTATATAATTCCACTACACTTGAGGGTTGTCACTACCAGAGATTTTGTTGCATTCTCAGTGTTGGCCTACAATTTAACATTGTGATCCAAGAAGACACAAAGCTTTTAGAACCATTTGCAGATGTCAGAGCAAAGGCATGCAGTACCAGTTCTCCCAGTTATTTTAAGGTCCTACCTGGATTTGAACTCACTACCTCCTGCACAACAGACTGACACTTAACCACTGAGCTTACTGGTTCTGTGATGGGCCAATTTTTTGTTCAGATAAAATTAATCCAATTCTATTAAAATAAAATTATAAATACATCTGAGACATTGAGTAAATGTAGTCCATGGAGTTTTAGCATAGTTTTTGTCATAAACAAATATTATTATTTATAGCCAGAGAATAATACTGGTTCACTACTCATGCTCTTGCGATAAGTGATAATGGATATTTAATGAACTACAACTGCCAAATGCCCCACGTTTACCTGGGGGGGGGGGGGGGGGGGGGGGGGGGGGGGGGGGGGTGCTGTTAATATATTGTAACCAGGACTGATCATTATTACTTTCATTCTGGATGATAGAACGTATTTCTCAGCAAATATTAGCTTTTATGCATTTTTTTTTAAGTAAAAAGAGTTTGTACTCTTTCTCTTCATATTTATTTATTTATTAACACTGTATTAATTGTATTACTCTATATATGCCAGCGTATATATTGTAAATAACTTGACCAAATGGAATAGTTTGTATAAAATGTATGTATTTGTTCATGTCCTGCGACCTACTAATTTAATTTCAATTCCATGTAAACTGGCTCCTGGCATTTTTTACTTCTCAGTTATTTCAGGAAGCCAGTACCCTCAGTAAATATGTATTTTTTTCTTACCATTAATTTGTCACACTTGTAAACTTTGTAAGGGTATAATAAATTGTTATTGTTGTTGTAATCTCTCCACCACCACCAACATCAGTCTAACGGTTTTAATCCCAAGCAAGAGAATCTGGCTGTTAACCTAAACATATCAGCACTTATTATTGAATCAAAAAGACCTGTTCAATGTCATTAGAGAGCATGATTTCGCAGTGATACTTTTTATGATTCAGATTTTTGGAGAGAACTGCTCGGGTATGTGAAATGATTGGAGATACTATGGTATGAATGTTACATTTTCCTCTGGTTCGCTTTGGCTTTTAGTCAACCTCGTTCCCAAAAAAGACCCTGGGAACGAGGTTGGCTTTTAGTTACCCTACAGACGTTTCGACGTGATTTTACAAACAAATTATTTCTCCATTTTTTTTAAATATCTCTGATTTCTCTCTTCTCCGTCCTTACGGCTTTGTTTTCTAACTCGCCTCACTTTTCTGCTTTTTCCTAAAATTCGTTTAAATAATTAAGATGTGCTTGCGACTCGTTTTATGACAATGAGTGTTTGCAGGACGTCTCTGTGTACATGTGATTATGTACGCGTACATGCCTGGTTCTTCGACTTAATAAAATTTGCAATTATCTTCTACTGGCATGTCTGCATCCTTCCAGAGATTGACGTATATAATCATGATCAGATGGATAACACTGGATATAAATAGACTTGGTAAAAAATTACACTGACTATCGCAAAAAATCGACAAAGAAATGCAGATATAAACACGCAATGATTTCAACCTCACCGTACCTTAATTCATGACCTGACAAGACACTGTTCAGTTTCACTTTACCTCTCAGCTTTGCTCTTGAGTTGAAGTTGAGTTTGGCTTTGTTAAAGACTTCTTATTCAGTTGTATGGTATTGTGCAGTATATTTGAGTATACCAATCCACAGAGATTCAAATAACAAAGCCATGGCGGAAGAGAAGCTTAAACGAGAAATATTAGCTTTCATCATGCAGCCCTTTCAGGTAGTCGTCTCGTATATAAATTCACTGGCCATCTGGGTAAAAAACGCGATCCTTCGGCTCCGACAAGAGCGCCAGTTGAAATATCCTGAGCTTTCGCACGAGTGAAGTTAAATAAAACATTAAAATGCTTACATTTGAGAAATTTCCTCGCGGGGCCACTATCTTGTTTTACTGTATTAAATTATGTAAATAAATTAACCTGGCGAGTGTTGCGTGACCAGCACAGTGCAATCTGATTGGTGGTGAACTTGAAATTTAATACATGCGCACAAATTTTGCTGCATGAAACAAACAAAAAATAAGGGCTTGCAGATTAAGACTCGTGCCCGCCACAGGCAGCCCGAGTAAATATAAGACCGGCTTTTTTATTCAGCCAGTATTAATCGTGTATTTCAAGTGGATGAATGAACCCAGAACACCACTGTTTAAAGAGATCTCCTTTTTTGTAGCCATAGAAAAAAATTCGCAGCAAATATATTTATTAGAGTGAGAAAGGGAGAAGCCTATAAAATAATATTTCTGGATTAATTCGCTTCACTGATACCTTTGTATTGTGACTTTGTAAAATAAGAATCACTTCGAACCGATAACAAGGAGTAACCGCCTTTATTTCCTCGCTCGACTGAGTTAAGTAATGATCCAGCAAAGAACTAGAGTAGAATCCATTGTTCTGCGGCAATGAGCCTCCCTCACATACGATTTTGAAAATAAATTTTATTTTTATGCTATTTGCTCTTTTTTCTGTGAAAACAAGCCACCACTCCTGCCAATCGGATATAGAGAAAAAAAAGATTTTTCAATCGCAAATTTGAGAACTTTCCCCACACATGATATTCTTCGAAATTAAACCATAGTTTGATCGGAAATAAATTCAACCCACAAAAAAAAACATCGAATGTAAATGCATTATTTCGATGGGTTTCTATTGAATTTATAAGTATCAACCAATGAAATTACGAGAAAGAATAAAAGAAAAATAACACCTTTTAACATTCCTTGCCGCAGAGCACTATAGTTCTTATCTGGACCATTAATTAATAACTAGATGTCATTCTGCCGTGGGTATGCATGCCTTCTTATAGATGCACAGACGGCACAACATGACGGGAACAAAGAAGCCGCCATGAAACGCAGTGAGTGGCGTGTTTGTTTTTCTCGTCATTCAGATACATGGGCATGTGGGGCAGCCTGCTCAACTTTATTCGTTCATTCGTTTACGATGGTACTTTCTTCAACTTCTTATCTCTTCGTTTGTTTATTTATTTATTTTTGAACAACACTACCGGATACGAAAACCCAAATCCACCGAGTGGACTAAATGGGAACGTTTACCCCCACCAATGCAGCGCCACCAACTCTGGGGGATGAGGTTGATTACTTCTATAAACTACGCTCATTTTAAATAAGTTTGCTCTAAATAACATAATAAAGACGACCATATATTTAAATTAAATCTGGACGAGCTTGAGCTGACCTAGATGGTTCAAATCTCTAACGGCCAGCCTATATATACACGCTATCCAGGAACCATCACTACCCGACCCAGCCTTCTGCTCCGTGCCGGCAAAATATTCATTTCTGCCAGTTTCACAATGTTCAACGTGTCAGAATTTTTTTAAATACAATAATTAGCAAAAAAATTATACGAAATGATTTGGTGCTACACGTGACGTCATCTGTGCATCTGTTCTCTAATAATGCATGGCTATCGACCAATCGGAGCGAGCGCTTTGCACGAATTATCGTGTAATAACTGACAAGACATAGCTTGTTATTCGCAAATCGAATCATTTTCATGACTTAAGAATAAGTAAACTTTTATATTCATTTTTTGCTCAGTGAAGGTAAAGAATCAGGGAAGATCGGAATAGACGAGCTCCCGAGAAAAGGAAGCGCCCTTAAAGCAAAGGCACTCTTTGAATCAAAAACTCAAAAGGAAATGGAGAAGCACACGCCTGATCTGATGATGGTGTCTGAGGGTGTCACTCGGTTCAGTCTAGAGAAGTTCGAGAAAGGAATGGCTTCATCTACTACTACAGAGTACCGAGAAGTTGAAGACTTGCCTGAGGTAGGTGAAAGGCTTACAGTACCAGTCTGATCAAACCCATGAAAGCACCAAATACGAGACCGTATTTCGGGTTGTTACGTTAACATGGCTTCCCGTCACCATATATGGTAATTAAACCATCACCATATATGGAAAACCATCACCATATATGGAAACGCATCACCATATATGGTAAACCATCACCCGATATATGGTAAATTCCATTTCTCGAGCGCGCGTGCAAGGGTTTTGGTCATTATGGAAAGAAACTTTCGTTTCGTTGCAGAATTTATATAATAAATAACTTATTACTCGGTTAAGCATCGAGCACGGCTGTATTTGTATTCGACATCGTGTTTTGGCTCGCCTAAAGGCTCCGCGCCAAAATATTCATGACTCGTAAAAATACACAGCCGTATTAGACGCTTAGCCGACAAATAACCTAGCTCTATGTACATGATAGTCAGTGGTATACCGGATGAGAGCAAAATCGGAAAAGATATCACACTGCCTCCAGTGGGTTATCAACATGTGTGGGATATCACACTGCCTCCAGTGGGTTATCAACATGTGTGGGATATCACACTTCCTCCAGTGGGTTATCAACATGTGTGGGATATCACACTTCCTCCAGTGGGTTATCAACATGTGTGGGATATCACACTGCCTCCAGTGGGTTATCAACATGTGTGGGATATCACACTTCCTCCAGTGGGTTATCAACATGTGTGGGATATCACACTGCCTCCAGTGGGTTATCAACATGTGTGGGATATCACACTTCCTCCAGTGGGTTATCAACATGTGTGGGATATCACACTGCCTCCAGTGGGTTATCAACATGTGTGGGATATCACACTTCCTCCAGTGGGTTATCAACATGTGTGGGATATCACACTGCCTCCAGTGGGTTATCAACATGTGTGGGATATCACACTGCCTCCAGTGGGTTATCAACATGTGTGGGATATCACACTGCCTCCAGTGGGTTATCAACATGTGTGGGATATCACACTGCCTCCAGTGGGTTATCAACATGTGTGGGATATCACACTGCCTCCAGTGGGTTATCAACATGTGTGGGATATCACACTGCCTCCAGTGGGTTATCAACATGTGTGGGATATCACACTTCCTCCAGTGGGTTATCAACATGTGTGGAATATCACACTGCCTCCAGTGGGTTATCAACATGTGTGGGATATCACACTGCCTCTAGTGGGTTATCAACATGTGTGGGATATCACACTGCCTCCAGTGGGTTATCAACATGTGTGGGATATCACACTTCCTCCAGTGGGTTATCAACATGTGTGGGATATCACACTGCCTCCAGTGGGTTATCAACATGTGTGGGATATCACACTGCCTCCAGTGGGTTATCAACATGTGTGGAATATCACACTTCACAGACCAACACTTATTTTGTTTGATTTGCTTTTATTTAATACTTCGTAATGTATCTAAAATGCAAAACTTTACTTTTAAGAAGAGACAACACCATCTTGAACAAATTTGTTTGATTTCGACTTGGTTTGACAGGCCTTTAATTTTTTTTGGTGATTTTGCTTATCTTTAGAAACGGGCGGTTTTCATGAACTGAAAAAGCAAATTACATGGCTGCTTGCAGATATAGAGTTTAACTTGATCATTCACTCGTTCGCTGTGCTCACTCCTGAGATATCAAGCTAAACACTCGAAGATAAATTCCTTGTAATGTATAATTATCGATGAAATACCAGTGTCAATCTCTTACTAAAAAGGTTAGAAATCTTTGAAAGCCAGTCATATTCGTTTGCTGCACTCACTCGTAAGATAACATTCGAAGATAAAATCCGTGATCCCCGCGCGGCCATGTAATATCCTCTATGGATGCTAAAAAACACGTAAAGTAAACCAGAGGCGTGGTCCTTGTCACGCACTTCGTGTTGTTAATACCTGTTTTCATGCTTTGCATACTTTTTTTCTTGTACGTATAAAGGAGGGGACCACCTCCAGTGCCAGGGCTGCTTTTGAAAGTTCCAGCGCTAAACAGTACACTCGCTACGCTGATGATGAACTGCAGGATATTCAGGGAGGCACTGCATCAAGTACTCGTTACGCTTTTGAGACGGGCCGCGTTAATAATGCGGAGGCTAGACGGGAATACGATGAAGAAGACATCAAACCACCCACAGGTTCAGCTTTCGCAACCAGAGCTAAGTTTGAGAAGGGAGGCGCAAGGAATGCAACCACGTACAGGGAACAAGAAGATCCTGAGGCATTGCCCGTGAAAGGCCTTGCCTCCAAAACAGCACAACAATTTATTTCAGGGTCCTGCAGAAATGTAATGAGCTCTGCTCAGGATGACGAAACTGACGCGAGACCAGAGGAGGGAACGGCTTCGAAGATTAAGTCTATCTTTGAGAAAGGTAAGTAACTTGCAGTACTTTAGGTAATTCAACAATCAAGATATTAAATGGTAACACGTCTTGGAAACGTTGCACTGTTGGCAAAGGAGCTGCACGTAAGGTAATTATAAAACATAATAGTCTTGCACAGATTAGCTTGTCTTTGATACGTTGCAATTGCTAAAAGAGCTACACAGAATGAACAAACATTGGTGGTTTCCAGTTACTTTGCGACTACTGTAACTGAGATCACTTAGACAACGTGAACCAATCACATTGTACTTAGAAAATGAGAACCAATCACATTGCACTTAAGCTTAGACAACGTGAACCAATCACATTGCACTTAGACAACGTAAACCAATCATATTGCACTTAGACAATGAGAACCAATCACATTGCACTTAGACAACGTGAACGAATCACATTGCACTTAGACAATGAGAACCAATCACATTGTAGAACTGAAGAAAATGAAACATTCCAATTTACGGTTATTTGATCCAATCAGTGTCGAGTACAAAACAATAGCATTTCAACTTTCTCGAGCTTCGAACCGGTAAAAGGCAAACTTGGTGGACTAGCGGAAGTCGAAGTCTTTTGATTGAAGGAAATCATGTGGATATGCTAGGTTTGTAAGTTGGAATGGTTTATTTTCGTTTTGCAGTGTGTTTAGCTCTCGTTGTCGAAGTGGCTCCGGTTACTGTAGTGGTCGCACTGTTATTTTCTGTTGTTTTACAGAAACAATTCATTGGCGATGTTTCACTCGTTTAACCAACACCCGAAGACCATACACCTGGGTCCGTTCACATATACGTGCATAGCTTAACCGCCAAGCATGCTAAGAAATTAAACCTTACTGTCTAACAATTAACTTTACCGTAGCAGGGTTCGAATACAAAATAATTCTTGCTGTTCCATATTGTCTTTTACGTCATTGTAATTCGCTTGGAGTTCGAATAGGCGGGCGTTGCTTTGCTATAAAGGACATGTGCATCACCACTGAATAAGTTAACCCTCCATCACACGCCGTGAAAATTTATACCGAGTAACGCATTCAAATTAGATATAACTTGAGCCTTATTCACAATGACTTATAAGCATAAAACAATGTTTGTGTTCTCGATTCGTGAACCAGGACCTTCAATCACATTCAAATAGATCTAAAGTATCTCACGAATAACTCCGAAAGCAAAATTAGGACAAGTAAGTGATCCTTAAGATGTCCTAATGATCATGCTTGTCCGTTTCCATGACAACAGCGAGAGTCTGCTAGGACAAGGAAGTGATCTGCTGAATCTATCATGTAGCCGTTTTAGTCTGACCAATATCAGGATGCGATGCTGACTAGTTCCTTTAAAAACTAGTGTTGATCTGCGTCGGCGGGGAAGATAAGCACTGGTATGATCAACTTAAGGTCGATTAAGGTATGCTAACCGCCGTGGGGAGCGAGTAGCAGCTGACGTTTCAGAGCAATAAAGGATGCTATTGTTTACACAGATTCTTTTTAAGATCAACTTATCAAAGATCAACTTTTTTTAGCTATGAGTGAATGCAGTCAGTTTTGAATAAGGTTTTATCAGCTCGTGACACCTGTCAATTATATCAGTGCGACCAATCAGAACGCAGCAATGTTCTTCCGGTGAAAATACCGCCGCCATCTTGTCCCACAAGCTCATCAGGAGATTTAAGAAATTCAACGAAAAGTAAAATACTATTGATGAACGTTTACGCCATGTTTATTTCTATTATTATACGGCTTGTGGAACATAGCAACAGTAACTAAGGAGGGCGGGGCTTATTGTGTATAAGTGTAACTATGAATACCGAGAAACAAGTGGCTCAAATCCGCAAACGTCACCAGCACAAACCAATTACTAGCTGCACTTGCACAATATATCATTAGTTTTACACTTAGAGCGGATTTCAATTGAGTGTCGGAAGTGTTTTGGTTTTGCGTTTACTAAGCTCTCCTATTGGCTGAGAAAGTAAACCAACCAATCAGAATCCAAAGTAAAACCAAACGCAAATTGGTTTTACCTTTGCTTTAGTTTGTCATTGGCTCACAGGGAAGCCATTTATGAGTTACTTGTGATTACTCGCTCCTGTGATTGGCTGGCTGTGGGTAATTTGCATTTTCCTCGAAAATAAGGGTCCCCCAAGGACCTATGCAAATGTGTTAAAGTGGCCGTAAAACGCTAAAGTCAGCACCAGCAGGATTTCTAACATTACAGTGCACGTGCCATTACTCATGCCAGTCATGCTCATTACAGGAGATGCTCCCAAAGCTGAAGCAGTTCAAATTGGAGAAACGGATGAACTGGATGAAATTATTCTAAAAGGCACGGCTAAATCTTGGCGTTGCCAATTTGAAAAAGGCGAATTGTCGAACGCGGAGAAGAAAGCGAAACGACTCAGCTATACTCCATCAACAGGTTGGTCTCTTGTCTGGGTTAAGAGATTTTGCTGGATTTCTAAAAAAAGTACAATTTTAGTTTCTTAATTAACCCCAGACTCGTCGTATTTCGTTTCCCTCACTGCAGTGATGCTGTAGTGTTACGTTGCCTATGCGATTCGCTTTCACTTTTTCAATGAAATATTTATCGATCGACGGCTAAACTGCGTCGGATGATCTGTAAATGTTCAACTTGGTTTGATTTTGTTAACCGGAACCGGAAAGCACGCGCACTGAGCAGCAATGAAGACACTAGCTCAGCCATCATGGCATTTTGCTGTAAATTATTACGTTGTATTTTTACTTCATTACATTACAGTTGCGATTGGACAATATTTCAGAGGCGAAAAGTGGATAACAAAAGGCCATAAAACACAATAGCATAACTGTGGTGAACGTATTTGTTTCTCGTTCCGATTGAGATCATTTGAAAGTACACTTGAGAAGCTAAGCGTTTCTTTGTGTTCTGTTATCGTAATTAGAGAAACGGATGAATTGGATGAACATTTTAAACAGGCATCTGAGACTGGTTTTCCGGTGTACTGTCGCTTAGTTTGAATCGGGACAGTACACAAGCTAGTAATCTTAACAAAATTTATTGGTTTATAGCTAAGGTACGTCCTGCCATTTTGGCTATCTTTTTGCCGTTTATAGTTTGTTTTTCTTGGAATAAAAAAATAGTCTCCCAAGTGAACTTTCTTGGGTCTTTGTCACGTGCATTTTTACTTCGTTTTTTTAATACTACTATGCGTATAATAACTGATTTTTGTTATTCCATTTTGTTTTCTCACATTTTTCTACGTTGCTTCATAGACATGGATGTTCACTTGCCTGTTGCATTTCACATTTTTATATCCATAATTTTTTTTTTTTTAAAAATGTTGCTTATGCACAGCGATGTTTCGTTATCTTAACAATACAGCACCGTTTTCCTTATTTCCATATTTTTTGCCCCATTTCATTATCAGTCATGAGCCCGCATTGCCATAATACAACCCATAGAGCATGCGCTGATCGCGTAACATCATTCCAAGTTACTGATCTCTTCCAAGGAGACAACTGTACTTCTATCCAGTGGTAAATTATTTTTTAAATCATAGCTGTCAAAGGTGCAAGGGTCCCTAGGGAAGAGATATATACTCCATTTGTTATTATTAACCAAGCTACCGGCTGTCACCATATTGCAATGATTAGAATATTAATTTTAACCTCATTCAGTTTATTTCCTACGCCTAATCCAAACTAATTTACTTCAAATTGACATCTCAATTCAGTTCTAAATGGCCGCTGATCCATGTACTTTCTTAGCGGTTCTTATGCCTGTCAGATACAAACATTTTGCATAGCCCCCTATTTCAATCAAATCCAGTGAAATATTTATATTGTTATGATTACTGGTGTAATGTGGAGCCTGTTAAAGGCGAATGTTTAAAGGGGCTATTTCATGTGTTGCGCATGTCTGAAGTCAATGTTGGTGGCTGTTAATTGGCAACAAAGAGTTAAAATCTCCCTCGATGCTTGATTAAAATGTACCTGCTATTTTCATTTAAGACTAAAAGTATGTTTATACACAGTTTGTTACTCATGTTTTGCATTTTTGCTTTGATTTTAACCATCCCACACATGTGCAAGGTTCATCAGTTCATATGAAAATCACTGATAATAACTGTGTTCGGCCCTGACTGTGAATATAAAGACCTCTCACCGTGACACAGCCCCCTTACCGCCGTGTGTCTGTTTAGTCCACATGTGTGTGAGGTTCATCAGTTCATATGAAAATCACTGATAATAACTGTGTTCAGCCCTGACTGTGAATATAAAGACCTCTCACCGTGTCACAACCCCTTTATCTAGGCGCATCAAAGGTTATTGAAGCCCAAGCTGCTTCCTTCCAAATGCACTCTAGTGCTAAGACTAGGAACAGTGGCGTACAGAGGGGGCAGTTGCTCCTCCCCCCCCCCCCCCCCCTTCAGCTCAGTCCCAGCAGAGAGATGGACAGAAGTCCCAGAATGTCCCAGAATTCATTCCCCCCCCCCCCCATTTTCAGGACCTCCCTACGCCCTAGGAACAGAATGAACTTCTGCATGCTTCCTCGTAATTCTTGGATCCTTCTCGCGTCCATATTTTGGCGCCACAGGGGAACCGATGATTCATATCCCTCCCATTTGTTCATTGTTGCTCATAAAGGAAACTAGATCAACGGCATTAAACAATGATCAGTCGTTAATACTGGTTTCCTGGTTGTGTTCCAATGACTTATTTTGTAGGTGCCTCAAATGACGCCAGGTCACTTTTCCAAGAGGGTGTAAAATTGAGCTACACTAAAGAAGCCGAAAACAGAGAGCTCTTGCCGAGTGCAGGCGTAGCACGAGATACACGCATGCGCTTTGAAACAGGCACAGTAGTTAACACCGAGGGCAATCAAGCTTCATGGAAAGATGAAGATCTGCCCATAGCGGGAACAGCGAGAGCTCAACGCGCGGCTTTCCAAGCTGCCTTAGATAAGGCTGACTATGAAAAGACGACAAACATCGAACAGGAAATGCAGACTTTTAAGGAAGCTCAACAAGATCTCCAAGATGACGAGGATGGTGAAAGATACGTGGATACTGGGACCCATATTAATACAGATGAATTGCCAAGCAGAGGGAAAACTGCAGAAACAAGGTGAGGGAGTACCCTCCTTCGCAGATAACTCCCAAGGTAATACGAAAATTGAATCATATGACCACGCTTCCTGTGATGTAGTTCATTCCACTATACCACAGTTACCCTGTTCAGATGATTCAATTTTCAATTTTCGTACTACCTTGCGAATCTCTGTTAAACATAATACTTCAACAATGGACTGAGCGTCTGTTCTCTTATTGATGCACTGATCATGATGAAGTCAAAATGTGACTAGAACAATGAAGTACTTTACGACTCGCAGTAGACGGCAGAGCGCGCGCTTAGCGTTCATGATGTCGGGAGTGAATAATAAACAGAATATTGCGTGGCCATGTTATATCCTATATATCAGTAAGCGATAAATATTATTCTTTTTCAATGATGAGTGTGAAATGCGCGCAAGTCATTTCGTAGGGTCCTTTTTTCGCTAATTATCGTATACAACAAAGATGTCCTTCTGACGTGGGACTGTACTCTTACAGATGTACAGATGACGTGACAACGTGACAAGAGCAACAGTCACGCAACTCGACTGCGACTCGCGGCGTACTTCTTTGTTCTCGTCACTTTTTGATGTTATTTGTGCATCTATAAGAGACAGACGCATGACCAACCGCTTGAGTATTAGTTTATAGTAATCTGTAGTTTGTGTAATCGTTGGATGTCAATAAATTCTCACGTTGCTCACTCTTTTGTTGCTAAATATTACCCAAACCAATTCCTGGTCAACTGTATTGAATAAATATATTTCAAAAAAGATCTGCTGCTTTTTCTCAAGCTCTAAATCACTTCTTAACATCGCTATCGCTTAGACAAAAGATGGAGAGAGGAGAGTTCGAGACCCACATGCGAAGAACGATAGACGAAGAAGACGTTTTCGCAGCGCCAGGATCTGCTCGGGCACAGAAGGGTCAGTTCGAGAGAGGTGAATTCAATCACAAACCCAAGAAACTGATCGATGAAGAGGAGCTTCCAACCGCAGCAGGTAAGGACTATGACATGACTTTCGTGTTCCTTGTGGGGTGGGCTTTTAATTGTCGAGTGAATACGCGTCATCCATTGGCTGCTTGATAGGCTGTGTTGACACGTGGTTATATTCTAGCCAGTCTAGCTTTGAGCACGTTCGAGGAGCACTTTACCTAACATTTAGCTTTGACGAATAACTTACCTTGAATGCGAACTGAATTTCAAGAACAACTCTAGCTCCTTGGTTCATTGCAGCAAATGTAATAGTTGACATATGAAACGTAACGTAGCTTATTACCTGCAAACTCCCGGAAAAGCCGGAGTGAGGAGAGTAAGTGAGTTGGCCAGTCAGTCAGTCGGTCGGTCAATCAGTCAGTCAGCGAGCGAGTGAGCGAGTGAATCATTCAGTGAGCGACACGGCCATCCACACTCCAATAACTCGTGCTTATGTTCGATATAATCCAAGCGTCAAAACCTTTCCGTTATTATAGGTTTAGCAAAGGAACAGAAATCTCATTTTGAGAGAGGCGATTACATTCACAAACCCAAGAAACTGATCGATGAAGAGGACCTTCCAACCGCAGCAGGTAAATTAAAGAGTATGAGATGTGTTCACTTGTGTCACTCAATGCGGTTCGTCCATCTGTTGATTGGCTGTGTTTACTCGTAATTATTCGGATCAATCCACCCTTCCCCAGACTTCACCCTAACCTTTAATGGCTAATCATTAATAGGACGACGCATATCCAAGGGAGGGGTGGGTAAGTAGTTTCCCAGAAACCGGGATTGAGTCAGTTATTCTAGTTTTGAGTACGTTCGAGGAGCACTTTACCAAATATTTAGCTTTGACGAATAGTTCACCTTGAAAGCGAACTCAGTGAATTTCAGGACCAACCACAGTTGGTTTATGGCAGAAAATGTATTTTTTTACATATGAAACGTAGCTTATATACTGGCAAACTCCCGGAAAAGTCGGAATGAGCGAGTGAGTCGTCGGTCGGTCTATCGGTATATGTCTGTCCATCAGCGAGCGAGCGAGTGAATTATTTAGTGAATGGCAAGGCCGCCCACACTCTAATAACTTGTACTTATGCTCGAAATAATCCAAGAGTTAGAACATTTCCATAATTATAGGTTCAGCAAGGGAACAGAAATCTTATTTTGAGAGCGGCGACTACATTCACAAACCACAAACCCAAGAAACGGATCGATGAAGAGGAACTTCCAACCGCAACAGAGTATGACATGTGTTCCCTTGTGGGATGGTCGAGGTCGGTTCGTCCATCGGCGGCTTGATAGGCTGTGTTCTAGCTTTGAGCACGTTCGAGGAGCACTTGACCAAACACTTAGCTTTACCAAATAGGTCCTTAAATATTTTTGACAACATCCCCTTAAAAAGATGGAACTGTCGAACTAAGGAACTGAATTTCAAGCCAGACAACCTTGATTCATGGTAGTTAATATAATGGTTGACATGCATAAACGTTGCTTACATATTACCTGCAAACTCTAAAACTGGGGTCGGTTTTGGACCCAGTGGCACATACCTACCATACAAGTGCCCATCCCCCTCTCCCCTCCGGAAACTCTCCCGGAAAACCGAGTCCGTCAGTCACTCAGTGAGCGAGGGAATCATTCAGTGAGTGACACGGCTGTCCACAATCCAATAACTAGTGCTGAATATGCTTCGTAATCCACTAGGCAAGAGTTAAAATCTTTCCGTTATCATAGGTTTAGCAAGGGAACAGAAATCTCATTTTGAGAGAGGCGATTACATTCACAAACCCAAGAAACTGATCGATGAAGAGGACCTTCCAACCGCAGCAGGTAAATTAAAGAGTATGACATGTGTTCACTTGTGTCACTCAATGCGGTTCGTCCATCTGTTGATTGGCTGTGTTTACTCGTAATTATTCGGATCAATCCACCCTTCCCCAGACTTTACGCTAACCTTTAATGGTTAATCATTAATAGGACGACGCATATCCAAGGGAGGGGTGGGTAAGTAGTTTGAAACCACCCTTCCCCAGACTTCACCCTAACCTTTAATGGTTAATCATTAATAGGACGACGCATATCCAAGGGAGGGGTGGGTAAGTAGTTTGAAACCACCCTTCCCCAGACTTCACCCTAACCTTTAATGGTTAATCATTAATAGGACGACGCATATCCAAGGGAGGGGTGGGTAAGTAGTTTGAAACCACCCTTCCCCAGACTTCACCCTAACCTTTAATGGTTAATCATTAATAGGACGACGCATATCCAAGGGAGGGGTGGGTAAGTAGTTTGAAACCACCCTTCCCCAGACTTCACCCTAACCTTTAATGGTTAATCATTAATAGGACGACGCATATCCAAGGGAGGGGTGGGTAAGTAGTTTGAAACCACCCTTCCCCAGACTTCACCCTAACCTTTAATGGTTAATCATTAATAGGACGACGCATGTCCCTTGTGCGTGGTGCAGGATTTTTAATATAGAAATGGCTGTGACGGGAGAAAAAAGAAGGTTTAACCACTGTGTCTATATTTGCGTTTATGCGCGAACAGAAGAGCGTAAGAGTGGACAAGTGCTCACTTATCCACTCTTACGCTCTCCTGTTCGCGTATAAACGGGTGGATGGGAGGGCGAGGGAATGTTTTGCCATGCATATTCCACGTGTTTCAAACCTTTTCATTACTATAGGTTTAGCGAGAGAACAGAGGTCTCATTTCGAGAGTGGCGATTACATGCACGAGACAAAGAAAATCATAGACGAAGAAGAGTTCCACGTGACGTCAGGTATTGCACGAGAGACTAGAACCCAGTTCGAACGAGGCAGCCTTACTCGCAAAGCAAAAAAACTTATCGACGAGGAAGAACTACCTTCGGATAAGGGAGCTACCCTGGAACAGAAGCGTCGTATTGAAGGTAAGGAGTCAGTAGATCGTACCCGAAAATATGTTACCAGTTGATGTCAATTAAGATTTAGCTCCTTGACAGTCATCATGGAAGCTATAAATACTTCAGGGTTCACACAAGAAAGTTATAATGAATTCCATGACTTTTCCATGACTAAATAAAAAATTAAGGACTCAAATTAGGTTCTGGAGGAGACAAGAAAAACTAGAAAACGTTATTTAACTGGGCCTGTCCACCCACTTTAATATTGCTTGAAACCTTTTACAAAGGAATACTACCAATGGAGCACATCCTTATCTCAATGTAACATATTATCTTTAGCATGTAGCCAGGACTCCACCGGTTCTAAAACAACCAAGTCAAAATCATCAAGTAGCAGATGGATAATGATGAACAGTGCTGAAAGAGAACCTACTAATCTATCTAGAATTCTGCATGGAAAGTCAAACATCAAAACATTCCAATGCATATGGTCGATGATAAAATTCCATGACTTTCGACATTTTCAGTGCAAACTTCCATGTCTTTTCCATACCTGGAATTTTTTTTTTGAAATTCCATGACTTTCCATGACTGTGTGAACCCTGTACTTGTACTTCTTATCAAAATACTAACGACAAAGAAAACCTAGGAAAAAGGAGATGGTAAATTAAGAAAACAATTGTAACCTGGCAATTAAGAGGAACATAGTACGCATAATTAGCTATTTCCCAAGATTGCTGTTTCCACTGACGGCAATAATTATAGTTTGATATAGCGAAACCTACTGTTCGTAAACAATGATGACATTTATATATTTGCATATATAATGTAGTTGGCAAAAAAAACGCGTGTTTGCATGATTTGTATGGCACCTAGCGATTTGGGCCACACAAAATACATCCAAAGTCTCAATTCTGCTTCCAAATCTTAATTCTTTTATAATACTTATAAGTTAAGAGCATAAAGGGCTTACTTGCATTTTGGAAGAACATGAAGAGTAATGTGGCGATGAATAAGCACCGACCTAGGATATTTTATATTCACGCTTCGTTTCTGCCAACCACAAAATGCAACAAATGTAGCGTGACTGGCCTGTGTGACGTCACAGTAAGTATCGCTATTATACAGTATACCAAATTCATATCTAAAAAATTATATCTAAGATATTTTCTCTCGCGCGTGATTGATTGAATGCGTCACGTGACCCGATATTTTCTCCGCGAGCGGGAAATAGTATATACCACCCCAGTATTAGTATATACCACACCAGTGAATATCACTTTTCGAGCGTTCTGATTGGCTACTCAAACAGTGAATGTGATTTCATATTCACCTCCGAGCAAAGCAGCAATCACCTCCAGCGAGTTTTTGTCCATTTGACAGAAAATATAACTATTTGGTGCTGGCTATTCACCTGCAGTGTGGTATATACTAAAACAATTATTCACCTCAGTGTCGGTGAATAGTGGTGGATATTTACCTCGCCTAAGCGGCTTGGTAAATATCCACCACTATTCACCGACACTGAGGTGAATACTCGTTAATTATAACCCATCATATATTTTCTCTCGCGCGTGATTGGTTGAATATTTGTAGGATGATAACAACAATAACCTACATTTTGGCGTCGAAATATGCCCTGATATTTGTCCTGGGACATTATCTGATCCTCGAAGCTCACAGTTTCCCTGGAGCTTCGCTCTCGGGAACTGTTCTCTTCTCGGATCAGGTAATGTCCGCGGACGAAATATCAGGGCATATTTCGACGCCACCAATAGGTGATTGTATTTATATTTCAACGCCACAAGTAGATTATTTATATATTACGTAAACGTATGCATATGTCTCTTTCTGTACTTTGTATCCTTCCTCGCCTACACATCAAACCTTCGGGTTTTTTTTAATTAGGTGGAGAATACGTTCACGCTCCAAAGAGACTCATCGATGAAGAGGAATTACCACAAGCTAGTGGTGTAGCACGCCTACAGTCAAGCCGCTTTGAGAGCGGTGAAATGGAACACGCGCCCAAAAAGAGCATAGATGAGGAAGACCTGATCGTATCCCCAGGAGCAGCTCAAAGGCAGAAATGGCTTATCGAGCAAGGTTCTTATATAAAGGAAGTACCGAAATACATTGACCAGGAGGAGTTTCCTGGTTCAATGACAGTACAGCGTTTGGCTGATCAGAGTCAATATGAAAGTACAAGGAGCGAGGAATACCGTTACGTTACATCCGAGGCGAAGCCTGGTGAACTGCCTACAAGGTAAATTTTAATGGGACTTTCACTGCAAGGGAAAGGAAAGTGGGAAGTTGCCAGTATTTACCACTTGCGTGGCCTGTGTTATCAAATTAGCTTTCCGAAATATCTTTTATATCCCAAATAAAAGCGCAATTTCCTTCATGGGATTGATTGTCATTAATCATGTAAACTATTACCACGTCGGAATAGCGCAAGTGGAAGCGGTTTACTTCGGCTCAGTATTGCGAGTTGATACTTCACGTCGACGTTCCAACTCTTGACTTAATTATGTTGGTGCGCTTCTGTAGGACGGTTCACGCGTGCAACATAAGTTCTTTTTTGTGATACTTGCGTCGTCCCGGTTCACATCTTATGCTTATGTGTGAACCAGCCCTTAGTCACCAACCTTCCTCTTCCAAACACCACAGGACGTTTTACAGCGAATCTTCAGAGGCGACAGTTGAATATACAGGCTCGCCCACAACCTATGAGCACCAAGAAGAAGAGTCTGGTCAGTCAGATCTCGTGAATGGAAGCGCACAGCACGTAGAAGAGCACGTCACGAAGAAGACGGCCAAGGCGTCCGTGTCTGTAAAGATCACGAGTAGGAAAACATCCACTGACTCCTAGATTGATATGATATGAGCAGTTTGAGCATTAAGTGATGCTACCATTTGGCCGGGGGGGAGGGGCACTTGTATGATAACTATGATAACTAACTTCTCCAAGACCCAGATTTCCAAGTTATTGTTGAAACGAACCCGGACTTTAATTTCTCCCTGTTTGATTATTCTGAATCGTCTATAAACCGGAATCCTACATTTTTACGAAAAACTCGGACCCGGAAATCGAGATTTCAAACCCGGACCAGAGTACTGCTGCACATATAGATTACGTCTCAAACAAGATCCCCCCCCCCCCCCGGCCCATTTGGACCACATTAAAATGCACAAAATATATCTTCATATAAAAGTAGGAAGGATTTAGGCTGATTGAGTTTAAATAAAGAAAGGTTCGTATGAAATACCAACCTCCAATGTCATTGGTTGAATGAAGTCATATTCCATTAGTTATAGATTGCAAAACGAAGGAGTTTAAAAAAATCAGATCGATCGCTACCTTTTTTCTTAAAATTAGTACCACATTCAAGATAGTATAGCGAAGAAATATTAAAATATTTTTTAAAGATTGTCATATTACGGGTTTTACCAGTTGGTACCCTCGTGTTACAGCAATCTTCAGTTGTTTATAATAACGTTTACTGACAAAGCAAAAGAAAAGCGTCAAATCTAACTCTAAACTAGTAACCACAAAGTTTTGCAAGTACTGCCAGCTCTCTGTTCTTAGAGACTAGAGAGACTAGGGAGAGTTTGGCACTATCTATGTTACATCATAAGCGCCACATTAGCGCATGACAGCCGCCACATTAGCGCATGACAGCCGCCACATTAGCGTATGACAGCCGCCACATTAGCGCATGACAGCCGCCACAAAAGCGCATGGGCGTGACGTTTTGCCGCGGTATGGCTCTCCCGTGTGTTTCGACAATTATGTTCATCCGAATTGGGCGAGGATAATTCATTTTGACTCCGCGCAACTTTAGGTCTTCAATACCAGACAAAATTACTTGGAACACTTAGGAGGAATTGCATATTTTTGCCCGTGCTGACCTTTCGTTGTACTTCCCCCCCCCCCCCCCCCCAATTAATGTTGTGGTTTGGAACTCATTCGTTCTATTCAACAGTAGGAAGGAAAATGTAGAACATGTCCCAATAATTGCGTCTGGGATTGTAGTCCGATCAAAAACACTCAGGAAATGGACTGTAACAAGCTAAGTTGTTAAACTAATTTAGACTGGCATTTTCGAGGTATCAATAATGTGATTGTACTCTAAATTTAACACACAACATTCAGAAGATAATAACAAAAACATGTAATTTTAAGTCACAGTGTTAGTTTTAATATGTTTATATCGATAACAATAAAAAGACTTTAACTTTACTAGCTAGAATGTATACTCCGCCTCTGCAACTCAGATTTCGAAACAAGGCAGAACAAACTGTCAAAGCCCCAGCGAAATAGAGGAGCCAGACAGTACGACTCGACACGAGCCGCAATATTGGCTAACCCAACAATACAAAACACGCTAACTGAACCCGGCCAAAGAACGAGAGGTAGGAAAAAAATAGAGCTACAGTATAATGGTCCAATCAGAATACAGGTCTGGAAGTGGTACTGTATTACTCAAATAGAGATGACACCTCGTGTAGCAGGAACTGAAGCCACTGAAAGTGATTTGAAAATATGCCTCCACATTGCATGGCATTGAATCCAGTTTTAAAATAACGTTAGTGGTTAAAGGGTCCGTCTCGGTCTCCACTTTTAATGTCCTAGAAAATGACTTCCAAGCCGCCAAAATTCAATTTTATAGCTCGAGGTTCAGTAAGAATCAACAAATTCTGAATACCCTAATTTGTTTAATTCAGAAATTGAATTGCAGGAAAGGGAATTAATAGGTCCCCTTGTGAGGTCCTCAAAGGAGACAGATTGAGATGGTCCCTTTAGATTGTTTTGAACTAAAAACAAACAATTAATATAAGAGCTGTCGCAAGCCATTTGAGATACTGGTAATTAAGTGTTTGTTTTTTCGATTTCATGTCATCTATTATAGTCACTGTGCGGTTGGTAGGCACATCAGCATGAGGCTGTTTCAGACACACCTTCATCCTCACGTATAGAACCAGGAGGCCTGATAACTAGGAGCGTCCATCCCGCATACTAGGCCTATGTCGCAGCGTTTTCACAAGTTAAGTTATTTTTAGAACGGCTTTCCGCTATTCCTAAGGGAATCAATTCACAAAAGCGTAGCAGCCATGTTGTTTGGTATAACAAAAGCAGCTAATGAGGCATCTTTTCTTCCGCCACGGTGCAACTATTAATTGGCGGGGAAAATAATCTAAAAATAGCCCAACTTGTAAAAACGCTGTGACAACTATATAGGAGATATGGACGCTCCTGGTTATGGGCTCCTGATAGAACTCAATGCTAATGACATTTTGTAGGATACAATCACGTGGGTGTGCTCATGGCAATAAAATATGACTTCATTTATTTAAAGGCACTTACGAGGTCGATGGTGTTATCAGCAAAACTTGTTTGTAAATGCTATTGTCCACCTCCAATCGATTGTCGTTATTTCTGAAACAGCGTTTTGAAGATAGTTTGCCATCCAGTAAAGCCTTTCCCATGGGATCACGAGCGCGATTCATTATTAAAATGAAATATCGGTTATTGAAGTGATATTATCAGCACGTGACTGTTTCCTGCACAAAGGCCTACTAGCTTTTAACATTAGCTTTAGGTGATTAGCACTGAGTTCGGCGCACGAATGGAGCGATGTTTGAAATGGACCTTGGACGGACGTGATTTCTATTTTCGTGTTCGAGCAGTGACGTAATAAATGTTTGAATATTTTAAAAACAGCTGGATAGTTAAAGAATACTAATCGGAATTAATGCTTTGCGCGCCCATGTTTACGTTTGGGCAATAAACAACCTCGTTCCCAGGGGTCTACGCGCATAATCCAAGATGGCGTCGAAGGAACCCCTGGTAATCGGCCGCTGATTGGCTAGTAGATGTTTCGCGTCGCGTGCGCTGATTGGAGAAATTGGAATAGCGCGTGAATTTGATTTTTCCATATACTGGACATATTTTGGGTCACATGACCAGCCTGTACAAGGGGTTCTTTCGATACCGATCTTGGATTAGGCGCGTAATTAATAAAGACTAGGTTGAACGATAAAAACGAGTTACAATCGCCATTTGCGTACTGTACGAAAATTCCGGCGATTATAACTGTTTTCAGTTTGTTATTGTTCAAACGTAAACAAAGTTAAGGCAGCACCTTAGATTGGTCAAAAGCACAGAAAAAGCTTGATGATTCTCTGGTAAAGTAAATTCATCATAGGAGTACATTGAGTACAGAGAAGTGGAAATCCCTTACAGTCTCCATCATTCTCTACGACGCGACTGAATGAATTTTGGGTACCAGATGAAACATCGTTTTCACTCAATATTAATTATTGCTTCTCCAATCCGTTTGCAAAACTAGATACTTTTCAGGGTGACGCCGCTAGCTAGAAACATACAGAGAGCATGTGAATGGCATCCTTAGCATGAAACACGATTGGTTGTTGTGCTTAATTAGTATAAATGAGACGGTTAACAAGAAGCGACTGCTGTCCTACAAATAGAATTAACAGGTCGCGAAAACATGACTGTGGCTTTAAGTGAGATGCTTTAGCAGAGACATTTTAAAACTCTCTATCCTAATTGCAAAATGTATGAATTGTATAAAATAAAAGTGAAACTGTACACAAACGTTAGTGTCTTGTATAATTATATATATGTGCAGGAGCTCATTACCAATTAGGGCTCCTGATATATGTCAGTACTGAATGTTACTTAAAGGGAACCTGTACTGAAAAACAATAGTTCCTCTCAAATGTTCCTTATAGATACCGAACTCTAATGCTGTATTCGTATCCTGTAAATTGTACACTAGATGTTACTTACAGACCGATTTTCCAGTCCATAAAACTCATTTGAATTTCCCGCTCGCCGCCATCTTGGATCTTAGAGGCACAGTGTGACGTCATAAGATCCAAGATGGCGGCGCCCGGGAACAGCATAGATTAAGCCATCCATAAGGAACATTTAAGAGCCAACATTGTTTTTTATTGGAGGTGACTTTAAATGACAAAACGGTCATAAAACTGGTTACTTTGAAATTTCTTATCGCAAACTTTAACTATATAACAATCGTTTTATAAAAAATATTTTTTTGTTATAAAAGGAAGTAAATAAAATGGCATTTCATGATAAATATTAAACATGTACCGACTTGTCATTTTATATACCAGCATTTATCTTCCCTCTCTTTATCAACTTAACTCAGAGATCCTATCATGCATGCAATCATTGCACGGCATGTCATTAGAGTAAATGTATGCAAACAGCATGGCAAGTGCAGGGGGAGGGGGAGCGCAGGCTGGACGTCCGCTCCCAAGACCCCGACAGAAACTAGGTTGCGATACAATAGGCAATATTCGTATTCTCACGGACGAGCTGGAACGAGTACTCAATGGAGGCTCATGCGGGAATTCTTTTCTAATGCTAAATAGATTTTAGCGAATTCTCCCGCATGAGCCTCTATATCGAGGACTCGTTACAGCTCGTCCGTGAGAATACGAATATTGCCTATTAGTTCCATTATTATAAATTCTATTCACAATCTCGTTTCCGACTGGCCGAAGAGAGTGCAATAATTCTCAATGTCCGAGGTTTTGAAGTCAGAACGTCGGTGATATCACGTGACGTCAGAATCCCGCCGTGCGCGTGGCATTTTGCTGCAAAAGGCGAATTGTCTACACTTAGGCATTACCTGCTCATCCTTCTGTCATGATATTTTTTTCTAAGTATTAGTGACAATCACACTGGTCGAATTGGGGCTGTAGTATGGTCAGAGGGGTACAGGTTATACCATACACCAGCTACTTCCAGTTTGGAACTCGAAATTTGAGAGCATTACAGAAAGTATGAGGGAAGATAGTTGTTCATTATGACTACCAATGGTATTTTATTACTGTTTACGAACTCCGTAGTCCAGGCTTACTCTGAAGTTAACCATTTCAGCCAGGCTTGAATATTTCTAATTTTAATATCACTAGGATTAGTGTTAGCATTTGAAACCGGTTCTTGGTAACATCATCTAAATAGTTTTATTGTTATTCATTTATTTTTTATTTATTTTTCTGTTGTAGTCTATTTTATATATAATCACACTATGTAATTCCAATTTTTTATATTTATAGACTCTGTAAATCCTTAAGATGGATAAATAAAGTATTATTATTATATTATTTTAATTTGTGTTTGATTTCAATTTCGCGCGATAAGCAATCACTGTGGAAGCACTCGAGTGGAGCATATATATAGTTTTTCCCCTTCCATTTTAATATACATTCCCTTGCATTCTAATATATATTCCCTTACACTTTTCCTAGTACTTAGAACTACTTACTCTTTGCGTACGGAGAAGTAAAGGAGAAGATGGGAAAAAAACGGCATGTGTCACGAGGCGGAACTCGAATGACCCTCGAGCGATTGCTTTCACTCTCTTGGCTTATACTGTTCTATCCACTACACTACAAGCTACGCAGTACGTTAGTTGAAAGGACCGTCCGTGAAAAAAAACGAGAAGCCTTGTGAACAGTAATTTTATGTTCTGGTTTCAAATATCTCAGTCGCAAGAAATTACAAATCTTCCATTTCTGCTAAACAATGCTGCAGACACGAGAACAAGCTACTGAGAGTATTTGTTTGTTCATTTATCTTTATAAAGTGTTCGTCGATTGTGAAAAGTCGTATACTCGTCGTCGTACTCGTACTCGAATCTAAAGCTCCCTTTCATTAAACAAGTATACCAATACCTTCTTATGACTAGCCTCATTACTCTGGCTGCCTGTGGCAGCACCGAGTCTGTTTCATGCAACAAAATTTTGACTTTTGACCCATGCGGTTATTTTTTCTTTGTTCCCATGTATTAAATTTCAAGTTCACCACCAATCAGATTGCACTGTGCTGGTCACGTAACACTCTCCAGGTTAATTTATGTACATAATTTAATACAGTAAATCAAGATGGTCGACCCGCGAGGAAATTTCTCTCAAATTTGGAGTCCCATCTCTCAAATGTAATCGGTTTAATGTTTTATTTAACTTCACCGTGCGAAAGCCTTCCAACAGGCTCAGGATATTTCAACTGGCGCTCTTGTCGGAACCGAAGGACCGCGTTTTTTTCCCCAGATGGCCAGTGATTTTATATACGACACGACGCCGGACCTGAAGGGGCTGCATGATCAAACTCAAAGCCAGGATCCAGCTAATCCACACATATCGAATTGGAATTTAGCGTGTTGCTTTGCTGCTGAAACCAAGGCTTCTTCGATAGAAATGGCAAGATGTTGTGTTTTTCAAGGAGGACAAAATATTTCTCATTTAAGCTTCTCTTTCGCCACGGCTTTGTTATTTGAATCTCTGTGGATTGGTATACTCAAATATACTGCACAATACCATACAACAATACCATACAAGTCTTTAACAAAGCCAAAGTCAACTTCGACTCAAGAGCAAAGCTGAGAGGGAAAGTGAAACTGAACAGTGTCTTGTCAGGTCATGAAGGTACGGTGAGGTTGAAATCATTGCGTGTTTATATCTGCATTTCTTTGTCGATTTTTTGCGATAGTCAGTGTACTTTTTTGCCAAGTCTATTTATATCCAGTGTTATCCATCTGATCATGATCTGGAAGAATGCAGACATGCCAGTAGAAGATAACTGCAAATTTTATTAAGTCGAAGAACCAGACATGTACGTACATAATCACATGTACACAGAGACGTGCTGCAAACACTCATTGTCATAAAACTAGCCGCAAGTACATCTTAATTACTTTAACGAATTTTAGGAAAAAGCAGAAAAGTGAGGCGAGTTAGAAAACAAAGCCGTAAGGACGGAGAAGAAAGAAATCAGAGATATTTAAATAAAATGGAGAAATAATTTATTTGTAAAATCACGTCGAAAAGTCTGTAGGGTAACTAAAAGCCAAAGCGAACCAGAGGAAAATGTAAATTTCATACTACAGTATCTCCAATCATTTCACATACCGTACCCGAGCAGTTCTCTCCAAAAATCTGAATCATAAAAAGAATCACTGCAAAATCATGCTGTCTTATTCAATGTCTCAGATGTATTTATAATTTTATTTTAATAGAATTGGATTAATTTTATCTGAACAAAATTTGGCCCATCACAGAACCAGTAAGCTCAGTGGTTAAGTGTCAGTCTGTTGTGCAGGAGGTAGTCAGAGTTCAAATCCAGGTAGGACCTTAAAATAACTGGGAGAACTGGTACTGCATGCCTTTGCTCTGACATCTGCAAATGGTTCTAAAAGCTTTGTGTCTTCTTGGATCACAATGTTAAATTGTAGGCCAACACTGAGAATGCAACCAAATCTCTGGTAGTGACCACCCTCAAGTGTAGTGGAATTATATAGTCATATAGATATAGAGTAAATGAATTTGTCCCCAATTATAGCAATACCATGCTAAATACATTGACTCTCTCCTCTGTTAATGGTAGTACAGTGGAACCTCGATATAACGATACACCAAGGGACCTGCCAAATTGTATCGTTATATCGAATTATCGTTATAAACGAAGTCTCGATTTAAAGTGCTTATGAGCCCTAGCCAGTTATCTTTGATATCGATTGTACATGAAGTGGATAGTCTAACGGTATAATATTTCTTGATTTGGGTGTTGCGTCTACGAGATATAAAGGTCTATATTTCCAATATGCTAATGATGTGATATTGGAAATATAAACCGTTATATCTCGTAGACGCAAAACCCAAATCAAGAAATATTCTACCGTTGGACTATCCACGTCATGTACAATCGATATCAAAGATAACTGGCTAGGGCTCATATGCACTTTAACGATAATGCAGGAAAAACTAAAAAATATCGTTATATTTTGTATTCAATTCTAACAACTTCCACACAATTTGTTAATGTACTTACTACAGTAGTACTGACTGTCTGTACAAGTGTTTCATTATGTACTCGATAAACGTTCTGCAAATTACGGCCTCGTACGTTTGTTCTAGGGCGGTTTAATGCGCAACAAAACTAAAAAAATATAGAATCAGAAAAATTCGAGTTCATTTTCTCACTTGAAGTACTCATCAAGGTTTGACTGCCTCTGTCCGTTGCATCGAACTCTTACAAAGGTGTCCTCCATTGTAGAGAGAGCGTGCAGAAATTATCTTTCCCTTGCTCCTGATTCGTTAAATGTCATAACGAAATTGCGCAAAGCCTGCACCGCTTCATTGGCTTCGAGGGGAGTTAGAGGCGTTGGCTCTAGTTCTACACAATCGTCGTCTGAATCTGATTTTTCTACTTCGTCGCCATCCTTTTGTTGAACTGCCTCTAGAGCTTCTCTGGTCGCATCAGCTTCAGTTGGCCGGTATACGGTGTTAAGATACTGATCTACTGTTGCGAAATGGCTGAATGGTACTTCCCCCAATGAGGGATGTTGTTGGAGAACCCTTTCCCATAAACTTCGTTCTTTCGCGGTTCCTTCGTCTTCATCATCTGATTCAAAAGGATCATCAGTGGGCTCTGACACGTCACCTGGAAAACCCGCCTTTTTCCAACAGTTCTTGATGGTTGTCAGGCTCACGTTCTCCCACGCTTTGGGTACCATGAAGACAGCATCTTTCAAATCTATCGCTTTGACGGGCTTGCCCTCGTCGATATATTGTATCATCTTTCTGACCATCATCTGACGGTAATGGACTTTGAGATTTTGGATTATCCCTTGGTCTGCCGGCTGTAGCTTACTTGTGCAATTTGGCGGGAAGAAGATTAACTTCGTGTTTGTGAGGCCTGTAACTGCCACGTGGGCCGTGCAGTTATCCACAAACAGCAGGATATGGCGGTTTGCCGCTCTCATTTTACGATCTACTTTTCGTAGCCACTGTCCATCCAGGACTTCTTTTGCGACCGGTAGGTGACAGGAAGCAAATCCATATTGATGTTCTTGAAGCACCGAGGTTTGGCATACTTTCCAATCACCAATAAGGGAAGCTTCTCTGTGCCGTCCTGATTACAGGCCACCATGACTGTCACGCGCTCTTTACTCTTCTTTCCACCGGTACACTTGTCGCCTCTAAAGTTGAGCGTTTGAATGGGGGTTGCTTTCCACAAAAACCCAGTTTCATCAGCATTGAAACGATCACTGGGACTGTAGTTACGACAAATGTCTGGCAGGCGCTCGCTCCATGTGTCCACTACCTCTGGGTCGACGCTCTTCTCTTCGCCGCAAACATTCTGGCTCGTTATATTTTGCCTTACTTTGAATCTCTGTAGGTAGCCATGGCTAGCCTGGAAGTTGTCGTAGCCGAGTTGTTCTGCAAAATACCTTTTCTGCGAGAAGCGTTCCAGTAACCGGAACGTTAATGCTCCGCACTTTACGGAACCATTCTGACAATGCGGTGTCCAAATCAGGATACATTGCCTGCTTCATCTTCTTTCTTTTCTCTTTATACAGGCCTTCTTCGTACGCACTTATTATTTCCTTCGTCTTCTTTAAAATTGTTGCCACCGTGGATTGGGGCAAAGGAGGGTCAAAAAGTTGACAAACTTCGCGATGCTTTATCCCATCCTTGATGGCCGACACTACTTTATATTTATCTTCCAAGGTGAGAGCTCTTCGAACTCTCTTCTGACCCGGGGGGGGGTACTTACATGAAAACTGGGTATGTATGTGAGGCCAAGAGGCTCAAACCCTGACCCTGTTTGACCCAATCCGAGCTCCAAAACCTTGATTGCCCCCTTTTTGGGAAAAAAAACCTGATTGCACCTTCTTTAAATTGTTTTCAAAACACGGTCGGATATATATCCTGGCCGGTATACCGCGTACCGGGATTTCATGCAAAATACGGAACATTTCAAGTCGGGACATGGCATTGGGTAAACAAATCAGCAGATGAAGTACATAGATAAAATTAGCGGCGTCACGATGTATGGGAACCTCAGTGCTTGCATGTGGACAGGCGATAAAAATGCGGCAACAGGTATTTTTTTGACATAGTAGCTAAAAAAAATGAACTGCCTAAAAAATACTGAACCCCGACCCTGACTGCACCCAAATTATACTCAAATCCTGACCCTGATCTGCCCAAATCAGGTCAAAACCCTGACCCTATATACCTGCCCAAACTGAGCTCAAAACCCTGACCCACCCGGGCGGCACATACGTCACAAACAGGAGTACCCTCCGGGTCTTCTGACTCTTCTGGACCGTTGGTTTAGTCGACGACACTGACTCGGCAGTACTGGGACCCGGCACGAGGACCCGGCACGATGTCTTCTGCGCTGTCTTGGCTTGCCATCACTCTCAATAAACTTCCAGCGGTTGAATATCGAAGATTACATGTTACAGAATACAGAACGCAAAGCACGTGTAAATAGTGATCGATCTGAAATTCACCCTCCTTTGAGACCATAGGATTAAAGGGATTAATTGCCCAAATGATTGACATCTGATTGACATTTGGCACCGCTCAGTCTAGGGTGGGCCTTTTGTAGATATCCGATTGGCCTACTCTCAGCTTATCCCGTTAGCACTCTGTCAAAACCATTTCAGTAAGTACATTACAGACATTTCTAGTTTTCTGCTGTTACTTCGAGTCATGGATACAACTACATATTCCTTCCGATCGTGTATTCGAGGGTATCACGCTTACAAGGAAATATGGGATGCAGCTATTGGTGAAGTTCTTGACTGTGAGGTAGGTTCTGCTGTTTTTCGTGAGACATCCTAGGGCGATCTACTGGCCAGATTCAAGAGTGATATCGGCTTGGGCTTATGCGAAAGTATGTTGTGTGTAACACTTCGTCTCTTATTATTTATCGTAGCACGAACCTGATAATCCACACGATACGCATGCAGTTGCAGTTAAAACGTGAGCAAGGGAAGAAAAGAACGCAACAGATCGTGGGGCATGTGCCTTTGACTTTGTCACGAGTATTTCATTTATTCTTGAAGCATGGAGGGAAGATCTCAGTGAGAGCGACTGGAAAGCGAAGGAACAAAGGCATTGGCTTAGAAATCCCTGCGACGTATATTTTTCATCACAAGAAACCGTCCAAAATAAGGAAGTTAACTGAGCTGATAAAAGATAAAGAGGACAAAACGACTGTATAGATCAATACCAGTCATGTATAAATCCCTACCAGTCATGTAAACTGTTGACAGAAACATAACAGTCTTGGAAAACAATGAAACTAAACTGGATTAAGTGAATACAGTATCACATCCGTTGAAATGCTTGGCATTCCATTTTTAATTATTTCATTTTCACGTTTGGGCCGCTAGATTATGATCGTTATATCGAGAATATCGTTATATCCGATATCGTTAAATCGGGTGAATGTCACATTTACTGTAACGTTTGCCGGGCTGAAAAATGTTGATCGTTAAATCGGGATTATCGTTACATCGGGTATCGTTATATCGAGGTTCCACTGTCAGTAGTAGTACTAGTTCCCTTGGTGCCACTATATACATTTTATACATTTTATATATTATAAATATACAGGCTAAATCTAGTAGATTACATACTACATAAAACATAATCATGACTGCTGCCTTAAAAAATATTGTTTATTGTTGTTGTAAATGGATGGGTAAATAATGCATGTATCAGCAGCTTCCATCAGGGGTGGATCCATGGGAACCTAAGTGTCAGAATTAATTGTTTGTTGCCCATTGGTTGGGGGAGGGGGGGAGCTCACTTTGGTTCATGGATTAGGAACCAAGGGGACCGACCTTGTATGAATTTTTACTAATATTTACTAATTGCTACCGGCCACTCCTTTTGGTTATTACTAAGAGGATTTCAAATGAAAGTGTATTTCATCTTCAATCTCATGTGGCCCGAGTGAAAGCCCAGATGGGCTCTTGTTGCAATAGGTCTAGCGAGAATGGAGTCTCGTAATGTAACCTCAAAACTGGAATTTTAGCGTGGGTGGGTGGGAAGTCAGATGGCGGACAACAAAAATGCAAACTTCTCCGACCTTCATGTCATGTGACACTTAACCCCCCTCGAAGAGGCCCAGGCCCCAGTGGTTCATGCCCAGGCCCCAGTGGTTCATGTAGGAACGGGGTATCATGCAAACTCGTCATTTATGGTAAAATGTATGATTTTTCGTACCCTTTTTCAAACCGCATGGCCCCGAAAATATGCACCCGAGCCACGCAATATTCATCGCCTTGGTTTCGGTTCTCTTTCTCGATTTATTTGAATATCAACTTCATTGCGTACAAATGCCTACGTATCGATTACGGGTGATCTGACTTCTAGTGTGGCTCGCATTACTCACTCGAAACTGAACACATTGTTTTGGGAGCTATTTTGCCTTTTAGCGAATAAATGAATTCATCACTTATTCTTACCCTCGAATCTAAGTTAACCAACATCTAATCTGTTCATGTTGGAGTTTTTCCGAAGGCATTATCAAAGTTGAGTAATTTCCCAACCTGTATGATTACAAGCGCGATGTAAGAAAAACCCTCTGAATTTCTAACGAGACCTGAAACATCGATAGGGGCTGATCGAAGTCACTCAGGCCCCGGCTAATCCACAGATCGAATTGGAATTTAGCGTGTTGGTTTTTGCGGAGGTGGAAAAACCAGAGAATCCGGAGAAAAACCCTGATACTCAAATGTGGCGCCACGAACTTGAATCTAACCTGGGCCACAGCGGTGAGAGGCGAAGCGCTTAACCACTGCGCCACCTCGTATCCCTTAACAACTGTGAAGACACGGCAGAGTTTTTCTATACAACAAATTGGGGCAAACAGCATGGAGCGATTCGTTTTGAAACTTCAGAAAGAAGCAAGATACATCAGAATCTCTCGTTAATGCAATGAAATATAGGCCGCGTTCACACTTTCTGCCCAATACAGTGGCCGAGCAACGGCAAGCACACCGCGGCAAAAAGTGATGCTCCGCTGGCCGGAAGAACGAAGGCTCTGGAGTTCAAATACAAGTTTCTGAGGTCTTAAACCTTTTTAGTAAATAATTTTATAACTTTGTAAACTCACAGTGAATTCCAAATTAAGAAAACTTCAACCTGGTAAAGTATTAGACTTAGCTTTTAAGTTTTTTTCTTACTTTTCGCTAAACATTTCACGTACTATACGCGTACGTACTTAAAATTAGGAACATGGGTGACTACTTCTGTTTTCTTTTAGTTTCGGCGGGAAACTGGGGAGATCAAACGCGTGCGGCTCATCAACAGCGCATGCGCGTGGGCGACAGATAATGCTACTGGTGCCCAGTACCAAGGAGTGTTCAAATTAACGCGTTTACTTCCTCCTTCGACCATCTCAACCCTTCTACCACTCGCGAATATTGTGTGCAGACCGGTGCCTGAGTCGGTCGGGATCATGATCTTCTACGGTACGGGTGCTCGGGCACCGTGCTCAAATTTTGGCAGGAGCACTAACGAAAAGCCGTGTTCACACAGGTGCCTGCCAGGCGCCGTGCCCGGGCACAGTGTCAGGGAACCTAGTGTGAACGCGGTCTTAAGCTTAGTTGACCAAATTTCTTTACATTGTCGATGCAAACTCCTGATCATAACCTGAAGTGCATGTTCCTACAGCCTCACCGTTCTCTTTTTTCGACTTCTTTCATTAAAATGGGTGGATATAGTACCATGAATGCTCGAGTGTTTCGCGATGCTTTGCGCCTGGTCCTAAGTCAAAGCACCACTGGCCCTTCGAGCACATGACCGTTACTTAAAATGCTGTGTGAAAAACACAGACGAATAAGATTAAAAACTTTTATTGGAAGGATTTCCAACTGACTGCAGTCTATTCAATTCAATTTCGCAAGATATTTTCTCGGCGAGATCTTTCTCCTCGCAGGGTAGACAATTTAGTTGTGACAAGACAATGATAGTATGAAAACCTCGAGTGCATGAAGCCTTTTATTCTCGGCGGGTGGAAACTTTCATCGGCATGTGCAGAATATATTGTTTTTCTTGTCGTCAGTTATCCATTATATAAATTAGGTTTTAGAATAAGCCACGTTCGATGTGCCAACTCCCAGTAGAGACTTAGATTCAAAGAAAACCAGATCAAATATAGAAGTTTACCCTGTTGGCCTTGGACCCAATCTCGAATATTGATCATAGATCAGACCAAATATAGAAGTTTGTCCTGTTGGCCTCGGACCCAATCTAGAATATTGGTCATAGATCGTGCATGTCCTGTTCAGTAGGGTCGGGATTGGCCGGGAAAAGTAAATCTAAATCAGTATTTCCATGCGGAGCTAAAGAACTTATAATGACATGCACACTGGGGCCAGTACCACCCCTGCGGCAATTTAATATAAGACTGCAGTTATGCATATGTAATATTTGGCACATTTCTGTTTTCGTTATAGTTTCAGTAAATATCATCAGTGACTTGATATCATATGACATTTTCAACCTCTAATGTTTTGCAATTACACTGGAATCTTATATCCTTCGGTGCATTGTTTTCATGTCTCTTCTGTTGTCTTGATTCTGAGGAAGTGACAGTGTAGGCAATCACTGGGAAAACTCGAAGAAAAGCAATAACTGAAATGTTCGAGATAACGAGCCGTTCAAGAACTGCATTAAGTTTGAGATGCGTCGAGCACGAATCCGGAATACAGTTATATCTTGAATAATCGAGATATCGTTCTCACGGACGGGAATGTGTCCCGAATAACGGGCCTCACAGGGAATCTCAGAGCCCACAGAATTTTGTCAGGTTGTACAAAATCCCAAAAACTTTATTTTCAACAGAAATTTCAGTGTTCTGCAAGACGTTTTTCCCCTTAAGAATCGGAAATTGCATGATTGAAAAGGTAGGAGCTTATTGCCTCGGATACTTTAAGTTAAGAGGTCATACTCTATACCTAATTAAAGTTTAGAGTCCCTTCTACATCTAGCCCCCTGTAACGTGAACGAAGGGAGACGGAAGCACCACAAAGCATCTCCATGTGGCTAGCAAGACGAATATTTTCGCGAAATAATAAATCGCATTCACATTTGTACGATTCACTTTATTATTTTCTTTCTGCCAAACAGACCGCTTTGCCTTTGGTGGTTTGCTGGAATTCGTTTTAGGTGAACCTCTCAGTTCTAAACCAACACAAACATAAATCACTGGAAGTATATAAGGCTTTATTCAAAAATACTTTAAGCAAATAATGAATTAAAACATAAATTAAAATATATACAAATTTCGACTTTTGAATTCATATAAGCAAGCCCTCAAGCTGTGAATTGTTACATTGCCTTGTACTAGAACTAATTATCTTTATACTGCATGGTTGATAAGTTTGGCATGATAAGCATTTTTAAAATGCACTCGTTCTTTCCGATCTAAAGATCCGTCACTTTGTGTGTATCTGAAATAGCTATTTACAATTCTACTACCTGATTCGATACGCTCTCTAGATCTCCGATCAAGGTATTAATTTGTTGAGCTTTCAATCCTCGATAAACAGTCGTGGAGCCTTTGAATTGAGTGCATGAGTACATGCATTCACGCATAAACACTTCACGCACAAGGTAATGAAAAAAAGGTGACCTTCGTCGACTACGAAGCAGTCCTAAATGATCTGACTTACCGAAATCAAATATCAACTCTCTTTTTTTTTATTATACCTTCTGAGTATCCGCGAGGACGTTTGTGTGTCCTTCCATGTGCGTAGCAAGTGTTGATTTATGCGAGCCTTCACGTGAAAATGTAAATTTCAACAAAGAAATATTTTTTTAAGTTACTACAGTTTTGCAGTTCCGGTAGAAATTCCATCGTTTTCCCTTGAAGCGGCAAGCATAAGTTGAAAACATTCTTCGTGGCCATTTTTCCAACCCAGTAGAAGAGCAGTTCTTCCAAGTTTGTCAGCAAAATTTACATCAGCTCCCTCAGCGATTAGCAATTCAACACATTCTTTGTTTCCCTTAGCGGCCGCTTTATGCAGCGGAGTTTGTCCAGAAGAGCTTGGCTTGTTGATGTAAGCAGGATCTTGTTCTAGAAGACTCTTTAACTCTGTAACATTGTTCTCCGAGGCCGCTGCTAGCAGAAGAGCATATCTTGAAAAAGTCACATGTTTTCGGCGTGTTTCGGGCGAAGCTGTTGCAGACTCGCATGAATCATTCGACGATAAAGAGCTCATTCTTCGCAGAGCCGGCTTCAAAGGCAGGCTTTCGCTTCTTTGAAGTGTTTTAATTCTTTGAACTCTGACATGTTTCGAGGAATTTGTACGCTTTGGTAAAGTTTCAGTTCTTAGTTTTTGCTCATCCAAGGACAAACTAACGTTCGATTCTGAAGAAGTTCTTCGCAACTGCTTCGGGCATTCAATGCTATGTACTTTACGAGGTAAAAGAACTAGCAAGTTGTCCTTCAATCTGCTAAAAATCACGCTGGGATCTTTCCATCCAATATCTTCAGGCATTTTCGCAGGTTTAGACTCCCAGCCGGCGAGACAACGGACTTGAGTCGAATCCGTATCTGAAAACTTTCTTTGGTTCGCAGTTTCGCAACGTTGTGGCAAGGCTCTGACCGTAACTGAGCCGGGCGGAACTCTGGGAACTGTTATATTCCCTCGCTAATTTGATTCAAGTAAATATCAATAGACTGACTCAATGAAATATTCATGACTCATCAACATACCATCTGTCGGCTTGATGCGCTTTATTGAGTTTTCTTTGTTGAAGTCTAGATTGCACTCCCTCTCACTTGGGGCCGCCACAACTCCACATGAATCAAAGACATTAAACATATTTGAATAACTCAACTTCGTTTATCTTCCGCTTGAAATCTATTAGTGTGTGGATCGTCTTTAGCCAGTTGGTTGTGAGATCAATATATTTTTTAAACTGGCATTTTTTTTAAATAGAGTTCATCAGTATGGGAGGCCTGTTTCAGTTGATTGCATATAGCATATTTTGAATTTAAATATTAAAATTAGAGATCTTGGTTGGTCACTCAGAGTCACGTCTCAATTTCTTTTGTCGAAATTCTGAAAAAAACGTAGGTGAGATTTTCTAGAATTTTAACCATAGCCCACGTAGCAACTTTTTATCCCGCCACAACTTAAAAATGACATGTATTTGAGTCAGGTCATCAATTTTATACTTCACACCATGAGATTTTGGGAGGTTTAGCATTGAAATTCTAGTCACGTATAAAATCTCCGAGAATCGCACGGGAGAGATATTTACACCCCTCTTCCCTGGGGAAGCGAAATAGGAATGTTATTGGTCACATTCAACCCAACCTGGTTATTATCCTACATCTTACCCTTTTTATCTGTAACAAATATTATTTTCTTTGTAGCTAGTTTTTCAGTCACGTTACATCTAAATCTACAATCTCTGGTAATCTTTGAAGTCCTCATCTTCTTGGTCTATGTACGAAGTTTAACTTATTGTTGGCATTTTTAACACTTAGTGCTTTTCTGTTTGTGGTTTTGTTACGGTTTTAAATGTCGTTGTTCGGGTTGGACTTGTAAATATCACTTTATAAAACAAAAGAGGTGTATAACAGTTGGGAAAGAATCATCGTGTTTTTTGCGGTGGAAAGCATGCAGAACAATATTTATATACAAAGCTGAATGTCTTGGATTGAAAATATTACACTTATATATATATATACATGAAAAAAACGCAGACGATATATTTTCGTTTTTTTCTGAAAAAGGTGATTAAGGCAATTCGTCTCAAGTCGTCTTCAATTAGCTGAAATAATTATATCACAAAAAAAATTCTTCAAAACTCAGTGAATTCCCAGTTAGCGGATATATTTAGCTGACAATGCCAATTTAAGTCAAGTTTTATGCCCTTTGTATGTAAAAAATGAAAATGTCCTAAAACTCAAACAAAACACGACTGATCAGCTTCAGTTGACCAGGCCCCTGGAAGGAGTACTTCCATATCATAAGCTATGCGGATCTATGCCGCCCCAAAGGCTTTCGAGCTGTTTTAGTCTGGAATAGGGTTATAAATTTTGCCTTTTCAGTCTGGAAAATATAGGGTATGATTTTGACATGAAAGTATGAGACTGCACATGTTCATTGATTTCTCTTAGTTTTTTGTGATTTTGACACTGACCTGGGACATAAATTGAGAAAAAGAACAAACTGGCACAGCGGAAAATGTTATTGGATTAGATAACACGATTGAAGGCATGGTGCGGCATGAAATAGGGTACAGATTTACGAAAATGGTATGGAAAATTATATATTTTGGTCTGAGGGTCGTTTTGAGACCCTGGTGGCACACCTTCCGGGTAACAAGCCGCATCAGTTCGTGACTGAGGAGGAGAACAAATTGTTGAACTAGTTGATTGCGATAAGAATATTTTTAACTAGTGCTTCCCTTCAGTTGACGCCTCCGGAAACTCTTGAAATACTGATCAATTAATAATTTAGATGTAAGTTTGTCCTGTGACTCTTGTCAATGCTACACTATAATTGGTTAATTCACTTTCGGGGTCTGTGGTTGCCGATTCATGAAATTGTAAAGCATGCGTGATACCTCGACGTCTCCGGCTGTGTTCCCGACTAATATAATGATTTGGTCTTACTACTGATGAAGCCTGAATTATTACCCCTTCCATCATTCTTTGAACACCGAGGGCGCGAACGTAGAACGAAAACGTAGCTGGTTAGAGCGAGCCATCCTCGAGTAATAGAGGGCCTTGCATTTGGCTGTTGTTGTTTAGCACTCAAATTACGTCATTCTGAAATTAGCCCTTCTTTCAAACTAGTTGTTACCTCGATGTAGACACGAATTTCCGTGAATATGTTTTCAGCATCAGTTATATCTTTTAAAGCTATCATTTTTTTAGGAATCTAACCTGAGCGTTGCTAATACAACTTTCACATCATAACACGTTAATGATAATGTTTCGTTTTTAATTAATCAGTTCACTGTTTCTGGGTGCCAGAGTGAGTAAACTTAAAGTACCGTTAATTTCTTTAATCAAGTTATGGTTAGAAATATTAGCAATGACTACCGGCTAATGGTAATAATGCCGGGTTATTTTTAGCTATAGGATCATAATTTTGTTCAGTGAAGTATAGCCACGCCGGCTTCCAACTGACATGCTGACATTGGCGTCTATTTAGGGAAAGAAAATCAACCCCCAATAGCTCTATCTCCCCTGCAGGGGATCGTTATTATGTTCTGAATTCTGAAAACTAGAAGTAACGTTTTCCCATGCATCTTATTTCACGACTTTGAAAAAGATGTGTTAAACCACACAATATGCTTTAAAGGAAACTATTGGGTATTTATATTTTCAAGTCCTGCATCATTAATTAGTACATATTATCACTTTTACAGTTGATGACGATAAGTGCATAAGAAGTGTTAAGCAGCGAATGCTTGGTAAATCTGCTTGATATATCAGTGACTGTCGAAATATGTTTATTGATGTGACTGAACCTGTTAGCACGATTTTTAGCTTTCAGAAAGTTATTCTGTGGAAATCAAATACATAATGCATGTTTTAGCTTGAACTTATTAATATTAATATTCCACCACATATTATCATGTTGTACTAACACGTACACGTATAAAATTGACTCAACCCCATCACCATCCGGGACCGATTGCGACTGGTCAACCGCTGTCCAAGGAGCTAGGAGAGTGGTCGGGGGCTCAACTATATTTGAATGTTAAAATTCTGCGGATCCTTAAACATAACATCCTTGGCATGGGAACCCATGCTCTGGTCGTTCGAAGCAAGGATAACTTTATTCCTAGTATAGCCACGCTCAATTTGTAACTTGTAGTCTATACCGGTTTAACGATGGGTGACTAGTTCCTGTATAAAAACTGGTGTTGTACAGTTTAATCTCGGGTTAGTGATTTAACATCGGAGTAATGCTTACCGTTGCTTCGAACAACCTGGCCCTGTAACATAAACTTGACGCACAAGAAGTGAGAAACGAGAGATGAGTTTATACACTCAAGATTAAAATTGCTTCCGCGGAGGATAATGAAAACGATCTATAAAGCATCTTGAAGTGGGCGGCGGGTTTACTTTGGTCGAATATGAAACTAAAAATGAAATATTAAATATTAATCGGAAGGCGCTTCTATCCACCCCCGACAAAGAGGGATGTGTAGAATGTTCCGGTGAGAGGGCGTCTGACTTCCTCAAGCTATCTCTCAGCTAGAAAATAGCGCCAGTGCGAGGAGGGCAGAAAATACTGAACA
Source organism: Actinernus sp. WN-2022 (assembly GCA_030867875.1). Lineage (NCBI taxonomy): Eukaryota > Metazoa > Cnidaria > Anthozoa > Actiniaria > Actinernidae > Actinernus > Actinernus sp. WN-2022. The sequence continues at coordinate 46,013,383 of JAOWCC010000577.1, read as the reverse complement.
ACAGCTGCGTTCTTGAGAGTTTTACAACATCCGGTAGCCGGCAAACACAAGTCGTTATTGTAACCATACCAACACAACCCGTAACGTTATTCAAAACGCCAACTAGATCTAGTAGGCCCTAAAAGTCATTAACTGAAAATTAAGGAATAAAATAATTGGAGACTAGGCGGGTACTTAAGGATTCTCTTAGTGAAAGTAGATTCATGTGGGACGAAGTTGCGCTGGTTTGAATATTGATATATTCAGTCTGAGCAGTTCTTTGGCAAACGTTCATTTATTGTGTACAGAAATAAAATAATCCGAAAATGTATATTTAGTACATTCTTGATTGTTACTACTCAAACTTTGTGGAACTCTCTACAACTGAATATCAAGTACAATAACTCAGTAACTATTTTCCTGCTTACAAATGCTTTTTACATATATAATTCATCATTTTTGGAGTGGTTACAAAATTTCGCATCAGCCTGGTTCGAATTTTTTTAGTCAGCAAAATTTTCGCTTGCTAGGAGGCATTATTTTATCAGTATAACTGGCTGAAAAAACTTAATTAACCCTAGCTGGGCCGTGTAAATCAGTAACAGTTCTTACACTCCCAGCTTCTCGATCGTTGAATGATCTGTCGATTCGCGTGAAGTGTATGGTCATAATATTAACTGACTTGGCTAGAAATGATATAGCTGTCATATATCCGAAGCACATATGTTATTTTTTTTGCTGATGTCACCTTACGGCATCCTAAGAAAAGTTAAGGTTTTCGTTTCGTGTGCTTTCGTGTCTTGATGCAATACTTTTTATTACTACCAAATTGTAATGTATATTGTGTTCTATTGTATTGTGTATTTCGTTCTATTGTTTTGTACTGTGTTCATTCTATTGTATTTTTATGGCAATTCGTGTGTTGCCTACATGAAGGGACCACTCTGTTTTGTTATATTTCCAATATGCTAAGTTGACATAAAGTAGGCATTTATTATACAACAAAAAAACATGCTGACAGTGATAAATGACCTTTATACACATTCATATTATATTTGGGGCTTACATCAGTTTATCAAATATTTTGTAAAAATAAGGAAATAGGTTCATTCTCAAGTAGAAAGAAATGATAGTAAATGCGCCCTTCGACGTCAACATTAGCATATTGGAAATAGAAACCTTTATAACTCATAGACGCAACAATCAAATTAAGAAAATTTTACTATTCAACTATTCACTTGATGTAGAATCGAGACCTCTAATAGGCCTTTTGCAGCTAACAGTCACGTGCTGATATAATACAGTCACGTGCTGATATAATATAGTCACGTGCTGATATAATACAGTCACGTGCTCATATAATACAGTCACGTGCTGATATAATACAGTCACGTGCTGATATAATACAGTCACGTGCTGATATAATACAGTCACGTGCTGATATAATACAGTCACGTGCTGATATAATACTTCGTTAACGAATGAATGAGCTCGTGATTCCTATGGGATGGAAATAAAGGCGTTGCCGTGGATGCTTGTGGATAGCAAGCCATTTTTTTAAAACGCTGTTTTAGAAAGATCGATTGGAGGTGAAAAATAGCATTTACAAACAGGTTTTGCTAATAACAATACCGATCTCGTACAAGGCTTCTAAATAAATGAAGTTAAATATTTTTGCCATCCAGTACATTCCTGTACAATCACGTGAATGCCTAGCTGCAAAATATATACCCATCGATTGTCGATCTTTCTGAAACTTGCTCTCCAGCGAGCATCCATTACAACGCCTTTCCCATGGGGATCACGAGCTCAATCATTAATTAATGAAGTATTATATCAGCACGCAGCAGTTCAGATGGACAGATTGAAAATGCTAATTTTTACCGCCATTGTGATTGTAAATATTTGCACTAGTTTCGATTCATTAACCACTGCACACTTTCCGCTAAAATCAACTTTAAGCCAACTATTCTCAATACTATTCTATTGTTCAGATGCAATTTGCTTTCCCCACTTTAGTATTTTCTGTTTTTCATACTGACAACTCATCAACCCTTAAATCATAAATTAATGAAATTAAATCTACTAAAAATGCATTTTAAAGGTATAGTTCTTTTGTGTGAAAACATTTTGCCCAATCAGAAGAGTGCAAAACAATAACCAAGAAAACGTTCAATTTAAAAATGTTCCCCATATTGAAAGTTCGTCATATTAGAAGTTATGAGAGTTTTCACAAGATGCAATTCAAATCTGTTTACAAAATGAGAAAAAATAATATTCTTCTTCAAGTTTATATAGATTTTAATGTCTAAGCCAATGAGGTGGAAGATTGAAACAATACTACAATTAGCACCTTTTTACATGCCATGCATAACATATGCCTACTTCTTGCGCGGACCATTACTTAATAAAGATCTAATTGACAAGATCTCACATATGTACATTTATTTTGAACAATAACATTCGTCCTCGCACGCTATTGTTTTGTGGATTGTTTGTGGTGTGGCATTCTGGGATCGTGTACACTCAGACGAGCAAAAGTTTCTGGATTCGTTACGAGTGCGGAACGTTACCGTTTAGATACCAGATTCGTGTTGCTGTTTACACACAAAACATGAATCCGAGATCAAAACGTCCCCAGCCATTCATCACAACTCCGGAAACTTTTGAATCCGGAAAGATAAGTGGATACTTCAGTATAACCACAGGCAGCCCAAGCTCAAGTTACGAAAATATAAGGGTTTGTATGGGAGCGTAGCGAACTCCGTTTACTAGCCAGAAATACTGTAAAATATTTAAATAAAAATGACTTACCTTGCCACTGTGATGTCTTCTGTCATGTTTCTCTCCTTGTTGGGTGGGTTTTTAAAAGCTGATTTCAGCCGGATTCCGAAAACTGAAAAAAATCCGGCTGAAATTAGCTTAAAACCACCCAACAAGGAGAAAAACATGACAGAATGCATCACAGTGGCAAGGTAAGTCATTTTTATTTAAATATTTTACAGTATTTCTGGCTAGTAAATGGAGTTCGCTACGCTCCCAGGCAACCCAAGCTCTAATTGTGTGTGTTTGTAAGTATATAATATAAAGGTTTTGTATGGGAACTACTAAAATAAACATTCCAGATGCAGCAAATGTTGTTTATTTCAGTTAATTTTGACCTATCAATAGTGGTAAAATTCGTGATTTCCCCCGTTTAGTAGTTCCTATACAAAGCCTTTATATTATATACGTCTGACAAATACACACAATTAGAAGAGCTTGGCTTGCCTGAGGGTCTGAATGGGGTTAACTGCCTACTGACAAACAGCCTTAAAAATAACTGACAACTGACAAATGACGATTTTTTTACTGACAACTGACAACCGAAAAATAACTGACAACTGACAAATTTGTTTTTTGTGGGTCAAACATTGTAAATTTTCTCTAGTAATGATTAACTAGGGCTACCTGACAACTGACAAATGGCCAAAATTTTAACTGACAACTGACATGTAGACCCCCCCCCCCCCCCCATTGAGACCCTCTTGCCTGTGAGCACACGGGTTATTCAATGAATCCGGATATTTCTACGGTTTTAGTTTTGATTTAACGTTGTGTGGAAACTGTTGTCTCTCTCAGTCGCTGTTTTCCCTTTTCGATCGACTTCTTTATGTCTTCAGTCGGCGTTTACCTAAATTCGTAGCCTTTCAGCCAGGAATACGTATCACAGAAGCTTATACTCCCAGGGGAGTAGCTCAAACTCGTTTTCTGTGCTACCCCAAAAATGCATGGCAAAACCTGATACAACATGATTGCACAGGAAGTCACAGTGAATTACACGAAGAGTTAACTAGCATTGATCGCTTAACTAGCATTGATCGCTTAACTAGCATTGATCGCTTAACTAGCATTGATCGCTTAACTAGCATTGATCGCTTAACTAGCATTGATCGCTTAACTAGCATTGATCGCTTAACTAGCATTGATCGCTTAACTAGCATTGATCGCTTAACTAGCATTGATCGCTTAACTAGCATTGATCGCTTAACTAGCATTGAGGCTTGATAATTTAACTTTTCGTGAGAGGAATCTTTAAAAGCTTCCATGAATCCAAAAAACTAGAGGATATGTGGGTTATTTGTTTTTATAAACTAAGGGAGCATCCTTAGAACGTACGATTTCATTGGCTGGAAATATTGAACTCATCGTATTACGTGTACAGATCGAATCTACCTTATAACATGAAATTTTGGCGACACTTAAATTTTGCGAATTTTGCGATTTTTCTAAAAAAAATGCACCAAAATTAAGTGTCGCTAAATTTAAATCGTCGCTAAATTAAAGTGAGTACAATATGAAATTCCGCCATCTGGTCAGTTTCACACAATCATGCTGTTTGACGGTCGATTATGACGTGTATCGGATGTCTCGTGCACATTGCAGTCATTTCAGCTTGACAACAAGTCATTTCGCATTAAAGTGATTTAAATGAAGCTATTGACGTTTATGATTTTATCACATAAATGTTCTATTATCGTCGTAAAAGTTTTGAATAAATTCGGCAAAGTTTCAGTTCGTGAAATCGCGAAAATTAAGTGACTTATGTTCCAAAATTTACGAAAAATCGCTAAATTAAAGTGCCGCTAAATATGGATTTTTCAAAATCGCTAAATTAACGTGTCGCCAAAATTTCATGTAATAAGGTAATTTAGAATTCCTTTTGAAGGTGCAATACGTTTTACCTATTTGCTTCCACGCTGTTTCTTGTTTTAAAAATGTGACCCCAAAACCACCCTAAAACGGCTCCATGTGAAGAAATAACACAGGGAACGTAACAGCGTCGGTGGAAGCAAATTATAGATATATGTATTGTGCATTCAAAAGTAAACCCGTAGCCTGGGCTGCCTGTGATCGAATTCGATCTTATTATAACAAAAAGATTGTTTTCCTAGTATGACCAACTAAAAAATAATTTCAACGTCTCGAAAAGCTGCCTAAATGCTCTCGCTCACGTTGAACGCAGCAACAGCTTTTAAGACCTCGAACGTGCATTGTTTTCGTTTTATAATATAAATTATGGGAGCATACTAAGAACGCACGATTTCATTGGCTGCTCAGCGTGCTTAATTTTCTTATAATGCACGCTCCGCGAGAATTTATTTCCACGCCGATCGTGTTTTATATTATAAACCGTGGTTCTCCATGCTCTATAAACAAAATAATGCACTTTAGAGGTCTTGAAAAACTGCTAAATGCACTCGCGTTCCGTTCGTGCATCCGCAGATTTTTAAGGTCATTTTGTTATAGAACGTGGAGAACTATCTTTTATTTGTTAAACAATACTTGATTCAAAAGCCTGCAAGTTTGCGTGATATCACTAAACCCCTGCATTAGGTTGCGTGGAACACACTGAACCAGAACACATTATAATTAACTAAAAAAACAATAGTGAATTATCTTTACTTATCAAGAACTACCGTTAATGCTCGGAAACGATGCAGAGTCCAAAGGCGGCTGAGTCACGTTCTTAGCCAAAAGTCAGTTTGGAAATATTACGGCTACAGCATTTCTCATTGAGCACCTCAAGAGCGGACTAAACCTTTAGTAGAAAAAGGTACAAGTAAAGAAAAACTATACCGCAACGTTGGATTATTGATCAGTCTTAGTTTCTCGTTGAATTTGTTGCTATTAACCAGGATTAATTAAAACGGCAACCAACAACGAATAGTCACGAAAGTGAAAAAAAGGTGTGACGGGTTTGGTGGAGGATGTGGTTGAAAAAGAAATCTATATCCGGACCAACAAGGGCAAAGACGACAAGGATTCTGAAGAAAAGGGAAGCAGAACTGAAGGCATGCAGAATGAAGCGACGCACAAACAACGTTGATTCTGCCAACTTTGCCAGAGACAAAGATTCAATGAAAGACTTGAACTTAGGGGACGTCCTACACACAGCGGCAAAACTTGGAGATATTGAACTCTTGAAGACTCTAATCAAGAACGGAGCTGACGTCAACAGCCCTGATTCTGATGGCTGGCCGCCGTTGCACACAGCGATCCAAGAAGAGAATTTTGAATGCGTTGTCTTTCTCATTCGCACTGGTGGACAGGAGTATTATAGCAGAAGAATGCACGAGGAATACATCAAAAGATACCGGATGAGTCGAAAACGTGCATGGAATTTATTCATATCTACACAGAGTACAGATTCATGTGAACATCCCTTTGGGTACAGTAAGATTGGAAAACTGTTATTACACTGAAATCGGGTTAGATGAAGCCCGCTGAACAGTTCTTTTAGCGGGTGCTCGAACTGTTAAGAACCAAAGTAGGACTATAGCTAGAAGAATGAACTCAACCTGCACTTCCGCTATCTCTTTATAGTTCTCCGGAGCAAGACAAGTAGAAACTACTTTCTCCTCTATGAACAAGTTTTTAACCTCAAGTATGTAGTTTACAAGTTAGCGGTTCGAACTAGAGTTTGTCCATAATCCTGGATTATCTTAATTTGGCTTCAAACAACCGGGCCCTGCCCAATAGTTAGAATATAGTACTGCAAGAATTCGATTTTTTTTTACTTCATTTAATTTGTGTAAAACTATGTTGTTTCCCTGAAATTGTTAAAGCTAGTGCCTATGAATTGAAATTAACGTAATTGAAATTTTAATTGCTGCCGCAGCGCGAGCGAACCTGAGGCAGTACTAATTTGTGCAGTGGAACCGGTTTTTTGGTGCATTGCCAGAGCAGTGCATTATGGTCGTGCGCAAGGACACAGAAACGATATTCGCGGTCTTCCGCATGTGGCTTTCTTTTCACTCGGGCGTGAAGGTGTGTCAGTATTTTTACTACTTTTATTTTCCATTATATTTTCACGTTAATGTGACCCTTATTCGTACTTAGAATCTGTTGTTAGTGCTATAATTCCTACAGCGAGTGTAAATAAATTGTGATCGCCTTCGTTTGGATTTTAATTTTACCACCATTCCTTTAGTACTTCTTACTGATTAGTCTCGTGTTTTGATGTGAAGTTTACTAACCCACAAAATGTGTTTTGTAACTTGATGATCATGCTAAGTTGACGACTCCACGCAGCACTGGAATTGTATGTTTGATAGTTTGGGGCGGAGATAATAACTATTTTCCAAAGAGCAAGATCTCTCCTCTTATCAACACAATTCTATTTCGACTGAAGTCAAATCAATAAACAGCACAGGTAGCCCTAGCTTGGGATCTGTATAATATTTAACAGCATTTGTATGGGATTTGAATAAAACTCGACAAAAACCAATACAGTGTCTTCTTGTGTTCCTTCTATGTCTGTGCCATGTTACAGCAAATTTTAGCAAAATTTTCCCGTAGGGAAAGACTTCAAGGGTGGGCCACTGATAATTTTGCATGAATCAGGGGGTGGGTCATGAAAAACGATTTTTAGGAAAAAAATTCCAGCCCACCCCATACTCAATGACCACTGGTCCCTGAGAGTGCGGTCTTTGTTTCATTCAAATCACTGGTAATTTTCTGCAGTTTTCCCCTCTTACCAAGGCGTTCAATACATCAGTAGAAGTTATTGACCAAGCGTGAGGTCGAGGGCCGGAAAAACTGCATCAATCGCTCTAAAAAGTTGAATATTAGCTGAAAAACGAAAAAGCAGAAAGATTTGTATATTAAGGAATCCGACACCTCACTGTTCAGCGATTGGTCGATTGAGTGCAATGACTTCGTTCTCCGAATCTCCTCGAAAAAAACACGAGGATGAGGTGTCGGATTCCTTCGGCAGTCGTTCATTACTGCTCCCGATCGCGAAGAAAAGCCGTCCAACTAATATAAGGCTAAGCTGATGGTGAACCCTGGCTCGGTACATGCTAGGTTAGCTGCAGAAACCATCGAATTTGACTACTTACAAGGCGAGGAAATAAGCGATGGGTCGAGTTAAATGAGTGCTAGAGAAATATAAGAAAAGGTTCCTGGAGGTAAAATACTGAAAGTTTGGATTTTCGAAGAATTACGAGGCCTCGAAGACTCGCCACATGTACCAATGGCGTCTCTTCTCAATATTTATATAGGGAAGGAAAAAACCCATGCAGAAGTGCCTCAAACCAGACCAAAACACATCAGTGATGAAGAGGAACAACTTCACAACACACAGGTAAGATGTCATGACTTTACTGGTCATTTTAGTACACTTTTAGTTTTTTTCTAAAAATTCTCATACATTCCTTGTCATTTTAGTACAGTTTTAGTTTTTTTCTAAACATTCTCATACATTCCTTGGGCTGCCTGTGGTGCCGTATTTCTTACACGAATCATTACTTAACATGTAATAGAGGTTTTGCACCACCACGTGATGGCAGCCATGTTGGTGGCCAGAACAATAGAATGTTATTCCTTTGAGATTTAATTTTTCACATGATTGAACAAATCTCATTGTTCTGGCCACCAACATGGCTGCCATCACGTGGTGGTGCAAAACCTCTATAGCCATTACTTAACATGTTTATCATATGACCACTTTCAAATGGCAAAACAACAAGCAAATAACCGAGCAGGGCCGGGTGGCTTTTTCCGGCCCGCTCACGTCAGACACGTACGGCCCCCATCACGTGACTTTTATAAATGGTTTGAAAGGAAAGCGCGAGCGGAGCCGTATGGGTAATATGATAAATAGACGCCTATTACATGGCCGAGTGGAGATGCGGATGTTATCTTCGAGTGGTGAATGTCGTAAAAGGTAAAGGTATTCATTTATATAGCGCAAATTCTATATGAATATATTCAAATGCGCTTCACAAGGTTATTTTTGTGATACGGACTGCTATTGTGGCGCAATATGCTGCCGTGCAGTTTACAATCATGAGTGATTGTTAGTACATACCAGGCTGTTGTGTCGGGAGACAATTCCCTACTCTTTCGCGAAATAATACAACAGATTCTTTCAAGTCCCCCTCGTATATATTAGAAGAGGAAGAAGACAAGGCCAACGACTGATACGTCCCTGCCCAAGGACGCGGCTGGGATTCGAACCCCCGAACATCCCACACTCTAGACCGTGCTCTACCAACTGAGCTAATCAGTGGGGCAGTCATGTCGTACACACGAGTGAGCGCAGCGGGGGAATATTCGGTTAATTATTCACCAAGCAATAAATTAGCGAGATTTTACGCGCATTACGGAACGTGTGACGTCACAGCCATGTAACATAACATTATTACACTAAAATGATCTAGTTTTATTCAAAGTTCGTTCATAAGTGAAGCGAAACTACAGAGAAGTTTACGCGAATCATGAAAAACTTGAAAACGTTTGGCCAACGTTTTGAAGTTCTAAACTAGTGTCTTTGATATTAGCCTTGGTTTCACTTTAGAAGTTAACACCACTATGCATTACTTAGTGTTTAAGGATTATTTTCAGAAAATACTAGATAATTATTTGACTGAAAATCAGAAGAAAACAATTGGTAACATAGCACCTTAAAAGGGCACTGTCAATCAGATTTACTATTTAAACTTGTATGGTACACCTCCACCCAATCTCGTACCCAGACTCCACTTGTTTCTTACTGCGCATGCTCAACGAAACAATAGGCTCTGGAATAATCCGATTTTTGTGTATTCTGATTGGCCGGTTCTGAACAATGCAATTTCACCGGAAGTCAAACATAAAGCCTTTTTAGAGGGTTGATTATATTTATTTGGACAAAGGAATTGGAAATTGGGGGTTATATTGAACGCTAAAAACAGTACGTTGGATTTTACCAAAATGGTTGCCGATCTCTTCAAGGATACTTAGATATTTACCTACTTGAATCCTATAGGGAGTTAAAATCACTTAACCGCCAACAGAAATTGCACACAGTGACCAAGACAATAGGCCAAAACAATGGATATTAAAGTATTATATTATGTTCTGCTGGACAACCTTTTTGGCATTGACTGTATATATATAAATATATATATATATATATGAATTCGATAATCGAACCCAACCAGCAGTAACAGTTGATATAGCCGAGGGATTTACCCCCTTTGTGAGGGGGGAGGTACTCTCCCAGAAATTTAGGATAGGGGTGTGCTGCGGAGATATCGAAACTCTGACCCTATTTAATGATGAAAGAGACCGGCCCTATTTAAGGGACAAGTGAATACTCAGAATTTATTGAACAGATCGTTTTTATTTCTCTAGGTCTATGTAATGCTTTAGATTGTTACGTTTAGCCAGGAGCCCATTACCAGGAGCGTGCATCTCCCAGATTAGGTCTGTCCAACAGCAGAACAGATGATGTAGCTATTTTTAGCTTTGTGTTTCCCGCGAGTAGAAACAAAGGCCGTCACTTTTAACCAATCAGGATGCACTGAAAAACTGTAATTAACACGGCTCAAACTTCTAAAAATACTAAAGCGCAAGAGAACAAAAGACAACGTAGTCGCATACCAGAACTTCGCGACTATAAATAGCCACATCGTCTACAGTGCTGTGGGCGCTACATAGGTACGCTCCTGGTAATGGGCTCCTGGCTTAGTGCAAATGCATGAAGCTAAGTTAGGGGAACAAAACAACCGGCAAAAGTTTCTATGGTGTATTCAGTTGCTGTTTGTGTGGTCATCGGGCTCATGTAAGGCGATTTCAGCGAGTTTTCGATCCCTGTGAATCCTCTTTTGTATAAATCTGATGTCAGTGATGAATCCAACAGTGATGAGGCCGAACGATAAACACGAGCCTGGTGCATGAAAATAAAGCCGTAAAATCCAAACTAAAAACGGCAGAAGATGAAAAACTCCCTAAGGCTTGCCCTAATACTAGCAAGAAAAATATTTATATCAAACTACCGGGCGAACTTCCAAATCCAAACTAAAACCACTTCCCTGCACCTAGTCGGGTTCGATTCTCAGGCAAGATCTCCGGGATCGGATTCTTCCAGACCCCTATATTTTCGTCGAGCATGCGCAGTAACATACAAATGGAGTCTGGGTACGAGTTTGACCTCCACCCACACCGCGGCAAATCGTCATGCGCATGCGCTTTTCATGAGCCCAGCGCGTCTCCCCAGTTTCCCGCCGAAACTATAAAAAAAGACAATCACCCCTGTTTCTAATCAGTTGGTACGAATGTGCAATGTTTCGGCAAAAAAGAAAACTACTTAAAAGCTAAGCCTAAGACTTTAACAGGTTGAAGTTTTCTTATTTGTAATTCACTGTAAGTTTACTAAGTTACCGTTATATAATTATTTACTAAAAAAGTTTAAGCCGTCGAAAATTGGTATTTGAAACCAGAGCCTTCGTTCTATCGGCCAGCCGCGAAGCAGCACGTTTTGCCGCGGTGTGATCTCCACCATGACCAAAATCCACGCTTTTTACATCTCCATGGCCAGCTAAAAATCATTCATCCACTAGTATTCACAAGGAATAGAGCCGTCCCTTGGTAACTCTACTCGACAAATTGAACCGCGTTTTATACTCCTCCTGTTGTCTGTCAAAAAAGTCACTTGCTCCATGTTTGATAAGTAATTGCGCGCAGCTTAAGTTTCCTTTCTTGATAGCGGTATGTAGGGGTGGCCATCCGTCCACATCAGGGGCATTCACGCTTTCGCCGGACTCAATAAGTTTTTTCAGCTTCGATAAGTTCCCCTCTGAAGCGGCGCGATGAATCTCGGGAACGTCCGGATCAATGTTTAAGATCTCTCCTTCAAGTAGAATAGCAGGTAACGGGCTGTTGGTGGATCTTGATGGTTCTTGTTTTGTTTCTGTTATTGACTCCTGGAGGCTTAGCTGACTTAATTCGGCTACAATAGACCCTGAGTTAAAGCCTGTTCGTGCCTCGGGATTAGGTGGCTTCAAATCCATATCTATATATAGATAACACAAATTGAGAACGTTGTCAAATAAATTCGTAACGGAGAAATATGAATAGAAATCAAATGCAGCAGAATCTTGCTGGTTATCTTTGCTTAGCGTATCTGCTACATTATTGCTGCCGCATCGAGCGAGCCTGAAGCGAGCGAGCAAGGCAGCAGTTCTAATCTGAAAGCGGGTCCAAATCTCGATTTCTTTTTTTACCACAATGCATCACTTCTATTGTCTTTTTTTACCACACTGCTTTGCACGGATCTGATCGTCACGTGTCATTACACGAGGTGGAATCTGCATTGTTTGAGCTAATTAATGCATTTCTGTGTATGCAATCCTTGTGTAATCATGAATGTGTTGAAGTGTAGACGTGTAGGCGAACTCTTTATAGCTCTGTGTGAACTATCAGTTTCCAAAGAGCAAGATCTCTCCTGATATCAAGATGGTGAGCAACAAATAATTTTCTTCTAGTCAAGCAGCCGGTTCAAAATACAATTAGCATTTACAATTACATTCTCAATTAAAGTTGATTTCCGGTGTTTAAACTTCACCGGGGAGAACAGCAGTTTGTTGTGCCGGGAATCTTAAGAAAATGTCGGGAATTGGTAGGCTCAGGGAATTTACCGGGAGATCGTTGATATGTCGGGACAAAATGAAAATAAATCGCGACAACTTTTGAGTTACACACCACAGCTCAAACAGGATTCAGTCGCACGATAGCCCCAAAACTACAAAATATATTCATCTAACACCTTGGTATTTTTATCAGCCAGTAATCTATTTTTCCTGCCAAAGTGCTACTGTACGGAGCAGCATTCACTACCTGTTAGATATACTAGTGTTAATATATAAGTGATATCAAGAACCCGCGAAACCAGGCCAGCAGAGATGGAGTTCACCGGTTGACCGAGTCAAATCCGAGTCCGAGTCAAGTCCGAGTCCGAGTCAAGTCCGAGTCAAATCCGAGTCCGAGTCAAGTCCGAGTCCGAGTCAAGTCCGAGTCAAATCCGAGTCCGAGTCAAGTCCGAGTCAAATGACCGAGTCACTCATTTTTCTTTGTTTTTTTCTTTGTTTTCCCTACTTCTTTCGGCTACACTTCAGTTTGATATTCTTCTCTTAACCGGAAATTTAAAGAAAAACTAACCGTCTCCGAGAGAAGATTAGTGTCAGTAAATGACCAGAGCTCTCTCACCTAGGGCTAGAGTTCACAAGTAAACAACTGTCTTACGTGTACGTGTAAACGACTGTGACCGAGTCAGATCCGAGTCAAATGACCGAGTCTCGGACTTGACTCGGTCTACGGATTTACTCATAAGAGATGAAGCACAAGCAACATACGCAGACGTAGTGCCGTCATCAGTTATCATTAGTGGTAGTGACTAAGTATCGCTAATGATCATGATCAGTGCATTACGTATACTGCATCTGCGTACGTTTCGTTTTCTTATGTCACTATAGTGAAAACCAAACTTAACTCCAAACGGATCTTATTTTGGATTTCTATTTTTCGTGTGCAAGCTAACTTCATAGGCTGCCGGATTTTTCAAGCCTACATTTTAAGCTCGCCGGGAAGTCGCGGGTTCAAACCCCGGCCGGACCAACACTCAGGGTCTTAAAATAACTGAGTAGAAGGTGTTGCCTTTACATAATACAGTAAACGGTTAGACCTTCACGTCTTCTCGGATAAGGACGCCGATAAATCGTAGGCCCTAGGAGACCTCCATAGAAGGGCGTTAAGCCTCTTGAGGTTCTCCGTCCACCTTCGAGTGGTAAAACAGAATAAAAAAAATGTAATCGGCCCTTTAGCAATACTCCGCTCTTGTCGCTTTTCGTATTTTTTTTACAGTAAGCCTAGAAAGCTTAAGTTAATTGACAAGAGCTAGCTCAAAGAAAGTGTAGATACCTTACGTCGTAGAACGGATTGAAGAAAGTTTAGCTAGCGTTCAATGGAAGAAAACAAAAGGACAAGACTTTGTATTTTGGGGGAATCATGAATGTGAGCTAGCCCAAACTGAATAAACGAATCTCACAGTATTTACATCAACCCATTGAATTAACACATATCGATCATACAGCCTCTAGCAGATACGTAGCTCTTTAGCGAAAAGAGTTAAAACCATTAATTGTGCTGTCGTTCGAAGCGGCAGAACGGGTCGGAGTATACTCGCCCAAAATTCACGAACTTTGGTTTATTGTGGTTATTCTACGTAACAAAATGCACTTGTGGCAATATTGAAATGATGTTAATACGGAAGAGAATTGAAAGGTTTTCTGAGCTATCCGAGTCATGCTTGAATACGAATGCACTCCAGCTCAGATTGACTTTCGTTTCTAGCATACAAAAGAATTCAACAACAACAAATTGTTTATGTACCAACCCCTGAATGAGTTTCAGCTTTCGGCTGCTTGCTCGTGTCTTCTCTGCACTCTTCCAAAATTCGTCGGATAAGTTAACTCGAAAGGCTTTCTTGACTATGCAGGAGAATGAACTTTGAAATTCGATCCTTCTTTGTTGGATTAACCACACCTGAACCGGTCAAACCAACATCTCTTAACACAGTTTGGAATCTTAACTTATTACCGATGCTGACACTTATGTCACAAGAGTCTCTGCCCCCTTATTTTAAGAGAATGAAGCGTGTCAATTGAACAAAAGGTCTGAGCTAAGTACATGGCTCTAAATTCGGTATCTTTTGAGCAAATACGACAAAGCTGCGACTTTTATCTTCGATCAGCCAATGGCGCTCGTACTTCTTATCAAGAGGCCAAAGTAGCTAGCTTTTGCATCGACGAAAAGTTAATTCCTTAATTCGGTTTCTAAAACTATTTCTTTGGTGAGTTTCTTTGTACGCTTTTTGATGTAAATGTCGCTAGTCCCCCTGGGACAGTTCAGTCACTGGAGAGAACAACAACGAGGTGCCAAATAAATTGACGTCATAATTTTAATTACCGTGATTAAGTTGAATCCGGCACAGCGTACATCGTACACTATTTCCATTTTTTTCAGTATCCCAGACAAAAGACAAGCGACATTCCCAGACCGTTTGTCCTGGACAAACTTTCTTGAAATAGGTGTATACACGTCATATGATGTGCTTCATGTGCACCTAATGTTTATTTTGTTATCACGAATATCAATTCTCACTTCAAGTGAATAGGTGAATAGTAGAATATTTCTTGATTGGAGTGTTGCGTCTATATATGAGCTATAAAGGTTTACATCAAGTACAAAACGGTAATTACTGTGAATTCTTTGGGTGACTCTTTAATCACTGCAGTTTTCTGTAAGCAATGATGCTTTCATTTCGCTGGGATCCCATCTGCTGCTAGCCTCCTCCGCAGGCATCTCTATCAGATTTTAAAACATCGTGAATTGGGTTACCAAAACTTATAGATGCCTGCGGAGGAGGCTAATTTGCTGCCATTCACAAAAAGCTTGATCAGTGGCAGTGTGATTTGGTGTTATTGTTCCCGTGTTTGTGCATTTTGAAAGAAAGGAGAGCCATCGGGTATCCCGTAAATGTGAAGCAGTTTACTTCTTTTGAGTTTAAAGGGTAGCAGCCTGCTGGCGGCTCTCAGTGGGTGTTTTTTCGCTGTTCAGTTGTTGACCGCGCGTCACAGGTAGCCCAATCCGGGGAAAAACTGCAAAAAAAACCACCCAGAAGAGCCGCTAAGTAGATTATTTAAAGCTATGTTTTCATGCAGGATGGGAGGATTTCTCCAAAACACTGACACAAAACTGTGATATTAACTGAATGAACCACGGAGTTACTTATGTGGTAGAACCTGATACTTAGAATTTAGCATATTGGGTTTTATAGAGGAGGAACTAAGCCCCGGACTAAGAACTCGGAGAAATACTCTCACAGCAAGGGAGAGATACCAACCAACTCAACCAACTCAACCAACTCAAGTCACAGTGGTCATGTACGGGATTTAGCATATTGGATTCTAAGTTCGGAGTATTGGATTCTAAGTTCGGAATTAAATTAAATGAAACGGCGCAGTTACCTCGGATGGTTTGTACTTCATATATGGTCTAGCCGTAAACTGCAGAATACCCCGCAAATATTCCCTCCCTACAAAATATCACTTAAAAACTGCTAAATTCTCAATTTTCTTTCAGGTGTATTCATTCAAACTCGTTCTAATATTGATTTCGGACGTATAATACAATACTATATAGAGAACATAATAATAATAATAATAATAGACCATATATGAAGTACTGCTACCCTTCGGCTCATACTACCACACAGGCAAAACACTGCTGAGCCATCGGAAATGTTCAAGGATTAAATGTGAAGCGATTCTGCTCGGAACAACGTTAAAAATAAAATTTGGACAATGGCTACTTAGCTTGTGAAGAAATTGTTATATGCATCATTTGAAAATAATTAAACAAATGTCTTAAATCAGAAATGAAAACACTAAGGGCCGATTATTTTTTATTTAAACGAAGTTTAAACGGCGTCGTATAGTAAGTCCTGGTGTGAATAAGGCCGGCTAAACTGAGAAATCTGATTATTTAAACAAAGTTCATCTTGTCTGGCTGGAATTTGAACAAAGACTTTCCTGACAAATACAGTTCAATAATAAAACCGGCGTGTTTAACCTATGTCATGCAGTCTCCATGGACTACAGTTCATTCTTGTTCTAGTTATACATTTAAATTAGGCTTCCGTGTAGTGCCGCTTTGTCAAGACAACGTCTAAACCAGGTCTAACTTAGACTTCGTTTAAATAATTGGCCCCAAAAATTTACAAAGAAATTAATGCGAGCTTCTTTGTCTTTCTTGGACCGCCTTATATTGAGGTGGACAGACTGATACAAAGCAGTATCCGCGGTAACCAGAAAGAACAGTTCAGTCGTACATCCGAGTAGTGCTTGCATGTGTCGCGGAAAATCTACACAATGCCAATCTTAGGTCCAATATATCAGTATACAATGCTTTATAAATTACGTCTTTGTTAGAAAAGTGCAATAAAAGATAACTGACGTACACCCGGCAGTAAGTACCTGTCGAAAACCGTCGACGTCACTGCGTTGTTGGGATTTAGGGTCCACAAAAGTGCACGTCCGCTTGGGAAAAAACTAGAAAATCAATCCTCTCACCACTCGTTCTAGAAGCATAGTTGTTTTTATAAAACAAATAGCATACCTTTCATTGGATATGAAAGTTAGTTTTACCAGAGAGAGTTACCGTGAGTCTTTTTCCCGGCAATATCCAACATCTCAAAAGTTGTAATTATGTAAGTTTTGAAAAAAGTCATACCCGCAAACCAGTATTTGACAAGAGAGCCAACTCCCGGCCTGATCCTCGAGGAATCCTTCGTTCTCTTGAAAGCTGTTATTTGCTATCTGTCGTATATTACTGATATATAAATCCCGGCCTTGTATTAGCCTCCAGTCTTTTGGGTTAAGTCAGTGACTATTATTTCGCTGCGACAAGCATGATATTGTTCAGTTTCGTAGAGGCGGCTGTAGGAACAACCTGCCTCTTCTTAAAGTTAGAAACGTTTCTTTTTTTAAAGAGTTATGGAATACATACAAGAAAATTAGTTTAAATGCCCTTACCTGACTCTGTAAAAAGCACAGTATTTGAACACGTACCGCTTCCCTTATGCACATGAAATACAAATTCGTCTTGTTCTCGCCTAGGCTTGTCAAATCCCCAGCAACTAAATTGACAATTAGCTTAACTCACTTTTTCAGCAGTCGTTGCTAAATTCTAGATCTGTATCACGTGTACTCTTATTAAGAGACATATTCTCCAGGTACTGAGCGATGTTGTTGATGATCGATTATATATTCAACGGCAAGAAGCCATGCAGTCTTCAATATTAATTCAGAATTTGCACAAAGCTTGTTAATGTCCAAATGGTTTGCCAACTGTCGGATTGTCTTAAACAATTAACAGCGGATTCATCTGTCAAGGAGTTCTAATTATTTCGGCTGCCTTTGCAAACTTCATTGACTTTACAGCCTGCCGAGTGGTGCAAACATTAGCCTCATCAAGTGGCGGCTGTTTACAGAGCTCTACTTAGCTCACAGCGCTGAAACGGATAAATGCATTATCATGATACTTTGCATATCAGCTGCAGCGGCTGATCTGAGTCGGCGATATCAGTATATGTACAGTCGAAGCCGAGGCATGCGTACTGATGGCCTCAGTACGACATGCGCGTGGTTGTCGTCAACACTGAGGCATATTGGCCGTGCACATATAATATTTAGTCCCTGCTTAAGGCAGTCAACAATTTGCTGAGGTACAAAGGATTTTTAGAAAGATATTTATATTAGGTGTTTGCACAAAGTGACCAAGCTCTTCAGTTGAAAATACGATTGAAATTTGTTAAAATGAAACCGTTTTCGTACAATAAAACAAACATCACACGGTTAATAACTATGTATAAGAAAAATAAACCTTATAATGAGTAATGACTGATTATTGCATGCTACGTTCCGCTTATTCTAATTTTGTGTTTCAGACTTTGCCTCGGCTTGCAATTTAAAATACGGAACATATATAAATAACAGAATATTTGGGAGAGAGAAAATCGGAATGAAATACACTACACATCAAATAATTGTGTATTATTCTGCCTCGGCCATTGTCATTAATGAGGTATGGATGAGCAGCTCCGACCGGAACAACTCCGGCACGATGTGCAAGTGGTGTGTGGGTGGGTGATCAATCCCCGGCTGAACAGGGTGGGTGGTGAGTGGGCGCCGCGCCGCGCTAAGCCTTTTGGTTTTCTTGCTCAATAATGTGAAGTGCGACGGAAAGCGTCCTTTTCCTTTTATATACCTCAGTAATCAATGGGATTAGCCATTTAACCCAACATACCGGCACTTTCACGGGAGGCATCCATTTATAATGACATTCCCTCAGCAGAATATCAGGGACGGCGCAGCCGCCCCCCCCCCCCCCCCCCCCCCCCCCCACTTTTTTGCCAAAAATATAGTAAAATATCTGTTTGCCTAGTGTTTAAGACTATAGTTTGGTCATACCGACTCAATTTTTAGCCCACCCACATTAAAAAAAATATCAGTTGTATCAACAAATTATGTACTCTTTGTGAAAATGTGAGCAGAATCAGGCAAAATCGTAAATTAAAAGTTATGACATTTTTTTAAATATTCGCTCGAACATGCATCTTTTATCAGCCCCGGTGGTTCAGTTGTTTCAGGTCCCGTTAGAAATTCCGGCAGAGGGCTAGTATAATTTCAATTCGACTGGCGTAAGGGGGCTACGTCAATCTAGCCTGCTCGCGGCTCTTGTGGGTGTTTTTTTTGCTAATTTGTTTTCAGATTGGGCTACCTGTGGCGCGCGGTCAAGATGGGGCGAGGAGAAAAGGACCGCGTGCCACAGGTAGTCCAATCTGAAAACAAATTGGCAAAAATCTACCTTTAAGAGCCGCTAGCAGGCTAACATCAATCGAATTGAATCTTCAAGTTTCTTTAAAACAAAGCTACAACATGTGAATGTCCTGATATACTTTTGATTAAAATGGCAAAGAGTAAAATGGATTAGTACAAAACTTATCAGTTCATCGAAACTTTATTTCGGTGACAGTGAACCGATTTGAGTTGTTCTAAATTTCTCTTTCAGTGCGACTACTAACTACTGTAACGAGAACCAATCCAACATTACGAAAAAAAATCATTCCAACTTACAAATCCTAACCTAAACCACGATTTTCTTCATTCGAAAGACTCGGCTGACTTCAAAACTATTTCTATTCCACCAAATTAGCCATTGAGCTGATCAGAACATTATATTCGAGCAAGTAGCCTCCTCCGCAGGCATCTCTATCAGATTTTAAAAATCGTGAATTGGGTTGCCACAGGGAGCCCATAATCTGATTTCCTCAAAAATTAGAGATGCCTGCGGAGGAGGCTATCGAGCAAGTTGAAATGCTTTTATTATACATTTTACTCACTATCTCAATTCTGATTGGCTGAGAACACACAGCTAATTATAATTCTCGATAGCTGGCTATGGCATTGACTGCGCATGCGTACAATATTATCTGTAGGTTGTGACGTCACACTGCTATTATCTGTAGGTAGCTAGAAACTAGACTGGAATGCTTTCGCTTTTTGTGCCATTTTGCTATTTTAAGCTCTCAGCTATGTTTCCAGTCTCTCCTTTTCCCTAAACTTGTCAATAAGAGAAATGTGTAGTTCGAATAAGAAACAAAACATCTGGAAATTCAATCGGTATACAAACCAATTTACGGCGTTTCAGTTAGCTTCGTTTTCGCTATCTTTCTTTTTGCTAAAACGATTGCTTAAAATGTATACTTATTGAATTCGGGTTTCGCATGATTAATTTATCTAAAAGAGTAGATGTTTTACTGAACGGTTTAACAATTTTGAATTTCAAAGCTAATGCTGTTATCTTTATTGCCGTAAGGACTTTCATATGCCAATCTGGACGTTTTATTTAAGAGATGTAATTTGTTATCTTAGTTTTTATTTATTTATATTTCCTTTCTCGTTGTGTTTGTTCTGTGCTTCTTCTGGTCAACATTGTATAAATTAATTCACGTGAGCCCCCACGATGAGCTTAGAGCTCTTGGGGCAAACGAAAGCCCAAATATTGTTAAAAAAAAAAATATATGATAGCGAAAATTATCAAGACCTCGGTCTGCCTTATCAGCCTCAGCCTTCGGCTTAGGCAGATAACACAGACCTCTGTCTTGATAATTTTCGTTAGTTTATACCACACAAGTGAATATTAGTTTTTGCGCGCTCTGATTGGCTACTCCAGAGGTGAATATCCTTTGCTCCACCACTATTCACCTCCACTTCGGTGAATCACTATCATGCTCAACCTCATCCAATAATTGTTTGTTGTCGTTGACACTGATTGGCTGAAATCACAGTAAGTTGGAATGCTTTGTGTTTGTTCCACATTGTGATTGGTTCTAGTTCTCTAAAGGTGAAGTAATACGAGCAACACTTTCTTGCAACTTATCTCGCAACAATGTTACATTGCGAGTTGAAGCGCGATGTTGCACGTATTACTACCCACTCGAGCAACTTGCCACGCAACAAATTAAATTTCCATGTTGCAAGTTGCAGCAACATGTTGCAGAAAGTAGAAGTGACTTCTACTTTTTGCAACAAATTTTGGTTTTGTTGCTAGTATTACCACCTGGTGCTGCAACTTGTCGAGCAACAACGGCCGCCATCTCGTTTCAACAGACAATTAGTCAATCACCAGATTCAGATTCATTCATGCTTACCGGAACTCCTAACACGAAAATGTGTCGCATGACAAGTTGCTCGAGTGGGTGGTAGTACGTGCAAATCGCGTTTTAACTCACAATGTAACATTGTTGCGAGATAAGTTGCAAGAAATTGTTGCCCGTATTACTCGAGCTTGAAGCCCGGTTCAAACGTCGAATTTCTGGCGTGTAGAATGCAATTGAGCCAGCACAAAATATTTATTTTATTTTCTGTCAGATGGACAAAAACGAGGTGATCGCGCGAGGTGATCGCTGCTTCGCTCGGAAGTGAATATGAAATCATATTCACTGTTTGAGTAGCCAATCAGAGCGCTCGAAAACTGATATTCACTGGTGTGGTATATACTAATCGACTATAATTAGGCGGCTTATTTTGATCTAATTGAAACAAAGGACAATCGACTATAATTAGACGGCTTCTTTTGATCTATTTACATTCGACACGGTTGAAATTCGACGTTTGAACCGGGCTTAGGTGAGGGTCCTGAAGGGTAAAATGGGAGCTGGGATTTGCCTCTTTTTGGGCTGGGAAAATGGGATCCGTGCACTGGGACTGGGATTTTACCACTGGGAATGGGACAAACACTTTGGAAAATGGGAATGGGATTTCTCTTCTTTGTGAGACTTGCTAGTCTCCGACTCTATAATTTCACACAAATACTCGAATTAGCCCTCTTTGATGACACAAATACTCGAATTAGCCCACTTTGATGACACAAATACTCGAATTAGCCCACTTTGATGACTGGGATTTGGACCAAAATTGGGCTGGGAACTGGGATTTAGGACCCCCCTTCAGGACCCTCTTAGGTGTCGCCGGCAGTAGTCGCGCAGTAAAAGCAGTATTATGTTCAGCCACTCGAATCTTTGCCGTTATTTTTTTTTTAATCTCAAATTTTCACCAGTATTGCTGATTTGCAATCAATCCCCAGAGATTCAAATAACAAAGACGTAGCGGCCATGTTGGTTGAATCAAACAAAGACATTTTTTGGTTTCATGGTTGATCGAACGAGGAATCTTTTGTCAACGTCAACCAAGATGGCGGCGAGACGTCACGTGCAACCCAGCAATACCAGGAAAGCATACTCTTCTAATCTGAGTAGTTATTTTTGTCATTCGTCATTTTTCTTAATACGCCAGTCAGCGGAAAATACGATCTCTAGATATGCGAGTTGTTTTAAAATAAATGACTGGAATAGTTTGCCTTTAGAGCTGCGAAATTCAAATTCGCTGGCGGTTTTTAAAGATAAGTTTATAGTTAAAGAGATTTTATGAATGACATATGTCCACATTTTTGTGTACGCATTGCCTTATAATTAATTGTATAATAGTATTATTCTTATTATAGTCTTCATCGCCGATCGATTTTAACTTTTTATAACAACAACAACAATTTTTTAACAACAACAACAATTTATTTCACAACAAAATCATACGTTTTACAACAATACACTAACCCGCAAATAGCAAAGCTAATCGAGGCGGGTTAGGTGGAACATACCGAAATTAAAAGCTAACTGAATAAAGGAAGAAAGAAAGTATGAATAATTTGATAACAAAAACAATGTACAAGTATCGTTACTATAAATTTAAGGTGTATAGTTAGGTAATGGATGATTATAATCTATTTAATATGATTCTAATTTTAGACTTTTATATATATTGTTTTTATTTGTAAAATATTTTGTTTGAGGGCCCCATTAAAAAACTCTTCGGAGACATGGGCTCCCTGGTAAAATATCATTATTATTATATAAAATTATTATATAGATATTACCACTAATAAGCCTAATCGCATCTCTGATAATTTATCTAATAGTGAACGCAAAAGCATTCACCGACTTAAACAACGACAAGACATCGTCATCAAACCCGCAGACAAGGGGTCTGGTACGGTAGTAATGGACAGGACATGGTACATAGACGAATGTAATCGAAAACTTGATAACTGTAAATTTTACAAACAACTTGACACTGACATTACTAATAACATACAAACACGTATCACATTTTATGTTCAACGTATGCTTAACGACAAAATTATCGATGACAAAACCAAACAGTACCTTATACATACTGACGTGAAACCTGGACGATTTTACATACTGCCCAAAATACACAAACCTGGCAATCCTGGTCGTGCCATAGTTTCATCTAATAGCCATCCCACAGAACGCATCTCTGAATTTGTTGATCATCAGCTTAAACCTTTAGTATCTTCTCTTTCTTCTTACGTTAAAGACACTAACGATTTCCTTAACAAACTACGCAAACTTGCTAAACCTCCAGCTAACGCTATACTTGTCACTCTTGACGTTTCTTCATTGTATACTGACATACCTCACAATGACGGTATTGATGCTGTCATCACTTTCTTCAAAGTCGTAACAACAAAATGACATTCCCACTGAAACGCTTTGTGATTTAATACGCATGATCCTTACTAAAGTATGAATAACTTTTAATTTAATAATAAACACTATCTCCAGATCCACGGCACAGCTATGGGAACCCGTATGCATGGCTCCCTCTTTTGCTAATTTCTTCCTTGGTAATTTTGAAACTAAAGCTCTTTCTAAAGCCCCTTATATACCAACAACACACTTGGTTGAGATATATCGACGATATTTTTATGATATGGACGGAGGGCCAAGATCGTTTAAAAATATTCATCGATTATCTCAATGCTCTTCGTCCCACCATTAAATTCACTTCTTCCTATAGTTTCACAGACATTTCATTTCTCGACGTTACAGTCATCCTGAAAGACGGTAGCATCGAAACAGATCTCTACACCAAACCTACTGATAAACACCAACACCTACTCTACTCGTCTTGCCATCCCTTACATACTAAAAAGGCTATCCCTTTTAGCTTAGCACTCCGCATTCGTCGCATTTGTTCCACTGACGAAACATTCAAGTTTCGAACTAATGAATTAAAATCTTACCTCTTAAAACGAGGTTATAAGCTTCCTTTCCTCGATTTACAAATACAACGTGCTGCTAATGTTCCTCGTAACGATGCTTTACAGACTAAAGTTGCACAAGATTCTAGTCGTGTTCCTTTCGTCATCACATATAATCCCGCACTGCCAAATATTTCATCATTGATTCGTAAAAATTCTCCCATACTATTTTCTTCTAATCGCTGTAAAGACGTTTTTAGAAACCTACCTCTCGTCGGTCACCGCCGTTGTCCTAACCTTCGTGACACACTTGTGAAATCGC
The DNA here is from genome assembly GCA_030867875.1 of Actinernus sp. WN-2022. Lineage (NCBI taxonomy): Eukaryota > Metazoa > Cnidaria > Anthozoa > Actiniaria > Actinernidae > Actinernus > Actinernus sp. WN-2022. The sequence goes on along the minus strand of JAOWCC010000577.1, from coordinate 45,989,091 downwards.
AACTACGTAATATATCTAACAAACCTGCTCTTCCATCTGGCTCTTTTCGTTGTGGTAAAAACTGTGCCACTTGTCCTTACATTCACCATGGCCTTACACGATACACATTTTCTTCCACCGGGGAAACCCGTTTCATTAAGTCACACATTACTTGTAACACCAGAAACGTCATTTACATGGTACAATGCAATCGCTGCCACTTACAATACATCGGAGAAACTAAACGACGACTTAAAGACCGATTTAATGAACACAGACGAGCAGTTGACAAGTTAATATTAAATCTACACCCACCACAGTCTCTGAACATTTCCTTTCCTGCTCTAACCACTCTAACACTGACATGCAACTTATTCCCTTAGTAATAATTTACTCTCCACGAGACTCTATTCGTAAAGCCAGAGAGTCATTCCTTATCGACTTAACTAAAACTCTTGAACCACTCGGAATGAATAAGCGTGATGAAACTTAATATGTTTTTTTTCGCGGGTTATTCGATTTACGTCATTTCCTTTTTCCTCTCATATGTTGTGTAAAAACTTTTCATATTTTTACTTAGCATTGTGAAATATTATTCATTTGTAAGATCTAGTGACCTGAAGAAGGCTGGTTTGGCCAGCCGAAATATTGTTAAATTATCAATATATACGTTGTTTGATCAGCTTTTCTGTAGTCCTTGGACTTCTTCATCTATAAATCACCATTATGAATTGGCCCAGTATGATTGGTTAACCATACAGTGCGCTGGGCCATGCAGACTCGTGTGATTGGATAAGTTAAGGTATGTCAGGAGCCGGCATTACTAGTAATGGGCTCCTGGGTATGTGTAAAATATGCTTTTCACTTTTATTAGTTTAGTTCTTGATTGTTTCCATCAACAAACCTCAGCGCAAGGGCATTGAACTAAAAAGGCATACACGATACGTGCTTTGGTGCTTTACTGACACGGGCTATTTGACATACTAAGCCGGCACTGCCTTATATCCTGTGCCGCACAAATTCATTAAATTTTCTCGTGTAAAACCAAATCCCTTTGTTTATACATAGATTTCTCTCATTTTAGTTCTAATTAAGTTTGTGACTCGTGTTTGCTCTTTTACTATTAACTTTGTGTATTGCCTTGCAGCTATTCTTGTAGTCTGTCACGAGGTGTTAGGAATCATAATCCAGCACGGATCCGCTCGACTACTACACTCACTTGTTTTTCATGTCTCACTTGCATGATCAACAATGCGCAAGTCGAACTCAGGTACATTAAGGCCTGGGTCTCAATCTTTTCCAAAATGGTCGCCACAAATCAAGAGGGGGTGGTCTATCTCTTCGTGCTTGTAAGTTGTTTTCATGGCACTTTGACAGACTCGATAAAGGTACGAGGCGAACAATTTCTAGTTACAGTTTCCATGGAAACATGTAATGTGACCTTTGAACTTTAATTTAAGGAAATTTGATAAAAACCTAGAGGAGGAAGGTAGAGAGTTTTAATGTGGCGGGTATTTTTCTGTAATTCATTCAGGGTTAGTGCATACTTTCTTGGTCCAACTAGAACGGTTGGAAATTTTAAGAGGAAGGCCGATTAAGGTAAATGTGAAATTTGATACCCTCAAGTTTCAACGAATTTAACACACTTTTCCACGATTTCTAGTTGGACTGAAAAACTACATGGTAAACTGCATTAGTTCCACCGGTTTTAATTATGACCTTTGTGCGCTCTACTTTCCTCCCGAAGCCTTCTATCATATTCTCTTCAAAATGAGATCAAAGATCACAGGGTCCGTCGCTATGGCAACCATCTTTGCCAGAACGTTAAAATGTGGACTCTACATGAGACAAAGTAAACTCAATCTTATCGGGTACAACCAAACGAAAGTAGACCACCCGTTTACTTCTAAGGGGTGTGGTCATTCTTGACCCAGGCCTTAATATACCTGAGAACCCAACCATTATCACTCAGGGCCGTAGCGCCCTTAGAGGCCGGGGGGGCTCGTGCCCCCCCAAATGTTTTCAAAAACAAACAAACAAGGTACCTGGCCCCCTCGGAAACCCAGGGGTTAGGTTGCGAAATGACTTTGTGCCCCCCCAGGTTTTCAGGGCATGCTACGGCCCTGTCACTGCACGCTAAAGCTTGACACTCAGCTCATAGAACTGCTCCGGCCACAACCATTTCCAAGGTACGTTACCAAGCCTAGTAATGGCTACTGTAATTGGTTCTAATGTGTGTTCCCTTTATCGTTGTTACTAGTGCCCTAGATACCAGAGGTTCTGCCTCTCTATAAAGCCAAAATCATGGCGCGAAGCACCGCCAGCGAGGAGCCCATTTGAAACCCGAGACAGGCTCTGGCACCCGCCCAGAGTACTATACTGCAATCAGAATGATCGGTTAGACTTCACTGTTCTGTATGTCGTATCCTATTGGACTTCACTGATAAAGAATCCCATTGTTTTAGGCCTAGGGTTTGTATTGTTTTAGGGGTAGGCTATTGTTTGGGTAACCAAACGGTGAAGTCTGCCCCGCAATGATGCACGAAAGCTAGTGAAGGGGACTGTATGGCATGGATTGATTCAGTCTTTCTTGGGCACTGAATGCTAGCGAATGAAGAGGCACAGTTACTCTATCGTGGTCAATAGTTGGGGTATTAAAGTCTATTTTAACCAAGTAGTGTGCATTTTCACTCTATGGCCAAGCAATATTTATCAAAGTATTTGTGCACGAGTTTGCACATATTCAATCAAATAAACATTTGGAACTTTCTGGTTCAATCGGCTACATTTTTCCTGGTTGGGGTATATTTTTTTCTTTGAATACAGTTACGTCATGTTTAAAGCATTACAGTGTTTAAAGTGAATAACAATTGTTTTTCTCATTCTGATTAGTGCCTTTTTTAAACCGCAAGCGGCTACTTTTATATGCTAAGTTCGTATCGATTATTCTAGTAATGAGTGTGTACTGCTGGTTTAATTCATTGCCAGCTCCGTAATCAACCTCAATTAGCCGCACGCGTTCTTCTGCGTGGTGTATAGTCAGTGCTAAATACAGAGTAACATTTGAAGTTGTGAAAAATAAATCATACTCACACGTGACACGCTTCCTCTTGCATCTTGCTAGGCCTCCTTTCCTCCTACACACTCTCAGTAAATACCGATAGAGTCAGTTTTACTTTTCATTTGTATACAAGTGTAATCATACTATACTAAGATCGAGAACATTAAGGACTCGGAGTAACACCATTATTCTGATCGCCATTTGAAGTCATAATTCGTTACCGGTGTGCATACAGGACACTCGGGTTTGGCCTGTAAGGCATGAGACTCAAGCGGTGTTAAAGTTTCGACGCCTTATCGTTTCCCGCGGATATCAACCATCTCCACGACAGCTGGATCCTCGAGCACTCCTAGATCCTCGTACATAAGCCGCGGAAGGGTGCAATATTTTTTTATTTTAGATATCAATTCTAAATCAAGTGAATAGTAGAATGGTACAATATATCTTGCTTTGAATGCTGTGCTGCTGAGTTAAGGAGGTTTTAATATCCAAAATGCTAATTACACGACGTCAGGGGAGGTATCTGCAATCACTTCTTAGTGGTTGTGAATGGGCGTTTCTACTGATATAGGAAAACAAATTTCTAACATCATTTTATTTCAACCATGGGTATAACACTGATAATTTGAAAAAAATGTTTAATTGTAACAAAACATTTTGTATAATAATTGATGCCTCCCCTGACGTCATGTAATTAGCATTTTGGATATTAAAACCTCCTTAACTCAGCGGCACAGCATTCGAATCAAAATATATTGTACCATTCTATACTATTCACTTGATGTAGAATTGATATCTAAAATAAAAAAATAAGGTTCATAGGCACTTTAAGAGCTTCCGCAATTCTCAACCTGAAATGAAAAACAAAATGTAAATCAGTAGTTGTATAAACGGCGATGTATTCGGCACCCGCTTGTATGTCAAAACGGATTAAGTAATTGCTTCTTCAGTGGCTTAATCTTTCACACTCACATAATTTTGCGTTTTGGAATACTTTAATTGATCGACAGGAGTTGAGTACTTCAGTTTGGAGTGATTGTCAAATACCTGGCTTAGGAGTAGCATCTTTCAAACGCCCTTTCAGTTGTCAGAGGCGCCCGGAGTCATTCTAAATCCCCCTTAATCTCTATGGCAATTTGCTCATTTTTATGTTTGCCCAAAAGCACGTTTGCTTAAGTCCACCAGCTAATTTTAGCATTTTAATAGGTTACCGGTCCGATATCTGAATTTCTAAAGAAAACTTTTAGGCCGTAAATAGAAGGTTTAATCTCTGTAACAACAGGACGAGAAATTTTACGAGACGAGAAGCTTAACAAAAGCGGTTAGCACGAATCTTCCATAAGTTGACAGTCAGCTCCGCGAACTTCATTTTGAACACGTGCCATAAATTGTACTTTGCTAAAATACAATTAAACATCACAATTTGTGGTTATAAAACTGGCGATTTTTTTGGATAAAGAAGGCGAGAAAGGCTCTCGTTTTACCCGGCTAATGTATGGAAAGGTTTTATAAAAATACATCAGTTCAGAGCTTTCATTTATGCAAAAGACGCGAAACACATCCCACGTGAAGAAACTTTGCTCAAGAATTAATCAGCCCTTTGAAGTTAAAGAAGCTGCCCTTCAACGCAAGAATAATTTGCAGTTGAAATACTGATCGTTTCGAGCCCTTAGAAAATGAAACTAGTTAATGTTTCATCAGCATACTTATATATCATATGAATTAATGAGTGAATTTAATTATTATTCAGTAATAATCACCAATCAGCTTGCGATTGCCGACAAATAGATGTGTCAGCATTAAGACTTGGGATCACGTTTAAAAAAAGATGACCACTTCCCTCATTTGCTAGGATCGCAGTAGTACTCATTAGTATAACTTGTTTACAATACCAAGCCATTCTTTAGCCAAGAAATCTAAGACTGAGTACTGTTAAATGTTTACTTCTGACTGATTTAGGCGTCACACAAACTACCACTGAGGAAAACACTGACTGACTGATGGAGAGACGGCGAAAATTTAGCATACAAGAGCATCCTTACGCTCGACAAAGAGTCTTAGCGGACATCAAGGAAAAGGAGGAACAGAAAGGCACTGAGGAGTCTACACCAGAGGAAGATGAAGATATCATATTTTCAGAAGAAGAGAGAAAGACGGTCTCTGAAATCCCATTCCTGCATCGAGTCGCCGGAGAGGGGAACCTTGAACTTTTGGCGCAGTTGATAGAAAATGGAACAGATATAAATGTCAGAGACCAAGATGGATGGCCACCTCTACATACTGCGATTCAGTCAGGGAAAACGGATTGTGCTGCCTTGTTAATCAAGTACGGAGCAGGAGATGTGTATTTTGAGAGGCAGAAAGAACAGTACATGAAGAGACTGCAGAAGTGTAAGAAAACGAGGCGGAAATCGCACTGCATGTAGTGTGTGGCTCGATATCAATGCCAGAGGGATTTATGTTTGTTAAAGGTTAAACACATTCTAGCGTTGGAAATTACTTTTTACTGTGATATAAAAAGGTCGTTAAGAGAAGCGGGGTTTATAGAAGAGCCGAGTTCATAGAGAACCACTGTTGTCCTCCACTGTCACCAAGCCATTCTTACTTCCACATAGACGTATCAGGGCATTATCAAAACAAAGTATGAGGAAATTTTGGCTAGAGCCATCTAATGAAGTTTTATTCAGTTGCTAAACGTCCGCCAAGGATTCGACCTCGATCATTCAATACGTTTACAGTTAATTCTTGCGCCTGTCAAACTAATATTGAATAAAATTCCTTCATACGAGACAAGAAAACCATTTGGGGCTTGAAAACCCTTCACATATTTACAGACTTCACTTGAAAAGCAAAGCAATTGAAACTTCTAGAGCACGTTTGAAAATATTTATATACATTTATATACACAGGAGAGTTTCTGGGACGGTACCATGCAGTGTATGTTCGTATACGTACTATCATAAATGATAAGGCTAAAGACAACCTCAAAGGATCGAAAGAATCCCCGGAAAGAATATAGATTGGTGAATTAATTACTCATTAATCAGCCAGGAACCAGTTCTGAAGTGTTCCTGGCATCATACCAGCCTCGCTGTATGCTAGCGTTAATGTTGTAACGCATTTGTACTTTAATTATTTATAGTTATTTACAACCCCATATGGCCAATTAGCAAAACAACTTTTGTTCCAAGCTGAACCTGAAGAAGGCGAACATTGAAACGTGTTCAAATTGACAAATATAATTATTGTTAATTTATGGACTGATATGGGACCCTGATCGATATGTTTTAGAAACAAACAATTAGCTGTACATGCCTAGCCAAATTAAACTATATTTTCGAGCGGATTCTACGACTCATGGTATAATTAAACAGTCCAGCTTTTTGAAAACCATGTTTATTGTTTACTGTTGTCAGACTGGGGGGTCATTGTAATCAATAGAGGGTGGGCAGTAACAAAACATTAAAGATTAAGAATCCGCCAAGCACTAAAGGATTAGTAAGCCTGCATGGATTAGCAATTTGAACGATTCTTTTGATTAGTTTAAGAGGTGCCGGGGCGTGCATGCCCGTGGGAGGCTTTTATTTGTACATGTGTTGTCGACTGAAGAAGCCAGCTGATTACGTCATCAAAGCATTGGCGCTAGTCTTTTACCCCAAAAAACATGTAACATTCCGAGGTTTTAACTCAGTCTATAACTTAGGGCTGAACTCTTACACCGGAAACTGATTAAAAATTATTTGGTTTAATAAAATTAGTAGCAGTTTAGCAGTTTAGCCTGCTTGCAAGGCGGTGGATAGTTGTTTTTTTTCGCGGAAAAAACCCGGCCGCCATGTTGGACGCGTCGCTTCGTCACTCATCCAAAGCGTCAATCCAACAGCGCGTCCAACATGGCGGCCGGTTTCGCGATACTGGAGTTTTCTCCGCGAAAAAAAAACTATCCACCGCCTTGCAAGTAGCCTATGTTTATATTTTCTCATGAGTAGCCTGAAATACAGCCGCCTTCTCAGCTCGTTCCAGGGTTCACTCCCCGAGAGAGCCGCCGCCAGTATAAATCATGGCCGGTAATGCTGTTCAGTGACGTCACAGTGATTTCTATAATTATATGCATTCATTTCACGCTAAATATTTTGGATCCCTGTTTGAAATTATCGTACATTGTTTCGTGTGGAAAAGCTGTTTATTCTATAAATTACAGTGTTTTACAAGGATTTCCAGCACTGAGAAATATCGTATCTGACTCGCACACGTAAACATACGATAATTTTACGTGTGTGGATATCACCTTTCAGCCAATCAGCGATTTCCACGTCACTCGCTTACCCATGCTACGAACAACCGGGCCCAGGTCCAAGTTTTGTTTATAAAATGAATAAAATAATACATGGACGCTTGGAGATATGGAATTTATATTCTCGTGTTCAACTCGACTCTAACTAGTTCGCTGCGCTCACTCGAAAGATATCGAGTTTAACACGAGAAGCTAAAAGATAAATTCCATATCTCCGCGCGCCATGTAGTATTCTCTATATCTACATCAAGAGAAATCACTTCTAGAGCCGTTTTATCAAGGAGAAATGTTTTGTAAACTCGCCTTCGGGTTATGCCGCCAGTTCTTAATTAAATGGCTCCACTCGTTGCGAGTGAACTTGTGAAAATATCACCATCACGCCGCGTACAGTCTGTTTGGCCAGGGGAGCATGCATTCATTGTGGTTTATATCTCTTCACTAATTGCACTGATGAAGGATGAAGTCGCCTTCCTCGAAACCCTAAACACCCCAGCAGCGTGTCAGTTACAGCTGATAAGGAGGAAACGGCTCGATCGAATCAAGAAAATCAAAGCGGGCGAGTTTTGCAGTTGATGTTTCGTGTTGTTTACGCTTCGCCTGAAGTATTGATTCAGATGGTTCATAACTCTGAATTAGAATCGGGCAAAGCGTGAGCAACACGAAAATCCAACTGCGAAACTCGCCCGCTTCGATTTTCTTTAATAGAACCGTCTCCTCCTAATTAGTTGTAGTTGACACTCTGCTGGGATGTTTAGGGTTTCGAGGAAGGCCACTTGATCCTTTATCATGAGTGCAATTTATAGTGAAGAGCAATTAATGAAGAGATATAAACTACAATAAATGCTCTCCGGGACACACAGATTGTACGCGGCCTAATGGCGATATATAGTTTCACAAGTTCACTCGCAACGAGTGGAGCCATTCGAAAAATCAAGGACTTTCCATAACCCGTGGGCAAGTTTACAAAACATTGGCTCCTTGATAAAACTCTAGAAGCGATTTCTCTTGATGTGGATATCTCAAACAGGGTTTTGCAAATCACACATGCTGTCTTTGATCCAATATATTTAGCGTTAAATGTGCACATAATTATAGAATTGACTAATCAAGAATTTGGGGTAGTGACGTCACTGGACAGCATTACCGGCTAATGATTCAGATGTCTCTCTTGGGGAGTGGACCCTCGAACGAGCTCAGGGCCCGGTTCCTGAAAGCCCGATTAGCGCTAATCCTGGATTAACTCTCAACAAAACATATTAGTTGTCATGGTAATTAACTCTGGATTAGCGCTAATCTGGCTTTCAGGAACCGGGCCCAGAACGGTAGATGACATGATCGCTCGCGCAACATTGATCGTGATAGCGCGCTTGAATGACTTTCCCGAAAATGTTCCTTGTCTTCTTGGCCCTGCTCGCTTCACTCTTTTTAGTTTGTTGTAAAAAAAACTAATTTACGATAGTTTACGGTGGTATATGCCATCTTATTCACCATGTTTGTTGTGTGTATTTCATGAGGCGCTAGCCGAGTAAATCCACAACAATTTTGACAATGCGATCACGCAAAACATAGTAAATAAGAGGACATAGAGCGGATTTCAATTAAGTGTCGGAAGTGTTTTGGTTTTGCGTTTACTAAGCTCTCCTATTGGCTGAGAAAGTAAACCAACCAATCAGAATCCAAAGTAAAACCAAACGCAAATTCGTTTTGGTTTTGCTTTGCTTTGTCGTTGGCTCACAGGGAAGCCATTTATGAGTTACTTGTGATTACTCGCTCCTATCGGATTGGCTGGCCGTGGGTAGTTTGCGTTTGGTTTTACTACACTCAATTGAAAACCGCTCTATACCATCGTAAATGTGTTCAATCGCTTACAACTTTCCATGTAAACTGTATGCGATGTGTTAAATTTCAAAGCGTACTACGAATTTTACAGCAAATAAAAAAGTCAGTTTCTCTTTTTACCCTTTTCTCTCCTTTATTACAAGGTCTGATCCACACAACACTTTACAAGAAAATATGTTCTCAGGTCAGTAATGTTTAAAAGCTAATAACGAAATTTGTTGTAACCGAAAATGAAAAATCAAAACAATGTCGATGGTTTTACTGAATAAATTATATATATGGAGCTTACAAGCTAAGTCCACTTTTCCATAATAGTAGATGGTACACTTAAAATATCTTACACCTGATGTAAGGTAACGTTTTATTATAAGAATAGGAAGAGAGTATCTATCATGAAGGTCCTTCAGGGGGTGTTATTCATGGGAGGGGGGTGGGGAATTATACACAAAGAGTTACTGGCACGGAGTATTGTGGAACAGCCAACACTAATTCTTTTTTGCTATATATAGCAATTTACGAGTGGCAATTAACCGTTTAGTTTAAAATAACAAACCATAAAACAGAACTACCGTAGCCATGTACATAACAGAGTACCCATGAAGCTAGGGAGTCTATCAACAGGGGATAATTATACATGGGGTGTTGTGGGAGTGGAATTGGAGGGATTATACAGGGGGACTATATACACGGGATTCTACGGTATTTGAATATGTACATCTTAGCTTATGCACCTCGTTACAATCTATTCCTCGCGCGGGAATAGACCTGGTAACATTAGTGTTGTTGAAGTTCATTTAGCATCAGGACATTCTTATCAGTTTCTATCATGCTGCTTCGTTGCGTTTCACTGGCTAAAAGGAAAGCAGCATTGTTCTTGGTCGCAATATCTCCTTTCAAAACAGATTGCAAAAAAGAAATCGTAAGGCGATCAATTACTGGATGTATGTGAAAGTGTGTGGACTTTGTTGTAAGTTTTTCAGTTACGGTAATGTCCTCAACTACTGCACAATCCGATAAACGTAGTTCGTGCTGGCCATCCCAATGCACTTCTTAGATCCAGGCTCACACGGATGAAAGCCAGGTCCAATACATGACTTGGATGGCCCGTTTCTGTTGTAAGTTTTCATGCCGTTCTGACCCGTCCAACATTCACCTGAAACATGGAGAAAAGGAAAGAGGTTGGAGGCAATACGACTTTCGGGCTCTGTATGGCCGGAAATGTACCGACCGACCGGCAAAGCTGAGAGCTGCAATACTGTATGTACGAAGGTTGCTCTACATCTAGCCTGCGAAGCGGCGTAAAAGGCGAAGCAGAGGGAAAGACGGGAAGAAGGGAAGGAGGGGAGAAGACGGGAAGATCGGGGAGAGGAAGAAGGGGGCGGCCGCTTCGCAGGCTACTGTTAAAGGGGCACTGTCAATCGAATTGTAGCGTGCAGCCGCTGATCACCCTCAAAAATCGGGAGAGCGTCTGTGAGTTACGTTCGTTAATCGTGTTCCGAGTAAATTATGCACATAAATTACCATGTTCAATTACCCGTATCGCATCACTGCGCGAGTTCGAATATAAACTCCGGGTAGGATTTCAACTCAAAATAATCCCTTCTCGGAAAAAAACCCAAGCAAAGTGCTTGTGAAATTGTTCCGGAAAATGGAACGGAAAACTCGTCTTTGACTTCAAGAACTTGAAACTGAACATGCCTATTTACAAGATCCGTTAATTTAGGCGCCGAGTATGTGAATGTCCTCATATGCTTTTCAAACGTTTTCGATAGATGATGACAACTACTAAAGTGGATTCTGTGAATCGATTTTAAGCTGCTCTAAATTTCTCTTAAAAGAAAGTATTTTTCATTCACTCTCATCTTTGCCATTCTTCACTGATCAAAATAGTCTCAACTTTCTCCAGTACACCTGGCGGAAAGCACACTCTGCTAATGTGAGCAGCTATTATCTCTTTCGTCAGGAGAAACTTTACCATTTAAATGGTCTTGCCAGTGTCCCTTTAAAACTACTATATCAGTTATGGATTCCACATGCAGAAGCTCATGTGTTTATAGACATCATTCATAATGGCCGCCTCCTAATTTGCATAATTTGGAAGATAAATCTGTAGCGGGAAACGAATGCTATCACATGAAAGATCACATTAAAACTATTAATTGTTTTGAGTTTTAGAGATATGTGGAGAATTGCTGTTGAGTTATAAGCATTTCAAATGCAGGGGAAACGCAAGCGAGGCTATATATATGTCTCCAACCATTACTTGCGTAGAAATAACATTTGTTTTAAAGGTATTGAAAGTGCAAAAAATAGAGACTATAGAGTGTACAGATTTTTCGCGTTTTACCCTTCATCCGGCAGTGGACTTTTGTAGTTATTGAATACAGAAGAGGACTTCACGTTCGATCTTTTATCTTCATCACTAGTGTAACAAAGTTAAAGTGCCTATCACCCTTTTGCAATTTTGATAGCTTGTGAACCTCCGAAACGTTTTGAGTACTTCTGTGTAGAAAGTTTTGGTTTAAAGTGAATACTTTATGTTCTACGTTTGTTTGAAATCGTGTAAATGTGAGCTTTCCTGACCCATGACCGCGTAAGTAAAAGCCTGGGTCGAAACCTGGGTAGACGTCATCTCATTAATGCATTATTCTCCATGGCGCCTTTTTATCACAACAACATCGATGCATAGAAAATATACACAGTTTTTGAGTTGTTAGTAAAGAAAAAAGTAATTTTAGTCTTCAAATGATTGCAAAGCCGAATTAATTATATGACGTCAAGATGACGTCTAGCCAGGTTTCGACCCAGGCTTTTACTTACGCGGTCATGGGTCAGGAAAGCTCACATTTACACGATTTCAAACAAACGTGGAACATAAAGTATCACTTTAAACCAAAACGTTCTTCACAGAAGTACTCAAAACTTTTCGAAGGTTCATAAGCTATCACAATTGCAAAAGGGTGATAGGCACTTTAAGTAGCTTTGACACTAAAAGTCAATTCCACTCTTCACACATACCATAAAACTGTACACCAAAGACATCCCTCTTGAGCTCCTTAGCTTTCTGAGCACATCTACAAACGAATCCGGGTACATATATGTCCCAGTTATGCCAATCGATAAGACGACCGTTAAAGAATGAGCTCGAGGGATCTCTCTCGTTTAGAATCAAGTCCGGGAGGGGCCTGGGAGGGATCATGTCGTCATGGACACATCCAACGACCTCGAATTTGACATCACAACCTAAACATTGGGAGAGATATTATAAGGTATATATTTACTCATGCTGTATATTGAGGAAATAAAGAAGGGGGAGTCCAGTTGTTAGATAGACAGTAAAACAGTTCCTTTCATATCGCGAAAATCAGTCGAGAAACAGCCTGAGGGTTACAAGCACGGTCAGAAGAATGAAAACAGCCCGAGGACTACAAGCACGGTCAGAAGAATAAAAACAACGAGAGGGCTACAAGCACGGTCAGAAGAATGAAAACAGCCTGAGGGCTACAAGCACGGTTAGAATAATGAAAACAGGAAGAGGGCTACAAGCACGGTTAGCGGTAAGAATGAAAACAGCCTGAGGGCTACAAGCACGATCAGAAGAATGAAAACAGCGAGAGGGCTACAAACACGGTCAGAAGAATGAAAACAGCGAGATGGCTACAAGCACGGTTAGAAGAATGAAAACAGCGAGAGGGCTACAAACACGGTCAGAAGAATGAAAACAGCGAGAGGGCTACAAACACGGTCAGAAGAATGAAAACAGCGAGATGGCTACAAGCACGGTTAGAAGAATGAAAACAGCGAGATGGCTACAAACACGGTCAGAAGAATGAAAACAGCGAGAGGGCTACAAACACGGTCAGAAGAATGAAAACAGCGAGAGGGCTACAAACACGGTCAGAAGAATGAAAACAGCGAGATGGCTACAAGCACGGTCAGAAGAATGAAAACAGCGAGATGGCTACAAACACGGTCAGAAGAATGAAAACAGCGAGAGGGCTACAAACACGGTCAGAAGAATAAAAACAACGAGGGCTACAAACACGGTCAGAAGAATGAAAACAGCGAGAGGGCTACAAACACGGTCAAAAGAATGAAAACAGCGAGAGGGCTACAAGAACCGTTAGAAGAATGAAAACAGCGAGATGGCTACAAGCACCGTTAGAAGAATGAAAACAGCGAGAGGGCTACAAGCACGGTTAGAAAAATGAAAACAGCGAGAGGGCTACAAGCACGGTCAGAAGAATGAAAACAGCGAGATGGCTCCTAATGGCAGGAATCGCTCAACAGATTTGAAACCCAATCAAACCCTAACCCGAACCATAAAACTTACCCTATAACCACTTTAAAAACAAAGGTAAACGACGAGGTTCCAGGGTTCACAGGTAAACAGAAGAGAACAAGGTAGAGGGAGATACAAATACGACGTTTTTATCATAGTGGATTCCGAACCCATAACTTTGTGTCATGAAAGCCAACGTGCATGATAACCACTATTCTAAGCGAACATCCACCCTAACCCTATCCATGCATAACCTTGTATCATCAAAGCCAAGTGCACGTGATAATCACTATACTAAGCGAACATCCACCCTAACCCTAACCCATATCAAAATCATTGCATACTGAAGAGGACAGTTGGTATTGGTCATCATTTTGAAGTAAATGCGATTGTATTTGAGAGAGTCAGATAACAACTTCAGTCGCATTACAAGTTTATAATGTGGCTTACCTGTTGATACCGGAACTATACGAAGGAGAATTCTCTGCGTTCGTTTTGACCTCTCCAAAATCTCTCCTACTGCAGCTCCCGCCATTACAAGAAAAAATTGCACGAAATGGAACTTTAACAGTGATTTTTAGCACTCTTCACTCGAGAAACCTCGATGATCTATACATTGAAACACTGGAGATTTACTTTTCTATCCGAATTCAGCGGTAGAAAGTCAGGTCAGACATGCATATTCAAGCTAAACCCAGTTTTCCTCTGCTTGGTCGTCCATAAACGAGTAAAATATCGCTTCTCTCACGAAAGCAAATTCAAATTTGTTCAATCGAATCGTAATATAATCACTCCAAACAGTTATCAGTTGCAGATTACTGAGATGTCACTTAACTTTGATTTGAAGGTAGACATTTTTCATAAATCGTTTTATTTGTTTTAGAAGGGAAAATCAGTAGCTCCCAAAACCATGTATTTTCGAGTCTGATGACTGGTCCGATACCGGAAGTGAGTCACCGGATATCGATATGTAGGCTTTTGTACGCAATGACTTTGATAACCTTGTGTCATCAAAGCCAACGTGATGTCCACTATACTAAGTGAACATCCACCCTAACCCTAACCCATAACCTTCTGTCATCAAAGTCAATGTAAAACATAAGGATTATTCAATCTTTGACTGATTTTAAAAGTTCCATTAAAACATTTCTTTTTAAGCGCGCATACTATTCATGATGTAATTTTAAATTATTCTTCTGTTTATTAATCTTAATATTTTTATTCGTATGTTTTTATATATAGATATATTTTTAATCTTATCATAGTTAACTACATCAGTGGTTATAGTTTTAATATGTTTTTACAGAATGTAAAGCGCTTTTGGATTTTCGAAGAAACAGCGCTATATAAATCTATTATTATTATTATTATTATTATTATAATGTAATAACCACTATACTACATGTAAGTGAACATCCACCCTAACCCTAACCCATAACCTTCTGTCATCAAATTAGCCAAGGTGATAACCACTATACTACATGTAAGTGAACATCCACCCTAACCCTAACCCTAACCCTAACCCATAACCTTCTGTCATCAAATTAGCCAAGGTGAACATTTACCTTCAAAGTTTGACAAATTCTCAGTATAATGCTTCTCTTAGAGGCCAAGGACAGCTTTGGTATCTGTTAAGTAATTCCTGTCCATAGAAACTCTAGGCGAGTGGGGAGAGACTCATTTTCGCGATATTTAAGGAACTGTTTTACAGTCAAGTTCTATGACACTGTTTCAGTCTCAAAACCTGACGCGATATTTGCTTCTCAACAATTTTTCCTGTTTGCCACCTCCTCGGCAACAATGTCGTTTAGTTTGGCCACTGAATCTTATGCATCAATCAATGATACAACACTGTTATAACAGCCCTTACTAGTAATGTAGTAGATGTAGTTAACAGCCACCTCTCCTGCACAGTGTAGTCCATTGGGTGGACAGTTGTTGAACTTCTTTGTGATGCAGCGTTGTGAATCACCATCACGTTTGTAAGTCCGTTCTCCCTCACCACTCCAGCATTCGCCTAACAAATATCACGTAATAATCACTTTGGTTTATTGTCAGCTCATTTCCTATCCACTATTTAACAATTATCCTGTAAAATCGCGAGGGCCGAGGGCCGAAGGCCCGAGTTGGCTAAAATCAGGCACTATTCCGCAAGATCGAGCAGGATAATTGTTTTATTATGAAAACACTAAATAATAATTGTAATTATATTACTTCTCCTCTATAGTTTTAATCATAAAGCTATACAGCTACAAGTTTCAAGACGTGGGCGAATATATAGGGTCATTCAGTTATTCGTAATGGCATCAAAGTTCACGTTTGAAAATAGTGATAATGGGTGGGCGCGTGGACAAGACGAAAGTTGATTTGCTAGTATTCTAATGACAATATTTTTAAGTGTTGGACTGATGAAAAGCGGTTGTAATGACGCTCGCATATTTGCATTCGTTCTGGCCCAAGACGTACCATGACCAACGCCACTTATAGAGCGGTTTTCGAGTGAGTGTGAATAAAACTAAAACCAAAGTAACTACAGAGCCAATCACGGGAACAAGTAAAAATGCAATGAGCCAATCACGAACAAGTAAAAATGCAATGAGCCAATCACGAACAAGTAAAAATGCAATGAGCCAATCACGAAATGATCGAAGTAATTCGTGATTAGTTTTACTTGAACTAATCACGAGGAAAAATAAACGCAATCTTTAGCTTGATGGACCAAGACAATGTCTGGTTTTAGTTTAGAACTTGATTAGCCGATAATTATAAGACATTTTTTGCAGCTTACAAAGGAATGAAAATGTTCTGCTTACCGTAATGCTGGAGACCAAATATCCTGTACTTGTTATCAAACGACCTCCTGGCACATCTGCAGATCATTCCTTCCAAGTGATCATCCCACCTACGAAAGTCAATCAAGTGTCCATTGAATGCTCGGCTTGTCCTGTCTTCCTCGTTAGCCAGCATGATTGGCAGGGGGCGGGGCTCCGCAAACTTGTCCCTGAAGCATCCCAACTGTGTGTAGCTAACGTCACAACGCTCAACTGAATGACAAAGATTAAGATATCAAAATAATGGCTTTTTGATAGGTAACCGCCTCCCGGATAGCTCAGTGGTTAAGCTCCGGTCTGTTGAGCGGGAGGTCGCGGCCTCAAACCCCGGCCGGACCAACACTCAGGGTCTTAAAATAACTGAGTAGAAGGTGCAGCTGCCTTTGTGAAATAACTGCAAATGGCTAGATCTTCACGTCTTCTCTGGATGTGAATTGGGGCGAGAACTCTGTTTCCATCCCTCGGTCACAAATGATGTTAATTAAACTAAACTAAACCCTCCCCCCTCCCCGAGAGCTAGTTTTTGGCTCGGGCTCAATATTCCCTCGGCCATGCAAAACATCGTATTTTCGGGTTTTACATGTAAGCGTCCTTGTTACAATTCAAAGTAAAATATTGCAGTTTTAGCACCATATAAATGTCTGTCCTTACCAATTCGGTAGACGAAGTTTGTATATTGTTGTCCAACGCAATACTTGTCGTCAAGTTTACACGGTCGGTGATTCTTGCTCACACACCGAGACGACTCGCCATCACGATCGTATGTGCTACTCGCCTCAGGCCCACTCCAGCATTCACCTGCAGCACGAACAAAATGACTAGAAACCCTTTTCAAACATCAGTTATAGGTCAGTACGAGTCAAAAGGAATTTGTTTTCACCTTTAACTTGAAGAGATTGTGTGTTCAAAAATCAGCCAATATGCATTCAACCAAAAGGCTCCTGATTGAACTCAATATTTTGTGAGCGTGTATGCTTTTCTGTTTTAGTCTAGTTATCAGCTTTCCCGGTTTATGCACGTTTGGCGCCTCCGCTTAAAGCTCTCGCCTTCGTTTCTTGCAGATGACGCTTTTCACAATTACGCGACCCGTGGTGTGACTTATCCTGCTGCCACTCAACCCCGCCAGCAAGATTCGAATTGGCTGCTTTGGAACCAAAACCATTCAAATGCCGAAAAATCTACAATTTGTCATTTTTCTCGCTTCGATTCACCGCATTTCAACCAATGAGAATCGAGGTAGAGTATAAAGTCACTGATTGGTGGCTGTCAAAATTCGAAATAATGTCAGTTGTCCCAGCTTGTCACAGGAAGCGAAAATAATCTACAATCGATGGCGGAAAATGACATTATTTTCCTTGTGACAAGAAAAGAGCACAACAGAAACTAAGAGATTTCTGACCGACTCCAATTTTGCGATATTTGGAACCGGCTGGCCTCGCTCTGGTGCCATTGTTACCAGACCTCTTACCGCGCGGGCATGAATAATTAGGTACATGGCATGCACTGTAAAAGTTAAAGTGCCCCTCGACCCCAAAATTGATGTAAAAAATCGAAAAGAGGAGGTATTTGTTTAGTAATTCTGCGAAAAATAAATGAATTCGCGTTAATCCTTGATTTTTCTATGAGCGTTTAAAGACGACAAAATCTCGTGTACAGTGGCGCACGTCCTAATTATGATAATTTAAAAAGCCGCGGGGAGTTATGGGTTTCATGACGTAAGTGAAGGGAGAGCGTTCAGTTCAAATTTACAAAGAGAAGTCAGAGTAGTTGGAAGTAGCTGAATTTCGGGGTTTTAGACACTATTAAAGGCTTTTTCCACGGAGCGATCGCAAACAGAGGCCATATGTTTACTAACTTCTAGTGAACGTCTCCCTTCACATACGTCACTCGTCTCCGGTTTTTGTAACAGGTCTAATGGCGGCGCTTTGTCATCAGAATCGGGTATACAATCGCTCATAAAAAAAATCAAAGATTAACGCAAATTCAAAAATGTTTTCGTACTTTAAGTTTTTAATACTTGATAGAACAGCTCACCAAAGAATTGTAGACTGAATGTCTTGTAACCAGTTCTCTTAGCCAATGAGGCGCAACGGCAAATAAACGCAGGCATGTAAGTATTCCAGTTAATCCAGTCAATGTCGGTGCCATTATATTGTGGCGCATATCTGTCGCGTTCGCTCAGTATGTACAGCGGTAAGGGGCGAGGCGGTCTCATGTTGTCATGGTAACAGCCAATCCGTTCAATCTCGACTGAGCAAGTTGGCTGCCCTGAAAACAAAAACGAAATATAAAGAGAAATTGATTGATTTATATTTAATAGTCCAGTTTCGTATTCGAAAATTACCGCTGAATGCAATGACTACAGACGCATGTACGCAGGGTTAGCCTCATTATTAAGTTAAACATTCGTAAATACACATTAAAAAACAACGCCGGTTAGAACAAAAATAAACTTACTGATTTTGTAGACAAAGTTAGCACCACCTTTCCCCACGCACGACCTGTTCTGGGATACTATACAATGTTTGTATCCATTTCCAATGCACTCGGTAGACAAACCGTCACGATCGAATTCTACTAGGTTCTCAGGTCCACTCCAACACTCGCCTGTCAAACAGAGAAGATTTCCATTTACAGGGGAAGGTTACTATTTTGGCATTCACAACCAACGCCGAATCACTCCCTCCTACATCCTCACCCCTCCCCCCTCCCGACCTATAACACTCTGATTGGGGAACTTAGTCGAGGCCATCGAGTTAATTACATCGGTTCACGTCAGTCTGAAGCCAGGGGGAGGGGAGGAGGGGGGTACTTGTGTCATAAATGGGTACGGTAGGTACGTGGGGCAATGGGTTCCAGAACGGGACCTGGAGTTTACGAGAAAAAGGTATAAAACCGGGATTTCCATGTTTTTGTAAAAACGAACCCGGATCTTCACCCTGATTCATTATTCTGAGTCGTCTGTAACCCTGAAAACTAAATTAGATTCAAACCCAGACCTCTACCGTCGCACATATATATGACGTCATAAACAAGAGTTCCCGGGGGGGGGGGGGGGGGTGTTGGGGGGGGGGGGGGGGGTGTGAAGATAGAACCAGGAGGTATTGAAACGTCGACAAACGTGAGTTCCATCTTTTCATTCTTTCTTTTTTGGGCTCGTAGATCGGTTAATTTTCATTTCAACAAGAATCATTTGTCAACCGTTGTTTCTATCTATCTATCTATCTGTCTGTCTGTCTATCTGTTATTTAAAAACGCTTTGATCTTCGTGTCAAAGTTGATGATGCCTGGCGGTTAGCAGTTGCACTGTCATATAGCGCAATCATAATCATAATGATAATGGTCCCTCCCTTAATAATCCGGAAGAAATGATTATTATTTCATAGATAATTTTTTTTGTTATTGTCCGTCCAAACGAGGTTCGTTCTCAAATCGCTCAGTTCCAGGCTGAACGGACAAAATCTATCATCTCAAACCAACATGGCGGCTGTGCGACAAGGGAGAGACGTGTTGGTTCCTATATATCATGTTGGTTCCTATATATCATGTTGGTTCCTATATATCATGTTGGTTCCTATATATCATGTTGGTTCCTATATATCATGTTGGTTCCTATATATCATGTTGGTTCCTATATATCATGTTGGTTCCTATATATCATGTTGGTTCCTATATATCATGTTGGTTCCTATATATCATGTTGGTTCCTATATATCGTGTTGGTTCCTATATATCGTGTTGGTTCCTATATATCGTGTTGGTTCCTATATATCGTGTTGGTTCCTATATATCGTGTTGGTTCCTATATATCGTGTTGGTTCCTATATATCGTGTTGGTTCCTATATATCGTGTTGGTTCCTATATATCGTGTTGGTTCCTATATATCGTGTTGGTTCCTATATATCGTGTTGGTTCCTATATATCGTGTTGGTTCCTATATATCGTGTTGGTTCCTATATATCGTGTTGGTTCCTATATATCGTGTTGGTTCCTATATATCATGTTGGTTCCTATATATCGTGTTGGTTCCCATATATCATGTTGGTTCCCATATATCATGTTGGTTCCCATATATCATGTTGGTTCCTATATATCATGTTCGGACATATGGAGTGCTACCCTTTGGCAACAATACCATCACGTTGTTGTACTGGATGGCAAAATTAAACATATAACTTCATTTATTTTTGAAAAGGCACTTGTACGAGTTCGGTAGGGTTATTAGCAAAACCTGTTTGTAAGTGCTATTCAGTTTCACCTACAATTGAGTATCGATCTTTCTAAAGCAGCGTTTTTGAAGATTGTTTGCCATCCAGTAGAGCCTTTCACATTGTTTGAACCATCTGGGATTATAATCTAAGCAATCTGGTGTTGCACGAAACAAAAACCCACACCCTTGCATGGCCTAACCATAAAAAATAAAATAAAATGAAGGGACTATAAGGGAAAAGGCACCTTCAACCGAAGATTGAACCGGCAACGATAAACAATGGGCTCCTGGCCTTGTGCATGATGATGTCACACTTTTGTGATCACCACCAAACCTCTCATTGGTACAACATTTCCTCTCAACACCAAAGTGAGGCTTGGTGGTGATGACAAAAGCATGACCTCATCATACATATGGCCTATTATAATAGTAACACCAACCCCACACCGCGGCAAAACGTTACGCGCATGCGTATTTGCTATTTCTTGTCGGCGCGCGGCCGCCCCCAGTTTCCCGCAAAACCTGAAATGAAACAACAGGCACATACCCGTGATTTTAAAATTTCTGCTTAAAAGTGTCCATTGTGAACTGTTTTGTCAAAAAATAAGAAAACTACTTAAAAGCTAAGCCTAAAACTTTAACAGGTTGAAGTTTTCTTAATTTGTAATTCACTGTGAGTTTACTAAGTTATAAAATTATTTACTAAAAAAGTTGAAACCCTCGGTAATTTGTATTTGATAGCAGAGCCTTCGTTCTTTTGGCCAGCGGAGCATACCGTTTTGCCGCGGTGTGCACCAACCCTAACCTTCACCACTACTAACACCAACCCTAACCTTCACCACTACTAACACCAACCCTAACCTTCACCACTACTAACACCAACCCTAACCATTTTAACCCACAATATGCCTTTTCATTGCAGGAAATAGTCACGTGCTGATATATCACTTCACTAACCAATGAATTGAGCTCGTGATACCCATGGGAAAGGCATTACTTGAAACAGTCACGTGCTAATGTATCACTTCACTAACCAATTAATTGAGCTTGTGATCCCCATGGGAAAGGATTTACTGGACGGCAAACAAACTTCAAAACGCTGTTTTAGAAACTGATCGACAATCGATTGGAGGTGGAAAATAGCATTTACACACAGGTTATGCTAATAACACTACCGATTTCGTACACATGATTGCATTCCTGGAAAAGGTTCATTGTAAATTGACAATGATGGATTATACAATATGCGAGCCGGCTGTCTAATAACTAAACGTACATTCCTTCACGGTTAGACATTTATAAGTCAGTTGAGAGAATATCTTAAAAAGTTTTCAAATACACACAAATTGTTAATATCTCACCATAAAACTGGAGACCAAACGTTTCATATCCCTTATCCAGTGCTCTCTTGGCACATCGACACACTTGTCCTGCCATAAACGTGTCCCAGTTATTCCAATCGATTTTACCTCGTTCATACAATAGTTCGTTGAGGGGCCGGGGTTTTCGTCCGCCGTCCCGATAGCATCCGACTGCCTCAAATGTGACATCACAAGAAGAGACGCTAGTAACTGAATGGAAAATGAATGTCAAGTTTTACTACATTATATATCGACTCGTTTTCAATATATAGAAATAAATACCTTAATTTCCACTGAATAGAAGATGTCCCGCGCATGACGGCTTATAGTCTATCCAGGGCTCCGGTTGTTCGAAGCATACAGGGTAAGTGCCAGCCTATTCCCTAGGCCTTCTGGCTGGTATTTTGTTTGAGTGATTAATGGGATCCCTGTGGTTTGTACTGGCTTTTGACGTCACTGCCCAACTGTCAACCAGGAGGCCTTGCAGAATTCGCCCAGCTGGGCCCAAAAATCGCAAAAATGGGCCCACGATGGCGACCACTCTTGATGACAAGGGGGAAGATAGTTCAAAGACTTGCATGCATCAGGTGATAGGAAAATCACATTGAGTTTTCTTATTTTAAATGTTTGACGTTTGTGGAATTTCAAATGGTAAACCTGGCTTTTCAAATCCAAGCAAAACTCTCTTGAAGAATCAATATTTGCTCAAGCTCTTCACGAGCAAATGTCGGTTTACCGAATCAGAAGCGGATAAATACAGGAATGCTCCGATGTCTGATTGGCCAAGAATACAATAGATTACCAGTGGCCGCTAGACGACTGGGAACTAATTTACATGGTTATAAAATTTAAAATTTGACGGAGCTTGAACGACGCGACGGTTGTTGTTTAGCGTGGTTGCGATGTCTGCTTTACGAGCAGGGGAGTGGGGTTTCGAGTTTCAGAAAAGCTCTGATTTGTTTTTCTTCCCCATTGTCTTGACAACTCCTTTACCTGTGATCCCTAGCCACAAATTAGCCCTAAAACTTTGTTGTTTACCTGGAAACTTGTTTACTGACGGGTTAGGTTTTTTTATGGTTCAGGGTAGGGGTTTAGTTAGTTTATATTGTCAGACGTCGGAGCATTCCTGTATTTAGCCGCACGTTACTGAATCCGTGGCCGCTACTGGTAACATTGTGCGGTGACGTCACAAGCCTTTACAAACCACAGGGATCCCATTAACCCACTCAGACAAAATACCAGCCAGAAGGTCTAGTGACTAGACTGGGTAAGCGTTACCCCGGGGTTAAATCACTAACCCGAGGTTAAACTGTATAGAATACAATTACAGATTGAATGATATCCTTAGGATAAAGTTACCCTTGCTTTAAACAACCGGGCCCAGGTGGTTGTATAGAAGTCGGTACATGAAATAATGTTTTCCTTGCATTACGGAATGTTTTTGTGTGAGTGTGAAAAATTCGGACCATTGATTTTGATGGAAGGTAGAACGAATTAGAAATTAACAATAACCAAGCTGTGAGCCCGAAGAGCTATAAACTTAAGAAAGAAATACACCATAACTGAAAATTGCGTGCATGCAAGATTAAATGTCTAACTCTTCATTAAATTGCGACTCCAGTAACCTGGGACAACAAGAACTAATCACATTGCAGAACAAAAACCAAGCATTCCAACTTACAGTTATTTGAGCCAATCAGTATCGATTACAAGGCAATAGTATTTCAACTTGCTCGAGCTTCGATATTTTGTGGACTAGTTTTGAAGTCGAAGTCTTTTCAATGAAGAAAATCGTGTGGATATGTTAGCATTTGTATGTTGAAATGCTTTATTTTCGTTTGGCAATGCCGTTTAGGTCTCGAGCTCATTGTCTCCGGGTTACTGTAGTCGCACTGGAAATGACCAGAAAAGGACATGTATTGTACAAAGTGAAATTAAAATATATCATTCTGACTGATGACACCATTTGAACTCAACAAGCAAAAAACGGATAAAGTTATTTTTCGTGAGCAAAAACGTTGAATTAATGGCGGAATAATGCTTAAACTGAATCGATAGAGGATTCAATTCAATAGACCCATCCATAACTTCATTACGTTTGATCCCAAATGCTGTTAGGATGATCAATGAAACAATGGTTACGTAATTAGAAATATTAAAATACCTCCTAAGAAAGAAACTAATTTGGCGAAAGACTTATGGCTAAGCTCTTCTTCGAGTAATATATCTTCCTTCATTGTTTAAGTGCCAAAATGTAATAGCTTACGTAGAAAGCTCCATTTAATCCTAAAATCCACTAAATGTCGATCTATTGCTTATTCTCTCGCACGTGCAGTCCAACAAATGAGATTTTTTTCACACAAGTAAAGAGTACGTCAAGCCAATTACGGAGTATTCGGTTTGCCTAACTTACCTGATGACTTTGTGTGCTATTTAGCATTCATTTTAGCCTATCGACAATCACTTAGATTATTTGTGTTTGCACCTAATTAACCCAACCTAGGTGTTTTAGGTTAAATGTGGTTTTGAGACACCAAATACACATTCCCGAGTCAAGAAACTGAATTGTAACAAACTTTTCGAAAGAGTCTAAATGCATTAATGTTTGCAGTACTTTATGGGAGTTCATACTTTGATTTTCAGTCGAGTTCCATTTTGCGTGCTGAGCACTTTATAAAAGACCGTTTACTTAACATATTGCATTCCATTACATCTACGTTGAATAGAAAACTTTCATATTTATTGTGACTTGATATCATGTTTCGCAATGAATGTCTGTTCATTTTGCATCAGGAGTTCTAAACCTGATTTGCTAATGGTTAATGGCCCGAACATGAAAACTATTTTTTCGGAAAATATCATGAAGATATGTTTTGTCAGCTCCGAAGTAAGTTTAAAATGTAATTAAAGTGAGTGGACTCCGAAGTATTCATCAAAGTGTTATGAACCAACAGTGTAACCCAGGGTTACAACAGCCCAAGCTGAAGTTTTAAAACTTTAATGGCAGTCTCGGATCTGAAACAGGTTACCGTTTGAGATATGACTTTATTTTTGCGAAATAAATGTATTTTATCAGACAGGAAAGCTGTAAGCAATGACAAACAAATCTGTCATCGACAAACAGATCACGACAGGAAAGTATCAAATTGTCTAAATTCCGTTCATTATCCCTTCAAACTTTATAGTTCCTTTATTGGGAGACTCGATTCTCTAAAAGTACAATCTGTTGAAAAGGCTTAAGCCTGTGGTTTCAACAATACTTTAGTAGCAAAAAATTGCCTTTCGCTTACGGACATTTTCCCGAGAACTAAAATGTCAAGAACCAGCTTCTAGGCCCAATTATATAAATACATTGATTCTCTCTTCTGGCCGGCCGCCTGTTATATCTAGCATTAACATCGAAATGAGGAATAGCAAGATACTTGGAAGCGGAGCAAACAAATTAGTCTTCAAGATTCTGGAACGTTGGTGAGCCGTTCTCTAGCAGCTCCGTCCAACTGATGTTTATATGTCACTGTATGTAGAAGCTGTCAGACAAACTGAAGACATAATGAGCTGATATGTTCACTTACCTGATCTAGCAGACAGCGCAAACACTAGAAAACAAAACTGCAAAAACATCACGCTGTTCTTGATCTCTATAATGAGTGGTTCTTGACTGCACAGCTTTTAAACGTTGTGCTGTTTGTGCCATTCGTACTGTATCTATACCATTACAATCCGTGACGTCACAATAATTCTATTATTATAGTTGGGACCTTGGGGTCACCGCTCAGTATCTAGTATCGGAGCATTATTTTGATTGGTATATTGAAAAGAAGCGGCTTTCAATAAATTGTAAAGCGGAGCTTCTTTGTCTTTTAATTCGACTTGTGACAGTGCCGATCAAAAGAAAAAGAAAACTTTCGTGAAAATATAGACCCTTTGCACTTTACGTCATAGTCGCCATGTTGGTGTACAGTTAACAAAAGATTCTTCGTTAGCTTCTTTTTGTTCTGTACACCAACATGGCCGCCATGCCCTTTGTCATTTGAATCTCTGGTGATTGAGTGCAAACCATCTATATTTTAAATCCAATTAATTTCACACCGAATTAAATTTTAGTTGCTCGATAATTTTTCTCTGCTTCTAGCAGCGATTTTTAATAAGTCTCTAAACAGCCCTACATTGCGCCCAATAAAGCTCGGCATCTCTAACCATGGTCTGATAGTGATATAAAGCATAAAGAAATGAAGGCAATGCACAATACGTTTTTTGGCACCATGACCTAGCCTGGTACGATTTGTTTTTCTCATGCATGTATCCAAACTTTTAACTTAATTACATACATTCCCATACATTCTTTGTAAATGAAAAGCTTTTTTTTTTTAAATAACAACATCGATATGGCCGGTATGCACTGTTCGGTCGAGTTCAAAATATAAACAAGTCGGTTTGGAATAAAATGGTAAACTCCAATGACTCTCCCATAGCTGACATCAAATTACGTCTCTCTCTCTCTATAATGATAAAGTATCCGAAGACTACTACAATGCTGATCAAATACAACGCTTGTCGAGGTTTATACGATATTTCGGCTGGCCAGTACCAGCCTTCTTCTTCTGCTTCTTCTTCGGCCTTCTTCTTCCTGAAGAAGACTGGTACTGGCCAGCCGAAATATCGTATAAACCTCGACAAGCGTTGTATTTGATCAGCATTGCAGTTTATCATTATATTTTCTTCTTCTTGCTGATCAAGATCTGTTTTTTTATCCAACGTCTGGCAGGATTGATTGTACACGGTTTTTGCTGTGGTTTTCTAACCTTAACTAGATATATCTCTCTCTATGACTGTGTGCCCCCCTCCCCTCTGATATCACCTATAGTTTTTGTAAACATGATCTAGAGGTTTACATGATCTGAACCTCCCAGAGAGTGTTTGTGAATTAAGAGGAGATATTTTACAAAGGCTAAAGACTGAGTTTTGTGCCGAGCTAAAATGGATTTTAGCAAAGATTTCACGATATTTGTGTCGCTTTTTGAATAGTTAAAGTTAAATTGGAGTGTTAACCCTAGACCTGAATATGTAACACCAAACTTAAGGCGGTTCACTGGCTGTCTAAATTATTTTACAAATAAAAGCAAGAGACTAACTTTGTGCCACGCTAAGCTAGTTCTTAGTCAAGAGTTTAGGTTATTTGCGTTTGTTTGCACGTTTGTGATTAATAAAATAGTAATTATAGTGTTAATCCAAAGCAAAAATTCAAATTCATATTAGTCTGCAGGGCTAGTTTGGCGTTTTTTTTTCAAATATTGCGCGACAATTAGAAAAATCTCCTCTTAAATCATAAAACAACTACAAAATGAACCTGGAACAACTCAGTATTCTGGCACCCATATTTATTTTCCATATTGTATATTATTGACATTTCGTATTTCCTGTTACATCGTATTATTTAGCAATCTTTACACATGTACACAATGCTAGGTCAACTGGTTATTTTGTTTATTTTGAAATAACGTGAAACTAATCGGTTCAGGGCTGACAAGGAACAAATCAGAATGTGGAACTGATGGTTTGCTTGTGTAACGTGAGTTAGTGGAACAACTATTCTTGCTACATGTTTCTGTTTTTTCTTTACTTTAAGCAAGTGTGTATACATATAGTTTTCGTTGTCTTTCACTTCCTTGATATATATAATAATATATTGTTCCGGTTTTTCTTTTTACTTCGGTGTTTTACCGTCGGTAGCGTTACACCCTAAAACGACAAAAATCAAGAATGCATCAAGGTATTCATTCACACCGTAAAATGTCTGTCTGATATATTATTTGAAACTTGGATCTCAAAACCCACAACCAATATATCATTCAGACCAACTGATATGTATTAGACTTAAAGTGCCTATCACCCTTTTGCAATTTTCATAGCTTATGAACCTCCGAAATGTTTTGAGTACTTCTGTGAAGAAAGTTTTGGTTTAAAGTGAATACTTTATGTTCTACGCTTGTTTGAAATCGTGTAAATGTGACCATTCCTGACCCATGACCGCGTAAGTAAAAGCCTGGGTCGAAACCTGGGTAGACGTCATCTCATTAATGCATTATTCTCCATGGCGCCTTTTTATTACAACAACATCGATGCATAGAAAATATACACAGTTTTTGAGTTGTTAGTAAAGAAAAAAGTCGTTTTAGTCAACATGTTAAGTATTTCTTCAAATGATTGCAAAGCCGAATTAATTATATGACGTCAATATGACGTCTACCCAGGTTTCGACCCAGGCTTTAACTTACGCGGTCATGGGTCAGGAAAGGTCACATTTACACGATTTCAAACACTTTAAATCACAACTTTCTTCACAGAAGTGACTCAAAACCTTTCGGCGGAGGTTCATAAGCTATCAAAATTGCAAAAGGGTGATAGGCACTTTAAAGGTTTTAAAATACTACTACTATTTAATATATATACTAAACTTCTGGGTATACAGGACTACACAACGCTGTATCAGTAATACCGAGTGTTATAACCCATCAAATATTTTCTCTCGCGCGTGATTGGTTGAATGCGTCACGTGACCCGATATTTTTTCTCCGCAAACGGGAAATATCAGCTAATATACCCCCTGTGAGCGTTTAAGCGCGTGTCAAAGAAAATATTTGAAGAATGATAAAGACAATAACCTACATTGTGGCGTCGAAATATGCCCTGATATTTGTCCTTGGACATTGTCTGATCCTCGAAGCTCACAGCTTCCCCCGTGCTTCGCTCTCGGGAACTGCAGATAATGTCCGCGGACGAAATATCAGGACATATTTCGACGCCACAAATAGGTTATTGTATTTATAGGTTTAACGGATCTCTTCAGTGTGGTAGCTCATTAGACTGAGATATGCTTGTATTGGATGTCACTAGTAGTGCTGATAATTTTAAAAGGCGTTTTAAACTGCGGGCCAGCACTATGTCAAAGATATAGGGTCGATTATTTAATTGAGGTCAATATTTCGACTAGAAAACCATACCATACCTTACAATATCCTCAACAAAATATCCGGATTCTCATTGGTCGATAACGAGTGCATAAAAAGGTTGACATGCACGCTCTCAGCAACTTATCAGTAACCCTGTACCGCTCGAGACCTGTATTCTGATTGCACCTATTATACTGTAGCTCTATTTTTTCTAAAAGTTAGGGTGTTTTATATTGTTGGGAATGCCAATGCTGTGGTTCATTTCGAGCGGTACAGGATGGCCCCAGCAAATGGCTGCTCAGTATATTATAAACAAAACAAATCGCATGAATCGTATGGGCATGCAATGAGTGATGGTTTGAAAGTTTTCAAAGTGCACTCGTCTAAAGGCTCGTGTAATTACTGGCAGAATCTTCAAATCATCACTCAGTACATGCCCATAAATCAGGTATATAGCACGAGCAGTTCATGCGATTTCCTCTACATAACATACCGTTTTAGACCCTTTTATTTTACTGGTATCTTCCGAGAAAGGACCGTTAATCACGTCAGTAAGTTGCAGGTATATTTAGTGGCTGCATCAGTGTTGTCCGGTTTCTTCCTATATTATATTCTTGGTGAAAGCGACACCCTATTTCAGACTAATTTCCCCCTCCCCTCCCCTGTTTTGCAGTGTTCTTAACACTCACCACACTATGCAACTTTGTAGATGTAGTTGACTTCTTTGTTTTCCCCAGAACATTTCTTAGATCCTGAGGTGCAAGTCGTGTTTATGTTCCCTTCATAGCATCCGGTGGAAGCTCCTTGAGCGGAGTAGTTATCTGACGCCACATCGGAATAGCAGCGGCCTACGAACGCATGGATTTCGTTAGAAACTTGAATAAGAAAATCACCACAAGCAAAGAAGATAAAATGAGATACTTAGTGACCGGCTCCTGGTGATGCAGTTGACGATCTTTTTCCCCTGCTAAACCTATTAGGATGTGTTTTTGTCACTTTAGCAACGGTTTGGGTCCAAATCACCGCTCTTGGTTGTAGGGGCGAAAGACTTAAAACATGGCGTGGTTCACAGTCGCTTGGACGCTTGAAATCTCTCAATACTCAGAATTAATTACAAACAATGTTGCCTCTTAAATTCGTTATACAAAGAAATGACTAAAATCATGACCTACTCAGAATCGGAGATAAATATTATTAATATTAATATATACATAGATACATAGTTTACATAAAAAGATGGGACAAGTTTTAAAACTACAGTACATATGGAAGCCAATTAAACTTCTTCAAATCAATGAATAATCTTATCATTTGGAAATATATACATGCATACATACATAAAAAGGATAGGACAAAGTTAAAACCACAGTACATATGCAAGTAATTAAACTTCTTTAAATGAATGAATAATCACCAAAATCGGAAACGCCAAAGTAGGTTCTTCCGATGTTCTTAGCCTTTCTTGCACATCTGCAGAGGAAATCTGGGAAGAAGTCGTCCCATGGTTTCTGTTTAGCCAGGACGCCATAGAAATACTCGGTTTCGTCTGGTTCATGGGCGGTATACAACAGATCCTTCAGGACGCGACTACTTGGATTTTCATTGTAGCAGCCGATGGAAGTAATTGTGACCTCACAAGGCCCCTCTGACAAATGGAAAGAAAACGTTTAATAGGATAAAAAAAACACAGAGAGATTCAAGTTCCTTTGATCTGAAGCAGAACCATATTATTAGAAACGGGTCCTCGATCGCTGTAAAAACATGCCAAGAGTTAATAATAATAATAACAATAATAATAATAATAGCAATAAATAACAACAGTTAAAACATATAAAATACAAATACAAAAGAAAACTGAATTAAGAGCTATGTATATTAAAAAGTTATATTAAAAGGTATATTTACATATACAGTCGTTATTAGTTTAAAACACGTTTCTTAACATTTTCCTTATAACATAACAAGGATTCGATTTTCCATTCGTTGAGGTCGTCGGTGATATATGAAAAGGCGTTTCTTGCCGTAATTCCGCTTGGCTCTAGGAAGGTGAAAGTCGTATTTTCTTCTGGTATTATAGGAGTGAACATTGCTATTCCTTAATGTGTTAATATAGTCAATGAGTCCATTCTATTGTATTTAATAAAAATAACGAAGCGATGAAATAGGCGACGCTTCAGGCTGACAAGAGTAGGCCAACCAAGTGCGGCTAATTGCTTGTGTATATAGACGATGAGAAACTTGGTAAATTAAAAAATATCTGTTCTGTATTAGCTGGAGTTCATCCATAAGAGTTGCATTGCTTTTATCGCCCCAAATGATATCAGCGTAGTCGAACAAGGGGCTTATAATGAGGCAATTATACAATGTGATACGTTTTTCAAGAAGCAGTATGATTCGTTTCAGTTAGCACAGATATTCTTTATTTTCAATCAATCCCCAGTGCCGGATTCAAATGAAAAGACAATTGGCGGCAGGAGCCCAGGATGGCGGCCATGTCTGTTGACCTAATGAGGAATATTTTGTTAACGTCAGCCAAGATGACGGCGATGACATCACATAAAAGCAAAGAATTGTGGGTAATCAGCAGGGCTATAGAGGTCTTCATAGGAATTGGCCCGGAATACAAAACATAAACCCCGTTGCAAGAAAGAGCACGTCAACTAGTTTATGAATAGAAACTGAATAGCAAGCTTTTGAGAATCGAAAAAATAAATAAGAAAGCTCGTCACCCAAAACCATTATACTAACCTCGAGATCTCTAACTTATATTTTATGTCTTCCCTCCTTTACCCACTATATAGCTACTCCAAGTGCTGATTTGCCTGCGTTCGGTTTACTGGGCAATGAACATGTATTACACCATTGTTGGACTAATATGGATATATTTTTGCGATTTTTGAAAGCTCACCACATGATTAATATCCAGCCAAACCTTTCAAACTCGGTGAAATGGCTAAGTTCGGTATGATTTTAGGACGGGGTTCATTTCTTAATTATATTAGCTTTACACACTTGGTCCCAGTCGTTTTTTTCAATTCCGGAAAGGCCAATACTTTAGGGTTTTGCACTTACTAATTTTGTACACGTAATTGCTGTAATGTTCCCCCATACAATATTTCTCGTTTGACTTGCATGGGTTGTAGCATCTGTCGATGCATTTCGTTCCTAGCTTGTCAATGGCGTAGTTTTTCTCAGCGGCTAGTTCAGTATAACATTCACCTGGTGGAGAGAAAAGAAACAAATAGAAAGTGAGTCTAACGTAACAAAGTTAGATTAGATTTGTACTTTAGATTAAAAGCAATGAAATGGAAAGTTCATTTAATATGACGAGGGGTAAATAATATGGGAGCGTAAAACATACGTTAAAATATATTCATATGACACCAAAATATTCAGTTTCGCTGTATGACAAGAAAACGAAAATTCCGGGCGTTTTTGGCGTTATTTGACTCCACAGAGTGCTACTGAATAATACATACTCTTTAAAACCTGGTTCACACTAGTTAGCGACATAAGCATAAGTCCAAGCAACATACGCAGACACAGTGATGCATTGGTCATTAGAGGCGCTTGTGCTTATCTCACACCTGTGAGTAGAACAAGTACCCGCACTACTGATATGATAAATACGGCACGGCGTCTGCGTACATCCTCGAGGTCTTGAAAAACTGCGGATGAATGAGCCGAATGCCTGTCGCTTATGTCGCTAGTGAAAACCATGCAGGCTTATCAGTTATTTAACAAGAAGAACTTGATATCATCTGTGGAGTGCCACACAGGTCTATCCTGGGACCATTGCTGTTCATAATTTATATAAATGACTTGTATACGAAACTGCTCAGTCAGCTTCTACGCAGACGATACAGCCTTATACTTTGCTGGTTCAACGGTGGAAGCCATTGATGATTGCATAAATCCGGCAAGATCTGGAGTGTTTGGAAGGACGATCGCTTGGTGTTAAACGTCTCCAAAACAAAGTGGTCATTATTTACTTCACACAAATGCACAAGGAACATATAACATGTTTTTGAGCCTGAATTTCCTTGGAAAAAGCATTGCATGCTTAACTAGTGTTAAGTATCTAGGCGTAGTGTTTGATAATTATATGTCTTCGAAGGCTCACGCAGACCATGTTTAAAAAGGTAGCAACTAGCTGATCGAGTTAACGTTTTGAAACAAAAACGCAGCATTGCTTGTTTACAACACGATTGTTCTGCCTATATTTGTCTATTGTGATATTGCATGGAGTAATCTCGGCAGTATAATCTCCAGCAACAAGATAAAGACAGATTGCAGCGTCTTCAACATCGATCTGCCAGGTTACAATGCTATAGATGAGCAATAAATTTTTATTTTAGATATCAATTTTAAATCAAATGAATAGTAGAATATATTTTGCTTTGAATGCTGTGCCGCTGTGTCGCCACGATTGTTCTGCCTATATTTGTCTATTGTGATATCGGCATGGAGTAATCTCGGCAGTAATCTCCAGCAACAAGATAAAGACAGATTGCAGCGTCTTCAACATCGATCTGCCAGGTTAAAGTGCCTATAGATGAGCAATACATTTTTATTTTAGATATCAATTCTAAATCAAGTGAATAGTAGAATATATTTTGCTTTGAATGCTGTACCGCTGAGTTAAGGAGGTTTTAATATCCAAAATGCTAATTACATGACGTCAGGGGAGGTAACTGCAATCACTTCTTAGTGGTTGTGAATAGGCGTTTGTACTGATATAGGAAAACAAATTTCTAACATCATTTTATTTCAACCATGGGTATAACACTGATAATTTGTTTAATTTGTTTAATTTGTTTAATTATAACAAAATAAAATTGTATAATAATTGATGCCTCCCCTGACGTAATTAGAATTTTGGATATTAAAACCTCCGAAACTCAGCAACACAGCATTCAAAGCAAAATATATTTTGCCATTCTACTATTCACTTGATGTAGAATTGATATCTAAAATAAAAAATAAGGTTCATAGGCACTTTAATAACACGGGGTTATCTACATTCGTCAAAGGCAATGGGCCAACTGAACTGGTCACCTCTGGTCTGCAGGCGATCTTCCCTGATAAGGTCATTCCCGATTATTTTACGAACTATTTTAAGAAACTAAGTAGCGTACAGAATTACAGCACAAGACACAAGGATAATCTAACGCTCCCTAAAATTAAACATAATTTTGGTAAAATACCTTAGTTTTTAGTGGAGCTAAATTATACATTATATCACACTTGACACGGTTTTCTTTGTTCTTCATAGGGGTGAAACTCTGGTATAAACCCGTTCAACAATAGACTAATTAAATCATTAATCTGAGGTTTAAAACTGTTACAGGGAGGTTTATAACTCAGTTTTAAACCTCCTATCTATTTGAGAAAACCTCGCCAAAGTGATATAACTGAATGTGATATAACCGAGAACCTCGGTTCTCGGTATGAAACTCTTACATACACTTCCTAGGGAGGTGGCAGTAAATGCTGAATCAATTCAAATGTTCCCACGATTAGCTGGTATACATAGGAGCCTTGTATCTAAGGGTGCGTTCGATTGACTGTATTCCGGAATAAGAATACACAGAATGATCACTACAAATCGCTTATACTGTGATTTTTTAGCCACTGGAATACTAATTATACCCTGAATATCATATATCAGCAAGCATTTGTAGCTTACAGTGCAAAATATACCCGAACCAGTGATTTCCAGAGACTATTCCATCTATTCTTATTCCGGAATACGGTCAATCGAACGCACCCTAAGCAACTAACAAGAATACAAGAATATATACAATAACAATTTCCTAACAGTTATGGAAAGATAGCTAAAATTACAATAATAATAACAATAATATAATTATACTTTAAAATATTACATTTAGTACAAGATAGCTTCGCTGAAATAAAAATGTATAGAACTACGCACGAAAACAGATAATAATAGACATTTCTACCATAACCTCATCCTCTGGCTTCTCACTGTGAGCCATCGAGCTGAATGGGCTGTCCTATCTAAATAAAGTTTTCATTCATTCTTATAGATCGGCACAGATGACGTCACAACGTGAAGAGAACAAAGAAGTACGCCACGAGACGCAGTTGATGTTCTCTTCACGTTGTGACGTCATCTGTCCATCTACAACAGGACAGACGCACGGCAGAATGAAATCTATTTGCTTTATATAATAATCGAAAACTAAAAACCATGAAAATATCCAATCAAAACGAGTTGAGAAATTGGTTGCGCGCTCTCGTGATGCCATCCATGTGTGTGTCCTCTAATAACACACGGCTCTTGACCAATCAGACACGTGATGCCATCCATGTGTGTGTCCTCTAATAACACACGGCTCTAGACCAATCACACACGTGATGCCATCCATGTGTGTGTCCTCTAATAACACACGGCTCTTGACCAATCACACACGTGATGCCGTCCATGTGTGTGTCCTCTAATAACACACGGCTCTTGACCAATCACACACGTGATGCCATCCATGTGTGTGTCCTCTAATAACACACGGCTCTTGACCAATCACACACGTGATGCCGTCCATGTGTGTGTCCTCTAATAACACACGGCTCTTGACCAATCAGACACGTGATGCCATCCATGTGTGTGTCCTCTAATAACACACGGCTCTAGACCAATCACACACGTGATGCCATCCATGTGTGTGTCCTCTAATAACACACGGCTCTTGACCAATCACACACGTGATGCCGTCCATGTGTGTGTCCTCTAATAACACACGGCTCTTGACCAATCAGACACGTGATGCCGTCCATGTGTGTGTCCTCTAATAACACACGGCTCTTGACCAATCACACACGTGATGCCGTCCATGTGTGTGTCCTCTAATAACACACGGCTCTTGACCAATCACACACGTGATGCCGTCCATGTGTGTCTCTAATAACACACGGCTCTTGACCAATCACACACGTGATGCCATCCATGTGTGTCTCTAATAACACACGGCTCTTGACCAATCACACACGTGATGCCATCCATGTGTGTCCTCTAATAACACACGGCTCTTGACCAATCAGACACGTGATGCCGTCCATGTGTGTGTCCTCTAATAACACACGGCTCTTGACCAATCACACACGTGATGCCGTCCATGTGTGTGTCCTCTAATAACACACGGCTCTTGACCAATCACACACGTGATGCCATCCATGTGTGTGTCCTCTAATAACACACGGCTCTTGACCAATCACACACGTGATGCCGTCCATGTGTGTGTCCTCTAATAACACACGGCTCTTGACCAATCAGACACGTGATGCCATCCATGTGTGTGTCCTCTAATAACACACGGCTCTAGACCAATCACACACGTGATGCCATCCATGTGTGTGTCCTCTAATAACACACGGCTCTTGACCAATCACACACGTGATGCCGTCCATGTGTGTGTCCTCTAATAACACACGGCTCTTGACCAATCAGACACGTGATGCCGTCCATGTGTGTGTCCTCTAATAACACACGGCTCTTGACCAATCAGACACGTGATGCCGTCCATGTGTGTGTGCTCTAATAACACACGGCTCTTGACCAATCACACACGTGATGCCGTCCATGTGTGTCTCTAATAACACACGGCTCTTGACCAATCACACACGTGATGCCATCCATGTGTGTCTCTAATAACACACGGCTCTTGACCAATCACACACGTGATGCCATCCATGTGTGTCCTCTAATAACACACGGCTCTTGACCAATCAGACACGTGATGCCGTCCATGTGTGTGTCCTCTAATAACACACGGCTCTTGACCAATCACACACGTGACGCCATCCATGTGTGTCTCTAATAACACACGGCTCTTGACCAATCACACACGTGATGCCGTCCATGTGTGTGTCCTCTAATAACACACGGCTCTTGACCAATCAGACACGTGATGCCGTCCATGTGTGTCCTCTAATAACACACGGCTCTTGACCAATCACACACGTGATGCCGTCCATGTGTGTGTCCTCTAATAACACACGGCTCTTGACCAATCACACACGTGACGCCATCCATGTGTGTCTCTAATAACACACGGCTCTTGACCAATCACACACGTGATGCCGTCCATGTGTGTGTCCTCTAATAACACACGGCTCTTGACCAATCACACACGTGACGCCATCCATGTGTGTCTCTAATAACACACGGCTCTTGACCAATCAGACACGTGATGCCGTCCATGTGTGTGTGCTCTAATAACACACGGCTCTTGACCAATCAGACACGTGATGCCGTCCATGTGTGTGTCCTCTAATAACACACGGCTCTTGACCAATCAGACACGTGACGCCATCCATGTGTGTCTCTAATAACACACGGCTCTTGACCAATCACACACGTGATGCCGTCCATGTGTGTCCTCTAATAACACACGGCTCTTGACCAATCAGACACGTGATGCCGTCCATGTGTGTCCTCTAATAACACACGGCTCTTGACCAATCACACACGTGATGCCATCCATGTGTGTCTCTAATAACACACGGCTCTTGACCAATCAGACACGTGACGCCATCCATGTGTGTCTCTAATAACACACGGCTCTTGACCAATCAGACACGTGATGCCGTCCATGTGTGTGTCCTCTAATAACACACGGCTCTTGACCAATCAGAGCGTGCGTTTCGGACTGATTGTTATATAGACGCTGCTCTTGCGCACGCTACGCTCACGTGTGAGTTTATTCGCTGTCGGGATAGCTGTCATCTCGCGGAGAGCGGTTATCGGGTCACGTGACGCAACTGATTCCACCACTCACGTGGGAGCGGATAACACTAATATTTGACATTGGGCATTATAATGCTTAGAAGATGACCGGAAGAGTAAATAATATATTTAGGAACAGTGTGCGAAGCTATATAATACGCCCTTAGATTTTTCCATTATTTGACAGCTCGGAAGAGATACTGACTAGTTTTAATTCTTACCATAAAATTGGAGACCAAAAAAAGTCTTTCCGTTCTCCTGTGCCTTTTTAGCACAGCGACAGGCAAATTGTGGCATATATGTGTCCCAGTTTCTCCAGTCGATACTGATACCACTGTATCCCGGATGTGATGAGTCTCGATCGTTCATGACGTAATTACCAAGAGGTCGTGCGTTATCAGTATGGTCGTCATTAAAACATCCGATATGCTCAAACGTCACGTCACAGGTCAGATCCACTACAAAGAAATAATGAAAAGGAAAATTGAAAACATGTCTATATATACCTCTTATTGAACTGCTTGGTCCATCAGTTTACGGTATAATCTATTTTTAGAAAAAACAAACTCGATATCCAAGCGTATTGCACTTAATAGGCCCTTTGCAGCTAGTAACAGTCACGTGCTGTTATAACTTCGTTAACGAATGAATTTAGCTCGTGATCCCATGCATGGGAAAGGCGTTGCCATGGATGCTTGAGAGCAAGCTATCTTTAAAAACGCACTTTTAGAAAGATCGAAAATCGATTGGAGGTGGAAAATAGCATTTACAAACAGGTTTTTCTTATAGCAATACCTAGCTCGTACAAGGCCTTTGAATAAATGAAGACATATATTTTTTATCCTCTAGTACAACCACGTGATTTGTTAGCTGCAAAGGGCCTATTGCGCCAGCAACTCTGATTCGTACAAAACATGAACTAGTCTTTGTTCTAATAAGATAACTAATGTTGTGTTTATAAAAGGAACATGCCATTGTTTTTCATCCTTGTAAGTAGTTTGATCGTCATTCTAAAAATAGATTATACCGTAATGTGATGGGCAGCGTTCCAGTTTTCCCTCCAGTTTTTCGAAAAAGCCGACTCAACCAAAAACATATAGTTGTTTAAAATTCATGTATACTCACCGAGCTCGTAAATCATATTGGTTTCCTTTTCGCCCATACAGAAACGCTCAAGTGTACCACAGGACTTGTAGTCCTCGCCAAAGCATTTGTTGGTGGCAACACCATGTCTCTTGTAGTTGTGTTCAGCCTTTTTACCTGCCCAACATTCTCCTGAAAGCAAAAGTATTAACCATTAAGACAAAAGTATTAAAACATTTCCCTTTCTGCAGTTTAAGCTTCATTGATATCCACCGATGGCATTACTGAAATACTGTATATCAAGATAAGTGAGAGAGGGAATAGCGGAGCTGCCGTTCGGCCCGCGCGAAGTGGAGTACCATACATATAGCACGAGAGTGACACCGACCGCTGGTGCGACCGCCCGCCCGACCGTGCACCAGCGCAGTTATGCAGTTGTTGTTTTTTACAGCTTAGACCTTAAAAGGTAGGGAAAAAATGAAAATGTTGAAATAAAAATGTTTTCATCATTTTTTTAGCGACTGAATTTCCGCGCACATTCGGAGACTGGGACGAGAATAAAACGTGACGTCATCAACAGAACTCGTCTCTTCGCGGGTATAAAGTGTTGGCTTATTTGCAAAATAATTAAATAGATAACCGAGAAAGAAGATAATATCGGGCTAAACGTTTCGAAGAGCTTTATTCGGCAAGCCTTTAATGCAATGGCGCATCGAGCGTGTTCTGGTGATGACGTCAACACTAGACCCAGTGCCAATTTTGTAAAGCGCTCTCGTGCGCTTGATTTTCGTCCACAGGCAACCCAAGACACGTTTTTGGGCAACTTTGAACGGCCAATACACCATAACAAATAAATCAAATCAACTTTTTATTCCCGAATCCTTTGTCTATGACCTCTAGTCTCTTCATAAGAAATATCATTAGCCAGGGTTTATATGCACTTTAAAGGGGCTGTGTCACTGTAATAGACTTTATATTCGCGTACCGGGCCGGAAACAGCTATTTCCACCGATTTTGATATCAATTAACGAACCTCTAGGCCATGTGGGATGCTTAAAATCAAAGCAAATATGCAAAATTGACTAACAAACAGTGTATATAAACAGTCTCCAGGGAAAATATTGAAAAACCTTTCAATCAAGCATCGAGGGAGGGAAGTTTAACTGTTTGTATCAATTAACAGCCTGCAACCAAGCAATTACTCGAAACATGCGCAGTACCATGATATAGCCCCTTTAACAACAGTCCTGTCATTTACATTTATTTCTCACGTTTATGATTATGTAATTTTCCAAATTATCTAAATGATCAGTCTATTTTTTTGCCATAACACGTAAAATATCCAATTTCCAACAATAATGTCTGCGTGTGCATGCATACACGTCATGGTCCTTTTGTTGTATGCCGTCACCTTTTCCGTTAGATGTAATTACGAAAATGAATACTGTACGTGCAGATGAGTTGCACGCCCGCCCGATCGCGCAACTAAACTGCGCACGTGCAGAATGTATTTTCGTAATTACGTTTGCACGCACGCATTACATTTCCCGTTACATATGCGCATGCAACTCAACTAAACATGCACTAATTAATTTCCATTACATATATGCACGTGCGTCTTTTCGTATTTGATTATTGGGAGCTCCACTCATAGGCTTGCCTATATATATATATATATATATATATATATATATTAATGTCTAATAAAATATATTTTTAGTAACCGGAAGCGGCTAAAGCAAAGTGCGCGAGTGTGCGAAAGCAGTCTCATGGCGAAAATATTTTGCCGCCATGAGATTGTCGCGCGATCGCACACTTCTCAGCTGCTTCCGGTTAGTAAAAATAGATTTTATTCGACATTATCATCGCACAAGCGCGCGTATTGGAGACTCTCCCTCTTACTTATGCTCTCTTGTGTATATAGATATCCACCCATGCACCCACCCCCCCCCCCCCCCCCCATCAAAAATGGTCAAAGACCACGAAAAGGACATCATCTCATTCTTGACACAAAGTTTAATTCCCGGGGTTTGGTCCGGGGGTGGGGGGGGGGGGGGGGAGGGGAGATGGGCACCGCTGGAATTGGCTGGTGCATTATGCATAAAAACAGTATAGCAGTTGGGCATACAGCCACATTTTTTCCAAATCTCAGGTTCCATATTATTTTTCTGAATAATGGCATAATTTATTTCTGAATATAGAACCATATATTTTGCTAAATTGCGGTGGATTCCTCAACTTAGAACCATGTATTTAAAAAACTAAAATTAAGAATCAAATCCGTATTTTGGTTCTATTTTATGCCTAATAGAATCCTTATATTGAATCCATGTATTGCGTGACGTTATCGAAAAAAAAAACAGTCTATGACAGGGACTTTCCCGCTGGAGTACTATGTTTAAACATGCCTATTGTATTCGGGGTACGAGGCTCTAAAAATATTTAAAACAAAGGACGTCACGACACAGCTGTGCCGGTTAGGTGTTCTCCCTTTGTTATTATGGTTTCCATATTATAGATTTTTACGTGACGTATTTGTATCATTGGAGGGATTGGGGTTTTGGTTCTATTTTATGGTTCCCACATAATAGAATCCATGTATTGCGTGACGTTATCGGAAGAACAGGAAGTCTATGACAGGGACTTTCCCTACGAAATGAGTCATCGAATTGCTATTGTTTTAAGGTCATTAGTCAGCTGTCGTATGATTTTTTCAACCAATCAGAAATTGACCCATATATTAACCATCGGGTTAGAAATCTGGTTTTGGTTGACATCAGCTCCAGTCATTAACGGTAACCCAGCAGAAAACATTAATGCTCCTGGTAATAAACTACTACCTTGCTTATCTGTTGCTTTGACAAACTTACTCTTAGGGTGCGTTCGATTGACCGTATTCCGGAATAGGATTTAGATGGAATAGTCTCTGGAAATCACTGGTTCGGGCATATTTTTCACTGTAAGCTACAAATGCTTGCTGACATACGATATTCAGGATACATTTATTATTCCAGTGGCTAAAAAATCCTAGTAAACGTGATTTGTAGTGATCATTCTAGGTATTCTTATTCCGGAATACGGTCAATCGAACGCACCCTTTCAACATCAGTCTTCCATTCTTAGCCTTTTCATATCTTTCACTCCCCGGAACACAGTCAGTTACTTTCTTTTCTTTGACGCAATATGAATTAACCATTTTATATACTAGAAGTAATCATAGATTATCAAAGTGCGTTCGACTTATCTTTTTGTAAGAGAAATGACTGTAGTATTAAACCCAAAAGGCTGAAAGATTGCTGCAATGATGTGGACGGCAGTGTAAATATTTTTGTATAAGAAAGGATTGGGCTTCCTGTGGTAACAGAAATCTACACCCAACAGAAACTGGAAGAACACCTACATTGTACATTGTCAATATTAACAGTGACTCAGCCTACTGTGGGTATAAAATATCCTGAGCAACAATGTTTGTTTTTAAACAAGAGCCCATCTGGGCTTTCACTCCCGCGGGCCACATGAGATTGAAGATGAAATACACTTTCATTTGAAATCCTCTTAGTAATAACCAAAGGGAAGAATTATTAGCTGAATATTAGCAGTCTTTAGGAGTGGCCGGTAGCACGGTGACTTTCATTCTCTGCTCCCCTAGTATATATATGTAATTTAATATTTTTGTTTTTTCTCGTAAACACTACTTATTCATGTAACACACGTTTGCAATTTAGTCTGCTGTTCTGTTATACTGCAGGTTCCGAGTACTAATAGATGATTGTCTCAAATGTATGTTTATATTTGTCCCAAATTATAAGTTGTATCCTGTCCATCCAGTGATGGAGCTATCACTATATTTCTCTACTGCATACAATCGCGCAAACAATTGATATTATATGATACAATGGTTTCTTTCAAATAATGACTTTATATCATATAATGGCTTTATATGATCATATAATGGGATTATATGATATAATGGATTTATGTGATCATATAATAGCTTTATATCATATAATGGGATTATATCATATAATGGATTTGTATCATATAATGGATTTGTATCATATAATGGCTTTATATCATATAATGGGATTATATCATATAACGGGATTTATATCATATAATGGATTTATATCATATAATCTGTTATACCAAATAATGGATTATAGCAAAATTGAAGCGTTAACTTGTTTGAAATAACGAATTTGGCTTAGGATCATGGTTTCATATAATTTATAAAGCAGTGTTGCATTATTTGAAATAATAGATAACGGATGACGGTCATGGTTTCATATAATTTAAAAAGCAGTCTTGCATTATATGAAATAATAGATAATGAATGCCGATCATGGTTTCATATAATGCGAAAGGCAGTGTTGCATTATATGAAACAATGAAATAACAACACGAACAATATTTGAAATAATGAACATAGGAGGAAAATAAATTATATGATATAATAACGATTATATATATAATTTCCATATAATTTTCATATAATTGTGACATATAATTTTTGGACACTTGGCACCCCATAAATAAGATGTTCTCCTCGGATGTTTTAAATGCAGCACAGCCGATGGTTTATAGATTTCAATATATATTTCTTCTAACTTTAGCTTATTTTGTTTTTCAGTCTTCTCTTGGAAACACTTGATATGGCTTAATACGTGATGACAGCATCTTGATTTCGGTCTTGTATATATTATCTTGCTACACTAATGACCGAGTTTCGTTTCTTGATTCGTGTTTTGATCAGTGACGAGAGTAAGAATTCATTACGCATATCAGTTAGGTCAGCCTCCATGTTTCAAATCAAGGTCATTAAATCAGCGAGAGAGTTCTTATTGCGGGCTAACAATCCTCGTGAAGAATCT
The DNA here is from genome assembly GCA_030867875.1 of Actinernus sp. WN-2022. Classification (NCBI taxonomy): domain Eukaryota; kingdom Metazoa; phylum Cnidaria; class Anthozoa; order Actiniaria; family Actinernidae; genus Actinernus; species Actinernus sp. WN-2022. The sequence continues at coordinate 45,945,583 of JAOWCC010000577.1, read as the reverse complement.
AAAGAATTCCGTCTCTTCCGATTTGAATTTGACTCATGTGTATGTTGCTTTTGGAGTTTCAAGGATATGTTGATCCAAAACTACAGGCTCTTGGGGTTTTTCATTGACTTGTGAACTTGCAGGCTGACTGTAACTTGTTTTGTTTTCTTAGTATAACATAAAGTGTTGAACATGTTCTCAAGCATGTCGCGCGTGACCTCTGTTTCTTCATCCAACGACTCCACGGTATCTTTAAGTTCTCTACTTTCATCTGTAATCTGGGAAACTCAATCTTTGCCCATGCCTCGTATGCGGGCCTTGGCACATAACTATTCCTGTTGTTAAGTAGACGTGGATGGTTATAAGTAAAAATCCTTCGAAAGCTTGTACGTACCCTTTCCGCCAGGTCAATATCCTCGCTGGTACGAAATAACATGATCTCAATACTCTCTGTGTCTGTAAAACAAAATGTGGCATAAAACCTACCAAACAAACCTCAAACGCCTGTGTAGAGCCGTCCTTCACAAGATGGCGACTGGACTGAAGTAGAGAAGAGAAATACGAGGTACGCGCACACAAATTAATGCGTAGTTAATAAATTAACCTAAGAGTGTCACGTGACCAGCACAGTGCAATCTGATTGGTGGTGAACTTGAAATTCAATACATGGGAACAAAGAAAAAGTAACCGCATAGGTCAAAAGGCCAAATTTTGTTGCATGAAACAAAACGGCTTGCATTTTAAGACTCGGATCTGCCACAGGCAGCCCGAGTAATAATGTGAATAGTTTTGAATGTTTTGACTAAAAGTTATACAAGAGGATACATCAGTTTGGTTAAATTAAATACATGTAGGTCATCAAATAATTGACAGAGATTGTAGCACTGATTATGTATTTAGATGTAGTTATCAGTTGAATTGCTAAAAAAAGGAATACATGCGAGGAAGCCATGTAATTTGTATTTTGCCCATATCAGAGTATAAAACTGTAGATATATGTAATATTAAATTATTTATTTATTTATTTAATGCTAATTTGGGTTTAAAATGTTTATGCTTGTTCATTCATGGAGTGTTCTTGAACAATGATTTTGCTGTGTGGTGTACAGTGTAAAAACAATAAATTGTGATTGGAGTTAGTGCAGAAGAAAATCAACCCAATATGGATGTGTATAAACTGCATTCCAGACTTTCAAGTCTGTAACTTCAAGTGAGACCATTAGGCTGGCTCCACAATGCTAACTGTCCTCAGGAGGTAATCTAATGATTTCTAATCAATGTCATCAGCTGTTCTCCAGCTTAGAACATACATCAGAGTACATGTAGCTATATAATAGACAAACTGCACTCCAGTTCCTGGCTGCCACCAGAGTATAATGTTCAGTTGAACAATGATTTTGAGCTGAGCTCCTAGATCTTTCCTTTAATTCCAATACTAGATGTCTTTGCTCTGCTCAAATGGCTAAAACTAAGCTAGACTTATTACCTAGATTTGATATTCTAGAATCTGTTAGCAATGTGCCTCACCTTTCTGATTTGGATGCTGACCAACACATTCCTTCGCAAACTAATTTTAAGTATTACTCAATACATGACTTCCATAATGATAAAGAAATTAATAACTGCTTTGCAAATAACTCATTTTCGGTTTTACATTGTAACATTAGAAGTCTTGCTGCAAACCATGATAATTTTATTTGCATGTTAACAGAATTAAATCACTCTTTCTCTGTTATTGGCTTAAGTGAAACAAAAATTAAGACAGATCATGAACAGTTACTTAACACACAAATTCCAGGTTATGAATTTATTTCTCAACCAAGTCTCTCTAATGCTGGAGGAGTTGGATTTTTCGTCCATGGACATCAAAAATTCACTGTTAGAAAAGATTTTTCAACCTCTAAGGAAGAGTATGAATCACTGTGGATTGAAATTCAAAATCAAACAGACCGTAATATAATTTGTGGTGTCATTTATAGACATCCCAATAGTACTAATCTTGATACATTTATGAATTATCTAAATCCAATCATTGATAAAATCAGTAAAGAAAACAAGTATTGTACTATTATGGGGGATTTCAACATTAATTTACTGAATTTTGAAACTCATTCAGCAACAGATGATTTTACTAATACTCTAGGGTCATATTTCTTTTTCCCCCAAATTCTACAACCAACAAGATTAACTGATCATTCAGCCACCCTTATTGATAATATATTCTTTAATTCAGCTGAACATCTCACAATGAGTGGAAATATCTTACATGACCTCACTGACCATCTTCCTAACTTTTTGATTATTAATAAACTCTCCAATCTTCCAAGTAATATCAAAATATACAAGAGAGATTATTCACACTTTAATGAATCTGTATTAATTGAAGAAGTTAAGGCTGTTGATTGGAGTTCACAGCTGCCAGAGACTAATGATGTTAATGAAATATTCGACTCGTTTCATTCTAAAATATCATACATCATTGATAAACACATCCCGGTAAGACAGCTAAGTAAGAAAGAAATTAAACAAATGGCTAAACCATGGATCACCCCTGCTGTTAGAGTGTCTATGAATATAAAGAATAATCTGTTTAAGAAGTACCTTAAAACTGGCTCAGCATATTATCATTCTAAATATAAATCTTATAGAAACAAATTAAATCACCTACTAAGGATTAGCAAAAAATCCTACTATAATAATTACTTCAATAACAATAGTAATAATATAAAAAATATATGGAAAGGAATCAAACAGATCATAACGCTTAAACCCAGAATAAGTCATATACCAGCAAAGATTGTCAAAGATAATGTCGAACTAGTTGATACTAAATCTATTGCAAATGCTTTTAACGAATTCTTTGCTAACATAGGTAACGAGCTAGCCAATCTTATTCCACCAATAAATAAATCACCACTAAATTATCTAGCTCCTCTAAAACCTAACTGTTTTTATCTTTTTCCAACTACATCTGAAGAAATTGAGGAAGTAATTACTACCTTAAATCCAAATAAAGCAAGTGGACCCTTTAGTATCACAACAAAAGTGCTGAAACTTTTGAAAAAGCTTCTATCAAAGCCATTAGAAATTTTATTCAATTGTTCTTTTGACACTGGTCTCGTTCCTGATAACTTCAAACTCGCCAGAGTAATTCCTGTTTATAAAAAAGGATCACAAACCAATCTTAGCAACTATCGTCCTATTTCATTGCTATCTATATTCAACATAATCTTAGAAAAGCTGATGTTTAAGAGATTAATGAGTTATATTGATAAACAAAATATCTTATATACCAAACAGTTTGGCTTTCGTCAAAAGCATTCTACAGTTCAAGCAATTTTATCAATTACTGATAAAATACAAAAATCTATTGAAGATGGTTGTTACTCTTGTGGAATCTTTTTAGATTTTAGTAAAGCCTTTGACACCGTAAATCATGAGATTCTAATAATGAAACTTGAACACTATGGCTTTAGAAGAATTACAAAAGACTGGTTTTGCTCCTACCTCAAAGACAGAAAACAAATTGTGTCAATTGGAAATGTTGTGTCAGATTATAAACAAATTTCCTGTGGGGTCCCACAGTGATCGGTCCTTGGACCACTCTTGTTTCTCCTATATATCAATGATTTTAAGAAATCTTCTAACATATTTGATTTTCATCTATTTGCTGACGACTCTAATTTATTTTATGCCAATAAGAATTTATCAACACTTGAATTAACTGTTAATAAAGAACTACAAGAAGTTTACAATTGGCTGTGTGTTAATAAACTGTCTTTAAATATCACTAAATCTAATTTTGTTATTTTTCACCCGCCACAAAAAAAGTTAAATTACATAGTTAACTTGATGATCGATAAACAGTCACTAAAGAATGAAAAAAATATATAATATTTAGGTATAATGATAGACTCGCATTTAAATTGGAAATCTCAAGTTAATTACATAACAAAGAAAATTAAAAGAAGTATTGGTATATTATCTAAAATTCGATACTTTGTCAATTTAAACATTCTTATCAACCTATATTATTCTTTAATTTATCCATTTTTGATCTATGGAATAGTTGCTTGGGGAAATACATATATCTCAACTCTAAATCCAATTATTATAATACAAAAAAGAGCCATGAGAATCATAACCTTTTCCAATTATAAAGACCACTCTAAACCGCTTTTCAAAACCTTAAATATCATTAAACTTCTTGACCTTGTATTTTTACATAATGCATTATTTATGTATGACTTTAAATCAGGTAATCTGCCTCTGGCATTCAATAACTTTTTTATTCCAGTCAACAAAATACACAAATATAATACAAGACTTGCTTCTAGGTCCTCCTACTCTCTTCCTTCAATAAGAACAAATTATGGAAAATTTAATATTAGATTTCAAGGTGCAAAAATATGGAACTCTATTAATAACGATACAAAATCTCTTAAGAGATTAACTTTCAAAAAGAAACTTAAACTTAACATTATTAATACATATTAACTCTCCTCTCTCTCTCATCCTCTCTCAAGTATATATTTACTCTATTTTTATAAAGAAATATTTTTTCCAACTACTTGTTTCTTTGTGCCCTTGTTCGATTTGACCATAAATCTTGTATGTAAAATAATTAGCTGCCTGACTTGTCTAGCCCTATATGGTTATTTCAGGTAGCTAGTACCAGATTTCCAGAATATCTCTTTCTTACTTATGTTTACTTATGTAAATTTGCTATTTCATGGTACAAATAAAGCGTTGTTGTTGTTGTTGTTGTCTGGAGTACAGTACGTGTAAAATACTGTGATTGGAATTATTGTAGAACACAATCAACCCAATACAAATGTGCCTGTCAGTTCATAGGATTGAGGTTATTCTTCAAGCCTGTTCAAGTGAAACCAAGGCTGGCTCCATGATACACAATAATAAATTATGTGTTCACTGCTGGGAGGTCACTTGATAATTTGTTGTTTATGCTGATGATTGCACTGCAGTGTAGAACGTAAACCATATATAATTTATGTGTATAAACTGCACTCCAGTTGCTGTAAACCATTCAGATTACTCCTCAAGTGAGATGATGCAAGGCTGGCTGCAGAATATTGATTGTTTCCATGACCGCTCATTTCATAATCTCTAATTGATGTCGATGAATGCACTCCAGTGTAAAGCATAAACCATTAAATACATGTAATACACGTGTATAAGTGTATAGTACACTATTCTCTAGTTACTTAGTGCCACAACAGCATTCTTCAGATGCCGCAACGAGTCATTTCGCACAATGGCCACCCAGTACCACGACTCAGTTGGGTTTTTACTGGATTGTTCAGCACAGTCGTCGCCTTCGGCCAGTTCGGGGTCGTTGAGGTGCAGGCCAACAAAGCAGGTCCTGTTTCGCTCGAAGTTCGGACATCAAACTTCTTCAGTGTTCCAGTAATCGTAGATACTTTCCTCAGGCTTTGACTAATCGTACTTGCAAACTTTTTAAACATCATCAAATAACAAGACAACTTACCTAGCAAAAGAAAACCACCAGCGAGCGAAAACCAAACCTAAACGCACAGCACATGCCTGTAAAGTCGTGCGCGCGCATCATGTATTTACCAGTTCCCCGGCCGAGATAATTTATTCTATAAAGTACAAACATGTTGACATGAGGACGGACGGACGGACATACACGAATCTCGATTTCTTTCGCCTGGGAAAGCACAGGTAGCCCACACCTGACCACAGGGAGTCCACTGCAAGCTTAGGATGCGTTCTCCTTCGTCGAACGCAATAATATATCGTTATACTAGAAGTAATCATAGATTATCAAAGTGTGTTCGACATATTTTTTTGTATGAGGACTAATGCCTCTCAGGTTTCAATTGTTTTCTCAACATTTGTAATACCACTCCAATTAGTGTTTTAAATAGTACATAGGAGTTAGTATAGAACACAATCAACCCTATTCAGATGTGTATAAACTGCATCCCAGTTTTCATGACCAAGGCTGTCTCCATAATACTGACTAAGTGTCAGTGATTACAGTCCAGTGTAGAACATAAAATATATGTGCATGTGTGTAAACTGCACCTTCAGACTGATTGAAATTATTCTTCAAGTGAGACAAAGGCTGGCTGCAGAATATTGAGTGTCCATTGTTATTGCAGAATAATTTCTGATCATATTAGGGCTCACCGTGTTTTGATATTTAAGTTCCTTGACATATCCAAGTGTGGTTATACCCTGAATGCAGTGTTAATTGTATAATCACGATGAAACCACCACGATGCACACGTGTAGTATTTGAAAAGCTTCTTCACAACTCACACTGAAATATTCATATCCATGTATTTCTCTTCAGCCTTCTGGTATGATTAATAGCATCTTGACCATTTGCAGTTTTGGTATCGGCAAAGCGAACAGCACAATTCAATGCAGCGAGCAAGCCAACAGCATATTTTTCGATCGCAGATTCACTCGGGTTCAGCACAAATAAATAATTATGGCCGAGTGGCGAGTTGAATGTTCAAGGTACAAAACAGACCATATTGGACTTTGTCAGTCCGCCAGCTGTACTACACACTTTCCTCAGGATTTGCTCAATTGTACTTGCGAACCTTTGAAACATCATTGCATTGGATTGTCGGAAAATGAGGCAAGTAACTTACCGATCGCGAGCAAAACAGAAATCAGTAAAATGGCCGCTCGCATCGTGGTTACCAGTTCCCCGGCTGAGATAATTTATTCTAAAAAGTACAAACATGATGACATGAGGACATGAGTCCACTGCAAGATTAGTATGCGTTCTCCTTCGTCGAACGCAATAATATTAGAAGCAAAATGTTGTATAAGTAATTCATTGAACATAGATGGTTTAAACTGAAAGTCTAACTAGATGTCAATAGGTTTTCTACCTTTTGAACGTCAGTCTAGAATGTAAAATATACAATAATAACCACACATAATACTATCCATGTCTTGTATCTGTGAGCTATTATACTCTATTTGTTTGTTACTAGTTTTCATGAACTTTATTACCTCTTCTGGTGGTGGTAAACCAAATGAATCAAAATATTCAACATAGTTATTATCATGGCTGTTATGCGCACATACTCAATGAGTACCATCACCTTTAAAATAGTCTTGAATGTTGATTATTACACACTCGTCTTTATTGATTTTATCAGGTAACATGTCCTTACTGTAAGCACCAATATAGTTAACAATCTTTAGTTTTTTCATTATCTTATCAATATCAATGTTGCTCAGGGGTTTTACTATTAGTTTTTCCACGTTCCTAAAAAAGGAGGTGGTCGCTGTAGTATTGTCCCTCAGGGAAGTAAGAGGCCTTTTACTCTTTTTTTTCTTCGAAGCTTTTTTTTTACTCCATAACCAATCGTACCATCAGAATTTCAATGTCCAATAAATGGAGGTGGTCTTAGGGACGTAAGGTTAATACCCCTTCCACTCGTCTTTGGCTGAGTGCCTGGTAGAGCAACGCCCTTACCAAAAATACCTCCCAGTAGATTAGGAAGCAAAGAAGCTGCCAAACCGTCAAGCAAAGCTCCTAAGAACCCACCTTGTTTCATCAATTGTGTTTTACTTAGTTTAATATCTACGCTCACGCCTTTTGATTTAGCTTTATGGATTTTATTTATTTGTTGCTTCGTTAAACGAATCTTATCATTACCATAATAGTCACCAGATGATAGCCTAATGGTAGTAGATGTTTTGTTTTGGACAGCGGATGCTATTTTACGTTTTTCAGTATCAGACAACTTTAATGATGTTTCTACATATTTCGTTGGCATTTTATATATAATATCGTTACATAATATTATATATATTTTATAGTGGAAGTAAAATATCGTAACTAACTATTTATAGAATTGCAAGTAATGGTATGTTCTTAAAAGGATGAGCCCTTTATCCTTCTTTGGTCTACCTCGTTTTCTTGGTTTTCTCTTAACACCTTTGCCTTGGACTGTCTTATTGGTGGCACCACTAATAGCACCAGTAGCAGCAGCTAAACCTAATGCAGGTAGCATTTTCTTTAGAAACATAGGAGCAACCATTTTCATCAAATTATCCAATCCACCTAAGAATCCACCTTGCTTTGAGACTTGTGTTTTGCTTAGTTTAAAAGATACGCTTTTCGTATTCTTTCTTGCTGTAATAACTTTGTTATGTTGTGCTTTAGTTAGACCTAAAAAATCACTTCCTGATAGTTGATTATGACTTAACCTCAATGTAGTAGGTTTCTTATTAACGAAAGCATTCTTAATTGATTCCTTTTGAGATTCAGTTAGATTTAATCTAGTTTTGATATAGCTCATTTATATATAATATCATTACATAATAATTACACAATTACGTTCATTCTACCGGATAATCCTTGTAGCTGCATATGTCTATCACTTAGGACAACAGCATATACATAATAGGGTATATCGGCGTCATTAGCTGTTTCTGAAGTTACCACCCAGTGTAAAGCTAACTTCAATATCAGCCATAGAAGTCTTCACTGAACTGTTCTGAATGCTTACTCACAACAACAACAACAACAACAAATTTTATTTCGTACTGGAATTAATAATAGTTACAGGTTTACTGGAAAAATGAAAAGCTCAAAAATTGGTACTGGTAGGCTCAGAATAACTAGAAAGCTAAACTAAGCTGAGCCACCGGAACAAAGTTCAGATTGCAATTTGATATGGCGGTCAGAACGAAAACAATGTACATAATTTGTTATATAATAAATACAAGAAACGGACACACGTAAACATAACAGGGACAACGAATAAAATACAATCTGCTGAAAATACATATTTTAAATTGAAATTAAAAAGTAAAATTGAAAAGATATTTGATCAATATTTACTTATAAGATCTTTTTTCAAACAATTTTTGAATTTGTAATTAGTCAAGAATTTAAGGTTTTTGTCTAGTGAATTCCATATTTTTGGACCTTGAAAACGAATATTAAATAGACCATAATTAGTTCGAATAGCAGGAAGATAATAATAAGAAGTTGATGCTAGGCGAGTGCTATAATGATGAATATCAGAGAGAGGTTTAAAGAAATCTCGAAAAACAGTTGGGAGGGTATTTGCGTGATATTGATACATAAATAAAGCAGTGTGAGAGAAGACTAAGTCGTTTAGTTTTAAAATTTGCAATTTTTTTAACAAAGGGGTAGAATATGCATCATATTTAGAAAATGTGATAATACGAAGGGCCTTTTTCTGAAGAATAAATAAAGGACGAGTTGAAGTCTGATATGTATTCCCCCAGACAAGTAAACCATAGGTGAGGTAAGGATATATAAGAGAATAATACAGATTAGTAAGTATGTATACATTTAGATAATAACGTAATTTAGAAAGAACTCCAATGCTTCTGTTTACCTTTTTACATATTTCATTTACATAGGGTTTCCAGTTTAGATTACTATCAAGGAGTACTCCTAGATATTTCACTGACTTAACCTGTTTAATGGGTTTATTATTTAAGGTCAGGTTAACTGGGCAAGAATTTTTTTTCTGGCGAGGATGAAATAAAACAAAATTTGTTTTAGTGATGTTTAAGGAGAGCTTGTTTGAGCACAGCCATGTGTTTACAAGTTTTAACTGTTTGTTAATTGTCTGTTCAAGATTATGTAAACTTTTATCTGCATAGAATAAGTTGGTATCATCCGCAAAAATATGGAAGTCAAGAATTTTGGAACTATTGCAGATATCATTTAAATATAAAAGAAATAAGATAGGTCCAAGAACTGATCTGTGAGGAACACCACAGGGAATAAGCTTTTCTTCAGACATTGTGATTCCAACTGAGGTAAATTGCTTCCTATTACTTAAATATGATTTAAACCAATTTAGTGCAACCCCTCTAATTCCATAGTGATGAAGTTTAGAGATCAGAATTTCGTGATTAACTGTATCGAATGCTTTACTGAAGTCAAGGAAAAGCCCACAAGAAGTAAGACCTTTATCAATTGCACTTTGAATTCTGTCAATGATAGAAACAATTGCATGGGTTGTAGAATGACCAGAGCGAAAGCCAAATTGCTTAAAGTAAAGTATATGGCATTTTTCAAGATAGGTAGTTAGCCGCTTACACATAAGCTTTTCAAGCAATTGATTAAAAATTGACAAAAGCGAGATCGGTCGATAGTTATTTAATAGATAGGCAGAACCCTTTTTAAATACAGGAACTACCCTAGCAATTTTAAAGTTGTCTGGAACAACTCCGTTTGAAAACGAAAAATTAAATAAGATTTCCAAGGGTTTTGAGATTAAATTACTTAGAGATTTGAGAAGATTTACTGGAATACTAAAAGGTCCAGCAGCCTTATTAGAGTTTAAGTTTCCGATTTCTTCTTCAATCTCAGATTGAGTAACTGGAAAGACAAAGAAACTATTCACTTGAGGATGGATTAAAATGAGAAATAAATGAAGTGTCAGTAGAAGGTACATGTATATTGCTTGCAAGACTGTTTCCTAGTAGCAAAATAGTCGTTAAATGCAGTTGCTATAGCTCTGGGATCAGTAGTTGTTTGTTCATTTATTGTAATTTTAGTAGGGTAGTTTGATTTTTTAGATTTGAGGGAAATAATTTGTTTAATACCTTTCCAGGTATTTTTAATATTATTGTTATTTATTTGAAAGGAGTGGCAGTAGTAGGTTCTTTTGCTTATAGCTATTAAATGTTTTAGTTTATTAGGATAAAATTTATAGTTGGAATGGTAATAATATTTTTTTGTTCTCAGAAATGTTTTGAAAAGTTTTTTTTTTTTATTTATAGAGGTTCTTATTCCTTTTGTAATCCATGGTTTATAGTAAAATTTCATTTGTTTATTTGTTAATATTTTAATGGCTACATGTTTATTTACTAGGTTATTTAGTTTGTCATATAATGATTGAAAAATAGAATTAACATCACTTGTATTAGAGAAGCATGAATCACTTAGTAGAGCTGACTCATCAAATGTAGAATAATCTCGTTTATATATCTTATGTTTTTTCGTTGGAAAGGCAAACTTGTCTATAATTAAGAAGTTAGGGAGATGATCTGTTAAATCATAAATGATATTGCCACTAGTAGTATGAAAATCTAGAGAGTTTAAGAAAATGTTGTCAATCAGAGTGGCGGAATGATCTGTTATTCTAGTTGGCTGCAAAATGTGAGGTTGAAAAAAATATGAATTCATGGAATTTATAAACTCTTCTGTAGTGTAATTTGATTCAAAATTTAATAGATTGATATTGATTTTTTCAAAAAAAGATTTCATGAAATTTCCAAAATTAGAATTTGGGTGTCTATAGACAGTGGCACAGAGTACTTTTCCATGAGATTTACTTTCAATTTCCAGCCAGACAGATTCGTAATCATCGGAAGAGAAGTTCAAATCATGCCTAGCACTATACTGTAAATTTTCCTTAATGTAGAAACCAACTCCTCCAGCAAGGGAGTGACTAGGCTGATAGATGAAATCATATCCAGGCATAGATATATTTAAAGAAGGATCAGACTGGAAGTTATATCTAATTTCAGAGAGACCAATTAAATTAAAATTAAGCTGTTGATCTGCAAGCATTGTTGTTAACGTATCAAAGTTTGCATTTAAACTTCTAATATTACAATGAATAGCAGAGAATGAATTATCTATAGTGTTACCAGTAAAATCCTGTCTGCTATGAATATCATAAGTAGTATAGTATTTAAAGTTGACCTGAGAAGGAAGATGAGAGTCTATATCAACATTATCAAGATTTGGAGTACCATTAATAGAAGAAATAATATCAAAGCGGGGTAAGTCCAAAACTTTCATTTGAGCTAGCTGATTTGAACATTAACATGGAGTGTTAGAATTAAAAGCTAGATCAATAAGGTCACTATTATTAATATTATAAAAAGGAAACGTTTGAGACCTACAGTTTAAACAAAGCCATAAATCCCCAGTTCTAGAGAAATACTTATATTCTTTCCTAGAAAGGTTAGAACATTTTAGATGATACCACCCTAAGTAATAGTCACATTCAATAGCTAATGAATTGTCTTTGACAATCTTGTGACAATTATGACATATGTCATCCATAATAAGGTAGTGGTAAAATAAATAGCATGTCAATTTTCATGTACTGACTTGACATGAATGTTGGAAATCAAAGATTTCTCTCACATATAAATGAAGTGGATAAGTTAGTGTTCTTAAGGATGTCAAGCCAAAGAACTCACGTGACATTTGATGTTGGTGGATTGTATTGCTTCCCCAGCTTCGTATAGAGCTTCTGAATATCCTTCTCGCTGGTAATGTGAACAGCTACACTCTCGTTGTTCTCCCTCAAATATATCTTGCCCTGACGAGTCCAGATGAAGTGGAATTTTAATTCCCTTTTCGTACGCAGGCAGGACCAAAACAAGGCCTTGTTTTTTTTGGTGAGGCTTTCCACCAGGAATATCAAATCTTCAGCAAATCTTGTGAAGCCTAGATCACTAGTATTCTTGCCTCTAAGTGCTCGTCTCGCATTATAATATTTCTCACGAAATTCTCGACGTACAAACTTCACGATTATAGCAGGGTGGCGGGAGTTTGACGATCGAGTCACTGGCAGTTGATCTTGGGGCTGGTAGCCGATGGCTTATTGAAATATCTTCTTCAACGGTTTCAATTCCCATTAAATCGCCTATCTTGATTACAATATCATTAGTGTCTTCCATTTGAGTAAGTGGAATGCCCCTTATCTCCAAGCTATCACGGCGTGAATACTGTTCAAGATCTTCAAATTGTAGTTTTTGAGCGGCGAGGTCATTGTTGATTCTGATAACTTCATTCCGAAGTCTTTGAGCCTCCTCTATTGCTGCTTTCCTCTCTGCCTCTAACGTTTCCATGCACCTTGCTAGCCAAGCCATCAAACAGGTTACTCATGGAGGCAAGAGAAGTTGTAAAATCCTTTACTTCGGTCTTCAGTTCTTGAATGTGAGTGAGTAGAGGTATTCTCCGCAGACATGTCTTCCCTATAAACTTTTGACACTAACAAGACTATAACAAGCACAAAAAAGTTACATTCGAAAGTTAATTAGGAGCTAACGAGGCTAGATCGGTGGAGCTAGCAAAGTAGCCGCCATCTTGTACGCTGACCGAATGATGGATGGGATACAACGATGCCCAATCCTCAGCACTTAGCTGACTGCCAGTGTCTGTATCTTGGTATTTGTTAACAGCTTCCATAAACATCATGTATGATCTAGAATCGCATAGCCAAAGCTGAATCGCACGGTGCATTTGCGAAATCAGACGCTGATTGGCTGAGACGGAGTGGTGATTCAGAGTGGAATCACCACTGTAGACTAGTTTCCTCGTGCAATTTAACGTGGAATTACCTCGTCAGGCATGTGATTTTCCTATAGTATAGTTTCTATTAGCTAGGGTGAAGTTACATTCTACTTCTCTTTCTGGATGTTGTACACTATTAATTCTAACACTAATCCTAGTTAGATTCCCATTGTCGAAGATCATATATATTGTTTACGCGTTGTTGATTAGTTGCTGGATGTCTGTCGCTTGACTGTAGGGCAATGAAGATATGTCTAGGTAGCTCTGATCCCGGCTTTGTTGTTATCCTCCAGGTGGGATTAGTTTCAACAGCCTGAAACATAGTTCTGTTATACGCGCACTTGTTCGAAATACAAATATTTTATGTAGCCACTCACTAATTTATCATCAAGAGCTGCTTGTATTTCCAATGAAGGGACAACCTTGGGCATCCATAGGGAAAGGTGGGTAATTTTAAACTTACCAACATTTGCTGCGGCATTTTTCATGATATACCGGTTAGCTGCTGCTCTATTTAGGATCAGAGTATGCTTTACCCCTCTAAACACAGTATCTACATCCTTGCAAAACCCGAAAGCTTGGGATAGCGGTAGAAGCAAAGCGGATACTTGTTTAGCTCCTGTTGCATGCGATAGCATGTCGAGCAGTGATCGCGAAACCTAGATTAGCTGTTTGGTCTTGTGTGTATGCGACGACTAGGGCTTGTGTCCCGGGGGGGGGGAGGTACTTACATGAAAAATGGGTATGTATGTGAGGCCAAGAGACTCAAACCCTGACCCTGTTTGACACAATCCGAGCTCCAAAACCCTGATTGCCCCCTTTTTGGAAAAAAAAAACCTTATTGCCACTTCTTTAAATTGTTTTCAAAACACGGTCGGATATATATCCCGGCCGGTATACCGCGTACCGGGATTGTATGCAAAATATGGAACATTTCAAGTCGGGACGTGGTATTGGGTAAACAAATCAGCAGATGGAGTACATAGATAAGTACTGAAGTACGAATTAGCGGCGTCACAATGCAAGGGAACCTCAGTGCTTGCATGTGGACAGGCGATCAAAATGAGGACAGGCGATCAAAATGCGGCAACAGAATGTATTTTTTTTGACATAGTAGCTAAAAAAAACTGAACCCTAACTGCCTAAAAAATACTGAACCCCGACCCTGACTGCACCCAAATTATACTCAAATCCTGACCCTGATCTGCCCAAATCAGGTCAAAACCCTGACCCTACCTGCCCAAACTGAGCTCAAAACCCTGACCCACCTGGGCGACACATACATAATACGTCACAAACAGGAGTACCCCCCCCCCCCCCGGGGGGCTTGTGTTCCTGTTCGAACGCATAGCTTTATGTGGAAGCAAATATACGTCTTCATCTCTTGTTTCGATGATCCTCTGACCATCTTTATTCATGTTATTAGAGTCTCTTGGACGGTACTCAATATATTCAAATTTAGTAGTTGAATTATCAGTTACATTTGTGTCATCAAATTGAAAATATGGGCTAATTACTTCAGTCATATATATTATATGATAAGATAAAAGTTACCTCAATCGTTTCATACCACTTCCAGCAATAATATTTGATAAAATAGCTCTTGAACGGTCATTCAAGACTTTTCTGACTTTCAGGTTCGATGAAACATCTCTAACACCTTGTTTTACTTTTCGTAATATGGCTTTAGTGCCAACATCAACTGCCTTCTGTTTAACGTATGGAAGAGCCTTTGTAATGGCTGGTTTAAGAAGTTTAAGAATTTTCCTAAAACTATTATTAATAGTAAAATCCACTTGATAACCATTTCGTAACTCACTCGTAGACTTTAGTGTATTGAAATTAGGTGTGATATTAATATAGTATTTATTGTTAACACTGTCCCAATCTTCATATGATGTTTCAAAGTACTGTTTATGTCTGTTATATTGTACGCACCAGGTGATAATGTAAATGTCTTCCAGGATGCACCATTATTATACCCAAACTGGTTATTTGCACTTGTTATATTATACCAAGAGTACCACATAGATGCATTTATTGAAGAAACTTGGTAATTTCTTGTACTATCAAGCTCTAACGGAGGATTAAAGTACGTCGTGAAGTTTTCGGATAAACCAGATCCTTTCTTACCATCAAAGAATAACTGACGTAGTTTGCATTATATATTATTTGGTTATACAATTTTATGGAAGTGAACCATCAGTTCCATTACTGTCAAGCCGTTGTAATTCAATCCATCGTATTCCCTTGCAATAATATAGGACTGTATAGGATCAGGACCGGTGTTGATCCAAATCGTAGAACTATAGTAGCAAATTTTACATTAACCTCATAAAAATTATTGTCTGTGGTTTTAGAGAAAGTTGTGAACCTTATTGGCTTAATTGTTTGATTGGAGTAAGAAATAAGGAATAGGTTCGGAATGTAATATGACTGTATTATCTTCTGTGGAGTTCCTGACATCAACTGTAATAGTATTACCAGTTGCTGAACTCGACATGTATAACATTGCATCTAATTCATAAACCATAGCTTTGGTGATTCGTAAAATAAATTGAGCTACACGCACTGCACGACCTTTGAGATGTTGTATGTATATCTTCTGACCTACAATGTTGCCATGTAGTGACGATCTGATTGGTATTAAATCGTTGATTCTAGTTGTAATAATATATTCATTATCATCAAAGACAGCAGGATTCACAAAAGTGTTTGCATATTATGCTCCTGCAACAATTGCAACATAGATTGTTATTATCTGATTGGTAAATTTGACTGATTATGGCTCAATGTAAATGATAATTTACCTTTGTTATTGATGGATGTTGTTATACTTAGCTCTTGAAAGCCTGTAGATTGTATTCTTCCGCTTTTTGATGTGTTTGATATGAAACTTAAGTTCTGCTCAATTGATAAAGAGTTTAGTGTTATGTTTCCAATATTTGCATAAGCTTCGACCCGAACTGCATGTGTAGTCGCTATTACCTTTTAACCCTATGTCTGGATTACCATTTTTTGGTAGAGTCATAATTATTTTTTCTATTGAATTGGGTGGGAATGACTCAATAATTATAAATCCTCGATGTTCAGGAGTGACATTATTCAAAGTGTATGCATCTTTAACAACCAAGAATGAACTTACATTACTTGATGATGACCAATTACTAGAGTTCATTAGAAACTGACCACAATTGAATGTTTGGGCATCATATGTAACACCTATTCCATCATTGCCTTTATCACCTTTATCACCCTTAGGACCTCTAGAGCCTGGATTTCCTGTTAAACCACGTGGACCTAACGCACATTGAGGTCCCATACTTCCTTTAGATCATTGTATCCCAATACTACCGTGACATCACCTTTATCACCTTTAGGACCTCTAGAGCCTGGATTTCCTGTTAAACCACGTGGACCTAACGCACATTGCGGTCCCATACTTCCTTTAGATCCTTGTATCCCAATACTACCGTGACATCACCTTTATCACCTTTAGGACCTCTAGAGCCTGGATTTCCTGTTAAACCACGTGGACCTAACGCACATTGCGGTCCCATACTTCCTTTAGATCCTTGTATCCCAATTAACTACCGTGACATCACCTTTCTCCGCCTTTAGGACCTCTAGAGCCTGGATTTCCTGTTAAACCACGTGAACCTAATGCACCTTGAGGTCCCATACTTCCTTTAGATCCTTGTATCCCAATACTACCGTGACATCACCTTTATCACCCTTAAGACCTATAGAGCCTGGATTTCCTGTTAAACCACGTGGACCTATTACACCTCTATCACATTTAGGACCCAGTCTAGCACCTGAGACGCCCTTTGTATCATCACCATAAAGTGTTCCAAATATTGAATAACTCATTTATATTATATACATACATTATTCTGATCTGTATATATTAACACCAAATTGAGTAGATTTAGTCATCCCTGTAAGCTCTTCAATACTAATTGATGACTTTACATAGGAATTCCAGGCATTAGAGGGGTTGTTATAGAGTCTGTTTAATGTCATGCATTGTTCCACTATCTGTTATTTCCGACACTGAGAAATTTCCCAACAGAGAAAGCTTTTCCCAAGCCGTTATCGAAGGATGGGAGCAAAATAACAACAAGATTATTCAATGGGTGGTTTCTTTAGACGTTCACGCAGAGCTTGAAGTGCCAAATCTGGAAACGAATCGCTACCACTATCACATGGCTCTGAAATTAAAGACGAAATCAAGGTGGTTGAATGTAAAAAGATATCTATCGTAGTCAAAAACAAATAATAAAATGCAAAAGCAACAGTTGTACCGGACTCACTGTACTTTTAGCGCGCGTGACAGTAGCCGGAAGTGATCATCTCTACAATTCTCCGCTCATTTCTCCAACACAAAACGATGATTTCTGCCTGTAATTGCAAGCCTCAGCCAAGAAAAAATTCTCTATAGTATGAGTTTTGGACGCCGAACACGATGAACTGAGTACTTTGTGTGATACAGGCTTTCAACATAGAGTTTGCTCATTTCTCCCCTCATTACTCGGGCTGCCTGTGGCAGCACCGAGTCCGCTTAAAATGCAAGCGGTTATTATTATTTATTTTTTTGTTTGGTGCAACAAAATGTGACTTTTGACCCATGTATTAAATTTCAAGTTCAGCACCAATCAGATCGCACTGTGCTGGTCACGTAACACTCGCCAGGTTAATTTCTGTACATAATTTAATACAGAAAATCAAAATGGTGACCCGCGAGCAAATTTCTAAATAAAAATGCTGACGCGCGAGCAAATTTCTAAATCAAAATGGTGAACCCGCGAGCAAATTTCTCTCTAATTTGGAGTCCCATCTCTCAAATGTAAGCAGTTTAATGTTTTATTTGACTTCACTCGTGCGAAAGCCTTCCAACAGGCTCAGGATATTTCAACTGGCGCTCTTGTCGGAGCCGAAGGACCGCGTTTTTTACCCAGATGGCCAGTGATTTTATATACGACACGACGCCGGACCTGAAGGACTCAAAGCCATGATCCAGCTAATCCACACATATCGAATTGGAATTTAGCGTGTTGCTTTGCTGCTGAAACCAAGGCTTCTTTGATAGAAAGGGCAAGATGTTGTGTTTTTCTAGGAGGACAAAATATTTCTCGTTTAAGCTTCTCTTTCGCCACGGCTTTGTTATTTGAATCTCTGTGGATTGGTATACTCAAATATACTGCACAATACCATACAACTGAATAAGAAGTCTTTAACAAAGCCGAACTCAACTTCAACTCAAGAGCAAAGCTGAGAGTGAAAGTGAAACTTAACAGTGTCTTGTCAGGTCATGAATTAAGGTACGGTGAGGTTGAAATCATTGCGTGTTTATATCTGCATTTCTTTGTCGATTTGTTGACCTCGTGGCGCTGATAGATTTTGCCATCGGACGGTATTCTTGTTTGAGATACGTTTCGTAGGTTTTATGCCACATTTCATTTTACTCTCGGTCATAATACATACCAGCGCAAACACCGTGATCTGTAGGCCAACACTAAAATAATTTTGAGCGTGTTTTTGGCTGTCAGAAATACCCCGGAGAAATAAACACTCGCACAGAATAATTTATGATGAGCGAAGCAATATTCAACTCTCAAGGTAAACTTAAACAAGAACCCTCTCACGGCCGAGGTTTTGGTTCGAGAAATTAAAGGCTTCCAACAGTTCCCTTTATATTTCTGTAATATAATGAGCAGACCAGTTTTGGGAAGGAGGGTAGATAACCAACAGGCATTTCAGTTAATAAATACCAATATGGACGCGAGCTGCGATAAAGAGCCGCAGGGTAGAATGAACAGTAGAGAAATATAGTGATAGCTTCATCATAGGTGGACAGGATACAACTTATAATATGGGACAAATATAAACATACATTTGAGACACGTACTCATCTATTAGTACTCTGAACCTGGAGAACAGCAGACTAAATTGTAAATGTGCGGTACATGAATAAGTAGAGGTCAACTTCTTTAATTTACATACACGAGAAAACAAACATATTAAATTACATATATATACTAGGGGAGCAGAGAATGCATGTCACCGCATTACCGGCCACTCCTAAAGACTGCTAAATTCAGCTAATAATTCTTCCCTTGGGTTATTACTAAAAGGATTTCAAATGAAAGTGTATTTCATCTTCAATCTCATGTGGCCCGAGTGAAAGCCCAGATGGGCTCTTGTTGCAAATAAAACTCCATCTAAAATTTGAATTTATTAACCGTTACAACGGAGAAATGTTCAAACCAGCATTTCGGCGCATCCTATGTACTTCTAGAACGCTTTATATGACACAACTTAAACAGTATATATGTTTCGAAAACGTTTTAACAGTATAAGTGCATAGAAATACGTCTAAATAAGTGTCTTTGCGTGGAGAAATGAAGAGGAGAAATGCCGATGGAAAACAACAGCTTAATTATTTATGCTGTTGTGTGACTGCTGCCGTGACACGGCTGAAATGCAGGGCCGAACGGGAAAAAAGCCCAACAAGTATAGCAATAGTTCTGGAACGGATTAACATTTTATATACTGTGTTATTTGTTATATATTAGACAGTTTAGAGTGGGTTATGAATATATTGATCGGCCGAGTCCGAGAACAGTTTTTTTTTTCCAATATTACAATTTGATTTTACAAAAACGGTAACATATACAAGGAGTACATAACGTAAATAACAAAAAAAAAAAAAATTGACAAAGATACATCAAACAGAAATTTAGTGTTGTTAAGTGAATAATTAACTTAGTTTAATGTGAATAGCTAGGCATTGTGTACACATCAGATATCCGATTCCGCTGTGGGACATATCGGTGTCATTCGCTCGATCGAAGCACACGTAACTATAACTAGTTCGTAAAATCGTGTATATTCGGCAATTAGCCATGGGGAAATCCAACAAGCGAAGGTAGATCAGATACTTGCTTTCTAATATTATGTAATTTACTAAAACATAGTTTTTCTCTAGATTGATTATCCCAAATAAAATCTCTTTGATACCAAGTGTTTTATTAAAGCTCATTTGATTTCTTAGCATGTTTTGAACTTCTTCCCGTAGTTTTACACTACGCTCAGTGGGTAACGTAACCGTTACAGTTCCACGACTAAATCGGCAGTGACAGTTCTCAGGATATGCAACCGTTGTTGTCCTTTTCCATCTCTAGTACCTGGTCCTATGTTCCTTCTGTTCTCACAACAGTCTGCAATCTTTTTGGCATGCTTTCAATAGCGTTGTCAATGAACTGTAGTGGGATATTATTCAGATGCCGGGATACACGAGCTTTGAATTGCTCGAACGACTCGCGCGTAATTTTCTGTTTGATAGCGTCTTTCTCTAAAGATGGCTTAATTATGTTGAAACAGTTCTCTATCGGATTGAGATCAGCACTGCGAGGCGGAATCCGGTGGAATTCTGCTCCTATACTGAGTAGCTATATATAGATTGAAGGGCTTTGTGAAACACGCATGCTTCTAGACTGATGAAACATTTGAACATTTGATGAAACGCAAATGCTGCACCGGAATTAATACTGAAAACAATAGAAATGGATACATCACAGCATAAACGAAACCCCTCTTTCCACTTTTTGGGGCATTAAGTGTGATCACTGAACCTAATTGTGCGAAAACAATTAAGTAAAATATTTGGATACGCCCTCGGATATTTTTTTACCCCGGGGTATCGGGCTTTCTCATAAAATTTGCATTGACAAGCGCATCCGTATTCTCACCAAATGCTTACTACCCCCTCTCGTTTTGAGCTGTTTTCGTTAAATTCCCTCGACGTTATTAACAATTATACCATGTGAGCTACCTAAAATCTCGCCTCGGACAACCTTTGCCATTTAAGTACGGACCGGCCGACAAAATAAGGCTATTCAGAACACTGAACGAACTCCTCCGACACATCGCGGGCATTTTTTATGACTTCGCTTGTCCCCCCTCCCCCTTCACAATGTTGGGATAGAAAGGCAACATTTCAGCAGTCTGCTCGAAAACCAACATTGAAATGGGGGAGGGGGGTTGTGTTAAAAATAGCCGGAAATTGCTGAAGCGGTCCGACTTAAATGGCAAGGGTTGTAGGCACCCCTAGCTACGCCCGTGAGAATATCGTACCCCAAAACTGTACTCCGAAAACATCATAACCAAGTTCTTTAGCCTTTGTAGCACATCGACAAGCGAAGCCAGGCATCCAGTTGTTCCAGTCGTACCAGTCGATGTCTCGTCCTCCATAGGTAGGATGCGAGCTGTCTCTTTCGTTGTAGATATAGTGCGGCAGAGCTCTGTCAGTCATTTGGTCGTTGTAGCAACCAATAGTCTTGAAGTTAGCGGTTCTGCATATTCCTCCTGAACAAACTCCAAGGCCGTCTGCAGAGATGTCTGCAACACAATTGTATTACAATCTTTTCCACTTCTCTCAGTTTACAATAAATTGCAAAAGCACGACACCTTTAACATATTCCAGGGAATATAAAAAAATATGTTTTATATAAGGTAAGTGATACTATTATCGTCTGACAGAACCTATTCTCGGCCGGGCTTTATAGCGAAATCATGCAAATGATATTCTTCACCCCTCCGCGATTGAACTTTTCGTAGAGATTCTAACATTATCGTTTCACTTCTTTCCTATCTAGTATAATATTAAATGTCATGGGTCTGTCTGTATATATGTATACCGTAGAATCCCGGTTATAAGCCCCCCGGTTATAAGCCAAAACCAAAACCACCCAAAACCCTTACGAAGTTGTATAAGCCCAGGGCTTATAACCGGGATTCTACGGTATGTGTATGAGTTTCAGCGCGCCGTTCAACGATCTGATTGGACAAAGAAACTCAAAAACTTTCGATCCACTCTGAATTCAAGCCCATTCAAGCATAGCTGTGTTTTCATATATCTTCTTCTAAGGCTTCAAAATCAGAATACTCCAGTTTCCTATTCGAAAATTACCGCTGAATGCAATGACTACAGACGCATGTACTCAGGCTTAGCATCATTCTGAAGTTAACCATTCATAAATACCAGCGAGAAGGTGGGCTATTCACAACTCTGCGTATTGTTGTAGTTTCGCATTTTCCACCTTCTCGCTGGTATTTAAGAATGTTTAACTTCAGAATGAGGCTAAGCCTCTGTAGTCATTGGCTAAGCCTCTATAGTCATTGCATTCAGCGGTAATTTTCGAATAGGAAACTGGAGTATTTAATAGACAGTAAATTACCGGCCGCTTTTTCTCTCCCATTTGGCTAGGCACTAACAAGATCTGAGTGTTTATTATAGTACTTCACAATAAAACAACTCAAACCTCACAAAACCAGAAGAAAATATGTTCTCACTTGCGGAAATTACGGTAGAGTTGGTTCGATCCGTGAATATTTCAAGCTGTGTTCAAGTTCAGAAAGCTTCTCCGAAAGCTCAAAAACTATATTTAAAATAAAAGGTACTATTATTTTCTTCTCTCTTAATCTTGGGAAGCCAAAGAGAACTCGATCTGCCATCAGGAGTTGAGGAGGAAAGACGGGCTCAATTAATGATATTTTTTTGGAAACGCCGTGGATCACATAAGCACATACAGAGCACATAAGACTCGAAGAGTGGGAGTGCTCGTATTCAGGAAGAAGAAGAAGAAGGATCAAGCTACTGGGAAGACATTGTCGGCGTTTTGGATTGGATCCGGCGATGAAGTTCGATATCGGCCGATTCCGAAAATTTTAATTTTCTGGGAAGGTTCGACTCTTCAGATCAAGTAAGCATAGATTTATAAGTAATCGGACCGATATAGCCATTGACATTTGTTGTCCCAATTCAGGTCATGTGACAGCGCTCCAGAGGATTCAGTGCTTTGTTTTCCATTTAGAGAAATTCAGATACATTTCCTCCTGGGACTGACAGAAAAACAAGAAAACATTACTCCAGGGAAAGGTTAGGTCACCTGAATTGGGACAATTAACAAATGTACAAGCTAAATCGGTCAATTATTGTTGAAGCGTTTTCTGGGAAACCGAATAAGCGTTATTTTAAACGCGAGAACTTCTTCTTTAAAATTATAGCACGGGAAGAGACTATTGTAGAGCGGCTGATATCACCGTGTGTTTATTTTCAATGCAAGTAGTTTGCACTGTTTTCGTTTTTGTATTGAATTACGGAACAAAGTTACGGGTCATTTTCTAGTCAATATTACACGAAAAACAAGATTTTGCTAGTTTCAAGAGTAATTAATGGCGTTTTCACGTAGCATAACGGTTTCCTTACAACGAAGACGAGATTCCCTAAAAGTTTGGCTTAACTCGGACCGAAAATGTTTGCACTTCGTTCCAAAACAACTTCGAACATCTTGTATCCTTTCCGCCCAGAGACCAAGTTTCAAGAATTAAGTATCATGGAACGCCACAAAACGTAAATGGTAAGCCGTAGCGGGCGCGAAAATGAAACGCTGTTTGGAACGGTTCAACTGCTGTTAAGATATATTGCACAAATATCTCGATCGTATCCAAGCCAAAAACAGCTGTTAAATAAATTATATTTTATTTTATTTATTTAACCAATTCGCCACCATATTTACAATTATTCAGAAGAAGAAGAAAAAATGTACATGTATACATAAGGTTCCTGAGTGTCCTTCACTGATTTGTCATTACAAATACAATTGAATTAATATTACATTGAATGAATAAAATAAAGTTTGATGATTGAAGGGAAAGATGGAATATATTTACTACTGATTTACATTGGTATACATTTGCTCCTTTAGTTGGTAAAAAAGAGAAAAGGGAAAAACAAAGAGAGTGGCGAGGAAGCCTAGAAACTATAAAGCTTATAAGATTAGGCTTCCTCGTTACGTTACAGTCAGCAGTATGCTATTATATCAGGACATGGTTATATTAATAACTAAATTAGAGTCATTAGAGTATTTTATGGCTGTCCGATAATAGGTTTAGAAACCATAACTTTTCCAGCCCGTTTTTTTTTTCCGAGAGAAAACTGAACTTGTATCACAGTACACAAATTTCAACAGGAGAACTAAAGTCTTCGTTTTTGCAGCCGACTTAGGTTGACTTACTTTATGTCGCACAAATACAAAACAAAGACAACAATAATACTTTTACTTACATATAAGGCTCTAAATAAATTAGCTCCACCGTACATTAGTAATATGCTTCACGCCTACATTCCAACCACGGGCGTTTTATTGGGATGGCCTATCACATTTTACAAAATAAACACCCTGCGTGCCAAGTCGAGAAAACAGAAGTACCTTCCCATCATTTCTGCGTTTCGTCGTTCATGCAGTTTTATTTTTTCGGCTGAAAATTAAAACTATATAATTATATTTTGCTTTGAAACTACGATTAATACTGAAACATTGAACTCCGTCCTAAGACAAAATGAAAATTGACACTTACATGCAAACTGAAGAGACATCAGAAGGGCGAGGACAGTGAATGCCTTCATCTTTTGCCACGCGAATCGTCAGCACTCAATCTCAACCTGTTTTGATAAGAAAAATAGCAAGTGAGCAATAAACAGACCGTAAGACACTTCCAAGCAAGTGATAACTTGTAGCTTGCCTGTTCCCTGTATTGGCGCATGTGATGAGGTATCGTGCACTTTCGTTTGTTGCGAACAAAATGTAGGGGAAATAATTTGCATAAAAGGTATTTAAGTATCCAACATAAAACCGATTTTCAAGTTCTTTCCAGTAATTTCTATCTAGATCAGGAACCACGCTGTTGTACGTTTAACGTTTTTACAGTTCTAAACCAATAGCCGTGATTATTAAATAAAATTCTACTTTTAACTTTCAGAACTTTACCCAGAAATAAAAACTGTTGAAACTATCGATGCCAGTTCAGAAATAAAAATACCTTAACCGAAATAGCGATAAAATCAAATATGTTCAAACTTTTTTGAGCCAGTAGTTCGTATTTTGTGTTCTGCAGAAATTGTTGATCGGTATAACTGAATTTAAAGAATTCTAGTTTACCGTATTTCGCGAGCTCCTACTGATACCTCTACCGTTTAAAGTTCCTTCAATACTTTTCTCTTTACTTCTAATCTTTTAAATAGAAAATCCGAACAAAAGAATTACACAAGATAAGCGGTTTCTTTTGAGTTTTTTTAATCCCCGCTAATTTGGCTAATATTTTAGTTTCTGTTCCGGTGTTGCCACGAGAACGCATCTGACAATGAAGGGCAATTTTGAGAGAAACAGCAAGGGGTGGCAATATTATATTTATACTTACTTAATTATATATATTTACTAAATTATTTCTCGAAGCAGGCGATGAAAGGCAATATTGAGCGAAACAGCAAGGGGTAGAAAAATTATATTTACTAAATTATTTTTACAAAAGTTTTAGGTATCTACCATCTATGTATCATTTAATACAAAGCGAATTTGAAAGGATTACAACTTACTAATCTGTTTTCAAGATAAATTGTTATTTAATTTTGTAAACAATGTATCTTCGGTTATACCATTAAAATTGAAGTGTACCGACCTCTGTATCTATTTTTAAAATATATTTGTTTCATAATTTCTAATTTTCTTTATAATTTAACTTACGGTCGTTCCGAATTTCGATGAAAGGATTACAACTTACTAATCTGTTTTCAAGATAAATTGTTATTTCATTTTGTAAACGATGTATCTTCGGTTATACCATTAAAATTGAAGTGTACCGACCTCTGTATCTATTTAATTTTTTTTTTTCTAATTTCTAATTTTCTTTATAATTTAACTACGGTCGTTCCGAATTTCGATTTCTTGAAAGCATATATGGAAGTACAACACTTCCGGCCCGTTGACTTACTGGCAGCACTGATGGCTTCTAACTACTGCAGTCGTTAATTTGAGGCACAACGATGGTGCAATTTAATTACATCTCGCAAGTCACTCCACCAGAGAAATTTAATATTTAGATGTATTATTAAGATGAAATCATTGCAAGACTTCTTTTTTGTCAATTTGGACGTTTAACTTCGACATGGGCTCTTTACTAACAACTTTGAACAATTTTGAATTTAAAACAAAACTGAGTCATCAAGCATTCGGAAACTGGTAGTTTATGTTCATTAACAAGCATATCCAATATCAACTTTGGGTTATTGTCCATCCAGCGAGGTTCAAAATCAAATGTTTAATATTGTATCAGCAATTGAAACAAAGTAGAAAAAGCTGATGATGAAATCTCGTTTTGAAATTTTAGTTCTCCAGCCTTAGATTTCCATCAAAACGAACATTCAAAAGGTTAGTGCATGGGCTATTCTTGATTTTCACGAGCTAATCCGAAACACAAAGTATTGAACACAACTTCTATAACTTCTATAACTCATACAGACCTGAAATATCGTCAGTCAGGACTTAAATCACGGATTTCAACAAAATGTTAAAGAAACAGCTTTGAAGGATGCATAGAATTTAGGTTGTTGATTATGGCGTACCATCCCCGCCAAAATTCATGGTTTGAATTCGAAGTTCTTCACATGAATTTTACACTCAAGTAGAATATTTCATATTGTTATTTTGTATTTTATAAGCTTTATCAAGGTTTCAACATACGTGTTTTATATTTGTCGTTCAAGTTTTACATTCGAGATTGTCGCTGTTCATTCTAAACTCCACGTCATGCATTCGTCGTTCGAGTTTCACATTACAAAGTCGACGACTTTTATTTTCAACTCGACGTTTTGAATTGAACTTCACGCTTCAGTAACTTCCCGGTTGACCTTGGGAACCTCGTACCCAGAACTCCTCGGTAGTCATCCTTGGAGTTGTTAGGTCTGGTAATAAACACAGGCGCTACGCAGGCGCAGATGTGACAGGAACAACACACGTGCTTGATCTCTGTGTTCTACTGACTATGGAACCCGTTAAGACTGAATACGAAAGCTGCCCTTCGCCGTGTTGCAGATAGCCTGCTTTCAGAGGAGAAAGCGGCGAACTGCGAGAGGTTTGTTGTCGAATTCTCTTTTGCAAGTTCGTAAACCGTAAATATCATGCTCTTTCCATAGCGCCAGAAGATCTTTACTTAGAAGTAGGCTCTGCTATAGCTTCCTCCTGCTCCGTTTTCAAAGTTCGCCTTCGCCTTTACCCTCCTTCGCCTTTACCTTAGTTCCAAAGGTTTTCTAGAGAGAACACAGCTGCTCGCTTCTTTCTCCGCGGCTGGGTAAAGGTACTTTGAAAACGGAGCAGGAGGAAGCTATACAGAGCCTAGGCTTCTAGGTAAAGATGTTCTGGCTGTGCTTTCGACAGGCTTTGGAAAGAGTATGATATTTACGGTAAAGAGAACTCGACAACAAACCGTGATTTAATTTGCCACTGAAAAGTACTATTGTCGACCAAATTGCAGAGATGCAATCCGGCTATTGACTTCACGGCCGTTGAACTTAGTAGCGATGTACAGTAGAGGAAATAATCAGAAATCCGCCTCAATACATTTATGCAACGGTCGTCCATTTCTTTCGGCAAATATTCACTAAGCGGATGGACTTCGACGGTCAGCGGTTCCCAAGGTCAACTGGGAAGTTACTGAAGCGTGAAGTTCAATTCAAAACGTCGAGTTGAAAATAAAAGTCGACTTTGTAATGTGAAACTCGAACGACGAATGCATGACGTGGAGTTTAGAATGAACAGTGACAATCTCGAATGTAAAACTTGAACGACAAATATAAAACACGTATGTTGAAACCTTGAAAAAGCTTATAAAATACAAAATAACAATATGAAATATTCTACTTGAGTGTAAAATTCATGTGAAGAACTTCGAATTCAAACCATGAATTTTGGCGGGGATGGTACGCCATAGTTGATGACGTTACTCAAGAATTGCCGTGTCAAAATTATTTGGCCATGGGAGCATGGCCTCACCTTCAAATCATTTTAACCTTATTAAAACGGTAAATAACGGTAGGCAGGGTCAATACCCTAGCTGTCCTATCGTCTCGGCCATCCATGCGATGCAATTAAAAACGTGTTTTGTGCCATGTATGTATCGTTACAGGAAGTGATTACTTAATACTTAGCCGCGAACCAGATTAATGACACAGCTTGAGTGCTTTTAAATGAAATCTAAAGGACGTTTTAACGACTCGGATCTCGTTAGATTGGAATCTTCCTGTGACAGAACTGGTTGTCCCATTGACTGTTAGTACATGTGCATTCGATGTTCTTGTCTCGTAAGTTTTTTTTATCGATCAACATTTATACCGAGAACTACAGGCATTAAGCCATGCAGTGAAATATCTCCGGATCAACAACGTATATTTCGCTCAGCTTGGTTTTGCCAAAAAAAAGTATTGCAATTGAACAATGAATCAAGTAGAATATTGTGAAAATGAATAGGACTGCCATTCTATTTCGAATGCCTAGTTAGCTAATTGTAAAATATTATTGAGTGCGGGTAGAGTATGCTCACACTGTTTACAGTTCTTTTTTACTGATAAGATTAATTAGAATTTATGTTTATGTAGGAATCAGTTAATCACATTATGGGAAATTTAAGGGTATTATAAAATCGTTTTTACTCGGACCGAGTGTTAAAATACGCTCTGTGTCTAATTTTTTTCTTCCTCGATCGGGAATTGAAAATTGGAAACTGCATAGTATAACGTAGGTTATACTATGCAAATGTTATACTATGCAAATGACTGATTTAATTACTGACAAAGGTTTTTTTTAGAGATGAGTTAATTGAAATCAACTTATCATGAAAGTATTTTTTCTAGCCGTTTTTACTAAGGAGTTGTATTTATTACGATATTTGCTATATTTAGCTTTATTACTTGGAGTTGGATTAAGTATAGATAGCTTAAAAAGGGAGTTCTTTCTTCTACAAGAATTACTAAGACCAAAGGTGAACTATGGCTTGGATTTGTCTCGATCTTTAGTTAACTGTTTTAATAGGGAAACACTGATTATAGATAGGTGTTAGGTAATTTATGAATAATTCATAAGATTCATTAGATGAAGATGTATTGTTGATAAAATTCCAATCAGTGCCAGTTAACAGAGAGCGGAATTATGTCACGAGCATGAATTTGTTTAGGTGGGATTTCGGCAGTAAGCTTAAGGTTAGTTATTTGAATTATAGGGAGGTGATCAGATATATCAGTATAAAGTACTCCACTGAGTATGTTGTAATCTAAGCTGTTGATAAATATGTTTTCAATAAGAGTAGCAGAGCTGGAAGTAATTCTAGTAGGTTTGGAGATTAAAGGGTAAAAGCAGTTAGTTGACATAAGATTAAGGAAATCATCAGTGGGTTTATGAGATATCATTAAATATATATTATTCTCAAAATGGTTCTTTGCATCACTTCTGGACCTTTGTCACCAAATTCTCCGGAGTTAAACAACTTATCTTCCTCCTCGTCAGTGAGTTCGCAGGTGGCTTGTGCCTTGTTTCCTTTGCCGTTGTTTACGAGGGATTTGCGTTTGGCTGCGAGGACCTTCCTTGACTGCGCGAACTCCTTGTCTTTAAGGACATTTCCTAGATATTTCTTCTCTTCCAAGTGTCTCTGGATACTCCGCTGGAAGCTGCTCTGGGTGTTCGGCTCGTACTCGATGTCGTCTCTTTCACGAACATTAATAAAGAACTTGTCGAGCGCCGGGGAAGGTAGGTCTCTCAATTTCCGTTTCACCTTAATTTATCAATACTCTGTAGGTACTTCTGTAGCATGTTAAGGTCGGACCTTGTTTTTTTTACAGTGTTATTGCATGGCTTTCTGGTTAGTTAAAAATACATATTTCTTCTTCGCTGCTTTGAAGCTGTTCTACTTGTTCTTGTTGTTCACCAAAAGTTGCAGTTTATATAATAATAATAATAATAAATACCGTTTATTAAAACTCTCTTGCAGTCCGAGACTGAATTATCGAGCATGATATCGCGATATTTACATAATAAGAATCAATAGGTATCTAACTACATCAACTATATACAATATTACATAAAATTCGAATATATTTCTTAAAAATACATGAAGGTGACAAATTCCTCAGTCCTTCTAGTTTACACTTGGCACAGCTAGTATTCCCAAACAGCCGTAAACGTCAGTTAGAAATGTGATCTCAGATTATATAAGGAATCTCTCCTTCTCTCCCTTCAGCTTTGGAGAAGGAAGTGTAAAGGATGGCTGTCAGATTTCATCTTAGATACGGCATAGTCCTTGCAAATCTAGCCTGCTTACAGGCTCTCGGTGTTTTTTTTTTGAAATGTCGGGTTTGGGTTACCTGTGGGTCGAGCGAAGCGAGGCGCGGCCGAGCGGAGCCACTTAAATCTCGCTCAACATGTTCTCCGGTGTCTCCAAACTAATACTTTAATACATACCACAGAATATTAAATAAACTACACATTCAGGGAGTTCGTTTTAAAACTATATAACTTTATGTCCATTTTTCGGATGCGAAAGTACAATTTTTGGATCAATATTTGGTAAACGGCGAACAGGTGTCCGTGAACTCAAACGCTTAAATCTGGCAAAATCATTCTCCGGTGTCTTGAGCGAATTGCTTTTACAGCCAGATAATTTATTGTCACATTTTCGGATGTTGAGATAAAAAAATAAATTAATTACTACGATACGTTCCCAACCATGCTCGCGCGGCAAAGGCACCACAGGTAACCCACACGCGTAACAAATAATCAGTTCGATCAATCGATCGATTGTTTATTCTTCCAAGATTCTAGCATCGGTTAGGGACTCCCTGTGCTCTAGAGTAGGTATCTCAGCAAATGATAGTGCCTCCCTTTGGTATATACTTCATGGTAGTGTTTCGTTCCATATAGTCTCCCTGCATGCATAATCATTTTCTCTACTGTTTTACAATTATGTATTATGCAGGGAGACTATATGGAACGAAATACTACCATGGAGTATATACCCTCCCTTTAGATGGTTTGCACTCAATCCCCAGATATTCAAATGACAAAGGGCATGGCGGTCATGTTGGTGTACAGAACAAAAGAACCTAACGAAGAATATATAGATCCTTTGCATGTGACGTCATCAAAATTCTAAAATCTAAACTATGAGATATGTAAAGCTGTTATTTTATTATGATTTAGATATCGGTATTCTCAGTATTCTTCGAAATATTTACGTCGATATGGTGATTTGTTTTTGAGTTACAGTACTTTGAATTTTGTGACAGCCAGGTCAGCGTGTTTCCTAAATGTCAAGGAAATCCATATATTTCGGCCAATTTCAAATTTTAGACTTGATAAACCTTTAAAAGTGATATCTAAAGTGTTTTGAAGTGAATGCTAATCATATTGATGGGAAAACAGCTTTATTTGTAGAGTCCGTTTTTTGGCCGCCATCTTGGTGTACTAAAGCTGTACACCAACATGGCCGCCGCATACTAATTACACTAAATTGTTCGAATATTATTTGGCCGACAGCTCGGTTACGAAGTGCTCTATTGCTCCAAAATTTCTGTCATTTCTATATTTTTACCTGCTCTATACACAACATCAAAAATATTTTACTAATATAATTTGTTTCTTGAGGCAATTTTTTTTATGACGTCATTGCAAACGATCAATTGTTAACTGTACACCAACAGCTATGACGTCACGTGCAAAGGGTCTATAACTATTTATAATATAGATACGATAGTACGCGCGCTCTGATTGGCTACAAAGCCATGTTTTATCAGAGTATATAACATGGTTTGCCGTGTCTAGTATTGTTTTCAACTGGCGGTTTCCTTTCATCGCGCGCGTAAATCTATATTATAAAACAGATAAAGAAGCCTTAAATACATGTTTTATACTATCATAAAACACTCTGGTCATTTAATTTGAGAACACTCGAGAAATGTTGAAAGCACGCGCCTTCGGCTTGTGCTTTTACATTTTTCTCATGTTCTCAAATGCCCATCGTGTTTTATGATAGTATAAAACATGGCTAAGGCTTCTTTATTTGTTAAGGATAATATAGATACGATAGTACGCGTGCTCTGATTGGCTAAAAAGCCATGTTTTGTCAGAGTATATAACATGATTTGCCGTGTTTTATTGTTTTCAACTGGCGGTTTCCTTTCATCGTGCGCGTAAATCATATATAATTACATATAATTACATCCGTTCTCTCCAATAATGAAAGTTCTAAAATAACATATGGTCCAAAACATGTAACTGGTTTTAGGCGGGAATTAAATGAGAACATTTAAGTTTAGAAAAATGGGTGAGACCAGAAGTCCATAACCAGAAGTGTCCATCTGGTATTGGGATAGCGGCCCATTAGTTTACAGAGTAGTCTATTTTTAGAAATGCTAATCTCAAATTTCGCGGGGGAAAAACAATGGCGGACATTGGGTCAGATGCGGGAGTTAGGACTCCGGGGGGGAGGGGGGGGGGGGGGGGGGGGGGGGCGGGGGCACCCACGTACACAACGTAAATGAGATGTGCGGCGGTACAGGTTTGAGCCCAATTTCGCAAAACCAATTCTTGTTTTGGAGCAAATCAACTATCAATTCGGGTTGATTTTCATAAATGTTCATGAAAATTCTGGTTAATAAAAACACCTTCACTACATTTTATTTTGCAACCTGGGTCGGGCTCCGAAGACGACACCTCGCATACCTCCCAACGGTGGCAACTGTCTAGCTTTTGACGACTAAAATTTAAGAATTTGGAATTGAAATGATAAGAAATGTATTGACTGATCATCTGTGCCTCTGCTAAAGGATCTTGGGGTGATTTGAGAAAGTTCAAAGTGATTTTCAAGGCTTCAAGTGACCAGTTGACTAGCGACAAGTATAAAAGTTTGAATCAATGACAATGAATGAAAACGGAGCCGAAAATTCACATTC
Organism: Actinernus sp. WN-2022; assembly: GCA_030867875.1. Lineage (NCBI taxonomy): Eukaryota > Metazoa > Cnidaria > Anthozoa > Actiniaria > Actinernidae > Actinernus > Actinernus sp. WN-2022. The sequence continues at coordinate 45,912,446 of JAOWCC010000577.1, read as the reverse complement.
ATCTCGCTTAAACAACTGGCCAGGAGCAACTGACATTATACAAAGACAAAATTACATCAAAGTAAGCCAAATTTACTTTATATATTTATTTAGTTGTTTTGTTTTTAATCCATTGAAATCCTTGGAAACTCGGTCGCATGTAACCCGTACGTTCCCTGCTAGCAGAGGTTTCTCTCTGTCTTGGTCGATTGAGCACAATGCCTTCGTTCTCCGAATCTCCTCGAAAAAATACCAAGTGTTGAATTCCTTCGGCACTCGTTCGTGACTGCTTCCAAAGAAAAGCCACGTTCAACCACAGGCTGCCTGTGGTTCAACTAGCACAGGCAGCCCATGAAAAGAGGCTAAGCTGATCCAACCCCGGATCGTTACAGGCTAGGTTGGCTGCAGAAACTGTCGAATTTGAGTACTTACAAAGTGAGGAAATAAGCGATGGATCGATTGAATGAGTGCTAGAGGAATGTAAGAAAGGGTTTCTGGAGATAAAATGCTGAAAGTTTGGATTTTCGAAGAATTACGAGGCTTCGAAGAGTCGCCACGTGGACTAATGGCGTCTCGTGTTTCCTGCCTTCTCAATATTTATATAGGGAAGGGGAAAAAATCCCAGAAGTGCCTCAAACCAGAAATAAACACATCAGTGATGAAGAGGAACAACTTCACAACACACAGGTAAGGTTTTATGACTTTATTGATCATTTTAGTACAGTTTTAGATTTTTTCTAAACATTCCCATACATTCCTTGTAAAAATCATTAGCTTGGGCTGCCTGTGAGATAACGAGCCGCGACAAACTTTTGAATATTTAATTTTCGAAGTCAGTTTCATTTTGTAATTATATTGCAGCTCCAAACAACAGCAGTTTTTTCTCAGATTGTGAATTTCGTCTCATTGGTTTCAGCTAAAAATAAACATTACACACCGCAGTTAAAGAAAACGATTCGATGTTCAAACTGTAAGAGGTTTCCTTACGTTACACTATAAAGTGTTTATTTTGCTTTGTCGATAAGTTTTCCAACTATAAGCCGAGCTGACCGGATGCACAGACTGCACAAGAGCCTCGGTCAGTACATATGAATCCTTTCATTCTGCTCTTTGAAACGTTATATCAGTCTAATAACACTGATCAGTTCAGTCTTCACAGAAGTAGAAGACAGAGAACGGAATAACTGCGCTGATATCGAGCTGAATGTGTTCATCGCTCTCAGTTTTGGTTTAGAATCACTGACAACAAATGTACATTGAATGTAGAATGTCAAAGTTTCAAACGAATTGATATTGGCCCTGAACCCACAGATCAGGTGTAATCATGTCTCCTCTACATGGGTTGTCTCGATATTTTAGGTCATCAGAAGATCTCCTAACAGCTTCACAAATAGCTCTGAATTCACGCTTCGAACCTGAAACTTCGGCATGATCATTTCCCGTTCTCTTTCCGCCGACCAGGGATATGTTCTGTTTTGCAAATATTCGATCTAACAGTAAATATATAGAGTGCATTTGAATACTCAGGTTTATTTAAGCTGTCCTGCCTGTCCCGTTGCTATGGTGCTATGGTGCAACAACAGAACAGAAACATATATAGGACTAACAGAAAATGCCTTGAAAACTAGGTACAGAAACCATACAGCTTCATTCAGAAACGAAAAACACCGAAACGCCACAGAACTGAGCAAATATATATGGACATTAAAGGACAATAACGAAACGTATGAAATATCTGCTGGAATTTGTATAACATCTGTATATAGTACTAACCTAGCGTGTGCACCATAGCAACGCACGTAACATGACCTTTCCATCAATCTATGTAATATTCTTTGTAGAACAAGAGCCCATCTGGGCTTTCACTCGGGCCACATGAGATTGAAGATGAAATACACTTTCATTTGAAATCCTCTAGTAATAACCGAAGGGAAGAATTATTAGCTGAATTTAGCAGTCTTTAGGAGTGGCCGGTAGCGCGGTGACCAGTTCATTCTCTGCTCCCCTAGTATATATATGTAATTTATTATTTTGTTTTTTCTCGTGTATGTAAATTAAAGAAGTTGACCTCTACTTATTCGTGTTACGCACGCTAATAGCGGTGTGCGGCAGTTACGTCACAAGTCTAGACTCAGACAAACAAACCGCTTTTCTTGTATACAAGAATTGACTAGCACTTCAGTTCGTCCTCTGTCTATTCTATCAGAAATGACTGCTTTCCTGGACCATATTTTGAAAGAGAACCTGATGATTATACTGTCGAACAGCTTAAACTTTGGCTGAAATACAGAGGATTGAAACAAAGCGACAAACGTCGATCTTGTCAAGCGAGTTTTGCATCTTCGCTGGCCAACCAACGAGACATGCTTAATACTATATAGACTGTCAAGTCCTATTTAAACTGTATCCCAAACTCATCTTTTCCCATGCAATATCGTTGTAAGACTTCACCTAAACATTGAAAAGTTACAAAGGTCAGGTTTTCCTGTATTAAGGCAAAAACAAAAGAATGTAGCCGCGTGCCGAGTGCATTCATCGGCGAATGGAGATAGGAAATTCTTCAATAAAACTCATCGGAGACCAAAGCTGTTATGGCTGGAAGAGCATATACATTAAAACTATGAACTGATAGCATCCTAAAATTCGGCAATCTTGCTTATGTTGGTGTGCTCTTTCAAACCATTATATTATTGTTTGCATTTATCGAGTTTTCAAATTTAATACCTGCAGCTCCGAAAGAAATTAACTTCATTTGTGCTCAGAAAATAAATAAAAGCATTGTAGATGTACTGTAGACGAGGCTTTGATTCCAAAATTTATTTAGAATCCACTGATAAATTCAAGTAAACTTAATGGTTGAACAGTAGTTCCTTCTCATTGTTTACTGGTGGGTATAGTCAGGGTTTCAGTAATGTATAGCCACTTACGTTTCATTGCCAGACGTAGTCTCGTTGTTCTGTGCTTTTAAGGTCTCTTGTACAAACATTTATCCAACGCTGACATTTCTCACTGAATTTGCTGTAAAGGTTTTGGAACAGAAAAGCTCCTCCTGTGAGTGATCAAATTAAAAAGGCCAAGAAAAGATGAGAAACCTCTACTCTCAGCTTATAGGGCCCTGTTCCATATAGGTTATAGCGGTGTACCGATCGATGCTTCATTCTCCGAGACATATCTCTTTGAGCGCCGGATTTATGAAGGTTTTTCACATCTAGAGTCACTCTTACATCTCCCCCAGCAACAATACTTGGTAGTCACCATTACTGATATGACTGTGAATCTTACTGAGGGCATTGATTCATTTTTTGATCGAAAAAAATACGAATTCGGTCCTAATTTAGTCTGTTGTTCTGCAGGTTCAGAGTACTAATAGATGAGTGTCTCAAATGTATGTTTATATTTGTCCCATATTATAAGTTGTATCCTGTCCACCTATGATGGAGCTATCACTATATTTCTCTACTGTTCTTTCTACCCTGTGGCTCTTTATTATCGCAGCTCGCTGATCGCGTCCATATCGGTATTCGTTGGACTAAAGATTATTAACTGAAATGCCCGTTTTGTTTATCTCTATTTAAAAGCTTTTACCCTCCTTCCCAAAACTGCAGTCTGCTCATTATATTACAGAGCTATAAAGGGACTGTTGGTTAATTTCTCGAACCAAAACCTCGGCCGTGAGACGAGTCTTGTTTACCTTGATAGTTGAATAACTGCTTCGGTCATCATAAATTATTCTGTGCTGAGTGTTTGCCAGTTGAAATATCCTGAGCCTGTTGGAAGGCTTTCGCATGAGTAAAGTTAAATAAAACCTTAAACTGCTTACATTTGAGAGAAAATTCCTCGCGCCGTCGTCCCCCATCTTGATTTTACTGTATTAAATTATGTAAATAAATTAACCTGGCGATTGTTGCGTGACCAGCACAGTGCAATCTGATTGGTGTGAACTTGACCTTTAACGCATGCGCAGAAATTTTGCGACACCCAACAAAAAAAATAACGACCTGCATTTTAAGACTCGGTGCTGCCACAGGCAGCCCGAGTAATTATTCACGCATTGCCACCTGAAGAGTACGGACGGTGTTTCCGCACCGGCCGCACGAAACAGCGTTGTAGTGGAAATAATATACACAGCAATTTTCATAAATTCTGACCCCCCTCACCATATATAAATATATATAAAAAATGTATCAAACATTATGGGATACCTCTTCCTATTTTTTTTTCTGAAGCCCTTGATGATAGGCAACTTGAAAAAAATATCAGCAATGACATCCCATAATGTTAGATATATGTTTGATATATATTTATATATGGTAACAAAAAAACTCTGCAAAAGACTTACATATATAATATATATATAACCTTTATATTTTCATCAAACTTTCTTGACAGTTGTTGCTTTGGTGTAGACACAAAGAGACATAATAGGCTTTGTTTTCCTTTGTGTTTGACGGTAACGAAGTAGCAAGTTCAACCGTGAAACTCTACCATTTTGGCCTGCAATGTTTTCATCACACATTTTCAATAGTAAAAGCGGTAGCCGGTCAGTCGCCTTTCTTTAGTTGCTCAATAATCTAAAGGCCGGTTTACATGACGCGTTTACTGATCCCGGGGCAAGATGTGTCACGAGTTGAAAATGTGTTATTTTGTGTATATTTTTATACAGAAATGACGTTAAATTATATCCGAATCGTTATTGCAAGAACATTGCGGCTTTTGAACTGATCCAAAATACCCGTGTTGAACCTATATAATTTGTTTTGATTTTTTTATTAGTACGACCACACTAATTTTTGCACCCATATACCCATAATATAGAAATGAACGAAGGATATTTTGAGAGTATTTTAGTTTTTATTTCGTTAAAAAACGGTGGCAGCGTTTAAGACGTCTCGATTGAAACCACGAAGCCACTTTGCGAATTTAACCAAAATGTCATAAATTTTAAGATTTTTGCCTGATTCTGCTCGAATGTTCACAAATAGTACACAATTTATTGATACAACTGATAATGTCAATCACACATACAATTAACGTAATTGTGACGTAAGTTACCCCCACTTTTTTGAGCCATTACTCGAAATCTAGTCGAATGATTTCTTTCTTGAAAACAACACAAAATTGGTCTCTGAATTTCTCACCTTACTAACGTTATCAAAGTTGAAATGACCGTAGCTTTCTGTCAATAGAAGTGATTAGAATCTAAACTGCTTAAAAGTTTCCCCAAAGCTTACCAAATCTTGATGCCAAATAAAATTCTACTAGCGAAAACAGAAAAAAGGTTGTGAATATTTCTAATTTCGAGAGAGTAAAAAAGTCAAAAAATGGCAAAACCTCGAAATCTAAAAATTTCAGGTTTTCTAAAAAAGCGTTGTGAGCATTAAATTCAATCATCCATACACATCATACACGAAATCCTATCGCTGAAAATGACTACAATTGGAGAGTGTTTTGTTTACAATTAGAGCGGCCACGGCTGACTGACGGAATATGCACGTGTATTCAAAAGTTTACAAATTATCGTAATGACTAGGAAGTACAATGCACAACCAGTTTCTAACAATCTATACATATTTTTTTACAGAAATTAGTTATCCCTTGTACCCCCTGGTCATTATGATAATTTCTCGACTTTTGAATGCACGTGCACGTGCCTATTAGTCAGCCGTGGCCGCTCTAAAGGTAAACAAAGCACCATGTAAAACCTCGGCTCCTCTTGGAAAAATAATTTCTCATCGATAGGATTTGGTGTAATTAGCTCAGAAACGTTAAAAAAATTCTCTTCAGCGGCTTTTTGAAAACCTGAAATTTGTAGATTTTTAGTTTTTGCAATTTTTCCACTTTTCTACTCTATCGAAAGAAATATTCACAACTTTTGTTTTGTTTTTGGTAGCACAACTTTGTTTGCTATCAAGATTTACTAAGCTTTGGCCAATTCCGCCGAAGGGATTTCGATAAAATTTGCACTGTGTATGTGTGTTAAAAGTTTGAACAGTTTCCATTTGTTTGAAAAAAAAATATCATTCGACTAGATTTCGAGTAATGCCGGTTCAAAATGTCAAAAAAGTGGGGTTGACTTACGTCACAATACGTCATTAGTATGTGTGAACGGGTCACATTTTGACCAAAGCAACAACTATCAAGCAAGTTTGATGGAAATATAAAGGATATATATATATATATTATATGTAAGTCTTTTCCAGAGTTATTTTGTTTCAGTGTATATACTGATATATCAGCAAATTGCAAAAATTATGGCACATTTTGTTCAATATAAATATATATCAGAAACATATCTAAAATTATTGGATGGTGTTACTGATATTATTTCAAATTGTCTACCCTCAAGGCCTTCTGAAAACAATATCAGTAACACCATCCCATAATTTTATATATGTTTCTGATATATTTTTATGTTGAACAAAGTGTGCATTAAAACTTGTATTCAAACATGCATGGTTCACAGCGTTTCTCAGGTTGAAAGATGATGATGAAGCACAAAACAATTCTAAAATATTTTCCCGGAGAAGTTTATGTTTAGTCTTTAGTTAATTATGCATAACGATAGTCCAGTTTCGTATTCGAAAATTACCGCTGAATGCAATGACAAAAGACGCATGTACGCAGGGTTAGTCTCATTCTGAAGTTAAACATTCATAAATACCAGCGAGACTTCACGTTTGGCACCTTCTTGCTGGTATTTCTGCGTACATGCGTCTGTTGTCTTTGCATTCAGCGGTAATTTTCGAATACGAAACTGGACTATTCTTGGCTTGCACGTGACGTCACAGCATGTTCCATATTTGGACGTCCGCCATATTGGTGTACCACTTGATGCTAAGTGTCCTTGAAATATATGCCGAAGCTGTCAGTTAGCGCACTTTTCTTTTGAATTTCGATGGATTCTACGAAAGAGGGATAAAAAAACTCCTCAAGCGATATTGAGAAATCTATTCCGGTGCTCACAGATTATTTTAAGAGTCTCGATATTTGGAGAAAATGTTAGCGACAGCTTGACCCTGAATGTTTACCGCCTATTGAAGCTACAGATCTCGTAAGTTATCTGGTGCTACTGAGAGACGAGCTACTACACCAAGCAACAGTTTAAAGCCTTTAAAAGCTTAGAATCGTACAACCAAATGGTGTCTGGTTTTATCACCAGCGTACAAGGCCTACAAACATCAGACAAGTATGTTGTGATTGCAAAGGTCAGGCACAGCCAGAGAATGAATGACCCTCCGTTGCCAATTTGGATTATTACGAGCAAGGAGGGCACTGTTTGTCAGCACATTGCTTAGGATGCAAAGCTGGACTTGCTGAAGTATGTTCTCATGCCACGAGCGTTCTCTTCTACGTGGAAGCTTGGATCCGCATTAACGGCAAACTCGCGTGTACACACGTTAAATGTTTCTGGCTTCTCCCCACTAAATACGTTAGCGAAGTGCCTTACGCTCCTGTGAGCGAGATCAATTTTTTACACAAAATGCCGATCACAAACTCGGTCATTATAATTATCTTTTCCGTGATATCTTCCCGACTGATAGCTGTTTTCCATTTCCTGCGTCTCTGCTCAATTCTTCGACTTCTTCTCCCTGATTTGTAATAACTGACGGCACTCGAAACAAGGAAACGTTTTTATGTCGACCACTTTTGGTGGAACAGCCAACAATCAAGCACAAAACCATTTCTAATAGCCATAAACCTCGCCGAAATATAGAAAACTCGTGCTCACACTCTGTGTTTGTTGACAATTATGGTACACCAATATGGCGGACGGCATCACGTGTCGAGGCGGAAGTCACGTGGGTGCAAGCCAAGAATTGCTATGTCTTGAAGCAAAGGCTCGCCATTTTAGCTCGCTTTAGAAGATCATCATATGGTGAGTTCCAAATACTGCTCTTAGTCTTAATTCTTTCGTTTACACGCTCCAGTTTCTTTCGATCACTTACTCTACAGAAATGCCAGAGCAGGCTACAGTAAGTCAAATAGGGCAAGACTAGATTTGCAGTTTTGCCTAAATCGCCGGTAGTAGCGGAGCTCCCGCTGCACCATAGATATAGAATGAGAGCAAAAATTGGCTGACGCCTTCCGGTTTCCCGAACCCCGACGCGCGACATGCCTGAAAAAGTGCTACATCTGCGCGCGCACTGTTGAAACCTTGGCCAGTAGTTAGTCGCTATGGTCACTTCTACTGTGATCCCCCCTAATATCACCGTTTGATAGCTTTTTATAACATGATCTTTCTTTTGAGCATCAAACTAAAAATCATAAACTAAGCAACTACAAACAACTCAGTATTCTTGCACCCGTCTTTATTTTCCACATTGTATTATTGACATTTCGTACTGTCTTCTTTTTACGTCGTATTATTTAGCATTACTTACACAAAAAACGGGTAGGTCAACTGGTTAGTGTGTTTATATTGAAATATTAATTAACGTGAAACTGATCAGATCAGGGCTGACTGTACGAACAAACCAGTGATGGTTTGCTTGTGTAACGTGAATTAGTTGAACTACTTCTTACTACATTTTTCTTTTTCTTTTTTTACTTTTAAGCGTGTATACATATAGTTTTCGTTGGCTTTCACTTCCTTGATATATATTTGTAATATTATATTTCTCCCGTTTTTCTTTTTACTTAACTAACTTTAGTACTCTGAGGCTTGGTGTTTTATTGTCGGTAGCGTTGCACCCTAAAACGACAAAGATCAAGAATGCATCAAGTAAGAGTTTCATGAGAACCGAGGTTCTAAGCTCTAAACATCCCGAGGGCCGTAGGCCCCGAGGGATGTTTAGGGATTAGAACCGAAGGTTCGAGGTATGAAAGTGACTTATATCACATTTGGCGAGGTTTTCTCAAATAGAAAGGAGGTTTAAAACTGAGTTATAAACCTCCCTGTAACAGTTATAAACCTCAGATTTATGATTTAATTAGTCTATTGTTCAACGGGTTTATACCAGAGTTTCACCCCCATGAAGAACAAAGAAAACCATGTCAAGTGTGATATAAGGTCCGTTTTAGACCGTTTTACTCGTATCTTAGTTTAGTTTAGTGAATTCGTCACATCATTTGTGACAAGGGAAGGAAACAGAGCTCTCGCCCCAATTTACATCCAGCCCTTAGTCCTACGATTTTACGTCCTTATCCGAGAAGACGTGAGGGAGCCACGATCAAATTTTGGCATATCAATGTTTTCTCATATTCATAAAGTAGAGACCAGTTCAAACCATTTTTCAATGCGACGACGGGAAGTCTTATATTTTTGGACTCCGAAGCTTGAATTTTATATTATGGCGGCCATTACGCGAACCGTGAATGCCTAGTCATTTTTTAGCGTACGTGACGTCAAACTCTCAACACAACTCATACAAACCTTCGTGCGAACTAACATATGTAGCAAGAATCGTACCATTTTTCCGCAAAGAATAGAAATATGTCTACAAGTTTGTGCCGGATTGTACAGGACTGTAGCAATTTAACGAACCACAATTAAAGCAGGCATTTCGCTACGTTCAAGCCTTCTAGTTGAGTACCGGTACGATCGAGCAGCCGCGCGTGATCGGTGAATAAGGTTTTTAATTATCTTCAAGCGTCAAGGATGGTTTGTGTATGTTTTGGTCGTTTTGAGGACAGAAGCTTCTCAATAATTGTTTGTGCCACATGGAATAGCCGGTAAGATCGTACCAGAGTCCGCTATAACAGTTCGGAAGAAGGCGAAAACAGCCGAACCAATTGACAGAATGTCTATCGAATGTCTAGTATAAATTAACCGAAAAATAAGCTGAGAACATACCGTGTAGCATGAACATTTTGCAGCCGATTGGCGGTTTTTCGTGTTTTGCGGGAACAATTTTTTTGCGATTCGAGATGACTGAAATTTCTGCTGGCAACTAATTTTTGCTATTTCCTGTTCAATCAGCGGAACATTAAAAAGGAAGGAACCTTCTAATCAGTTAATATTTTCAACTTTTGTATTTACTTGTCGAGTTACCGTACGCTCAACTTAAGAGACTTTTCACTGAATTGTACAATCTTCGAAGGCGATCAGTACTGATATAGTACTGCCCTAAAGTAACTGACGCAACACCAAATCGAACAAAAAACTACCGGTACCCTGCCATGCTAAACAAATGGTATTACTACCGGTATTACGGTATGCCGTATTGTATTACGAGAATGTAAAATTTTAATTGCAAAAAGTAATCTCGGCACACAGGGGTAGCTGCACGGTAGACGGCCGTCTACTGGAATCTGTGCACTTTGGCATATACTGCAGCCAGGCTCAGTCAATTACAATAACAGTCTCTTGTTCGTTTGAAGTGTCAGCGATTGGAGGTCGCCGCAGAAGTGCTAGCCTGCGTCGCATCCGAACTGAACCCCGGTTAAGTCCGGGGTTCAGTTCGGATGCGACGCAGGCTACAGAAGTGCTAGAACACGGCTGGTCTGCTGCAGGAGGCGAGTCTGAGTGGACGTTGTTCAAGTCATGTCTCACTTATACTCAAAGCTCGGACTGTTGTTTTCGACTGATTAAAAAGCAATGTTAATAGTTCTTATTTAGTCCAATATAGTCTCAGTAATGCAAGTTTACATCGAAAAAGCAGAGTTGTTTATTTGACTGAAGGAAGTAATTTTTTGCGGAGTATTATTTTGCGGAACTTATTTTTGCCGATAGAGGGCAATCCGCAAAATCCGCAAAAATTAAAACCCGCAAAATGTTCATGCTACACGGTAGTTTGTCATATTGCTGTTTCCTCTAAACAGATAAACAAGCGATGTAGTATGCCTTTCACTTTACTGCTAATTTTATTTTCAAGACAATAAACCACAGAAGAAATGACAGTACCTTGTCTGTCTCAAACAGCGACGGCGACGCGCGAAGTAAAAAAAAAGGTTTATTTTACGTCGAAGATACAGGAAGCTGTTACATTGTATGTAACACAGATCATTCTCATTACGAACTAGCAATCCGTGTTTCACTATAAAAAAAACTTAGAACTTATAAACTGATTACCTTAGTGATTTCTCTGCTCAATTCTCCCTGTAGCGCGGATAACAGCACAACCTGAAAGCCGAACCAGGGAAAATACCCTGGAAATTACCCTGGCCCAAACAAGATATAAAGAAACCTCTGCTGGCAAGCACTAGCAGGCCACTTCCCAAGCGAATTGCCAGTTAGCTTTTAGCGTATTCGTTCAGCTTTCAACTCGGTTGCCAAAATCAACAATGATTGGAAATTATGATAAAGGAGGCTTTAAAATGCCTGATTTTCATATTATCAATAAATCTTTAAAACTAACTAGGATAAAGAGATTGCTTTCGCCTGGAGAGAATACTTGGAAGCATATTCCTTTGATAGGCCCTGAAAGAGCGAGTGGGTAAAGAGTTAATTTTTTAATGCAATTTTGATGTAAAACTTATTGATATTACTCAACTTTCAGAGTTCTATAGAAGTATTTTAGTATATTGGCAAGAATTAACGAATTATGAAGTAAATAATGCGGAAGAAATAAAAAATGAAATAATATGGAACAACAGATTTATAAAGATAGGAAAGAAGTCTATATACTATAAAAACTGGCTTAACTGTGGGATAAATATGTTAAAGATTTAATGAATGATGATGGGCTTTCGTTTATGTCTTTTGAACAGTTTAACCGAACCGTATAATGTAAAAGCTAACTTCCTGCAATATTTTGCCGTTATTGATGCTATTCCAAGCTTGTGAAAAAAAGGTTAAAATTGTCTAGTAACAAAGATAGTATTGGTACTGGAACTGTTTTGATAACACCAGTATTATTACTCCATCGTAATCTAAGTGCTAAATTAATTTCTTAACCTTTTGTTGAGAAAATGTTTAAAATAATCCACCCACAGCCCAAAAAAGAATACTAGCCTTTGGCATTGCTAAAGAGGATCTTTCCCTGGTATATTCTATGCCTATTGAACTTACATGTAACAAGAGGTTATCAATGTTTCAGGCCAAAATTATTCATTATATTCTTCCATGTAAAGTTTCGCTTAAAAGGGATGGAGTGGTTGAAAGTGACTTATGTCAGTTTTGTCCAGACGACCAACCGTTTAAACAAACATTAGCGCACCTCTTCGTTGATTGTCCCGTGACTAAAGTTTTCTGGAACAAATTCTCGGTTTGGTTTAAATCAGTGACAAATATACATACCATTAATGTATTATCGTGTATAGAAATATTGTATGGCTCTTTCGCCCAAAATAGCTGTCTCCTTAATTATTGTTTGCTCGATCGTTGCTAAATATTATATATATAATGCAAATCAGAATGACGAAGTTCATAGTCTAGAGACATATCTTATAATGTTAAAATACTTTGCACAAGTCGCATCTTCAGACAGAAAAGAAAATTTAATGAAACTAGTTTTGTAGATATATATATAGTATATTCGGCTATGCATGTATTTTGTAAAGCCCCCTTGATGTTTTTGTGTTTGTTTGTATGTTCGTAAATTCAATGTAAACTTAGTTAATTTTAAAGCGGCTCTCTTTCCTCAGTCTAAATCATCTACATCCGGCAATAAATTTAAACAGAAAGACACATTATTATGTTCTGAAGAATCTGATATATATATACAGATTCTCGGTCGTTATTTACTAAACCACAGCAAAATTCGCAGTGTGAGTTTGTCGCCGTTATAAGAAGAAATCAACTTGGGAACGGTGCGTTGAGTGTATGACGTCACTTACGCTAAAATTACTAGGCATCCTCACCCCCGGGAACCGGGTTCGGGTAATGGCCGACGTTATTTTGACGGTAAACTCTCTTTTAATCACTGACTGATTTGGATATTTCCTGCCACTGTTTGTCCTTATGGAATACAAAAAGTGGTAAAAGAAATGGTCGAATTTCGTCGTAGTGGCAATTTAATTAAGACCCTGAGTATGGTCCGGCCGGGGTTCAGTTGAATCCGCGACCTCCCGTTCAACAGACCGGCGCTTAACCACTGAGCTAACCGGGAGGCGATTAAATATATTCCGAGAAATGACCATCAATCACGTCAGTAATTTGCAACAGGTATTTTTTCTCTGTTGTCCGATTTCTTCCTAAATTTCAGACTAAAACGGCATTTTTTTCCTACCTACTTCAGACCATTTTTACCCCCACCCCTCTCCTCCAGGATATAAGCCCTCTTCCTCCCCATCCTTCCCCTCGCAGTCTATAAATTGACTAAAAGGACAGTTTATTATCGTAATGTTTCATGCCTGAATACTAATAAAGCAAAAACAATTCATGAATACACGTAGAATGTTAAAGTAGACTGATGTCAATTAACGAATCTCAGAACGTTTCTGTCATCCCGGTTATAAGCCCCTGCGGATATAAACTCGGCCTCCGGGTATATAACCCCTCGTTATAAGCCCCTCCAGATATAAAACTCGGCCTCCGGGTATAAAACCCCTTGGTTATAAGCCCCTCCGGATATAAAACTCCTCGGTTATTAGCCCCTTAAAAGCCCTTTCGAAGTTGTATAAGCCTAGGGCTTTTAACCGGGTAGCACCCCTCTCCTCCCCCTGGGGTCTGTTGACGGTTCTTTCGAACGCCGATTGGTAAGAATTGGCCCTCTGCAATAACCAGTGAATTGCGCTTGTGATCCCAAGGAAAAGGCTTTACTGCATGGATGGCAAACAATCTTCGTTCAATCCGCTGTTCTACAAAGATCGACAATTGATTGGAGGTGGAAAAATGCATTTACATGCACTTACAAATAGGTTTTGCTAATAACACTACCGATCTCGTACAAGTGCCTTTAACCATATGAAGTCAGATTTGTTTGCCATCCATTACCTTGTATATGCAACCACGTGATAGCAGTCCTGCAAATGGCCCATCCACTCGATCACTATTTTTGGTTTGCAGACTCACCACTATGTAACTTTGTAGATGTAGTTGGTTTGTTTGTCTTTTCCAGAACAAGTCTTAGATTCTGAGGTGCAAGCCTCGGTTACATTCCCTGCATAGCATGTGGTAGCAACTCCTTGAGCAGCGTAGTTATCTGACGCCACATCGGTATAGCAGCGGCCTACAAACACATGGATTTCGTTAGAAAGAAGAACACTTTTTATCGATCGATTCAATCTTTTTCACTTATCCGCTATATCTGGCACTCTTTCCGAGTACACCAAGATTGGTTGAGCTTGACCACAACTTTCGATGTAATTTTCGCATTTTTCTGCTGTTTCATGTAATTTTTCTCACACTAACGTTCACTGGCTTAAAGTGCCTCCAATAGTGAATTTATTATCATCAATATCGATTCTACATCAAATGAATAGTTGAATATAGTGGAATATTTATTGAGTCTGTGAGTTATCGAGGTTTATATCTCCAAATTGCTTCGGAATGTGACGTCAACCCATGGGAATAGGCCCGTTTCGCATTAAAAATTACCGCTGTGTGCAATGACTGCAGACGCATAAATTTACTCATCATTAGTCTCATTCTGATGTTAAATATTCACAAATACCAGCGAGAAGGTGCAGAAGTTCAAACTACAACAATACACAGAGTTGTGAATAGTCCATCTGCCCGCTGGTATTTATGACTAACATCAGAATGAGACTAACGTCGAGTAAATGCGTCGAAGTCATCACATTCAGCGGTAATTCTTGAATGAGAAAGTGGGCTATTTACTCATGTCATTTCTTTCCCCTTTCATGTGAAATTATTCTTTGATTTTTACATTTTTTTGTCAAAATCACTGATACAAACTATACAATATATAAAACAGATTAACACTGGTATAATCAACTAAAAGGCGATTAAGGTATGCTAACCGCCATGGGGAGTTTGTAGCAGCTGACGTTTGTAGCGCTAGCCCTTCGTCAGAGCAAAAAGTTTTAGTTGATCATACCATCTTTTTGCTCTGACGAAGGGCTAGCGCTCAAAACGTCAGCTGCTACTCGCTCCCCACGGTGGTTAGCATACCTTAATCGTCATTTAGTTGATTATACCAGTGTTTATCCGTCTCCGCCGACGCAGATCAACACTAGTTTTTACAGGAACTAGTCACCCACAATATAACAGAGATGTTTATAAAATGTCATTTATCTCTATCAGCACGTTTTTGTATGATAAATGTTTCCTGGGTAGGTCACGTTACATAATTAGCATGTTCAGGAGATATAAACCTCTATACCTCATAAACACAACACTCAAACCAAGAAATACTCTACTATTTAACTATTCACCTATTGATGATAACAAATTCAATAGTAGAGGCACTTTAAGGTTTTTACCCGAGGTTTATTTTTACGAAAAGTAAATCGCAATTTATAGAAGGAACACTCCGTAGTCACTACTAAACACTTTTTATGTACAAATTATCATTTGGAAATACATACAGAAAATGATAGGAGCAAGTTAAAACCACAGTACATATGGAAGTAATTAAACTTCTTTAAATGAATGAATAATCACCAAAATCGGAAACGCCAAAGTAGATTCTTCCGATGTTCTTAGCCTTTCTTGCACATCTGCAGAGGAAATCTGGGAAGAAGTCGCCCCACGGCTTCTGTCCAGCAAGCAGGCCATAGAAATACTCGGTTTCGTCTGGTTCATGGGCGGTGTACAACAGATCCTTCAGGACGCGACTACTTGGATTTTCATTGTAGCAACCGATGGGGGTAATTGTGACCTCACAAGGCCCCTCTGACAAATGGAAAGAAAACGTTTAAGTAATGGTTCATGTAAGAACGATAGCAGAATCCATCTAAAGCGGCATTGAGCCTCCTCACATATGATTCTCGTGTGTTGTAGAATATATAGATACACTAGGCGATAGGGATGAATATTTTGAAATAAAGTTGCTGAAAGTGCTTGTTTCATTCCGTCATTAATGAGGAAATCCTTTTCCAACCAATAGGAATTGCCGAACACAAAAGCTACGAAACTGGCACATTTCATAAGGTTCCTCGCATGCGATTTTCTTTCTAAACCACATATGGAACGACCTGCATGTAAAGCATTTCATCAAACTTTAATAAAATCAGAGAAAATGAGACGTATCTTTTACTTTTAGACGATTTTTATGTTTTAACCAATGAAATCAAGAGTTTTAACAATACAAAATTAACACCTTACTGCATTCCTTCGCCGTTGGTGCTATCGTTCTTACATGAACCATTACTTAAAGGGGCTATGTCATGGTACTGCACATGTATCAAGTAATCGCTCGGTTGGTGGCTGTTAATTGGATACAAGCATTTAAACTTCCATCCCTCAATGCTTGATTGAAATGATTTTCAATATTTTCCCTGGAGACTGTTTTATGTACGCTGTTTGTTAGTCATTTTTGCATATTTGCTTGGATTTTAAGCATCTCGTATGGCGGAGACTGGGTTCGTTAGTTCATATCAAAATCGGTGGAAATAGCTGTTTCCGGCCCGGAACGCGAATGTAAGTCTATTACCGTGACACAGCCCCTTTAATAGGATAAAGAAAAACACAGAGATAAAAGTTCCTTTGGTCTGAAGCCGAACCATACTATTAGGAACGACCGTAAAACGCACCATTTTATTTTCAATAATACCCAGTAATTCAAACGACAAAGACATGGCTGCCATGTTGGTTGATCTAATGTCAACCAAGATGGTGACAATGACGTCACACGAAAGGGAATAATTGTGAGTAATCAGCAGATATTCATTTCTTTATAGCTCAATTCCCTACTAGCAGAGCCTCCTTTGCCGGCTCCTTTTCTTTTGTAATCGCTTCGCGAACTTGCGGGGGAAAAGAAGACTCTGCTCTAGTCGCAACATTGTTTGATCTAACCACCATCAACAACCATGGCGAATACATTTTAAAAACACACAGTACACATTGTTTAAAAGATTTACTGATTTAAATTTGAGCCCGCTATCATACCGCGCACCTGCTGACGTACGTCAATCATTAGCTTGCATACTAATTAGCATGGGCTGACTTTCTTCTCAACCCTTCCAAGTGTGGCAAATGTGTTCATTGACTGTAGATATTTTTGAAGGAAGAGATCTCTGCTAAAAGGGAAGCTCCAAAGCGAAGCAATTAGTAAGATCTCAGAGAAAGTCTTCGAAATGTCGACGAACATGTACAGAAGGGTAGAAATAAAACTCAACGGCCGCGAAGACTTCTTCAAGCCGTAAAATGAGAAACAACGATTTCGGCGAGTTATTATATTGATGGGTGCATGATATACGATCACGTCCTAAAGATTTTGTGTCGCTTAGTAACGCTAACGCATGCGCAACAAATAATGTTGCGACTCGGGGCAGCGTCTTGTTTCCCCCCGCCAGTTTGCAAAACGATTATAAAAGAAAGGGAGGAAAAGAACCTCTGCTAGCAGGGAAACTTCTCAATTAATTTCGTTACAATCTTGCAATTGTAACAAGGCCCGTTTCAGGCAACGAACTTTCATTCGCCGAATCCATTGCCATGGAGCTAAATATTTTGTTGTGCCTAAGGTCTTTTTGTACAATGTTATGCATAAAATAAGGTATTTTGTTACAATGTTATGCCTAATAAGGTATTTTTGTACAATGTTATGCCTAATAAGGTCTTTTGGTACAATTCAAGTTTCAACACTTACATTCTTTGGAGTGGGGTTATAGCAGCACCATTACCTGGAGCGTCCATCTCCCATACTACGTCTATGATGCATCGTTTTTACAGACCGGGTTATTTTTAGAATGTGTTTCCCGAGAGTTCTGTTTCCGCTAGCCAATCACAAGCGTTGTGATTGGCTTCAAATGATTAATGATGTAGCAGCCATGCTGGTTGACCAAACAAGAGACACTAACGCTCATTCAAATTAATAGAAACGTAATAATAATAATAATAACCTGTAACCTTTCAGATTACAGGTTAGAAAGGATGGACGTAAATGGACACGATTATTTAGGAAAATCTTGAAAACGTTAGGTAAGAGTTTTCCAGTTTTAAGCTGGTGTCTGTCACTATTACTCTAACATGTTGTCACATGTATGTTAACATAACTTCATGTTCAAGGGACATTTTTCGTATAACCAGAAATAATAATTTATGATTCATCAGATGCTTGATCGAGAATGAGAAAAATATTGGTGGAACTTCGATTCCACTGGCTCTATCATACTAAACCTGGCCACGATACCCGCCCCCCCCCCCCCCCCCCCCCCCCCCCCCCCCCCCCCTCCCCGGGTTATTTGTGGGGCATTTGACATTTCTGAATCAGAGCATTCCAATTCCCCCTGCGCGTGGTCAGCTAAGCTATGCAAATGCCCCACCGGGGCTTTGGAACGAGTGCAAATCTCTTATAAAATTCGCTATGTTGACTCTCTTTGACCAATTATATACCAGTTCGCGGTTAATTCCGACATTTTTAAAGGGTGCAAATATGGCGCGAAATACAGTGTTTGTATGGCAATCCGATACCAAAAAAATTCTGTAAAATCCAATTTCTGAAATATTCACTGTCTTCAAACTTAAGGTACCAGATTAACTGATCAAAATTTGAGGGATGTAGCTGTGTTGGGAAGCATCCAATCGTGTTTTCAGTTTTCCATACATTTGTGTGCAACAACAAGTCAAAGTCCGTGGGAAATTTTACAGACAAAGTTCCTTTGTTCCATTTACCAGCTTCAACAATTGATTAAAGAGCCGACAAAAGTCACAAAGTCATCAGCTACAACAATTGACTTGATTTTTTACCAACAAACGGGAAAATATTTGAAAATCAGGTGTCATCCACATTGGAATGTCTGATCATTTAGTCTACTTTATGCGACTAGGAAATTCATTGTCCCCAAACGTAGGCCTATCATTAAAGAAGTGCGCAATTTTAAGCACTTAGTTGAAGAGGATTTGGTTAATGATTTAAACAGAGTACCGTGGCAAGACGTTGAACATTTTTATGATCCCAATGCTGCTTGGAAAGCTTGGAAGACTGATTTTGATGATGTTTTAAATCGACACGCGCCATTACGACATTTGCGAGTCACTTCCCAAATAAAACAAAAAATGAAAGACAGAGATTACCATAAGAAACGCGCTATAAAATACGGCGACGTTAATCATTGGCAGCTCTATTAGTCTGCCAGAAATCAGGTGAATATTGATATGCGCAAAGCGAAGTCAAGTTATTTCGCGATAAAATTGACACCTGTTCCAGTTCAGACACTAAAAAGAACCTGGAAACCAATTAATTATCTCCTCGGGAGAATGAACTTTGCGTAAATGATAATGGCAATATTATCTCTGACTCTTTCCGAGACCTTTAACGACATTTTTATAAACATTGGACCAAAATTAGCTGCAGGATCAATGAGACAATACAATAAAAATATTAAGACGTATTTAATCGACAGCAGAAAAACCGATGTAACCTTGGTTTTTCTGATATACCATCAGAAAATGTGCAGTCTACTTTGAAGCGGCTAAAGGCCTCCAAGAGCACTGGCCTTGACAATATCCCAGAGTCTCGAAAATAACATCTGATGTAATCGCACCTTCGCTAACTTTTATTTTTAATCTTTCACTGTCGACTAGCATTTTTGACGAGGAGTGGAAAAATGCGAGGGTAAGCCCGATTTACAAAAGTGATGATCGTCGACTCATGGAAAATTATCGACCGATTTCAATATTACCAGTTTTTGAAAAAGAAGTCTTTCGACAATTATATGGTTACTTAACAGACAATATTTTGCTTTCCAAATTCCAATCAGGATTTCGTCCCTTACACTCAACTGCATTGATTCAGATGTGCGATGAATGGCTTGAGAGTATGGATAAAGGGAAACTAACAGGGGTTGTTTTTCTTGATATTCGGAAAGCTTTCGATTCAATAAATAACTCGATATTATCAGATAAAATGCAATTTTCAGGAATTTCCGGTACTGAACTTAAATGGTTCAACTCTTACCTCACCGGAAGACAGCAAAGGTGTTTGTAAATAGCCATCTATCTTCAGAAAAAGAAATACTATGTGGAGTACCTCAGTTGGATCCTCGGTCCCATTTTATTTCTAATTTACATCAATGACTTACCCAACTGTTTAACATCTACTACGCCTTGCATATATGCTGACGATACACACATTTTCACATCTTCTTATGATATGGCTGAACCTGCTTCTAACCTAAAATACTGATCCCGAAAACGTATGCGATTGGCTCTCCGTCAATAAGCTCCAGGTCCACCCTTCAAAGATAAAACTCATGCTTATTGGATCAACTTACAGCTTGACCAATAAAGCTGGTGACTTATCTAGTACTGCACATGTTTATCGACAAAACTAAAGTTTCGCAAGTTTCATCCCATAAATGCCTAGCTCCGGAACTTGATGAAACACTTTCATTTGAGACTCCACTAAATTTTACAAACACAGAAGATTAATGATCAACGAAAAAGCAAAAGACAGAATCCCAGAGATACTTGAAACTGATGAATACAAAAACAAATTCGAAACGTTAAATAATAGCGAAATATATGATAGAAACTCTTTAAGTACTCTAACAAAAAACTTCACCGAAATACTAATAGAAGTATGTGAAAAGGCAGGTATGAAATACCAAGATAGAGACAATGAACTAAAAGAGACAAATACCAGTTGGTTTGACAAGGAATGTACCATGGAAAAAGAAAATCTTATGTCTCCCGGGAGAAAGGTTTGAAACGATCCAAACAATGACCAATTAAGGCAACACTTACATGTAAAGAAAAAGCACTTCAGGAAATTATGCAAACAGAAAAAGACACAATCAATCGAATCTTGACTAACAAAACTAGACCATAAAAATCCAAAGAAACTTTGGAAAGAACTGAAAAATCTGTTTAACTTAAACAAAAAACAAGCCAAACAATAATTTCCCATTGAAATACAAGAATCCTACGAACACTTCAAAAATCAAAACGATAATCGAAAGGACAATGCAAAGTTTATAGCTAACGCTCAGATGAACTGTGCGGCGGAACAAACAGGGGTTTTATACTATGAACAAATGAGGTCGAGAATGCCATTAAAATACTAAAACAGAAAAAAGCAACAGGCATCGATAGCATCCCAAATGAAATCCTAATATGGGGGTAAAAAAGAACTCATAAAGCCGCTAACATCTCTCTTCAATAAGATCCTTTCTTCGGGAATTTACCCGCAAGAATGGAGCATATGCCTCATCACTCCCATCCACAAAAAGGGTGACCGATCAGAAATAGAGAACTACAGAGGCATTACGCTTTTATCTGCGCTTAGTAAACTAATTACATCAATTTTAAACCAGAGATTATACGACTACCTAACATATAAAGGAATACTGAAGAAAGAACAATTTGGGTTTAGAAAACGACACTCCACTGTTGATAGCAGTTTTGTTTTGAAAGGCCTTATCGATAAGTACGTTAAAAGTAAACCAAACAAGAAAAATAACAAGCTTTTTACTTGCTTTGTCGATTTTAAAAAAGCGTTTGATAGCATACCAAGGGAAAAGCTCTTCGAGAAAATATAACAGGCAGGTATTGAAGGTAATTTTTTCTCACTATTACACTCAATGTATTCCGACGATTATTCAGCAGTTAAAAAAGATAATGTTATCACAGAAAAGTTTAGATGTTACACTGGAGTCAAACAGGGCTGCATGCTAAGCCCCACCCTCTTTAATCTTTTCCTCAGTGATCTGCCTCAATTGTTAGACGAATCAGGAGTAAAGGATCCCATATGTATTGGTGGAACTAATATAAGCAACTTACCCTACGCAGACGACTTAGTCCTATATAGTATCTAAGAATAAACATGATTTACAAAGTCTACTGGAAGGCCTTGAAGGGTATTGCGACACTAACCAATTAACTGTTAATATAGAGAAAACAAAAGCTATTGTTTTTAATAATAACGTGAAGCGAATGAACAATTATTATTATAAAAATGACCAATTAGAAAATTTGTACATTTGTACATTCGCAGAATGTACAAATATCTCGGACTCACTTTCAGCGCATTCGGCAACTTTAATGTGGCAAAACAAGAACTTAAAAAATCAGCACTGAAGGCAATGTTTAAACTAAAAAAAGAAATGGGATCGCACTTTAGATCTGATATTAAATTGACAATCAAACTCTTCGACACTTTGATAAAACCAATCTTGCTCTATGGAAGCGAAATCTGGGGGACCGATAGCAAAAGATCTAACGAAAATGATCCGATAGAAATAGTGCATACAAAATTTTGCAAGTTACTATTAGGAACCAGCAGAACATCAGTCAATAATGGATGTAGGGCAGAGCTTGGTAGATATCCTTTGAGATATGAATCAACATTCAGAAGTATTAACTATTGGACAAAATTGTTAACCAGGAAGAACCAATGCTTACAACAGTATGCAGTATGCAGTATGCAGTCAAACAACCCAGTTTTTTGGAGCTACAAAATTAAGCAAACCATACAAAGCCTAGGCTATGGTGATATATGGACACTCCAAAATAATACTCCAGATTTTAGAGGATTTCTGAAGAATATAAAGCAACGACTAAAAGACACAGAACTACAAATTTGGTTAAGTGATATATTTAATGACCAACGACAGAATCCAAACCAGAGTAACAAACTACGAGTTTATCGAACATTCAAAACGAAGTATGAATTCGAAAACTATTTGGATCTTGTCAGAAACATCAAAAATAGAATTACGTTCACAAAATTAAGAATAAGCAATCAAAAATTGAAAACGTAAGACACCTTAAACTTTATCTAAAACCAGAAGAACGAATAGTATATAAAAGGGGTAAGGGTTTGGACCTCGAGGCGGAGCCTCCCCGTATAAAACTTTGTTGAGTACCCCCCTCCCCCCCCCCTCCCACCCCCCTCCGGGGGTGTTTGCACCCTTTCAAAATGCTGGACTTAACCGCGAACTGGTCTATTCTAAACCCCCCAACGTTTCTTTGCTGACAAATGCCCCACCCTCGGGACAGACTGTCACATGCACTACGTATGCCCAGTTAAGAGGATGGGCAGATTTGGAATTGATAGAGCCAAAACAGTTTCTGAATCTCGAACCCCAGCGGTTTAAAAATAAACTGTTCGACCAGGTAATCGATGCAACTACAAGAGGAGGAGGGGGTGCGGATGTCAGAGTCTCCTCCCCACCCCCTCCCTCCCTATCCCATTCCTTCCCAAATTAAGACTGCACAGCTTTGTACTTACTAATTTTGTACACGTAGTTGCGGAAATTCTCCCCCATACAATATTCCTCGCTTGGCTTGCATGGGTGGTAGCATCTGTCGATGCAGTTATCTCCGTGCTTGTCAATAGCGTAGTTTTTCTCAGCGGCTAGTTCAGTATAGCATTCACCTGGTGGAGAGAAAAGTGAGTCTAATGTAACAAATCAGATTAGATTTAGACTTTAGATTAAAAGCAACTGAAATGGAACATTAAGGGAATTTCGTTTAATTTGACGAGGTCGGGCGGAGGGGGGGGGGGGGGGGGGAAGGGGGGGGGGGGGGGGTGGGCGTTGAAGATATTGAAATTCGAAGCATAACATTTTCGTGAGCCCTTTACATCTTTTCAACATTTTGAGTGACTCTGCCCCTATCGCAGTGAAAAATCCCAGTGAAAATATCTCAAGCCTCCCTTGTATCTCCAACAGTTTTAAAGAGGCCTCCCCCAATTTACATGGTACATGCATATATAAATGCAGTAATGCCTTGACTGATCATTAGCGGTACTTGTTCTTAAGGATGAATACGGCACTGCGTCTGCATGTGTTGCTGATGCTTATGCTTATGCCGCTAGTGAAAACCAATCTTTGCATATCAGTTATGTAGAGTTCTTACGCGCTATGCTCACATTGGAGTTTATTCGCTGATAACTGTCATCTTGCGGAGAGCGGCTATCGGGTCACGTGACGCAACTGATTCCACCACTCACGCGGAAAAGAAAATATTTCATGGACTATAAACACTGATATCTGTCCTTGGGCATTATGATGCTTAGGAGATAACCGGAAGAGTTAAGAAAAGATGTAGGAACAGTGTGCGAAGCTATAATTATTGCTAATATTGTTGTACACAATAACATTCTTAGAGTGCGTTCGACTGAAACGGTATTCCGGAAGAATAGTCGGAAAATTGGAGGGACCACACGGGCGAAATGATAAACAACCGGATCTCCTAGCGTGTAGGGATCTGATCAGCAATATATATAAATAGACAAGAAAGGAAAGGCTCGCTGATTGCTGATTCAACGGTAGAGAGTTTTTCTTCCAATATTTCTTCGGGGAAAGAGGCTTACAGTGTATCTAATAAACTAGAACATTTGCGAAATAATACATGAATTGCACAATCTTATACTTATGATAAAACATATAAACCAATGAAAAGAAGGTGGAGAGTGACATATAATATGAAACGAAATAATAAAAAAGTGACCGGCGTGATGATGATTGTGAAATACAAGTTAAGTTTCATCATGTTTTCGGAAGAAGAATACACAGAATAACAACTACACATTGCTTTAATATATCGGGTTCTTTTAGCACTGGAATACTAAATGTCTACTCCTGTTTGTGACGTATTATGTATGTTCCGCGAGGGTGGGTCAGGGTTTTGAGTTCCGTTTGGGCAGGTAGGGTCAGGGTTTTGACCTGATTTGGGCAGATCAGCGTCAGGATTTGAGTTTAATTTGGGTGCAGTCAGGCACAGACGAACAATTTATTTCACAGGGCCTATTTGTTTTTATTTAAAGAAGGGACAATCAGGTTTTTTCCCCAAAAGGGGGCAATTCTAACGCGTTCTTAGATCAGGGGCGTAGCCAGAGGTTGATGTAGCCGGTAGGACGGGGTAGGGGAAGTTTCCTTACTAGGCGCGTGTACTGCCCAAGCGCGATCTGTTAGGGAGGTCCAGGTGAATACCCACGGGCAATTTTGAAAATCTAAAGTCTCTTAAATGGCATGTCCTACATTATGAGAGTAAGAAACACATTCGCTTTTCCTTTTTCTCTTTTCTTTTCTTTTATATTATTCCATTCTTCTTCTGGTTTGGAAACGGGAGGGAAAGGGGCTTTTCCTTAGGGAAAGGGTGGGGTTACGGGACCCCAGGAATCCCCCCTGACGTCCCTGTAGATTTCTCCATTATTTGACAGCTAGGAAGAGATACTGACTAGTTTTAATTCTTACCGTAAAATTGGAGACCAAAAAAAGTATTTCCGTTCTCCTGTGCCTTTTTAGCACAGCGACAGGCAAATTGTGGCATATATGTGTCCCAGTTTACCCAGTCGATATTGATACCACTGTATCCCGGATGTGTTGAGTCTCGATCGTTCATGACGTAATTACCAAGAGGTCGTGCGGTATCAGTATGGGCGTCTTTAAAACATCCGATATGCTCAAACGCCACGTCACATGTCAGATCCACTACAAAGAAATAATGAAAAGGAAAATTGAAAACATGTCTATATATACCTCTTATTGAACTGCCTGGTCCGTACCGCCTTTATCCCTGCTCAAGTAAGCAAGGCGGAAAATATAGAGCTGATTGATAGGTCCTGTATAACTTAGGGCACGGACTGAGCGAATGAGTTCATACATGAGATGGGCCTTTTGCAGGAATGCAATCACGTGGTTGTACTGGACAGCAAAAAAAATTGGATTTTATTTAAATGCACTTGTACGAGATCGGTCGTATTATTAGCTAAACCTGTTTGTAAATGCTATTTTCCACCTCCCTTTCTAAAACAGCGTTTTTAAAGATAGCTTGCCGTCTAGCATCCATGGCAACGCCTTTCCCATGGAGATCACGAGCTCAACGATTCATTCGTTAACGAAGTTTAATGAAGTTTCGATGAAATACCAGTGTAAATTTCTTTCTAAAAAGTGATATCTTCACACGTGAAGATATCACTTTTGAAAATATGACTTGCTTTCAAAGAATTCTAGCCTTTTTAGTAAGAGATTGAAACTGGTATTTCATCGATAATTATATATTAAGCAGAACATTACATGCATATGGCCTTGGATGATACGTTCGCTGCGTTCACTCGTAAGATATTTCATCAACACTCGAAGATAAACTCCGTATTTCCGCGCGGCCATGTAGTATCCTCTATATTAGGGACCTTAAGCAACCACGACGGCGACGTCTAGCACGACGGCATACTAAATTACAAAATACAATAACTGCACGTGAAAATTCACGCAGTCGTCTACATTTTGACCGTTCTCTCAAAAAAACAGAACGTGAAAACTCCAAATTTTACGTTCACTGAGGACTGAACGCGAACGTAATCAAGTAAATCACACCGTTTATCGTTCGGCCTGAATTGAACTCTGTCCTGGTCACATTTCTTGAAAATAGGGTTATAAACGGCACCTAAAGGCAACGAAAGGAAATATTAAACTCCAAATTTCTGGGGAAACATTTTTCTACGTTCCGTCGTCACATCCATCGTCGTCCTGTGTGAGCACGCGACTGTTTCCTGCAAAAGGCTTATTATGTGCGGGTTCGTGTCATGAAACCCAACGTATCTTCAATGTTGGGGTCTTTGCGGTGTGTGGTTAGTGCAATGGCCAGGCTGCTGTACCGGGTGACAATCCCCTGCTCTTTTTCGAGTAGCACAACAGGTTCTTTCACGTCCCCTTCAAATACCGATTAGAAGTGGAAGGAGACAAGGCCAACGGCTTATAAACGTCCGGCCTGCCCAAGGACGCGGCCCGGATTCGAACCTCAGGACTGGACTGGACAAATACCAACCCCCTCCAGTTTTTCGAAAAAGCCGTCTATAACCAAAAACATATAATTGTCTTAAATTCATGTTCATGTTTACTCACCGAGCTCGTAGATCATATTGGTTTCCTTTTCGCCCATACAGAAACGCTCAAGTGTAACACAGTGATTGTAGTCCTTGCCATAGCATTTGTTGGTGGCAACACCATGTCTGTTGTAGGTATGTTCAGCCTTTGTACCTGCCCAACATTCTCCTGAAGGCAAAAGTATTAACCATTAAGACAAACGTATTAAAACATTTCCCTCTCTGCAGTTAAGCTTTCTTGATATCCATTTTTTTTGTGGCCGACCTTTCTTGCTGCCGAATTTTTGGTTTTTATTTTTTCTGTCACGAAGCCACAAGACTCTGTGTAGCACCATTAACTCATAAAGTAAAGTAAAGTAAAGTCACCTTTATTTATAGAGGGTTTAAACACGTCATGTTGTCAAGACGGCAGCTTGTTGGATTTTTGTGCTAATCTTCTCGTTAAAGTTTGTCAATTGAATGTTCGTGTGGACTCCGAATCTTGAATTTTATGTCCGCCATTACGCGAACCCGTTTGAAATTTGGTTTAATTCGTTGAAATGTAATTTTCTGTATTCTGATGTAGGTTTTGTAGATTTTTTAGTATTGTTTGATTCCTATTCATTCAATATGCAGTTTTTTAACCCAGGAGGGGGAGGGGATGGGGGGAGGAGGGAGTCACGGGCACCCTAGCTACGCCCCTGAGAATATCGTACCCCAAAACTGTACTCCGATCACATCATAACCAAGTTCTTTAGCCTTTGTAGCACATCGACAAGTGAAGCCAGGCATCCAGTTGTTCCAGTCGAACCAGTCGATGTCTCGTCCTCCATAGTTAGGATGCGATCTGTCTCTTTCGTTGTAGATATAGTGCGGCAGAGCTCTGTCGGACATTTGGTCGTTGTAGCAACCAATAGTCTTGAAGTTAGCGGTTCTGCATAGTCCACCTCCTGAACAAACTCCAAGGCTGTCTGCAGAGATATCTAAAACAAAAACCAACAAAACAAAACTGCATTAACAACCTTTTCCACTGCTCTGACTTAAATTACAATAAACTGCAAAAGCACGACATTCAAGTATATTCCAGGGAGAATTGCATAGTCGCAGCTGAATCGCACGAGTGGATTTAATTTGCGAAATCAGAATTGCTGAGAGGAGTACATGGTGATCCAGAGTGAAAGCACCACTGTAGGATATAACTTTAAAAAATATCATCTAAATCATCAAGTAATTCATCAGACCCTGATGCCTGACTGGGTAACTTCCACGCTAAATTGCACTCGAAAAACCGATATCGCCCTCGTCGCTATCTCGTGCAATTTTTATCCGGGAAATCATATGGTTTAGAGTGCAATTCGGGATATTAAATTCGAACGAGTGGGTTTTCAAAGAGTATCAAAATTGCACGAGCCTGCAGGCAATTTGAGCTCTTTGAAAACTCACGAGTTCGAATTTATCCCGAATTGCACGAGAACCATACACCGGTAACAAAAATTCGAACAAACTTTGTATATTTAATGTGATGAGATGAAAAGCGTGCGAGCGTTTCAATTGAACCACACATAAACAACAGCTTGCTCAAAGGAAGAGGTTTCGTTGGCAGCGTGCAAATTTGGAGAAGCGCTGCCAAATTTATGGCATTTCGGAAGACCTGCAAGTACAAGAACTCGGTCAATGTTTGTGGTTGAGGCTGAAAATCAAAACATGGACATTTGGCTCGGACCAAAATGGAAGGAAACTCGCCAGATATTGTGAAATTTGTTGTGGTTGGCTTATTATGCTTATTATGGCGGGAAGAGATAGCCCAAGGCCGCCAGATTGAATTTTATCAGTTAATAACGAGTTACAAGGTCGGTTGTATATATATCTCTTGGAAATCGAAAAATCGCCATGGAAAGTGGAATTTGAACTCATGGTCACGCATGCGTAAGCGCTCGTCTTTGACAATGACAGTTTTATTCAGCTGACTAGCTTGAAGCCATAACTCGGTGAATACCAACCTAATGTGTGTTTATTAAGGATTCTTTGTGCGCCCAAAGTGTTTCCCTTTTTCTTAATTTTAATAGTCACTACAAGTTTCGAGTCTTATTTGGTGCTTTAGATCGTTTTATAGTTGCTTGAAGTAGTTGTTCCCTGTTAAATATTTTGTGTTATAATTAGTACTTCCGGTATTAGCTACTTCCGGTAGAGCGCGCTATGCATTTAGGGACCTTTTTTGGCCATGTGCTTAGTCCCGCCATTTTTGTTGTGGCTGTTATATTCGGGTAATTTTGAATCCGACAGGTACGGAGTACATCCTGTTTGGAAAATATTACATGGTCCTTCGAGCCGGATAGTGGAAAGCAAATCACTTCGGAATAAACGGATTTGAGCGTGAGAGAGCAAAAAAAACGTGGAAGACAACGTTCGTCAGCCGTCACAACCGGAGACTTGTAAGTTGTGGGTACGAATTCACTTTAGTGTTTCAGTTGGATATAGGGTTAAATCATGTCAGAGCAGCTGTCAAAGCGGGATAAGAAGAGCAGAATTGGCCACCGTACACATGTCCGAAAGGTTATGGCTGAAACAAAGGAATTATTGGGTGTTTACGATCGTCAAAACGGCGAACACAGAACGAAGCTAAAACATTATGAGGCAACCTTGGTCGGCAAGAGAAATAAATTGGAAGAACTTGACGGCAATATCATTAATGGGATAAACTGAGGAAGAGATTGAAGCGGAGATAGCTGAATCATCAGCCTTTATGGACGACATAAATTTCTGTTTGACCGCTATCGGGGAACTGAATGTAAGTGCTCCACCGAAGGACTTGAACACGTCATCGTTAATGGCTTCAAGCGGAGGTTCATCGAGGGCTAGGTTGCCAAAACTACAGTTATCAGCTTTTGATGGTAAGTCGATGGAGTGCTCTAGTTTATGGGATAATTCTGAGTCCCTTATTAACTCAAATGAAGGGTTAACAGAAGCTGACAAGTTTTCATATTTGAGGGCTTCGCTCTAAGGTCCTGCAGCCTCCACCATTAGTGGACTAACGTTAACAGGCCAAAATTATAAGGCGGCAGTTACGTTATTAAAGGAAAGATATGGAGATCCACAAAGAATTATCAGTAGTCACATGGATGCTCTTGTCAATATGCCTCCTGTGACTAGCACAAGGGAGCTTAAGTCACTTAGACAACTGCGTAATGATGTGGAGTCCCACATGAGAGCTCTAGCTAGAACTCTAGAAGCACTTGGTCGTAAATCAGATCAGTATGGTGAGTTGTTCCTCCCGTTATTATTAAACAAAATACCTATAGAAGTGAGGCTAGAAATCTGTAACAAGGTCCCTAAGGACTTTAGATGCAATACTTCAGGCACTCAAGTCTGAACTCACAAATAGAGAGCGTTGTGAATATGTAGCAGTATCAGTGTATGGGTCAGCACATGGCAGGGAAGATAAAAGACCTGAGAATGGCAACAGACGGTCAGGATACAGAGGACCTGCAACGTCCTCAGCACTCATGACAAGTTCAGACCAGGGTGGGAGAACATCATGTGTTTATTGTAGTCAGGGTCATACCTCTGCACAGTGTTCAGTTGTCACAAATGTCAACAAACGTAAGGAAATTCTCAAGAATGCACATATATTTTACATTTGTGTTAAGAGGTACCACATTAGCCGGAATTGTAGGTCCAAATTGAATCGTAGTAAATGTCGGGGACGGCATCATGTGAGTATCTGTGAGTCTGAGAAGAAGAGGGACTCTCAAACGGAGGCTATAGAAAGTGACTCCACTCCTAAAGAGCAGACTAGTAGTGTGAGCAATGGTAGTGATAACCAAGAATCACTTGGAGCATTATCCATGATGTGCTTGAGCACCAAGAATGCAGTTCTTTTACAAACGGCAAAGGCAACAGTGTATCGAGTTGATAAGCCTAACCGTAAGATGAGAGTGAGACTCATCCTAGATAGAGGGAGCCAATGCACCTACATCTCTGATCACATTAAGAATGAATTGAGCTTGCAAATGTTGCACACAGAGCGCCTGACCATTAAACCCTTTGGATCCAGTGAGGGTGTGGTTAAGAATTGTGAAGTGTTTGAATTCTGCATCAGTCTTGAGTGAGAGAAGGACATGACAGCTTCAGCGATTGTGGTTCCTTTGATAAGTTCTCCAATTCAAAACCAGTTCACAGTGTATGCATCCAAGAGTTATCCCCATTTATCAGGCTTGACATTGGCAGATGACTGTGATGGGAATGCTTGTCTGGATGCACTTATTGGTGCTGACTACTACTGGAAACTGGTGACAGGAGGTGTGATCAAGGCAGCCACCGGGCTGACAGCTATCCATACAAAACTGGGCTGGGTTCTTTCAGGTACTGTCAGTGATGTACCAGTTTCTTCCAATGAGGGAGGTTCTGTCAACTTCACTAGTACACATGTACTCAAGTGTTAGGTCAGTAACAGGCCAACTTTGAAACATTGGACAATGATTTGGAGAAGTTCTGGAAGCTTGAATCACTTGGGATACTCCCAAATGAAGCTTCAGTTTATGATGAATTTGAGCAGCGGATTACCTATGATGGGAGTAGATACATGGTAAGCCTCCCCTGGAAGGAGCCACACCCATTATTGCATGACAATTATCAATGCTGCAGGTCTCGGTTGATGTCATTGCTGTCCCGACTAAAGAGGGAGCCTGAAGTCTTGAAAGAGTATGGCTCAGTGATCAAGGAGCAGCTGAAGAAGGGCATTGTACAAGAAGTTTGTGATGATGAAATAGGGGAGATAGGAGAGGTCCACTACCTCCCACACCACCCAGTGATACGAAGAGATAAACAGACAACGAAGGTTAGAGTTGTCTATGATGCCTCTGCTAAGGCATCAGGAAGCCCATCCTTGAATGACTGCCTCTATGCTGGTCCGTCATTGATAGAGAACACAGCGGACATACGTATGAGGTTTAGGAGCCACAAGGTCACCATGATCGGGGACATTGAGAAAGCCTTCTTGATGGTTTCTGTTGTGGAAGATGATCGTGATGTATTACGCTTCCTTTGGGTAGATGACCCTGAAAGAGAGGATCCTGCAGTTAAGGTACTGAGGTTCACACGTGTCATGTTTGGAATGTCCTCCAGTCCATTCCTCTTGAATGCTACAGTAAAGCATCATGTATCAAAGTATGAACAAGAAGATCCAGAATTTGTAGCAAAGTTCTTGAAATCCGTATATGTAGATGACATCATTCTAGGAGGTAGTGATGAAGATGAAGCCTATGAGTTGTATGTAAAGACAAAGGTTAGACTGGCTGAGGGTGGGTTCAATGTCAGGAAATTCACCTCAAATTCAGCACCACTGATGCACATGATTCAAGAAAATGAGAAACTGTTAGAAAGGGACACAACAGAGAAAGGATCTCGTCCGCCAGAGGGGAATTCAGAGAGTGTACGCGTAACCGAGGAAGATTAATCATTTGCAAAATGTACTCTTGGCTCAGCCAGTGCAACAGTGACAACAGAAAAAATTATAGGGATTCAGTGGAATCAGGAGGAGGATCAACTAGTGTTTGACTTAAAGAGTATTTTGAAGACCTCTGCTGCTGAGGAAACCACAAAACGTGAGGTGATACGAACAGCATCGCAGGTGTATGATCCAGTGGGGTTCATAACTCCAGTGACCGTCAGACTGAAGATGTTCTTCCAGAACTTGTTTATGAAGAAACTTACCTGGGATGAGGTACTGGATGAACAGTCAAGTGCAATTTGGACCAAGCTGTTAAAGGAGTTCAGAGAAGCAGAACCATTGAAGGTACCAAGATGCTACTTTGATGGAGTAACTGGAAGTTTGGTAAGCGCCAGTCTTCGTGGTTTCTGTGATGCGTCAGTTGATGCTTATGCTTAGGATTAAGACAAGTGATGGAGTACATGTAAGGTTTGTCACATCCAAGACGAGAGTAACTCCACTTGAGAGACAAACCATCCCACGACTGGAACTACTCTCAGCCTTGATATTAGCACGACTCATTAGTCGTGTTAAGGACACTTTAGAGGGATTCATTTATATATTTTTAGTGAAGTGCTGGACAGATTCAACTGTCGCCCTGTATTGGATTCAAGGGGAGATTCGAGAGTGGAAGCAGTTTGTACAGAATAGGGTGGTGGAAATACGACGTCTAGTACCGCCAGCGGCATGGGGTCATTGTCCTGGCATAAAGAATCCCGCAGATATTCCATCAAGAGGAATACCCGCTAGAGAGCTGCATTCAAGCATATGGTTCACTGGTCCAGACTGGTTGGAGACATATGATGACATACAGGGAATCGTTGCCACGGGGGGAAATCCCCCACCTGAGACTATGGAAGAAATGAAGGTTAAAGACCGAAGCATTTGTCTGAACAACTCGTCACTGCTCATGACAACCTGTAGTCAAGTTGGTATCAGTGCTGTGATGGACTGCAAGAGGTATAGTAGCCTACATAAATTGTTGAGTGTCACTGCCCTAGTGCTCAAGTTCATAGAACTATTAAAGGCCAAGAGAAAGAATGTCAAGGTGGATCCTCAGATTTCGGCAGAGAACATTGCAGAAGCCGAAGCACTCTGGGTAAAGGACATTCAAGGTAACATTGTCACAAGTTCAAAGTTTGAGAACTTGCAAAGGGAGTTTGGACTGTTTCAAGATGATAAGAAGTTGTACCGATGCGGAGGAAGACTGCAGTATGCAGATCTAACAAAGAGTCAGAAACATCAACTCCTCTTGGACGCCGGTCACCATGTGACCTTATTGATAGTGATACATTGCCATGAGAGGGTCAGTCATAATGGAGTTAAGGAGACACTGACGCAGCTTCGATCAAGGTTTTGGATTGTTAAAGGTCGTCAGTTCATTCGAAAGGTACTACATGGTTGTTACATCAGTCGGCGACACGAGGGTAAGCCGTACAGGGCACCAGATCCACCGCCCCTACCGCGGTTCAGGCTGACTGTAAGCCATCCATTTACATACACAGGTGTGGACTTTGCAGGTCCATTATTTGTGAATTAGGCGGACAAAATGTTAAAGGTTTACATTGTCCTCTACACATGTGGAGTTTCAAGAGCTGTATACTTAGATTTAGTGCCAGACCTGACAGCTGAAGCCTTTCTGCGAAGCTTTACAAGATTTACAGCACGTCGAG
The DNA here is from genome assembly GCA_030867875.1 of Actinernus sp. WN-2022. NCBI lineage: Eukaryota > Metazoa > Cnidaria > Anthozoa > Actiniaria > Actinernidae > Actinernus > Actinernus sp. WN-2022. Next base: position 45,878,550 of record JAOWCC010000577.1, on the reverse strand, counting down.
GAATACCAAGTGAGATGAAGTCAGACAATGGAAGGACTTTTAAGGCAGCATCCAAGACGTTGTCAAGATTATTTGACCTCCCAGAAGTGAGAAAGCTTCTCCTGGATAGAAGAGTAAAGTGGTCAATTAACTTGGAGAAGGCCCCGTGGTGGGGTGGATTTTTTGAAAGGCTAATCAAAAGTGTAAAGATGTGCTTGAAAAAGATCCTGGGTAATGCCAAGTTGAAGTATGAAGAGCTGTTGACAGTCGTAATTGAGATTGAGGCAACGCTAAATTCAAGACCTCTCACCTACACATCTGCCAATGATGTTGAAGAGGGCTTGACACCTGCCCACTTGATGATGGGAAGAAGACTGCTGAGTCTACCGGATAGCAGTGATTATGATGTTGCTGAGGAAATCAGTGAAGTGGCAAGCAAAAGGGTAGCGTAGTTGAAGACACTTCTACTCCATTTCTGGTCACGGTGGGGAAGTGAATACCTCCTGGATCTGCGCGACATGCACCGTCTCAAGACTAGGACTCCGGGTAAGGATTCAATTCAAGTTGGGGATGCTGTCATAATACAAGAGGATGGTGTCCAAAGAGGATTATGGAGATATGGTAGTGTACAGGGGCTCATCGCAGGGAAGGATGGGGCTATAAGAGGTGCTGTGGTGAAAACTATGACAGCCAAGGGCAAGGTGTCAATTCTGCGGCGTCCCTTAAAAGGCTGTATCCTCTGGAAGGAAGCAAGGACAGACATGATTGCTCAGAAGTCATCAGTGGTAACAGTGCAGGAGTTACGAGGCCAAGGCGAAAGGCTGCTGAAATCGCAGACCTCCAGAGAATGCAGTTACTACAGAATCTGTAGAGTTTTGGGAACTGTTAGTTTCAGTCATTAGAACTGAACGATGAACTTTGAGACATTTATTGAGATCTATGTCATTGTTATAGTTAGTCGGCCTCCATAGTAGTGTCTCTTGATATTGGAGGACCGACTGGAGGGAGTGTTAAATATTTTGTGTTAGTACTTCCTGTAGAGCGCGCTATGCATTATGGGACCTTTTTTGGCCATGTGCTTAGTCTTCGTGTAGAGAACCGCCATTTTTGTTGTGAGTGTTATATTCGGATGATTTTGCATCAAAACTGTTAGAATCCGACATTCCCCTTTTCATTTGTGTTATTTAAAAGCAACTCCTTACGAGATTTTACAGAAGTTAATAAAATTTACAAAATCTATACAGTAATTAAAATAAAGATTAATATATACCTCTGCAAAGTTGTGTTTTTGTTTGTCCTGTGTACTCCTGGAGTGATTTGAACCACTTTCACAAGATTTTCAATTCACCATCCCAACTGTAATTTTCTATTTCGAAACTTTGACGAGGTATACAATCTTTATTTTAATTATTGTTTGACTGATTTCGTACATTTTATTAATTTCTGTAACATCTAATGAGGTGCTTTTAACTAACACAAATATAGAGCTTGCGCTCGCTGCCCGTGTAGTTTTACCTCCGCGAAAATCTTCTCGAGGGATATTTTAAGCTCTTTTGTTTATTCATATTGGTTCTTTCCAGGATCTCCACAAGAGTGCCAATGTAAAGTACTTAATTATTTTTTTAGACAATTACCGGCGTAGTTGGAAAATGTCATTCCGTTCAGTGTGAAATGTGTCTGCATGTTTACATGTTGGTTCGGAGAGAAACATTTTCTTGAATTCTCCGCCTATTTTTTTCCATAGAAACAGCCCTAATCTGATTGACTATTCCCACTTTTCTTTGTCGTTTTGGCCAATCCGAGATAAGTGTTTCAAGATTTTGCACTGGTGTTTCAAAGAAATTGTTACTGTATTGTTATATTAAACGTGGAATTACCTCGTCAGGCATGTGATTATCCTCAGTATAATATAAAAAAATACTTTTATTTGTACGCCGCACAAATACAAAACAGATACGATGATAATCAGGCAAATGATCGAACAAATAAGTAATCTAGCTAGACTACGTACGATCGAAATTATAGCGCCTCGTTTTATTTTCTCAAGCCCTCTTCCATTTTACAAAACAAACAACATGTCTGCCTAGTCGTGAAAACAGAAGTTCCCATCATTTCTGTGGTTCTTCGCTCATGCAATTTAAGGTGTTTTTTATTTACTGAAAATTAATGCGTAAAGAAAGGGGGAAAGCCTTGAACTCCGTCCCTGAAACAAAAGCAAAATAAAAAAATGACACTTACATGCAACCTGAAGAGACATAAGAAGGGCGAGGATTGTGAACGCCTTCATCTTTGGCCACGGGAATTGTCAACACTCAATTTCAACCTGTTTTGATTAGAAAAATAACAAGTATTACAACAAAGCAACGCATTGAGCGTAAGACACTTCCAAGCAAGTGACAACTTGTAGCTTGCCTGTTCAATGCCTTCGCGGCTGTGATGTCAAACTGATTGTTTGTTGCGAACAAAATGTGGAGCCAAAAATATTTTCCATAAACATGATTTCATTATCCTACTTCTGGTTTTGCATAGATGAAACCACGCTCTTGCAACTCTGCCTTTCTTATCAGAAACCAATAGCCGGCAATAATTAAATATAATTTTAACTTTCAGAACTTTACCCCGATATAAAAGCTGTCGAAACTATCGATGCTAGTTTGGAAGTAAAAGCCTGATCTTGACCAAAATAATTTCGCGAGTTATGATTGGTCAATATGCGGTCCATAACTTCCCGTACGGACCTTTCGTCCACTTCCGGTCTCAAAGAAAACGAAGAAGCTATATAATAAACATCTTATTAACCTCGTTCGCTTGGTCCGTACTGTAAGTTATGGATCCTCGTTTTTTTCTCCTTTTTATCGCCTGCGCTCTTCGCGCTTGAACGAAAAAAAAAAATAGGAAGGAAAACCCGGTCCATAATAGGTACTAATCATATGACCCGTACAGACCCGCGCGCGCTTTCCTTTTAAACCCATTTACAAAAGTCACGTGATGAGGGCCGGACGTGTATGGCGTGAGCGGGCCGGAAAAAGCCGTCCGGCCCTGCACAATGTTTTCTTGCTGTTTTGCGGTTTGATCTACAAAATGATATGGTCATATAATAAAATAAACCTATTGACTGAGTTAGGTCGGGCCGGACGGGAAAATATTTGGCTCTCGGTCATTTTGTACGTCGTGACCTCGAGGCAAATATTTTCCCGTCCGGCCCGACCTAACTCAGTCAATAAGTACCTATTATTGACTTAGTGGGAGGGCTGGACGGGAAAATATTGTGCAGTACAAAAGTACTAAATCTTCAAGTAATAGGCCTTTTGCATCAATTGATCACGTGACGATTTTCCCATAGCAACGCCTTGTGTGGAGGGCAAGCCATTCTAACTTTCCTTGACAACAGAGAGAGTGTGGGAGACGCGAACGTGAAACCTCAATACTAAAAGTTCTGCCGGTTCCTTTGTTATTCGTTTTCAGCTCAAATTTATCATAACTATTTAGCTTTAAATCGTAAAGTTCAGTGTTAGAGGATTTTAAGAGCCGTAAGACGCCGATCAGAAATAGCTTTCTGAAGCCAAAACCGAACCGGACTCTGCGAATACTCGCAACATGATGGCGGCCTCAACAGACGGTAAGAACTGAGCTGACTTCGGGAATGTACTTTTCTTCCACGCTTTAACAACAACAACAACAACAACAACAACAACGCTTTAAATCGTTTTTATGTTCTAGAAAAATTATCTGATGACAGGAGATGTATCTATTTTTATTAAAATACTCTACCATAGCCGAGGAGATGCTAGGAGACGCTGGTGTTGTATAAACTGGAATGCGCTACCACTGTTGTGTGCCACAAATATGCAGTGGTGATTCACGCTATAACGATGGACTTTCCTTTCATCGCAAAAATTCCCCGGTAAAGACATGGGATAAAGGTCTCAGTGGATCACCAAAATACGAAGTAACGAGGGGCTTTATTTCAAGATTACAGACTCTAGTGTTGCTGGTGATTTGGAAAAAAAAGAGAACCTGTCACATAGGAAAACCAGCTACTCAACAACCTATAAGGGGCCGACCATTTGACTTTTGAGAGGGGGGGGGGTGTTTTTGAAAAAAAATATCCTGCAAGCCAACGGTGTTGAAAAAAAATATCCTGCAAGCGGAAAAGCTTTGTTCTGGCTACGCTTTTTTCGCAAAAAAAAATTCGTGCAACAACACTGCTAAAGAAAAAAAAATCGAGCACAGACAAGAAAACCCAACCCCCCCCCCCCCTCAAAAGTCAAATGGTCGGCCCCTAATATCAGGTTGTTATTCGTACATCAGTTTATAATATCTCTGTAGCCTGTAACGCGTTCAGATACATCATTCTCCTGTCATCACATAATTTTTCTAGAACATAAAGACGATTTAAAGCGTGGAAGAAAAGTACATTCCCGAAGTCAGCTTCTTACCGGCGCCAGCTGTTGTCTCATGTTGCAAGTAACTCGCAGAGTCCGGTTCGGTTTTGGCTTCAGAAAGCTATTTCTGATCGTCTTACGGCTCTTAAAATCCTCTAACACTGAACTTTAAGATTTAAAGCTAAATAGTTATGATAAATTTGAGCTGAAAACGAATAACAAAGGAACCGGCAAAACTTTTAGTATTGAGGTTTCACGTTCGCGTCTCCCACACTCTCTCTGTTGTCAAGGAATGTTAGAATGGCTTGCCCTCCACACAAGGCGTTGCTATGGGAAAATCTTCACATGATCAATTGATGCAAAAGGCCTATTATTGCACTCGAAAAACCAATATCGCCTTTTCTTGTTCAATTTAACGTGGAAATTACCGAGTCAGGCATGTGATTTTCCTATAAAACGAGAGCAAATATGAGACCGTATTACAAGGGTCGCGAACAGGTTTGCATAGGTTTATTCAACACTTAAAAGGTTTTGTAAGCGCGCGAGCCAATCGAAATGGGGCAGGTTGAGTAACAGCCAATCAGCTTTTAGCACGCGAAAAAAAAGACGTTTTTCAGCGCGCGCTCGCCCCCGACATTGGACTTTAACTGAGGCTGAGAGGTTTCTTCTCTTGAGATTTTCTTCAAACAGAGCAGTAAGTTAAGCGAAAACACACAAAAAAAATTCGTGTTAGCTGTCGTATAATAAACAATTTATTACACGAAAAGTTGAGTAATACGGCTGGGAATTTTTACTCGTCAATTTTTAAAACTGACTCGTAAAAATACCCAACTGTATTACACAACTTTCCGTGTAATAACCTCTTTATATTCTTAATATCTTAAGATGGCTCGTGGTTATTGTGACAGCGGAATCAGTGGCATCATAAAGAGTCGTACTTTTAAGCGGGAGGATTTCGGCCGATCATTGAGATTTTAATTTTGGACCATGTACGTCCTGATAATGAATAATAATAAACACAAAACATAATTCCAATATGCATAATATTTTCGGAGATATATGTGCGTCAGTTCTTTCGACCCTTTGTTTTTAAGTAAAACGCGAAAATATTCGAAACGAGAAGACAGATTAAAAATAAAATACTGTTATAGATTAACTAACCCGTGAGCTTTGTTGATAACTAGTTTTAATAAAATCGGTGAAATGGAAACTTCACAAGCAAAATAGATATATAAATGTTACCGCAACGTATTATGTTCGACGATTTCTTGCAAAACCTCGGCAACCGCATGAACGCCGCTTCCTGTTCGGGAAACTACGTACGGTCAGTGAATCGAGACGGGACGTATATTATTCAATAGATGAGTGACGAAAGGTCAATTGTGAATATTTGATAAAAAGCGCCAATTTTGAATTAAACTTTGGTCTCGTTCGCGATAGCCTGCGAAACAGGCCCTCAGTGTTATTTCCACGAAAAGGAAGTGATAAAATAGAAAAAGTGCGAAAATAGAAAAAGAAGACTGGCACGAGTCTCGCTTCGTTCGCAAGACCTACTTTGTGGGGTCTCTCCTCAAAGCGCCTGTTCTGCAGGCTACGTTCGCGAGTATGTTGTAGGACAACATATTTTGTGACACCAAAACATTTTGTGCAATTTCCGTTTCGTCGTTTCGTTTCATGAATATGTTTTTTGCAGACTGAGGTTATTTTTTTTTATGAAATGTATCCGGCGTTAAACAAACAGGAAGAGATTATATTTAGCCACGAGCCAGATTAATGACACAGCTTGAGTGCTTTAAATGAAATCTAAAGGACGTTTTAACGACTCGGGTCTCGTTAGATTGGATCTTCCTGTGACACAGCTGGTTATTTAATGCCCATTCACTGTCAAGTTCTAAGTACCATTCTAGCTGGAACGCTTTCCTGTTAGGTCTGGCTAACTGTTAAATACTGTTGCGTGGTAGAGTATACTCACACTCGGTTTTAATACAGATTTCGTTTTATTTATAAGATTATAAATTAGCATTTATGTTTATGTAGGAATTTAATCACATTATGGGACATCTAAGGGTAAGTACTTTTTATTATTAGTTTCTTACAGCAAATAACGGCGCGAAAAGGTGGTGTCCCTAACAACCAAATAAAGAAAACACCGAACATATAAAGATTAATTAAAAAGTGTTCATTTATTTCTGTTTCTTACGGAGAGGAATATAAGGAGGACACTAACTATCCATGGAATGTTATAGGCTGTGTGAGTTGCATACAGGGAACTAATCAAAGAGCTCGATAGCTCATAGATAGTCAGTGGATATTTATATAATAAATGCACATATACGACTGCCTGTCATCTTGTTTTGCCTCCTGTTTCCATTTTATTAATAGCCTTGACAAGAAAGGACAAAGGAGATTTATTAATCATACTGATTAGCGTCGGTGTAAAAAACTATGATAAGAGAGTTTAAAACTTATTTATCTGAACTGATAAAAATCTCAGCACAGTCACCTTTAAAAACTCTTGTTTTAATAAGGAACACAAACTAGTAGCCCGTTGCTAAGCAACGAAGCGATCAAGCCTTTGAGTCTTGACATTTTCTCTCACAGGGTTGTTACTAAGGAGAAATGCGTTAATTAAGTTACGTCGACTCGTGAGTCCGAACCACTTATCGACCCCTTGACATTCTGATGATTATCGGGAAAAGAAAGACGAACTCTAACTATTAACATGCTTTGTCTGACTTTTAAGTAATAGATAAAGAATGAGTGGCCGATCTTTATCCGATTTACAAACCCGAGCTGAAAGCGAGAGTTTGTAAATCGGATAAAGATCGGACACGATTCATAGGTGATTTCCTATGTTTTTGCTTCATGAATTATTAATGAGTTTCATAAATGTGGTTACTAGCTAAAGTTAACAAACCAGCTACAGGACTGATAACTTGCACAAACATTCATTTTCATCTCGCACTCCAAACGCAAAAGGTTTTCAAGATAATGAGCAAAAACATTTTCGAATAGACAACATTGCGATCATCTATAAATTTGAAAAAGGCTTTAAGAAAAAAAAATATTTCCCGTTTTTTTCATTCTATTTTATAAATCAAATAATATTTTGCCGTAAGTGGAAAGAGTATGATATCTGCACGAGTAACCCGTTAACCCGTGTAAAATAAATAATTTCCCTTAAAAAGTTTCACCAGTTTCCAAGTATTGGAGCTGAGTAAAAAGTATATATGCATGCCACAGCAAAAATGAGTTTCGAGAATTATCTGTATTATGTACGTTGCCCCGAAATGGGGAGATAAATAAACTGAATAAATGAGGTATAGGTCCAACATAAACGAAAGTCACTCGCGGGAATATTTCAGGACATTTTAAATGTTAAAGGCCGAAAATTAGAACGATTTACATATTTTCAATAGACCAGTTCGCGGTAAATTCCGACATTTTGAAAAGGGTGCAAACATGGCGCGAAATACAGTGCTTGTATGGGAATTGATGCGAATCCGATGCCAAATAAAATCTGTAAAATATTTCAGAAATTCGATTTTACAGATTTTATTTGGCATCGGATTCACATCAATTCCCATACAAACACTGTATTTCGCGCAATGTTTGAACCCTTTTCAAAATGTCGACATTTACCGCGAACTGGTCTATTCCCTGTCAAAAAACATTTTCAACTAAAGCAATGAATAGAAGTATTTCAGTCTTCTCCGTTCTTGTGCTTTAAAGTATAAAGACAGCAGAAATACTAGCGAGAAGAAATATTCAATTCCAGTTACAGAGCCGGAGCTAGGCCTAGGGGACAGTTCCCCCTCCCCGCAAAATATTCAGTAAAGCATAATAATAAAAATATAGAAAATATTATTACTTATCCCTTTAGGGAGTTTCAGTTAGTACGTAATCTCCCTGAAATGGCTGGAAATAGCATTTCAGCGGTTCAAAAAAAAATCAATTTCCTGGGAGACCAGATCTCCCTTGCAGAGCTCGCGCCTTAAATTGCTAGCTACGGGAATGAATAACGTTTTCATCGAAGTACTATCATACTTAAAAAGCAATTGCTAAACTGTTGTTCCCTCAGTTCTAACAGATCTTAATTCAAATAAACAGTTTCCACTATATGAAATGGTTTGTTTAAAAAATGATAGCAAACATCTTGCAAGAGAAGAAATAAATCTAGCTACTGTCCCGCAACAACAAAAAGGGTTGTCGTAGATTACTGATGATAAGGAGGCAATCTCGGTTTAGCCCAAGGAAATCTCAACTTGAAGAAAAAAGCTTTAAATCCTCTTAAACAATCTAGTCTATCCAATCCATCGTTGTGCCCTTGAGCATAGCAAGAAAATACTGTGTAAATACTGAGGAAAACTGTGTCTGCGATTGTATACTGGCGTTAGATTGTGCCAAAGAAAACATTAGAGGGAAGATACGGGAGAAAACGTCTTACCTTTTCGGCGCGTGCTTTATTTAGGACGCCCAGGATCCTAAATGCGAATAGACAGGTAAGGAAGGTCTTATATAAGACAGTAAAGTAAATTCTTTAAAATATTGGATTATCGGAAAAGCTTTGATGTCAATGTTCTTTCTTGATTTGCGCGGGAGGATTGGACAAGCTGACAAAGGAGGACGTACTAATGACAGTATAATAATGAGAGTTTAAACTAAGGCCCAAAAATGACCTACTCGTTATTTTGGAAATTGATCTCAAGCAGTGGGTTATAAATTAACCATTAACAAATAATAATCAAATGGTGCCGTAATTGACCATTAGTTCTCAAGAAAATCTGGCGTTAGAGTCGGGGAGAAAAACGAGATGAATAAAAGTATGGTAATCTTCTGTACGTCTTGAGGGGATCGAGGGTGCAGGATTGGGATCACAGTAGCCAAACAAAGAACTAAGTGACATTTCTGCACGAGTGTATGGTTGCCATGATAAAACTTATTGCACAACTCGGCATGTCGCCGTAAACAGTCCGGCAATACAACATGAGTATGATGAGCAAAGCAAGCTTGGAAAGTCCATTGTGTTATTATTACATTTGTGTACATTTTCCTTTTTCACTTTGTCGTTAACTTAAGTTCTTGTCTGAGTAACCTTTTTTGCCGCCTAGGTGACAGTGTGTGCTATCCTTTATTTAACTAAATATTTATCTTAGTGCGGAACTGAACACAGAGCCTAACGAATTGGTAATAAACAGCTCTAAAACCAGCTCCATAAACAGTAATAAAATAAGGCATAATTTCAATCATTGATTCTTCGGTGCTGCTGGTTCCAGCGAATTATTTTATTTTAATTAAAAACCCTTGCAATAAATCAAACAAAAATGATAATTTGAAGTATTATATGTTGTCTCTTTTATATTCTTTAATATTTAACCCAAACAGAGGGATGTTTGATTGTTTGGCCTTGTTATAACACATGCTATCGTTTCTATTCATGTTCATCAGTCTTTGAGTCTTTTCTCCTCGTAGAAATACTAGCCTGAAGACCTCTTGTTTTCTCTTGAAAATCCTTGACATGATAAAACAAATTCTATACAAAGTATTGCTGTATACGTAAAGTGGTCAGCAGAAGGTGGATTAGATGATCGAGATATACACGGGTTATATAGAGGGAATTCCAAATTTAAAGGGTATTTAGAATTGTTTAAACAGTACTTATTCTGGGGCGCAACCAGAGGTTGCCAACTAGCGCCGTAGCCCGTATGAGCTATTAGAGGTCTCCCCGCGTCATTTTGAAAATCTAAGGTCTCTTAAATAGCATTTCTTTCAAGAATTTCTAGCAAGAAACACATTCGGTTGGGGCCCTGCTGTCAACTATTTTTCAACCTAACATTGTGATAAAAATAAGTAAATGGAAAGAGCACAATTAATAATGTTGTATAATTATATATTTTAACAACTTCACAAATATCAAGACATGAAATGGAGATGGCTATTTCATTTTTCTTATGGCTTGGAAAAAGGAGGGAGAGTGTGTTTTTCCTTAGGGAAAGATGTGATTCCGAAACCCCAGGTACCTCCCCTTGGGTACCCCTGTTATTTTGCTAACACTCCCGAGAGTTGTTGAAAGGGAGGGGTTGAAGCAGAGTTGACTAACAGTAATGGCAGTCACTATCTTTTATTTTAACAGCACAATTTTTTTGGGTAACGTTTTCCGCCAAATAGCTCAAAGAATGAATTAATCAGAACAAAGCTTACAGTTCTTGAATCCTTTCCAAAACACCAATATTCCTAAAAAAAAAATGGAGCTAGCGGTTTTACAACCATGACCTGTAGTTAACACCTTGGATGAGTGGCAACACTTTAGGATTTAGTCAGTCTATTCTGTTGTACATGTACCACTCGAAGGTCGAGGTCTCCGAGAGCCTACGAGTTATCATCCTTATCCGAGAAGTGAAGGTCTAACCATTTTGCAGTTCGTTTACAAAGGCAGCACCTTCTACTGAGTCAGTTATGTTAAGACCCCAAGTGTTGGTCCTCCCGCACGACAGACCGAAGCCTAACCACAAAGCTTACCAGGAAGCGATACAACTTTACTTGTGCAGTACGTGCACGAGTAATATTCATAAGTCATCTGAAAGCGCGCGCGATCCACCGTAACGAAAAATATGGCGGCTTGTACATTTACCCACACTCCTTTGCGTGTTAAAAACTTTAAATCCGTTATAAAATCGCAGTAGAGATGTTTTAAATTGCTGTTACCAAGGCAATGTTAGTTAAGAGAATAGATGTTCCCTACGGGTTATTTCGATTGTGTTAGACGTGTTAGCTTCGCAAGCCGTGGTCAAATGTACAGCTTTTTCCGTAATGGGGGATTGGGATCTTTTAGGTAAAACCGATAGCTCCATGTTCGTAACATATTAATTAGTTTGAAGGAAAGAGGTAATAGAGGACCGCTTAAAACCGATTAAATACAATACAGAAACTGAGAGCCGGTATTAATTACACCGGCAATTTTTTAAATGATGTCAGCCGGTGGTTTTGATGTGATTTATTGCCGGCCGTACAAGTCATCACCAATATTAGGCCAGGTTTTCTCATATACGCGAGGAGACTCTACTGTATTATGTCTCAAAGCAAAATTAATCGCGATACGATAAAATTGCTTCAAAGTTACCCTCAATGTAAATACAATACGACCACTGGAGCTCGTAACGCTGGGCCTAATGTGTGTAGATTATATATGTTTTATCCCGTTTTTGTTTATTCCGTTTTCGCTAATTAATTTTCGACTTTTTGATTTTATAAATGCAGTTACCTGTATACATTCAAGTTCGCATTTCGGGTAGTTCGAAAAAGTAATAAACTAAAAAAACCAATGTCGTTTATTAGCAAACACAAAAGATCATTCCTAGGGGATGTACTAAAAGTAGCGACTATATATACGTTCTACATCTCAGAGGACGGATATCGGTAGGATTTGGAGGTATTCTGATTGGGGAATAGCCGGAATAAGTCGTCCAAAAATGCCCTCTTGTAAGCCTTCTTCGATAACAACCTCAGAATGTATTATAACGTAGAACTGAGTTGAACTGAATTTTTAGATATATGGCTAATTACAGAGTTAAACACTAACAAGCTACGGGTTACCAAAAATCCAATGTTTAATATGTACTTCGTCATTATTATAGCGATATACGGCGACAGAACATATCAAATATAATCAGATTTTACCAGTAGATATAAACAATCTCGAGTGAAAGGCTACTTATTAAGGAATTAAAATGAAGAGGAAAGAGACTAGAGGGGGCGTGTAGAATGGTTACTAGGGAAAAAGTGACCAGAAAGGAAATTAAACCTACTTCTTCTTGGTAAATTAATTAGAACAGTTGCCTACCGTGGGTGATCTTGAGCCATTTCGGGGTTTAATACAACTGAAACAAAGCCTTTTTAGCGTGCCAACGCCTCTGTACTTTTCCGGCACAACGCATATTTGCCACCGACTGAGTGAAATTCTCGCCGTAATCATGCCGCCTTTGTATTTCATTTTAAAGTTTCTCATAACTCGGACTTGACAAATTGCCACATCATTAAGTATAATCCAATGTCATAAATAGATGTTGTAAATTTTTAGTTTTTTAGACTGGTTAAAATAAGATCTTATTAAAACTATCTGTCTTGAATTCGAATGCAAAAATTTGGAATAAAAATAAATTGAACTTGAAGTGATTTTGGTCACTTTTCTTTACAGCAAGCCATACCAATCTTATGGATTTTTGCGTCCTTTCGGCGCTAACTCTACTCTCCAATCAAAATCAAAAATACAGATTATGAAATAAACGAATACGTAAAATTGGCGGCGCAACATTAGTCACTACGATTGCTCGGTTTACCCGACAAGCGTTTTGGGCGTGGCACGGCACGTGGCGCGGCACGACCAAACTATGTCGGCACGGCACCCCTGATTTTTGTCACGTAAATGTTCCAGGTACGCATGCCCGAAACTCTAGGACCGCTGAGACCATGTGAAAAGATAGTCTCGGCCCGCGTGTTTGGAGCGCCGTGCCCAAGTTACGAGTGCCGTACCCAACACGCTTGTCAACGTGTCCACAATCGAGGTTTTGTGTAAAGAAAAAAGAAAGCGCCTTCACTTTTTCATTGGCCGCGTAAGTTCTCGTTTAACGATGGATTAATCAGTACTTCCCTATTTTATTTCTTTTATTCTCCGAAAACAGCGGTTTTTACCGAAAATAATCAACACACAGCCATGTACTATAAATGCTAAGAAGTTATTGTTTTACGAGATATAAATTAAAGGTTACATTAAAGAAAATATAATGACTAATTATAGGTCCCGAGCTTTTGTGAAAACAAAAATTTAGAAATGATCTAATTTATTTGAACACGGCTGTCTGGGCTACTTTCGATCAGAGGCTATCAGTAATTTCCAATAGTCTCACGAGCCTGCATGTTCGATGTGAGAGCAGATGTTGCAACAGTTAATACTTGAAGACGAATTCCATTTTGTAATGAAGTGCCCTCACTGATTTGAAAACGATCGAAAGATCTATGTTGTGATGTTTTAAAAACAAATCCTCACTTTGATCAAATGAGTAGCTGGAAAAAAATCGTTTACCTGATGAGTGCTAAAGATATAAAGAATAGTGTATCACTTGCTATTTTCAAATCAAAATTCAAGAAATACCTGTTCTCCTCTTAGTGTTTTTCTCCAATTACCACAGTTCTTGCTATTTAATTTTCTCTTTCGATTATATTTAAATTTATATTAACACTATATGTTCTGCTATCTTTGACATAAAATCTCTTTTTTTCCCTTTTCTCTTTTTCAAATAAGGGTGCAAGGGACATTTGTTAAAACTTTATGGGTTGTTAACCCTTACATCCACCACTTGTATTTATATACTTAATAACGACATCAACAGCCTGACCATCTGGGATCAAAAATGTTCTGTCTCTCTCTCTCATACATATATACATAGACTGCGAACAGTCCCTCCTTTTCCCTCCATTGATAGTGAGTTTATGAGCGGAGCAACGTGAAGTGAAGAATATTGGACGCTCGCAGGCGTCCCATATTCTTCGCTTCACTCGCTCCGCTCGCTAACTCACTATCAATGGAGGGAAAAGGAGGGACAGCTGGCAGTCTAATATATACACAGTCAATGTCAAAAAGGTTGTCCTTGACAAATATGCTAATAGAAGTATATACTGTAAGTACCTTTTTGTGGAATAGCTTACAATTATGGGATGTTGTCCAAAATAATTTTTCTGATTGGCTTGACCCCCAAGACATCTTAAACATGTATTTTCAAGGGCACCCAACGACGTTTTCGGTTAAAAAGCTGTTCGGGAGAGTAAGTTAGCCTAAAACCTGCGGACTTGAAAAAAATTTCCCTACAATTTTTTTTATTAAATACTGGCTAGAAAAAAATAAATTAATCCCCTTGAATCCCTAGAAAATTATAGAAGAAAAGGGAGACTAAAAATGTTTCCCCTAAAATATTCGTACGTCCCAATTCGTCTGATCAATAGAGTCAGAACAACACATTTTCATTCCCTAAGAATTGCCTAAAGGAAAAAAGAATCCCTAAAAAAATTGTACCTCCACAAAACTTTGCAACATGAAGTTACTTGGGCTAGAAAATTCTTGTTTCTATTCTCGATTACTAACAAATTCGTAGGCCGGGAATATTTTGCCATAGTATTTTCGGTTGACGCGATTTTCACCTAGAAAATCCGAACAGCTAATAGCTTTCTTGAATGCGTCAAAAGACATAGTAGGCGCCTTAAAATGGCTAGATAAACTGCAGACAACTGGTTTCAAACGAATTTCAAAAAGTACTCGTTGGGTGCCCTTGTATTTTAATCGCAATGATATGATAAGAAATCTATCTGAAGTATATATTTGTCTATTTTAGGACGTTAATGGTTAAAACATATTTTTCAGATCTCTTGGGGGTTAGGCCAATCAGAACTGAATATATTTTGGACAATATCCCATAATTGTAAGTGTTGATATTAGCATTATTCTATGAAAAGGTACTTACATTATATACTTATATTAGTATGTTTGTCAAGGACAACCTTTTGGCATTGACTGTATATATATACATATACATATCATCCATGTTCTCACAAAAGGGGGTCTTTGGTTCTAAGGGTCCTTTTGTGAAAACATGGCTGATCTTGTGTGCCTTTAGCTTTAAAAGCCAGTAACTCGTGTTTTTGCCGTTTTCTTGAAAGGGCAAATGACAGTTTAAGACTTTTCTGGCCTTTCTATCCCATAATTGATCTCTAGGTATTTTTTTTGTGTGTGTGTGTGTGCAGGGGGGGGGGGGGGGGGGGAGGGGTGGGGAGAACTAGTTCTAACTAACTTTACCTGGCGTATGGCGCAACGATTTGCTTAGTGGAAGACGTACATTTCCCACTAGGTCTGAGAAAAAAAGTGCATTTTTTGGATGAAAACGTTGAAAAGTGAGTTACTGGCTTTTAACTCTTTGTCGTCCGATCGTGTGTGAGCTCAATTGGTGAAATCCTGAGTGGTAACTCAACCCTCCCCCCTCAGTTCAAGTTTGGCTAGCCCGGGGTAGTTAAATACTGCTGACTTTTTAAGCCGAGGGCTCAAACTTTCCCCACAATGCCATTCGGGAGAATTCTGCGTACTCGACCGCGGTAGGTATTGTTTCTCCTGTAGGGTTTTGAATGAAATCTGCTCTAATTTTGGAAAATAAGCCAATGTAAGAGAGCCAGAGGAGATCATGTAAAGTCTGAGGACGGCTGAAAAGCACTTGGCTTGCTTTTATTAGGCTTTGTGAGGAGATTTCACTGGGTTTTTCTGTTGTGTTTGTGCTTTGATACATAAAAAACTTCAATGAAATTCTTGAAATTCTGCAGTTGGTGATCTTTTCCCCCTGCTAAACCTATTAGGATGTGTTTTTGTTACTTTAAAGCAACGGTTTGAGTTCAAATCACCGCTCTTGGTTGTAGGGGTAAAAGACTTTTCCTCGACTGCACTGTGCAACTTTATATCCTGCAACTAGCTCAAGGGGAGCCGGGGTGGCGCAGTGGTAAGCGCTTCGTATCTCACGATTGTGGCCTGGGTTCCATTCCCGAACGGTGCGTCACATGTGAGTTGAGTTTGTTGTTATCTCGCCCTTGCTCCGAGGGTTTTTCTTAAGTTCGAGTTCTCCGGTATTACCCCTCCTCAAAACCCAACCTAAATCCCAATTCCACTAAGGAATTCGTGTCCCCGATTAGTAGACTCTTGTAGGGTTAGCTAGATGAGAATAAACGTTAACAAAGTTATTTGTTTTACTGGGGATTTCATTTCTCTCCAATTCTCGCAGGAGGAGTTGTCTCTGACTCATTCATCTCACAGGCAGACGATATAAACATGTCTTTCGATGTAGATCTGAGACCGCTGTTCAAATAGAAATACAACAATCACTCCATTGCACCGTATAACTCTGTAACATAAACTCATTCCAGTAAGTCCTTACTGTTTGATTGTGTATGTGCAATTTTCTTAGTTATTAACTATCATTAACTTCTGTGACTAAAATCCGAAAATTGAGCGATTTACAAAACGTTGTTAAAGTATATAGTGATTAAATGTATCACTAGATCTTTCTAAAACATGTTGAAATAAAGTACATTGGACTTTTCTCATTTGAATAGTCTTAGTTTTAGAAAGTGAGGTAACTAGCATAAACAGTTTGTTCAGCCGTACTTTCTCTCTGATCTCGCAACACGCATCTGCGCTTTTACGCGGAGTACAGGGTTGGTAAGACACAATATCATCCTATAAACGTACGCAGTCGTATAGGGTTGGTAAGACACAATATCATCCTATAAACGTACGCAGTCGTATAGGGTTGGTAAGACACAATATCATCCTATAAACGTACGCAGTCGTATAGGGTTGGTAAGACACAATATCATCCTATAAACGTACGCAGTCGTATAGGGTTGGTAAGACACAATATCATCCTATAAACGTACGCAGTCGTATAGGGTTGGTAATACACAATATCATCCTATAAACGTACGCAGTTGTATAGGGTTGGTAAGACACAATATCATCCTATAAACGTACGCAGTTGTTTCGGAGTGACAGCCGACGCGTCGTACGTGGTAGTCTATCTTCAGGCTTGAGAGTATGGAACATAGATTTGAAAGGCCGCACGACCGAATAGCTCAGGTGGGGAGGTCATTGGTAACCTGGCCGCGTCCTTGGGCACACCGCGGCAAAACGTCACGCGCATGCGCTTTTGATGAGCCGGTCGCGCGCGCGTCTCCCCAATCTCGTACCCAGACCCCATTTGTTTCTTACTGCGCATGCTCGACGAAAAAATAGGGCTCTGGGCCCGGTTCCTGAAAGCCCGATTAGCGCTAATCCAGAGTTAATTACCATGACAACTACTATGTTTTGTTGAGAGTTAATCCAGGATTACCGCTAATTGAGCTTTGAGGAACCGGGCCCTGCAAGAATCCGATTCCGCAAGTCCGCGAATCACGGACTTCCGTTGACTCTACGCATGCTTATCATTACGTCACCCTGAGAAGTCGTTTCTTCGGATTCGATTCTCGCTCAGCGCCTCAGGCCATGGTTTTGGTTTGGATTTGGACATTCACCCGGAATCTTGATAGTGATCTTTTGCTTGTTAGTGTCAGGGCAAGCCTTAGGGAGTCTCTTTCGTCTTCTGCCGTTTTTAGTTAATCGTCAATCACCATAACGAGGCTATTTTGACGGTTGGCGCTTCGTGTCCAAATTCTTTAGTATGGAGCCCTGCAGTTGGTCGAAAGTCGCGAAATAGTATTCGATTTTTTCTAGAATGAGGGATCGCTGGATCCTAAAATTCAGGCAGAGCTTAATTTATTTATCATTCTAGCGACGACAGGAGTTTCGTGGCATTTCGAGAACGAAAAGTGAGATTTTGGAGGTGAAGATTGTAGGTGATTGTGGCAGAAGACTTCGGAAGATTCCAGCCTTCTCTTCTTCTTAGAGGTGGTGAGCCGAGGTGGATGAAAAACTCCCCAAAACAGCCTAAAATGGTTTTAAGACAAGAAACAACACAAAGGAAACAATATGGAAGCGAAAAGGTATGTTTATTTGTACATTGTCCTCCACTGTACGGCAATTTGAAAGGATTTATAAAACCCCATACATATCTTCTATTTTCATGCACAAACCCATAGATTGGGCTGCCTGTGAGTACACAAGAGGATTCATTCTGAAATCGTCTGAGCCAGATGACCACACAAACAGCAACTGAATACACCGTAGAAGCAATCAAGGCATTTTTACTTGGCGATTCTCTCGTATTTTAGCTTCTTGAAAGCTGGAGTTCGTTACATTCCCATACAAACGCTTATATTTAAGCGATCAGCGCCTGTTCACAAGTTTACGAAATCGGAAAACGCAACGTCTGCCTATAGAGCACTTACGAACATTGTCGTTAATATGGGAATATATAGTATTACCTATCTGTTACGGTAAATCCCTCGGCTATATCCCGTTGAGTTCGATTTTCGAATTCTGAGAATTCATGTACTCAGTGTGCGATGTGTGTTGGCGATAAAGTGATACGAACTCCCGAGTGGATACAAGCAAATATCTCAGAATCCCTGAAGATTTTTATCGGCATCCATTTAGGTAAAATCCAACGGTTTTTAGCGTTTAGATAACCCGACCCCAATTTCCAATGCCTTTGTCCAAATAAATCAACCCTCCAGAAATGCTTACTCAAGCTAGCATGTTAAAGGCCTGGTTCATTTAACGGAAAATAGATTTACGTTAAAAATGTTTTCTGACAGAAATAACAGTTTAAACAAAATCGAATTACACCATAATACTAATATCAACTTCCTTAAATTTGTTAAGTGGATGGTTGTCGTATCACGTGATCGATGACGTCATAATTATATAAAATCCTTTCAGTGAAATGCGGCTGCGACGATAACATATGAATATAAAGTAACCCTGCTAAAACATTACTCCTCCCGCAGTGTTTTAGACCACGCTTAGAAAACACGACTATTATGTAACGATAAGGAGATATTAAGGGTACAATAAGTCACGTGACCTATTTTGCATATTTTCGCCTTAATTACTCGTTAACGAAACATTGTAATCATCTTTTCTAAGCTGATTTAGGTAAAAGGCTTCAACCTTAACTAAACACATCCACTCGTCATCTTAGCTGTGTTAAACTCGGAGCCGCGTTTTTGATTTACTGATTTCGTGTTCTAAGTCACGTGACAGACCACGTGATACGTTTTACTACACGCAAACCACTTAAGGTAGTCAAGAATGGCGATACCTATTGTCGTGAGAAACTTGGCGTACTTACCATGCTCGGCTGTGCTGCCGATAAGGAAAACAGTTTTTAACCGAAATTTGACCCCTGAACCAGGCCTTAACATGCTTGAGAATTAATGTTTGACTTCCGCCGAAATTGCATTGTTCAGAACAGCCAATCAGAATACACAAAAATCGGATTCTTCCAGAGCCCTATTTTTTCTTCGAGCATGCGCAGTAAGAAACAAATGGGGTCTGGGTACGAGCTTGGCGTTTCCCCAGTTTCCCGCCGAAACTAAAAGAAAATAGAGGCAATCATCCCTGTTTCTAATTTTAAGTACGTATACATATTTAAGTGAAATCTTTTGCGAAAAACAAGAAAACCACATAAAAGCTAAGCCTATAAGACTTTCACAGGTTGAAGGTTTCTTAATTTGTAATTCACTGTGAGTTTACTAAGTTATAAAATTATTTACTAAAAAAGTTTAAGACCTCGGAAACTTGTATTTGAACTCTAGAGACTTCGTTCTTTCGGCCAGTGGAGCATAACGTTTTGCTGAGGTATAGTCCTTGGGACATGAAAGCCGTTGGCCTCGTCTCCCAACACTTCTTCTTCATAAATGGGGTCGTTACCTTGTTGTGATATTCGTGAAGAGAAGGAGATTGACCTGATTGACCTGATACAACAGCCTGGTTCTTGGGCAATACCTTAAATTAATCATATGCCTCAGACACGATTAATTAATTTCGGTCAATTAGTATTGGTAATCGTTGGTGTGCAAGTTCAATTAACGATTAATAGTGTGAGTGATGTTTGAAAATTCTAACAAAATAACACGAGTGTTATTTGTGGAATTTTCATACGTCACGAGCACTATTAATCGTTAATTGAACGTTCCACACTAATGATTATACCGATTAATAATATAGATGCAAAACTGAAAAGGAGAACTGAATTAACTATACTAGTTTTTGCTTATAATTAACTGTGTTTGCACCGAATTAACTAGTTTTGCACCGAATTAACTAGTTTTTTGCATCGAATTAACTGTGTTTACAATTCCAACAGATTTTTGTAGAGTCAGTCTGTATGGCAAGAAGCGTTTACGTCTCAGACTTTTCGACTGGAAGCTAAAAACGTTTTGTTGTTGTAAAAATAAATGGGATACATTTTTCCATTGTACTCTTATTGATTATAGAAATGACGCAATCATTTGATTAGTAATAGTGCAGTCGAGTATGGGGAAATGTATGCGATTTGTTAAATAACACTGCGCAACCTTATCCATATATTTTGACCGCGCGGGAAGAAGTCTGGTAACAAGGTATCAGATCGAGGCCAGTTGTCCCAAAGATCATAAACGTGGAGTCGGTCAGAAATTTCTCAGTTTCTATCGTGTTCTGCTGTGTTATGAGAAAACAATAATAATAATAATAAAGTATTTATTCATATACTCTAATCAGACGTTTGAGTTTACATTGTATTAAAAAGATATATAAAATTAATATGCTATATAATAATAATAAACTAAGTAATATTACGTAACTACTAGAACCCTAACGTGTGCATGTAACTGTTTATATCATTCTCATATATCAGTGATTATTAGTTAAATAAACACCTGTTGATGAAGCACTTTTTAAAGCGCTCGGTTTTGAGCTGAGGTAAGATAAATGGGTGCTTTCTGGCTTGCAACACTCGTTGTTTGACTGCAGGGAGAAGATCATGTGCACTACTGTTAATGACGTTTTTTCCAAAGCTTGTCGTCTCTGTTGCATGTTATTGATTTTCGTTAACAGGAGTAAAGTTACTAATACAACCAAATGTCTATGCTCTCTTCTGGATTCTGTCAATCTGACCAAGGTATTTAGAGTAAGAAGCAACTCCCCATACGGCCATACTATATGTAAAGATAGACATTATCAAAGTGTAAAATAAATACTGCATATCTTTGTCAGAGTACCCATGTGCTTTGCACACCCTAAGAATGTGCCCTTGTCATGAGGGTATCAAACTGCATATCACATTCACTGGGGTTGCTACGGAAACAGACCCCTAATAACTTCAACGTGGATAACTTACTGCTCGATTACTAAAGGTCGGCACACACGAAGGGACAAGTCCCAGGGACAAGTCCCCTCGTGTGAACTAGGAACAAATCTTGTCAGTTTGTCCCCGGGACTTGTCCCCTCAATTCAAACCAGTTTGATTTGAAGGGACAAGTCCCGGGGACAAAAATTTGTCCCGGCGACAATATTTTTCCTAGTTCAGACGAGGGGACAAGTCCCAGGGACTTGTCCCATCGTGTGTGCCGACCTTGTTTAGGTTCAAGGTAATATGGTTATTTTCTGCCCATCGTTTTATGTTATTAACTTCGGCACAAACAGGTTGTGCAGATGATGAAACTGGCATGCTAAGATTAATATCATCGGCAAACTTTACCATTAGCGCACTGTTGGTGACTGGCCCTAATGTCATTGACCATTATAGTAAACAATACAGGGCCTAAAACAGTTCACTGTGGGACCCCTGAATTTATGGGCAGAAAAGTTGTTTTGATTTTATCAGCATTGTTAACGTTATTTTTCGCCATCGACTGTGGTTGTTTCTCTTCCTTTGACAATCTGGAATCACTAGCCTCGCTTTGGTGCCTTTGTGGATAAAGTCGATGGCTATTGACCAATGTGAATAGAGTGCAATGTGCGACAGAGCGGAAAAACGGAGCGGAAAGACTAGCCACTTCATTAAAAGTGAATCAAGATGGCCGTCGAGCGGGAGTGAATTGTAGCTCTTTTTCAGGGACCTCTCACAGCTCACGAAATACCACGATTACCTTATTACTTAACACCATGGACTGATATTCTTCAGTGACTTCTCCGAGCCCAAATAACACATAATCCAGTTCACTGAAAGAACGCTACAATTGCTCGTTCAACTCTGTGTTCAAGAAAAACGAACCATTTCGAAAGGTTCATATGCGACTGGAAAAACGCCAAAAATAAGGAAACTTGTGCATATATAAGCTATATACTTCGGTAGAGAACTAATGAGGTAATAGGTTTCAACATATAAAATACCATATTCGAGATTTTCATACCATTTTTCAAACGAAGCATGTGACTAGACTGTCTACAGAAGTAGCAATCCTGGAATGACGATCATTACCAAAGACTGTAAGTAAAGCTACAGAGTTATTGTCAGGAAATTATACAATATTTTATTTTATTTGGTTATTATGGTATTACATCGGCATTTTGACGAATTAGTTGACTGTTTTACCAATGTAAAGAAAACGAATTTTAATTTTGTTTAGTTTTAAAATGAAGTGTTATATACATGTAAGAAAACTTAATGGTATAATTGTTCTGTTTTCAGAAAGCCAACAATAAAACATAGTTGTAATCGAATGCCTTTGACAAAGTAGTTTTGTGTTCATTTAATGTTGTTCATGTTAGACTGAAGTGGGTGACACTAATTATGCTGTGTGGGATTTTTGTGCGGTTTTGTAAGAGCTAGAGGTGCATGGTTCGCTTCGTTTCGCGAATTCGCTTCAACTTCTTCATCGGGGTGGTGTGTCAAGTTGCAAAACAGCCCATACGAGGGAGATTAGGGGAAATATGTCAGCTGTCCATTTCTTCGCAGGGGACTCTTAGACGGTAGATCATTCGACAGTTTGATTAAAAAAAATTGAAGGTGATGACCGTTATAAATCCTTATGATGGCTCATATCTGTCCCGATCATAGGGAGAAAATAAAATCGCCGAAAATCTGGACCAGTTTGACGGTTTCTAGGAAGCTTTTGCGAGTGTGTACCACTCGATATCGCCGTGAATTACCACCAAAAACGTAGCTCATTTATTGTTCTTCGACATTTTGAATGTTAGAGAGGTAGCAGGAACCTGGAAGCTTTCGTTTTTCGGCAAAATTATCGCGCGTCTCGTTTGTCGGCGATGAATTTAGTTGCCTGCCTTGTGTATTGTTATGTAGTTGGCGAGATGAGCCACAGGAAGCCTGAGCTATATGTAAACAATCATGAGCCACAGGAAACCCGAGCTGTATTATGAGCGCGCGCTAAATCAACACATATACAGCAGAAACAAGTCAAAAGGTATTTTATTCACAATTTGCTAAGAAATGATGGATTATTAAAACATCAGTGACAAATACACAAAATGGGAGGATGGTTAGCCTGTGATGTTACATTCAAAGTCCGAGTCCAGAAAATACATATTGTTATTGAAATGATACTTAACAAAACACACACCATAAATTAATGCATTTCTGTCTTGGAACACACAATCAAAAATTCCACTGCGCGGAATTTTACGTTCCACCAAATTTGGCTTTTTCCGGGACTGCTAACGCCGAGACCTCGACAGCTTTTGTGCCATAACGAGGCTCCTTGTGACTTCAGGCATGCGCAGTTGCCTAAGTTGTATGTACGAGACAACCTGGCTTTTTGAAATAAGTACAAAAATATACCCACGAGTTATTGGTCTGGGGGAAATCGTGTCACTCGCTCGCTTTGGCAACAGCCACGAGTTAAAAATGGCGTCAACCTTGCACCAACTTGCGTGCAAGTTTTAGGTCGATTAAGGTCAACACAAGTTCAGAGGTTGCGTTACTTAAAGGCGCTGTATCATGGTTTTGCGCAAGTCTGGAATCAATGTTCGATTGGTGGCTGTTAATTGACAGATTTAGCTTGTACATTTGTTGTCCCAATTCAGATCATGTGACAGCTCTCCAGAGGGTTCACTGCTTTGTTTTCCAATTAGAGAAATTGATACATTTCCTTTTGGGATACAGAAAAACAAGAACACATTACTCAAGGGAAAAGTCCGGTTGACCTGAATTAGGACAACAAATGTACAAGCTAAATCGGTCAACTGGTAAAATCTAAAGTGCAAAATCAACCCTCCCCTAAAGTGCAAAATCAACATGTCAAAATCAACCCTAAAGTGCAAAATCAACCCTTCCCAGGCTAGTTCAGTTACTCGGGCTGCCTGTGGCGAGCCCGAGTCGTAAAATGCGCTCTGTGTCTTATTATTTCATCAACGACGCAAGTGGGAAGTTGAATACTAGGACCATTATCGTGCTATCCGTGTGGGAGGGTGATTTCGCCGGTAAACCAGCGCGTGAATCTTTATTACATTTTCATTACAGTTCCGTCGAGCTAAACTTGCGAGTAAAACTACTTTGGGTCTTATTTTTAATGTCTGTCGCTTTAGAAAACGGCCCCTGTTCAAAACCATCATAATGGTATCTAACAGTTCTAATATAGAATAGATTCATATGAGAACAAGTAATTGCTGCTGAGCGTAGCGAGGCAGCGACATTAAACTCGTATAGCGATACTTCGTGCTGATAAACTGATTACAATAGTTATGCTAATGTCCAACCATGATTACAAAGGCCGCTTTGTGTCAGGAACCAATCGATCTCTGGTTGGCACATTAATGGTAATGGTGACGTAGCAGTAAATATCGCAATACCGCGAGAAATCGAGATGCGTCAGGATGATTCATCTCTGGATGATTTGAGCCCGCGATATATACTGCGCATGCCAGACTGCACGATTTACGTACTGCTGACCTTTAAAGCCATCCCACAATGCCATTCGGAAGAATTCTACTGGTCAAAGGTAGGTATAGCTTCTTCTGTGGGGTTTTGCATGAAAAATTGCCATAATTTTGGACACACAAGCCACTGTAAGAGAGCCAGAGGACATCATAAACTCTGAAAATCTCCATGAGAGAATTTCACTGGATCTTTCTTCATTGAAATGCTTCAATCTCTGTACTAGGGTGCTTTTTGTCGCTTCAACCCTTTCACACCCGGACGTGTTTGTGCTCAATTGGTGAAATCCTGAGTGCTAACTCAACCTCCCCCCTCATGTCAAGTTTGGCTAGCCCTGGGAAGTTAAATATTGCTGAGGGCTCAAACTTTCCCCACAATGCCATTCGGGAGAATTCTGCGTACTCGTCGACAGTAGGTATTGTTTCTCCCGTAGGTAGGGTTTTGAATGAAATCTGCTCTAATTTTGGGAAATAAGCCAATGTAAGAGAGCCAGAGGAGATCATGTAGTCTGAGGACGGCTGAAAAGTACTTGGCTTGCTTTTGTTAGGCTTTGTGAGGAGATTTCACTTGGTTTTTCTGTTGTGTTTGTGCATTAAGACAACTTCAATGAAATCCTTGAAATTCTGCAGTTGGTAATCTTTTCCCCCTGCTAAACCTATTAGGATGTGTTTTTGTCACTTTAAGGCTTCGGCTTGTGTCAAAATCACCGCTCTTGGTTGTTTGGGAAAAAGACTTCTAAAATTCAAAGGCTTACAGCAGTCCCAGAGGGGGAACCTGTCGAATGGTTGTCCATTACCCAGCATGCAATTGGTGGGTGCAGGAAAATGACACCGTGTACACTGCATTTAATAATATTAATGCTCCCAACCCATTGAAATAAGTGAGACATACAACAGCTTGTGGGGTAAAGGGGTTGTGGAATGAAGTACTCAGGTTGAGGCACATATTGCTTTTGGTCTAGGTTACTATGGTAACGGGAGCTCAAATCCTCCCCTGAGGGTCATTCCCCCAATCCTTCCCAGGGATTCATAATCCCTCATGGGTAAGGTCCTTATGCTGGTGAGAGGCCCCAGTGCTCTCGTGGGGGTCATAATCCCCCGATCCTTCCCAGGGCGGATTCATAATCCCCCATGGGTAAGGTCCTTATATTTTCTGATATAAGGGGGCACGATGCCCCAAATAGCCAATCATGTGAGTCTATGGGGCAAAGGGTGACCTGTACGGGAGCACTTCATCCCACAAAATACACAGAGTGTATTCCCCAAGACGAACCACAAGCACAAATTAAGGGAATTGAAATTTAAATTAAAAAATTATCAGACTAAAAAACCTGGCTATTGACACACGTCTTGCACTAATTTGCTGGATACTCCTTCTAAAAGGGGACTAGGGCATCTAATATATCTCTCGAAACAATCAGAAGACCATCTGCCTAATGTTTTGATTAGCCAAGACGGGAGGCCTACCGAAGCTGCAGTTGTTGCTGCTCCTATTCTATAGCTGTGACCAGCATATTGGGATGGATTGAGCCCTAATAATGAAATAAGCTGTCTGGTTTCTGAGGTCAAAGCAGACTTAGTCAGGGGGGTGCCAGATAGATACTGAAAAAGTGGCCCGGCGGAAAGACCCCGTGCTAGAACATAGTTTTTCATAGCCTTGACCGGACAGATACGCTCTTTGGTTCTACCTATCAGTATGGTCTGACCAGAACGAAATGGATCAGTCTTGGAAACTTTTACAGTAACTGAGATATGGTCTGGGTTATTCCATGTAGGTAAGAAACAGATATCAGAGGGTGACATATGAGTGTCTGGTGAGTACCTAGAGTTGCATGTTAGTTCGCCAAGACGCAGAAAGCCAAAGAAAGCCAGTGTCATTGCAGCCCAAATCATAACTGAATCATAATTAGGAGTACAGGGGATTGCAAGAAGGCAATAAAACGATCTAAGGTGTTTGATTGTTATTGGAAGACGAGTTCTCGTAGAGCTGCCCTGTGAGCGTTTAATGCCTTTGCAGAGTAGCTGTAGACGCAGACACTTTTTTAGATCAAGCTCATGTCCATTCCTAATGTGCAAGTGGCGGACGGCAGCAAGATAGGTTTTAATTGAAGAGTGCTTAATAGATCTAGCTAAGTAAGCAGCATACTGGATTAGAGTATCTTCGTCAGTTGGTATAAGCCTGCCAGACTGGGGTATAAACAATGAGTAGAACTCAAGAAAACGTCTTTCGCCTGAACTGTATGTCTGCCTTGTGGATTCTGCCACAGATAGATTGAAGTATCGCCTTATATCTACGCTTAGATCTCCATTAGTGTCTGAGGTACCGAGTGTGGATCTGCGTCGGCCTGAGGAGCCAGCAGATGAAAACGGTCCATCTGAAAGCGAGAAAGTGAGTCTGAGATTACATTCCTTTTGCCTTCGATATGTCTGACACGTAAGTAAAAGTTGTATCTAAGTGTCAGGAGAGTCAGATGGCGAACTAGGTCCATGACTCTGGGGACACGAGAGCGCTTGGAGTTTACTATATCAACTACAGACTCATTGTCGCAGAAAAAAAGAATACGCTTATTGGAAAATGCCTCACCCCATAGGTGGCATGCAGCCACGAGGGCAAACAATTCTTGCCAGGCAATACTAATACCAGAATAATAATGATTTATTAGCAATACATCCAGTAGGTGGCTCTTGGTTTGCTAAGAGCTAAATAAAATTTAGCATTTCACTCTACCTGCATGGCTGACAGTCGCTTGCTGTGTTTTGTGCAAAAAAAAACCTGGTGGTTGGAGAGATTAAAGAAGGTAATGTAAGAACTGCGTGTTGATTTTGTGTTTGCTTTTGATTTTAAGTGGGTAGGAGAAGAACATTTTTTGGGAACTGAAAATCATGAAAATCGAAGGGACGAAGAAACGAAAACACGTCTCCAATTATAATGCGTTTATTACTATAAATATTAAAGTCAATCGATCAATTATATCGCCCAGGGCCGGGTTGTTTGAAGCAAGGTTAACTTTAACCCTAGGTTAGCGCTAAATCTGTAATATTATTGTAATCTGTACAGTTTAACCCCGGGTTAGCTATTTAATCCTGGGGAGCCGGGGTGGCGCAGTGGTTAAGCGCTTCGTCTCTCACCTCTGTGGCCCAGGTTTGATCCCCGGAGCGGCGCCACACGTGAGTTGAGTTTGTTGGTATCTCGCCCTTGCTCTGAGGGCTTTTCTTCGGGTCCTCCGGTTTTCCTCCCTCCACAAAAACCAACATGATGTGATTTAGCCGTGTCCTGGCTTTCATCAGCCCCTATGGTTGTTTCAGGTCCCGTTAGAAATTCAGGGGTTAGCGCTTAACCATGCTTCGAACAGCCGGGCCCAAGATTTTAAGTCGTCCATCCATCGAAATATTGTTGCATTTTCAGAATTCCAGCCTGTCTAGATTTGATGTAATACTTTTTGGAGTTCCTTGCATTTACTGGGGCGGTTTAGGGTACCATAGGAGGAAAAGGGTTAATCTATGATGCATAGATATATTGCAGTCAACTTCGGGCCATGCCCTCCGCGTCAACGCGCTTGTCAACGGCAACGCGCTTGTCAACCGCAACGCGTTTGTTTTTTCAAGAACGGAACTCCAGGGGTGGAGGGATCCAACCCTAAAACTCCTACGTACAGTATAACGCAATGCACTCCCACTAAAAATACAATTAATATCATGTTTACGCTGAGGGCTTGCCGATAAAGTTGATCAAACGTACCGAATTGCCACCTTATGAGTTATGCACTGAGCTGCTTTAAGCCTTTGTTTAACGGGCTCGAAACAGACTAATAATAATATCTAATTTATATAGCGCTTATTCATAAAACTGTCCTAAGCGCTTTACAATACATTGTCGAATAACAATGATAATAGATAAAATAGATAAAATAGAAATATATGAAAATACAAAATACCAATGAAATTGATAATTATGCAATGTAAAAATATAAAAATGTAGAAAATCAATTGTACGCTAATATAAAAAAAAGTTTTTAACTTAGACTTAAAAGCAGCAACGTTGCAGCAAGTACTAATTTCCAGTGGAAGGTTATTCCATAGACCATAGCTTAGGGGCGTGAACTGAAAATGCTCCACTGATAACCATATGACTTTAGATTAAACGTGGGAACTCGTAAATGGCTGACTAACGACGAGGAATGAAGTTGTCTCGCCGGTTTATAATGTTCAATAATGTCAGTTAAGTAGCAAGGAGCAAGTCTGTTAATAATAAAATCTTAAAAATAATACGCTGTTCAATTGGTAACCAATGCAGTTATCCCTAACCGGGAGTAGTGTTCATATTTACGAGTGGAGGTAACAAGACGAGCAGCAGCGTTCTGTACATACTGGAGTTTCGGTAACGAATATATAGGCAGGCCATACTGAAGTAAAGAATTGCAATGGTCTAATTTCGCAGTGACGAAAGCATGAATTTTCGTAGTATTAAGACTAATAATATTTCCTCATCTTACTTATATTCCTTAAATGATAAAAAGCATTGAGATGATCATTCAGACTGTTGCCTTTTCTTTATATCAAGTTTCACCTGCAAAGCCAAGTGAAGCCTTGAAGTGTTTTTGGATTGAATCGACTGAGGAAATAAATTAAAGTTCACACTGAACAATAACAAATATGAAATAATACAAATATCTTCTGGGACGCAGCATGTTAGTTAATTCTTGCAAATGGATCTGATTCCTATTCCTGTATTCCTAGAAAACCTAGCTCATTAAAAGACACAATAACTCAGTGTTTCATGTCTTAATGTCTCGTTAAGATTTTTTTCAAAATGAGCTAAAGGTTTTCGGCGAACATCGTTCCTTTGGTGAGAAAGGTGATCTTCAATTAGTTGAACGAAGCTCGTGCAGCGAAGATTGAAATTCAAGACAGAAAGTACTTTAGATTTTTAGCACTTGTCATTAAATGTCAGTCATTACCAAGCCCGAAGGCGAGGTTTTATTATTATATACTGAAAATCCTTTTACGGCGTGTCATACTGTTAATGAGAATTTGATAGAAAAACCAGACACAGCCTGTCAACTTAATACGATGTTTACCTTTCTTCTCTATCCAGGTAAGGTGAATTTGACCACTACAGCTAGCGGGCAAACTAAAGTGACAGCTAAAGTAATATTAATACTCTGTACTTTGTGAAAGTGAACTCCTTGGTAAGCGCTGGAAATTGGATTGTTTTATAATATTGCGAGGAACCCTGTTATTAAAACAAAGCGCCGCAATGGCGAACTCGTGGATGTGAAGTGTATTTCAGTGTGTTCTCAAAAGTAAACATGTGGAAATTCTCACAGTTTAAGTTATTTTTGCTGTTGTGATAGCTTGTGTAGCCTGTAAAACCACGTACCAATGACGTCATCGTTACGACATCACCACCAAGTGATTTATGGGGACCCAATACCATGCTTGTCAAAGGTTGAGCTGCCTGGCATTAGAAAGGAGGGAGATACTGGCGTGTACTTAAAATCACGTGATCAATGACGTCATTGTTACGACATCACCACTAAATTACGTCATAGTTACGTCATCACCACTAAGTGAATCGCGGGGATCCAATACCACGTCTATCAAAGTTTGAGCCACCATCCATTAATATTGGGCGAGTTAGGCATGGAAACGTACAAGGACAGGACCCAAATGCGCATGACTACTGGTTTATCGCTCGAGCACACAAATCTCCCACATGGTACAATATTTGGTCCGACAAATATATAAGTAGCCTAACCGTCACTTTATAATTAGTAGCAAGACGCTAGCGGACCGGACGATGAGGCCTTTACCAACGTCAATTCCAACAGCAATTAATGTATGTCTTAGACATCGATCTTCGAATATTATTACATTATTATTACATTATTATTACATTATTATTATCTTATTAATTGGCATTTCAAGCATTTCATTCTGCTAACATCTTAGTGAGTGAGTGACACGATTTCCCCAATAACTCGTTCCAACGCTTGCACGCATCCACGAGTTAAAAAGTGAATGTCGACTTAAAATGTGAATGAGAATATTGTGATTTTAGCTATGTAAAGAGAGTTTATAATAATAATAAGGTATAAGCTTAAAGTGCACCTAACCCCTTTTTCAATTTTTATACATATGAAACTTTGAAAGGTTTTGAGTACTTCTGCGAAGAAATTTTTGGCTTACAGAGAATATTCTATGATCTAGGCTTGTTTGAAATGGTGAAAATTTGACCTTTCCTGACTGAGTCATGACCGCGTATGAAAAAGTCTGGGTCGATTCTGGATTTACGTCACCTCATCAATGCAATATTCTCCATGGCGCCTTTCTATCACAACAACATCGATATATAGAGAATTTATACGGTCTGTCAGTTGTCAGTAAAGAAAACAGTTATTTTAGACAAAATGCTAAACATTTATTCAACTTATTGCAAAGTCGAATGAATTAGATGACGTAAGATCCAGAATCGACCCAGGCTTTTTCTTACGCGGTCATGGGTCAGGAAAGGTCAAATTTTCACCATTTCAAACGAGCCTAGAACATAAAGTATTCTCTGTAAGCCAAAAAATTATTCGCAGAAGTACTCAAAACCTTTCAAAGATTCGTATCTATAAAAATCGCAAAAGGGGTTAGGTGCACTTTAAGAGGTCAAGACTTGCCGAGTAGAAAAGGTTTTCCTCGCAATTAAGGTGTATACGCTTCATTACACTTGACAAATCGAGACGATGTCATGACAGCAGCGAATAAAGTACGAGGGATTTTTCTAATTGTCGCATAGGATGTGAAAAAAGCACCAAAATCTAGCCCTGCAGACTAATTTGAATTCCAATTCTCGCTTTGGATTAACACTATAATATGCAATTATTGGATTTGGTTGAGCATTATAGCGAATATTATCAAGACAGAGGTCTGTGTTATCAGCCGAAGCCGAAGGCCCACTATGGGGCTTTGGAACAAATTTAAATCTCTTAAAGTTTGATGTAAAACTTACTATTTTGACTCTCTTTGACCAATTCCCCACCACCCCAACTTTTCTTTGCTGCCAAATGCCCCATCCCCGGGACAGAAACTCAGTCAAATGCCCCACATGCAAAAATGTATGCCCAGGAAGATGGGCAGGTTTGGAATCCATAGAGCCATTACCAGTGATAAAGTATGTTCTTTATACCTTTAGATGTCAATCATGATTTATGGAAACCAATGCAAGTATTTGATCATCAAACAAGGAGGTTTTGATCACTTCAACAGATGTATAAGCTGCTTCGCATGGTAGCAACAGTCAGATGCTCCTTACCAGTCAGCCACGAAGGGACAGGTTTGTGTCTGTTCTTCTCGCAATTTATTTTCCTGCTCCTTTGCACTTGCACTACGATGAAGTGAATTTTTAGACAAACAATACATCACCTTTAGGGTGGTTTTTCACCTTATAATCTCACAAGTAAAAATCTCACCATCTGGTGTGTCAAATGCAGAAATGCAAGAGAAACCCCCAATGAAAACCCCTCACAATTAAAGCCTACTAAAAGCATGCCAAGTAGTTTTCAGCCATCCTCACACTTCAGGATGTCCTCTGGTTTTCTTCCAGTGGCCTATTTGACCAAAATTAGAGCAGTTTTCATTCAAAACCTTACAAGAGAAATTGCTGCAGGCCATCGTCAAAGCCATAGAAATCTTCCCAAATGGCATTCTAGGGAAAGCTTGAGCCACTGACTTTATGGTTTGGCAGTATGTAACTGAACAGGGCTAGCCAAACTTGGACTGAGGGGGTTTACTTGAGTTAGCACTCTATGTATTTAACCCAAATTGGCACAGTAGACAATGGGTTGAAGTTGGGGTAATTTTTGTCTATTACTCACAATGCATTTTGGGATTGGTGCTCCACAATTGAGTAAAGAGAAATGCAGTGTCAGAATGCCACGAGTTCACAGTCACTTGGTGTGTTTTGTGCAAACAAACATGGTAGTGGGATAGATTAAATTGTGTTTGCTTTTAATATATTTTAATTACAAACTGGAAGGGTATTTTTAGGGTACTGAAATTGGTGAAATTCAAAGAAATGAAAACAAATGTCAAAAGTGTGTTTCGCCGAAGATTGGAGTCAATCGGTCAATGTTATCATCCATTGAAATAATATTATGCATTATCAGAATTCCAGTATGTCTAGACCTATGCAAAACATTTTGGGGGCGAGTTCCTGATTTTTATTGGGATGGTTTAATCAAGTGCCGTAGGAGGGAAAGATGATGCAGAGGTGCACCCCTTTCGAGATTCAAAGTGGTCTCAAAATGCAGGAAATGCTACTTCAGAGACCTCAGATTTTAAAAAAACATTGGGGGCCAACGCTCCCTCCTTTTCCCCCTGTGCCGATGGTGCTCATATGGTGCACCCTGTTTCAAAAGCTCTTGATCCACCCCTGAATCCCCACAGTCGTGCATTGGATCTTGAATTGTGACCCAGGAGTCGAGGCTTATACAAACTGGGAAAAGTCTGGGCTCAACCTTCATTATAATGGTTACCAAACATCATTCCATTTTGTTGCACTTCGTAGTTCTGAGTTATTTCCACTCAGTAAAACAATGAAGCAAAGTAACACAATAAATCAACGTTTCAATTATATCGATATGTTTACCACGAAATATTAAATGATAACTACCACATCAATAAAACAACATTTATTCACCCGACTCAAGAAACGTACACGTCAAGGACACGAAAAAGACCACCCGTAGATTAATTAATCTTCTTGTTCGCATCAACACCGTGCACATTTTTAAACGTTTTGATAAAACATTTCTCGGCAAACTTCCGCCAGTGACACCGACAGTGACACTGCATTCTTACCTGTTGCTGTGATCATCATCAACAAGTTCCTTGTAAATTTTGGAGCGCAGCAGATCACATCTCAGCTTTCTTTGTCTCTATTTTTAGCAGTTCTACTGTCGTTAGGATCACTTTCTTTTTTTTCCCACGAGACACGAGCAATAAAATTCTCAGCCGTCGGCCATTTTTATCAATTCAGTAAGCCAGCGCTCTATTACAACAGCGGTTGCTTTCTTTGTGCGTATTCATAGAACATTAGATACATAACGGGTTAGGGTTAGATTCCATCAGCCAGAAGGACGCAATCTCAAAATGCACTGCACTAAAATACTTCATTGAGAACAGGAACTGGTGTCTAATGAAGTAACGCCTGCTAATCAAACAGCATGCAGTATAAAAGTTCTAAAAAAGCGGTTGTTGACAGCAAATCTCTCGTGGCGTGAGGGATAGTGACGGTTAGGTTTTCGGTTAATACATGGGTTAGGGTTTCGGTTCGAGTCTTCGTCGAGCCGATATTTTTTTATATAGTTGACAGAGACAAGCGTACTTGTTCGCCTAAATTTCTAAGTGCCGCTTCAGTTTGTACCCTGAAAAATATAACATCGAGAAAATTGCAATTCGACCTTCTGGCGGATGGATGCGACCTACATAACGCATGCACGCTCAGTAAACGAACTTTTACGCATGCGCCTTCAAACTGGAACCATAAAATCATGGTTTCGGTAAAGGAGGATTGGAAGACCTTCCCATAATCCTTTGCGTAGGAACCATATTATCAAATTTCCCGATCACGTTAGCAATTCATTCTGCGTTGAATTTCGTGGAGATCGGACCTCACCAGCACAAATTTTCACAAAGCATCTCAAAACGTGTTTCCGGGGATTTTTACGCTAGCTTTGACTTTTCTGTATATCTGGCAAATATTTTATAATGAAAGCTTGAGAAAAATGGGAAACATGCAAGCAATTTTAATTTCAATTTTAGTACGCGCGCACTGTTCACGTAATCTGATCACGCCATTGCGCGCTCACGATGATCATACGGCTGCATTTGTTCGAGCGCGCGATTGAATAAATAGAGGATATTATTTACATGGGCGCGCGGAGATATGGAATTTATCTATCGAGATGAACACGAGAAGATGAATTCCATATCTCCAAGCGTCCATGTATTGTTTTATATATTTTATAAACAATACTTGGACCTGGGCCCAGTTGTTGAAGCGAGGGTAAGCGCATGGCGTGACATCGCTGATTGGCTGAAAGGCGATATCCACACACGTAAAATTATGGTATTTTTACGTGTGTTCAGATACGATGTTTCTCAGTGCTGGAAATCCTTGTGAAACACTGTAGTTTATAGAATAAACCTAAATATTACTTTTTTTCTCAGGTAATCATAATTGTTTTTAGGTAAAATGATTAACAAAGCATCGTCTGGATTTTTGGCATAATTAACAATAAACACCGCTCGTTCTGTTTCACGAAATGCTTCACGAAAGATCGGCATGTGTACTGTGTATCCAGTGAGTGAGCCATTTTGTGAATGGTATCGACACACCGTAAACAATACGCATTTTCAACGGCTTTGTAAACCTTTGGAGCCCTTTGC
This sequence comes from Actinernus sp. WN-2022, assembly GCA_030867875.1. Taxonomy (NCBI): domain Eukaryota; kingdom Metazoa; phylum Cnidaria; class Anthozoa; order Actiniaria; family Actinernidae; genus Actinernus; species Actinernus sp. WN-2022. Next base: position 45,843,408 of record JAOWCC010000577.1, on the reverse strand, counting down.
ATAAATTAGACACTAAATTTATTTATGTCACTGTTCATGCTAAGGTAAGGTTAGTTGTCTAAAAGGTTTGTAGTTAAAGGGGCTGTGTCACGGTAATGGGCTTTGCGTTCCGGGCCGGAATCGAAACAGCAATTTCCACCGATTTTGATATGAACTACCGCATCTCTCGGCCATGTGGGATGCTTAAAATCAAAACAAATATGCAAAAATGACCAACAAACAGTGTATATGTACAGTCTCCATGGAAAATACTGAAAATCCTTCCAATCAAGCATTGAAGGAGGGAAGTTTAACTGTTTCTATCCAATTAAAGCCACCAACCGAGCGATTACTCGATACATGCGCAGTACCATGACATAGCCCCTTTAACTTCTCTCAGGGTAAAATTTACGACTCGAGTTCGCGGTAAACAAAAGTGCCCGATAAATATGCTCAGATTGTATGAAAAGCACAAAAATTGAAGATGTTTAGCGAGTATTAAAGTTAGAAAGTATATTTCTGACCTTGTTGAATTCATATGTAGTTTCTAGAGTTAAAAAACTTCAAGGAGAAATATCGTTGGAAATGACGAAATTCGCGGAAACTTCAATTTTCTTGCCTTCTTTACGAATTTTCAAACGCAAGTGTCAGTCATGGGAAGTCCTTCCAATTCTCCGTGGTTCCCGTTATGGGTTCTCCCTTCGTGTAGGCAGACATGAATTACTACCAAATTGTTTATTTATTCAGCCAATGAACCGCCTTAGTTTCGTGTTATATGTACTCAGTGTATAAGCCCTGACGAGATAAAACGGTTTTTGTTTTAAAATTTCGGGTTTTTCCAAAACATGTCGATTGACCGATTTGCTTGTACATTTGTTAATGTGACAGCTCTCCAGAGGATCCAGTGCTTTGTTTTCAAATTAGAGAAATTCATGCGTTTCCTCATTACTTAAAGGGAACCTCGGCTGAAAAACAATGTTTGCTCTCAAGTGTTTGCTATGGATGCCTAAGTCTGTTTCTGTGTTTGTCTCCAGTAAATTGTACACTAGATGTCATTTATGCAACAATTTTCCTGTCGATAAAACTCATTTGAATTTCCTGCGCGCCGCCATCTTGAATTTTATGACGTCACAGTGTTGCCTTATTGTCAGAAAACAATAGCTCTTTTGTTATGCGACAATAGGGCAACACTGTGACGTCATGATATCCAAGATGGCGGCGCGCAGTAAATTCAACTGAGTTTTATCGAGAGGAAAATCGGTAACATCTAGTGTACAATTTACTGGAGACAAACACAGAAACAGACTTAGGCATCCATAACAAACACTTGAGAGCAAACATTGTTTTTCAGCCGAGGTTCCCTTTAAGCAAAAAGTCAGGTGACCTGAATTGGGACAACAAGCTAAATCGGTCAATCCGGGTTATAGACTATTCAGAATAATCAAACAGGGAGAACATCCCGATGGGAGAACATCCCGGGGAAGAGCAACGCGCTCTTGATAAAAACGTGCCCGACGTGTGGAACATTCTATTGGAATAATGGAATAGACCAACCCCCTTTTCTGTTACAAATAATATAATCTAAACTAAACACCGTATGACGGATCCGCCTTGATATAATAGTATGTGTGTATGTTCTGTGGGTAACGGTGTAGGAGTCACTTCCACTCCCTTGACTTATATTGATATTAAAGTGAATTAACCTTTCGGCTTAATCGGTTTTCCGTTAAATGTCGTACAGTCGCGGTGCTCTGTCTCCCTAATTTCTATTCTGCGTTTGTTTGAATGCCGTAAGATTTGATCGTTTCCTTTCCAAAATTACAAAAAGGCAAACGATGCTAGCTACGAAATACTCGATTCAAATGTTCTTTGCCTAAAAGAATACTTTTCTATTATCACGTTTATTTAAAATATGGTAATATTATATACAGAAAATTTATGTATACTATAATTATACTCATTTATTTCTGTATATTTTCGTTTTGCCATTTCCCGTTTATTTCATCCCTAGCTACTTGAATAAAACTCGCCAAGAAAGCGAGTATTATCGAGTCAAAGTTGCCGAAAAAAATCGCCAGTGCCAAGATTGAAAAATTCAAACGCTTTAACCGCTACTATTCGGGATCTAACGTTATGCTATTACTAATTCAACTTTCGTGATTAAAGATTGTTCAGATGATAAAGCAAGGATAGTTTCATGGGCTGGACGAACAAATGAGATTGGTGTTCACTTCAGACACTTTAATAATCAGGATATATATTTTGGTTTGATTCTTTTCATGGCGGTTTAGCTCAAGTTCAATTTTAATGCACTACACTTTCAAGTAACATGACCTGTCTTTAAATAGTAACAGAGAGGTTGTTCTCTGCTCCGGCTTCGTCTGCCTTGCTCTGATAGCCAAAGGTTTGTTTACTTACCAAGCTATTAAGGTCTTAAAGTAATTTAAAGCCTACTTAACTGTATGTATACTCTCTGAAGCACTCCAGGCTATAACCAGTACCGCGGACTTTAAAAAGTCGATTTGCATAATGTTCGTAGTTTTGGCGATATCTATTTTCAAGTACTTCTTAAACCTCGACAGATCAGTTGTCGTATCGACGGTGACTGCCAGCTTAATTTAATGATCTAGTTAAAAGCAGTCCTTTTCAAAAACCGAAACTAGTCATGTTGCTTCCCAATCACTTAATGATTATAAACTTCGCCTGTACATTGTCAGGGGACAAACACGAGAAATACCGCTTCGCTTTATAGTGAAATGATAGAAGAGCTTATTAAATCCATTTTCAACGGGATATTCCTGTTAAGTAAATTATAAGGCTTTAAACAGTGTATGAATTCTGTAAACTCTGGTTGTGGATGCACGAACGCATGACTGTGGCGACTTGGGCATTGCGATCCTGACGATTATTTGGTAACAATCTATTTAAACACTTCTGAAACGAAAAGATGGAAAGGAATTGTCAATATTATACATCTGATACTCAGCTTGGTCCGATTGTTCAAAGACAGTACAATGCTTTCCCACCGGATAAATCCCTACCCAGTGGATAAGTATTAACCAAACTAGCTTATTTTATCCACTGAATAAATCCCTACCCAGTGGATAAGTATTAACCAAACTAGCTTATTTTATCCACTGAATAAATCCCTACCCAGTGGATAAGTATTAACCAAACTAGCTTATTTTATCCACCGGATAAATCCCTACCCAGTGGATAAGTATTAACCAAACTAGCTTATTTTATCCACTGAATAAATCCCTACCCAGTGGATAAGTATTAACCAAACTAGCTTATTTTATCCACCGGATAAATCCCTACCCAGTGGATAAGTACTAACCAATCTAGCTTATTTTATCCACTGGATAGTGGATAGCATTACCACACTTCGAACCACCGCGGACCCAGATACTCTGCTGGAACGTAAACATTCTCCTTCTCAAAACCTTTTCGGAACACCGACAAAGCGAAACGGCAGAGACCATCTGTCAAACTAGGGTACGTTCGATTGACCGTATTCCGGAATACGAATACAACGAATGATCACTACAAATCACTTGTATCGGGATTTTTTAGCCACTGGAATATTAAATGTATCCTGAATATCGTATGTCAGCAAGTGTTTATGAGTTCGATTGATTGTAAACACAGAATGATCACTCTTGTATCGGGATTTTTTAGCCATTGAAATACTTAAATGTATCCTGAATATCATATATCAGTGTTTGTAGCTTACAGTGCGTTCGATTGACCATATTCTGGAATAAGAATACACAGAATGATCACTACAAATCACTTGTATCGGGATGTTTTAGCCACTGAAATACCAAATGTATCCTGAATATCATATGTCAGCAAGTGTTTGTAGCTTACAGTGAAAAATGTATCTGAACCAGTGATTTCCAGAGACTATTCCATGTATTCTTATTTTGCCTCCCATTTTGTTTGTCTCAAGGGAGATCTGACCAAAACTGGTTTGCCTCTTTAACACCAAAAAAAGCTAATATTAAAATTAACATAGTTTTTATAACTTTTTTTGTTGTTGTTTTAAACAGTAAGCGTGATGCCTGATTGTATAACTTTAAATTTACTTATAAAATCTGTGAAAATTAGAGTCGTAAAAAAGGTTCAGTTTATTTCAGTTTGACTTCCCCGTTATCCAAGTATTAAACTCAAGAGGTAGGTGTTTCATAAAAGATTTCATCTCTAACCAAAAACCCGAGCCATCAAAATACACCAAGATCTTGTTCGATTATGTTAATTACACGTTATTATGGACTTCCAAAATGGACATTTCCTTTGTTGTTTTGATTCGTTGTCATAGAAGCACAACTTTATTTATAATCAGGAAGACTTCTGGTTGGCGAAGATCTGATGATGTTGTCTGGTGGTATAATTGTCTTGTCCCTCCCACTCTGAGTCGCAATATTGTCTCAAATTAAAACATTCTGTGGTCGACTGTCCGGCAGGTGATCACAACTCCAATTATCAGGCCAATGCTGAAGTTTTCTCAATCCTCTCCACTTCATGTAATCAAATCCGAACTTCATACACCACACTTTTGACAGATTCAATCCCTAATCGATGTAAAACTCCCAAAGGTTTCTTTTATTACCTAGCGAATAGAACAAGTGTTTATTCCTCGCATAAAAATGGAAGCAAGCGTTGGAAAGCTGTTTAATTATTAATCCTGGCTTTCTTCACGATTCCAGCATGTTACAGAGCAAATATTATGTGTGTTTTCGGCCAAAGCTAAAGAAACTTACAGTAAGCTTGGCCTTTAGCTCGTTGAGTTACCTTAAGAGATTTTCACTTAATAGGCACAGGGACGCGTTCTCTACGCGAAGTACGGTAACTAAGTCGTTGAATTACTTTTAATAAAAACAAAAGCAGTTGAAAGTTTTAATTTATGGTCCTAGCTATCGGAGTGAATATTTCTCCGTCGCATTATTAAGGCCGCGTCCTCAAATAGTAACATACGACATGTGTGTCTGGAGAAATAGAAATAGGCGTTTCTCGGAAAGGGCAAAGTTAAAAAGGAATGAATTCTCGTCCAAATAGGAGAAACTCTTCCGCTCTCGGCGGGTTTTACTAGAATAAACCTCAAACACATAGGAACAAAGCCGCGCTCAGAGTAAAGACTGACAGCAAAACAGTTCATTCTAAAAGGTTGATAACATTTATCAACCGATTCGATCAAAATGTTGCAAACTACAAGAATGTACCGTACGACTAAAAGAATTCTGTAACTTGTTTAAAGTCTCTTGTGAGCTGTAGGACTGAATTAGTTGGGAGAATTGGGTCAGTGTTAATGTTTATCCACAGGCTTTTGTTTGTTTCCATTTTCATATCTAGGCTACAACTGTACAATATTTTGTTCTACTTTGTCTGTACTGGATAAAAGTCAACAGCATGACAAACATTACGCGTGGTAGATTTTCAGTGAGATTTCTTTATGTTAGAAACTGCCGTGATCCAACACACAAACGCATTCACGCTTTCTAGGCGAACATTAAGTGTCTTACCTATATCAGTTATAATTTCGAAAAACATGGAGATATTGAAAACTTCTCCAGCTAGTCAGGTTCAGAGACTAGTCTTAATCTAAGAGATCCATTTGTAATACAATTTCAACCCTCTTTGGCAGGTAACCTTTCGATGTACACACATAGAAACACAACTCTGTTAACTACGGGGCGAGTATTGTTATGGGCTTAAAACTGCCTGAAATCCACGTACAAATTGTTCAAATCGTTTTCCAGAACATTCAAAGCCTTGCTTACGGTAGTATTTGAATTGTAGAGATGCCTCGGTGGTTTTCCTTTGCAAAAGCAGTACGCAGCTGGCTGGCATGGAAATTATTGTGAAGTTCATCTGGAAATACAGACAAGCTCCGAAACTTTGCAAACATTCTGTAACAACACACCATTCAAGTCATCAAATCGCTACAGTCTGTCAGAAGGCAGAAAACACATCTACAGCGGAACCAGCCCTAAATCTGTCCCTCAAGCCCAAGTGCAGGCATGCAACTTACTCCATAATCCATTGAGCAATTTCCAAATTTCATATTCCAATATATTTCTTCAATTACTGCCTCAAGAACGATCAAAAATTTACTAGTTTGCAGAAATCTCATCTCGGCCGCGATCCCGAAGCCTCTGATCTGCGACGATCATTTGGTTTGTGTTTAACCGGACTTGTTGATCCGCCATAGCCATAAAATTGGTCAGACCAGCTCACAACACTTGCGGAACGACTCGATCGGCCCCGAGGTTGGCCACCCCGTTCGTCATTATCTGAGTTGTACAAGTCCGTTGTAGATTCCCGTATAGGAGAGAGTGCTCGTTTACCCGCTACAGGAGACTTGGTGCTACGCCTTGAAGAGCCCTTTTGAGGGGAAGAAGAACTTGTACCAGTATTGGAACCTGTTGTAATAGCATCCTTGTTCCTGCCTATTACCAAATTTGCCACTTTGTAATTTGCTTCATGACTTAGCCGTGCAGAGGCGCTTATCCGGCGATCGACTGGAAGTCTCCTTTCTGGGGATCTTCCATACGTTTGCGACGCACCAGGAAGGGATTCTGATCTACCTGTTTTAGAACTGAGTGCAGATTTGGTGCTTGAGTTTGTGCCATCTTTGAGAGCTAGCCTTCGATTCATGGACGAAATAGGAGTTAGAACTTTGACAGTAAGAATAAGTCTTCGTGTCATTTGCATCAGTGCACTTACATCCTCAATTCCCATCGTTCTTATATCAACTTTGTTCACTTTTACTAGCTCATCACCTACCCGAAGTAATTCAAACACATCCACATCCGTTCCTAGAACAACACGAGAAACAAAAATACCATCTTCCCTTTCCCAGCCATCTCCTTGGCGAATATAAAACCCTAAAGACTCGCCGGGTTTGCGTTTAAGTTCAATTATTCTTTGGAGAAAGGTTCCTTGTTTGGAGCAAGCCTCGCGGACGCCGAGTATATGCCGAAATGTACCGTGGATTAGTTTAATGGGAAGCGGTGGGCATGGGTCACTTTTGGTATCTGGATCTGTAATATCGGTAGCTTTCCGTATAGCGAAGAAATCGTCTTCCTTTTCCGCCAACCGCATTTTCTCAAAATCTTCTTGTGATACACTGCTAAAGCGGCGTAGCTGGTCGACAATCTCATCTTTTTCGTCCCCCATACGACCTCTTCCCGTCCTCGGCTTTCCATTTGGAGAGCCGTAACTTCCTTGCGAAGTTCCCCTCGCCTCGGCCATTTTATTTTGCTATATTTGCCATAAGATTCACTCTCCCTACACTACGCTCTTTCCGCCATATTGCTTGAATATTCAGGTAGATAAGTTTTTCGTGCAATTAAAGAACATTGTAACTGTAAACCAATCACAGGGCGCGCTTCTAGGCAGGTGCAGGCTGTCGCGAGAAAACAATGCCGCTGAATGGCTTTCAGTCCATCATTCCTTACCACAAATATAATCACTTCTCTGTGTATTTGCATAGTAAGACCAATCGCAGAACGCTCCGCGATGATCTCAAACGAAAAAGTATAAATAGTTTTCAGCGGACTGAGCTGCCCTTCCCAAAGAAGAGACGAAGGATGATTGTTCTTCGAATTAAGGATCCTATTTTCGCGTTCATAATAGCAATTTAAGGCATTATTTTGTTTTCCCGTGATCTAAGGCGCTGCGATTCAGGTGTATCAGCGCACTTTCGCGGGTAATTTCATGCTCGCAAACTGTGAGTTCGAAAACTAACAATCTTGTTGAAACACCGAGTGGGATTTTCTCATTGCTTTGGTATGTTTTCGCAAGCGGTTCATTCATTTTCACTTAGTTGAGCCGGTGAGTGCATGGGTGAACGGAAACTGACAACAAATTCAGCTAAAGTTATCTAAAGACAAAACACCGTTCAATGAAAAACAGACACAGGAATAAAAACAAAAATTCAAAGAGTAAACTGAAAAATGTAACATAAATGTGAAATTGAAGTATTAAGTTATGTAAAGGAATAGCGGGCAGGAGCTAAGTAATACAAATCGAAAGGTTCATTAACACATAAAACCTACTGAATGCTAAAAGCACGGAAATCGGAAAGAACTAGTTTAAAAAGGGGAAAAAAGAAACCAAAAAAGTACTACCGGAGATAACTAATGGTAAAGGAAGAGAGAGTTCCATTTAGAAATGGAAAATCTGTTACCAAAAATACAGAATTCAAAGCGGGCAAATTTTACAGTTTTACAACTAAATCCGCAGCCAGACAAAAAGACTTACGGCTAAAGTTTATACAGGAAATAGTATAGAGTGAAACAACTGGCTAAAAATAAATCAAAGACAAAATAGGACGACGAAAGAAGCTCCTACTATGGAAAATGCAAATAAAGAGAAGAAAAGAGAGTCGTAACATAAACAAACAGTGTTAGGGATTTGAAGAATTAAAAAGCCAAGGAAAGAGAGGAATAGAAAGAAAAAAAGCGGAAGCTGAATGAGACTGATTAACACAGTGGTTTGTGTTTCTATGTATTTATGTCTAAAATATGCAAAATCAAGTAGGACGCGTGTTTATTCGGTGTAATATTTATGTTTCTAATTTTGTTCTCGTCTCGAACTTCCATAGCAATACTGATGAAACGTGCGGACACTCGACAAGCATAATGAATAATGAAGTTCATACTTAATAAAGTTTATACTGTTTTTTCTTTGTAGCTTCGAGATATTACAAAACAAATAGGGAACCACGTCAGAAATTGGTAATCACAATGGTAACAATAACTCTGCTTCAATAAGAATTCGTAAATGCTAAGATTGGGTTTCATGACTGATTGAAAAGCGAATGTAAACAGTTCAGTTTTCTTCGCGCTGGTTCCCGTCGATCTGGGAACTGAAAATGAATTGATGTTTCAAAGTGATGACGTCTTTGAAGTTCATTCAATACAGGAAGTATCAGTAGTATCTTAAAATACAAAAAATGTAAAAGGAAGCCATCGAAGTAAAAATAGGAACACGGACGGAATTAGCATCGGAACTACAGAAATAGCAACGCGGGGGAAAATGACTTGATAAATGAGAGGAAATAACAATCAAAAACAGACTTGTAAAACAGAGCGAACGAGACAATCTGAGGTACGCGGATATGAGGGGAGGAGAATAGGGGAAGATAAAGAGAAGATGATTGTGAAATATGGGTGAAAGCGTGTAAGATTAGAATAAAAGAGTTTTGGAGGCGTCGATCGTTATTATCGTTGAGTGACGCGCCACAATCACAAAATTATTGCTTTATATAACTTTAAAAAGCCATATTCAGCAAACACTGCTTTGATTACAACAAAACTAGAAAACTGTAATTTTGTTGGTACACCAGGCAATAATATTAACTATTAAAAAACAATTCAGTACATATTTTGTTTAAAACATTTGAGATAGTAAGAATACAGAATAATCTAAAAAGAATAAATAAAAAGCGTAAAAAATTAAATAAGAAAGAATCAGACTGTTCCCGGTTACGACGCTTTAGAAGCAGTCGCGTGACCGTAACGTTTCCTAGACAAAATAAGATATTTGGCAACTAAAACCTTCTTTCTCACAGAAACATGAATATGAAAGTAACTTCCTTAAATTCGCGTAAAGTGTTTATTAAACCAAACTCTTAAGACATCAGCTCATCTTTATGATCCAGCGAGTTTACGCCAAAGTGTTTTTCAATTACCAAGATGTTTATAACTTTAACATTGGTTTAATGTTCCGCTATTAATCCTATTATATACACTTTAATTATTTGCCTTTTATAGTTAAATATGCTCATAACTTGGACAGACGAAGACGGAAATTAATCGTATTAAATTGTCCTTTCGATTAAGATTCAGACTTTCCTTTCGTTTTTTTTTATAGCTTACTTTCCAAATGAATATCAAGTTCGAACTTCTCTAAAGTATCAGATGTTATATTTATATACATATACATGTGGTTTCTGTTTAAGCCGGTTCATTACTGATTATATAAAGATATTTAGTCCACTAGGTCTATTCTCCAATTAAAACTGAGACTGATTCATGTAAAATCATCATCTGTATCTTGGTGCAAGTTGGTGATTATTGGACTGAACAAACTTAACAAACGGTTGAAAGAAGCACACAAAGGCCATTTTGAAGCGAAGTAAAGTATGATAGATTGCTTTTTCATATCGCTATAGTAACTATAGTCAACGAACCCCTGCATATACAGCTGGGCCTTCACTACAACGGCCACGTTTCTACCGGTGACAACGGACAGTCGATCCTGTTCCGAGGCCTTCAAGTGGCACAATGATGAACTGATATATTTGTTGTCAAGCTAGCCTGACACGTATGTTTGTTTATCCTGCCGGGATCTAAATGTACTTAGGTTTTTTCGTTCAGTAAAAAGCCCGTTTTCTCTGTTCTTTCCCCGGTTCAACACCATTTACTTATACTCCAATTCACATCATTTCAGTAACAATGAATTAAAATTCCTTTCCAGAGGAAAGAAATCAAGCAAATCGACTGATATAAGCCCGGTTTGCACGAGAAGCATTTTGGGCACGTCACTCTCAATTTTGAGCCCGCGGGCCGATAAGTTTTGGACCAGCACTCTTGATTTTTCCGTGTAAATGAAGATTGCCGTGCCCTAAATTATCGGCACTCCTGATTTTTGGCGGTCTTTCCCAAGGTCCAATTTCCAGGGACGGCGTCCGGGTAAGGAGTCATATAACACTTCACTGTCAAATTGGCGCCATTATCCAACTTAGTATTCCCGCCCACTAACAAGATAGAACAATATTTTGACTCGATTAAAGCCCTCAATCGAGGCAATTAAAAATAAGCAATATCTCTAGTGCTGCGAGGGTGTAACGAAAACATAGATATTTGGTAAAAGTTCATTAAGGTTCCAACACTCAAAGTTGTTTCTTTTGTTACGAGACACTCAAGAAGTTTCAATTATCGAGCTATCTTGAAGAATACCTATTAGACTATCAAGTTAACGGGAAATAAAAAAATAACCGTTATGAAAAAAATAACGCATTTTCCTTCTTGTGCGTTTTTAACGAAAATGTCGTCAAATTTAGTTTAATCAGTAAAACCGTTATTTTTAGCTTTTTCATTACAGACCTATTCAGGAGTTTAGCACGTATGAAGGTATATTATATTTAATTTCATGCATCTGTCGTCTGTATGGCCTTTGAATGCACATTTATGCAACATACAGCTTTAGGCCGTACAGAGTATGGTTCATACAACGCCAGTAAGTGCTTTAAATGCCACCGTCCCGGCCATTGGGTCAAGGATTGCAGAGTAACCTGGCCATTCTAGCAGCCAAACTACAGTAGTTTCACTTCAGTACAAGCAGCGCCGCGTATTCTACACCAGGATCAGGAGGACGGTCATAAGGCGGTAAACATGGATTTGACAAAGCGTAGAGACCAGATGGGCCAGTTCTAAAGTCAATTTTGCCATCTAACATAACAGCAAATGACCATTTGTGTATTTTAAATCAAGCAATCAAGAACAGATGACACCGAGGGCTACACTTGACGATTTCAGAATTTAAATATGCTGTCCAAGGTTCGAGTCAAATAGCCCACTTTTGATATATGCTTCACTCGTCACGCACTCACTTGTCACGCACTTCACTTGTCACGCACAAAGGTTTGAATATGAGGCTCCGGCGAGGTAAATTAAATTTTCAATTTTCTCAGATAATAGAATTAATTTAATTTACCTCAGAATTATACTGAAACCTTTGTGCGTGACAAGTGAAACACATATCGAGAGTGGACTACTGAAAGACGTGTTTGGAAATTGCTGTATACAATGAAGCATGAGCAGTAAAACATGCACATGACAGACCTTTTAGAAGTAGCTTTTTGTCGGAACCCAAAGAAATGAGTTACAATTAACAGGTCTTGAGATCCGGATAGAGAAAAATCTTGTCAAGGCAACTTGGAACTACACCTGTAAGGAAATTGAACTGCTGCAAGCGGTTCGTATCGTAAAAACTGAACCGTTCAACAGTCAACCAGGATCTTGGACTCCGAACGGAACAATCATATCAATATACTTTTTATAAACAAAATATTTAATCAATTATATATAAATTATATTTTTTCAAATACCTTCTTTTAATTTTTATTCAATACAGGTATTTAATTTTCACTTTCAAACAAGATGTGCGTCACTGAGAAGTGCGGCACTTTGCCGTGTAAAGAAGTTTGCGTTGCGAATTATAAATGAACCCTTTGATTTCTCTCTCGCTAGGGGGGAAGCCAAGAAAATCAAACAAAAGCCAGTGAAATTACAACAAAGGCGAAATTATAACAATTATATTTTTGAAATCTTTACCTCCAGATTGCCCTACGTTAGTTGCGTCATGAAGACGTTTGTCACACATACTGTGGTAAACCACAAATTGACGAACTAACCACTTACAACCAGCCGCGATAATCTACAAGTCCCCTTTCTTGTTTCCGAAATTTGAAAGCATAAAACACACATAATACCGACCTGAAATAAAAACGACAGGGGCTGCAGTTTTGAATCTGATTCTTAGCTTGGCAAATGAATTCCCCTAAGGTTATCTTCAATTTCAATGTTGCTATTTTCTCTCAGTTTGTTGAAGGATCTTTTTATCGTGTCTTTGCCTCCGAGGTTCTGTCATGCGGTTTGGCATAAAAGACGTTTTTATGTTTTATGACGTCTGCTGATTAGGATATCTGGCATGCTAAGTTTTATTACAATGAGACAATTCTATTTATGTGAATTACTGCATCTACTCATCAACAATTGGCTACTAAGCTATGATAAGATATGGCGGGATTCCTGCTTTAAACACAGCCACGGACACGTCGATAATTCAGTCTTTCAAAACCAAAAAACTGCTGAAGTTTCTTTATTCACTTCATGTAAAACTAATTAACAATTTGCTGGAATTGATAACTATTGTTGTCATGATTGAAAATGTCACGGAATAATACAATAACTGCAAGAGTGTTGACTCGCTCGGTTCAAATGCATGTTACTCTCATATATGCAATCTAGAATTAACCTAGAAGATTAGTACCCAGAAGATTAGTAATGTCATTAAAGGGCTAGAAAACGACGGCAAAACCACGGCTGAATGGTACAAAGCAAACCACCTAGAAGGAAATTTATCCAAATATCAAGTCATGATTATGACAAGAGCCAAGCATGAAGCAGCAACAGAGGTGAACATTGACAACTATACAGTTCGCCAAACAGGGGAGATTAAGCTATTGGGTGTAACTAGACTTCTCGGAGCATATAAAACAATTAGTGTTAAAACCATGGCCAGCAGAAGAATTGGAGTCCTGTCCAGACTACGGAAGCTTATCCCGATTAAAGCCAAGCTTCAAATCTACAAGTCAGCAGTTCTACCGTATTTCAATTACTGTAGCCTAGTTTGGCATTTTTGTAAGGCAAGTGACAGACGAAAATTGGAACGTATAAGTAAAGAGGGTTACGTGTAGTGTTTAGCGACTGGAATTTACCATACGAAGATCCCCGGGGGGGGGGGGGGGGGTATGTATGTGAGGCCAAGAGGCTCAAACCCTGACCCTGTTTGACCCAATCCGAGCTCCAAAACCCTGATTGCCCCCTTTTTGGGAAAAAAAACCCTGATTGCCCCTTCTTTAAATTGTTTTCAAAACACGGTCGGATATATATCCTGGCCGGTATACCGCGTACCGAGATTTCATGCAAAATACGGAACATTTCAAGTCGGGACGTGGCATTGGGTAAACAAATCAGCAGATGAAGTACATAGATAAAATTACTGAGCGGCATCACGATGTATGGGAACCTCAGTGCTTGCATGTGGGCAGGCGATAAAAATGCGGCAACAGAAGGTCTTTTTTTGACATAGTAGCTAAAAAAAATGAACTGCCTAAAAAATACTGAACCCCGACCCTGACTGCACCCATATTATACTCAAATCCTGACCCTGATCTGCCCAAATCAGGTCAAAACCCTGACCCTACCTGCCCAAACTAAGCTCAAAACCCTGACCCACCCGGGCGGCACATACATAATACGTCACAAACAGGAGTACCCCCCCCCCCCCCCCCCCCCGGGCGAAGATCTGCTAAGGACAGCTAGATTGACCACTCTATTTAATAAAGACTACAGGACCGCCATTTTCATGTACAAAACAAAGAACAATCTGGTGCCACGTACTGCATCAGGTCTGTTTAACCAAGGGACTTCCCATAATTATAACCTTAGAAATTCTTACTTAGTACTCAACGCTTCAACACGATTAAATATGGTAAACACTCTTTAAGCTACTTCGGACCATATTTATGGTCACGACTCAGTAATAAACTAAGATCATTATCTACCCTAATAAGTTTCAAGACCGCAATCAGAAAGATCGATCTAGACTCCCTCTCCAGTACATGCGCGAACTGCGTGCACTTCATAATAGTTGAACTTGGGTCGATGCATATAGAGTTTATCCACTCGGATAATCATCATTCTTATTATTGTAACCATTATTAACTAGGAATTATTATAGACTTTATTAACTTAGATGCTATAGTGTACAGTATTAGTTATTATTCCCATTACTGTAATTATTATTCACTAGAAGTTATTATATATTTTCTTAACTTAGATACTATAGTTTGTATAGTCTCCCCGATTAGCAAGGCACTTGTGCCAAGCTATAAGATTGAGACTTTAATAAAGTTAATATTATTATATAACCCAGTTACCATATCGTTCAAATGTAAGCGGAAAAACATGGGAATCAACTTGCTCCGAGCTAAGCAAGGCTTCAATGCTGAACACACTGCATGCGTACAGCAGGGATACAGAAATGTCGATATTGTTCTCGGTTATTAAAATCAGCGCAAATTTGTAGAGCTAATTAAATTATTTGTCAAAAACTGAACTAGTTAAGTACGTTTTAATCACAGACAATCTTTAGCTTCACCGGCAGCACCCGCGGCGAGACGGAATGTATGACTATAGCAGTGTTTATCATCCAAAGACATATCTTTAGTTTACTAGAGTTTTCCAAAGAGAACAACCCAGTTAAGCGCGTGTTCAATAGCAAAAAGAAAGAAAAATCCAATGTGCAGAAAGCCACAGGGACTGCCGGGCTTGTAGAGGTTACTTTTTCAACGCGAAATTTGAAAAAACAAATTGTTGTGGTCTATTGTTGTGGTAATAGTTCCAGTAATACTAACTAACCGACAAGCGAGCCAAAACATAGTGGCTGAAAGGCTGGTCCGAAACCTTGGAACAATTCAACAAGACTAGATATGCGTTTACCGTTTGTAAATAGATTAATCTTTAGATATAACTTGGCCCTTTAATTATAGACAATTGTTACATTTATATTTACTTACTTATTATGATATATTGTATTACTAATATTTCTTGTATTATTATGACTGTAAGACTCGGTATGTATTTTACTGTCTCTTGATTTTACCGGTTGAGAAATAGACATTATTATTATTATAGGTCTGGCGAGGTGCCGGACCCTTAAATCGGGTCTCATGTTCTGTTTTATCATCCTTAAATAAAATATCCTATCCCAAATAAGGTACGTTTATTTTTGTTCCCCAACTCTCTGATATGCAATATCGTGCATTTGCTCTACTAGTATTGTATGTTTGATGCTGGACTACCAACAGACTGAGAGAAATTAAAACGATATGTTCAATAAATTTGAGTATTCAATTTTTATTTTTCTCATCCTTGGAAGGGTACTCATTTTATAATTTTTCACCCTTAAATAGGTTTCGATATCTCAGCGGCACACCCCTATCCTAAATTTCTGGGTGTATTTCCGGGGGGGATAGAATCAGTTCTATTCAGGCGATCGAAATGTATCCCATATTGCATTGCAAGCGATCGAAATGTATCCCATATTACATTGCATATTACAATTCTCGTGACCAGTCAAGGATAAACATAAACATTTATCACATTTCGAACGGCGGTAGATGATCCGGTAGATGATCGCAGCGATCGCAGGATTCTTTTGTTCGGTGTGAATCGAAGCGTAAATTTATACGCAGAACAAAAGAATCCAGCGATCACTGCGATCGTATGGAAACCAGGCTTTAGTGTAGTGGTGATGACCTCTGCGCTACACTGCAGTACACACAAAGGGTTATGAGTTCGAACCACAGTTGGTCGCTTAAAAAAAAAATTATCTTCTTGTTTACCTGTGAACACTAGCTCTAGGTGAGTGAGAAACCAGTCGTTTACCCGTGAACTCGTCCGATGGTTAGGGTTAGTTTTGTAGTTCGGGTTAGGGTGCCAGTAGAATTACGATTATCGTAATTTCAGCGGCCAATAACAATTTACGATAAACGTAATTCTAAACCTCGAGAACACGTTGCATATCCAGAGTGCACTTTTTAACTTTCTCTCCTTCAACTAAGAGCGATTGCGGCGATGATATGGATATGCGATCGAAATCGCTTCCAGCGTTCATCTTTTCTTCAAGCGATCGATATGGAAACTGGCTTTAGATTACGCTGTTTGCATGTACAAGACTGACTCTGCCAAGTAAAAGCGATTACAGTCCCCCCCCCCAAAAAAAGGGGGCAATCAGGGTTTTGGAGCTCGGATTTTGCGTCGAACAGGGTCAGGTTTTGAGCCTCTTGGCCTCACGTACGTACCCATTTTTCATGAAATTCCGCTTAACCTGAAAACAACTGCGATCGGCTAATTTAGTATTGTTTTTAGTAATACCAGAAGGTTATGCAACAATAGACCACAATAGCTACACCCTCGCAACGCACAGCGGTCGATATAGGTCTTTAATATTCGTCTTAAAGTTTTTGACCCGAAAATAAACAAACGAATTCACCAGACTTTCAGCTACAACCACAATCCATTGCGGGCTGGGAAGCCTTTGTCGATTGTCCACAACCTTTCTACAATATCCCTCTTTTGATATATGTTCCACTTGTCACGCACAAAAGTTTCAATATGAGGCTCCGGGTCAAATAAAATGTATTATCCTATAAATATTATATTTCAGCCAATCAGAGCTCAGCTTTACTATGAAATACAGAGCGGTATTTCATGGCTAGGTCAAGGCCAATCAAAATGCCGGAAATTTCGCGCCATTTCTTTATCAGCCAATAAGAATTCACCATTTTTAATACATAATTAGTCTGCAGACGTGCGTGGCGCCACTCGCAATTTGTGTTTTCCGGCAAGAAAATTTGCAGTCTATCGTCCGGTAAGTTACTTTGTTTTCGTGATAAATATTTTTGTAATTTTTTTATTTATAGGATAATATGGTTATTTCATGGTTTTCTATGGAATACGGGCGAAAATTTAACTCGAAATTCATATTATTTTGGTATAAAACTCGCCTAAAGGCTCGTTGTATACTAAATAATACAAATTTCTCGTGAAATATTCGCCCGTATTCCATAGAAAACCATGAAATAACCAGTAATTATGTTATCCGAGAAAAGAATATATTTAATTTGGCCCGGAGCCTCATATTGAAACCTCTGTGCGTGACGAGTGAAGCATGTATCAAAAGTGGGCTATTTGGGTGTAAAACAATAAAAAGGAATGCAATGTTGTTCATATTGTGGAATAACACTGATGCTCACTTGCAAAGGCCATTGGGATATTGTATCTGGGATGTGACGTCATCTGCAAAACAAGCAAATATGATGCCACAGATGGTCACGAAAAACTGTAGTGACATCAGTACAACGAGAAGGTTATAGACAAAAGGCAAGGCTCAAACAAACATGCATCACTCTACAGCAACAAACTACTGGTCAGTGGCAAAGAAACTCTGAGATTGCTAGAACATACCAGACTGACTGCCCTTGGTTTTGCCGGCATTTTAAGACCCAGGAATGCTTTCCATTCATTGTTGTGTCTTGGTCGGGCTGGTACTTGTGGCCATGAAGCAGGTGTTTGCAGGTGGGATGGAGTTATTGTATAGTTTTTACTTATTGGCTCTAGACAGAGGCTATGTAATTTCCCAGAAATTTCAAACATCGTAATAGAAGGAAACCCTGTGAAGCATGTCCAGGTACACTTGGTGTAATAATAGATCAGATCCCGACCCACATTCACATGATATCTAAAAAGAATTGCCTCTGGGTTAAGTGCAATCAAACGCATTAGGTATTCTGTTCCTCGCGAGACACGGCTCCTCACCGCGTACAATCCCTTGGTACAACCTCACTTTAATTATTGCAGTGTGGTTTGGGGTGACTGTAACAAAGGCATTTCTCTAAAACTCCAAAACCGCGCTGCGCGCATAATCACTTTCTGAAGTTATGATGCTAATGTGGACGAACTGTTCCTTTCGTTGGAATGAAAAAAAACTAGACTATCAGCGTATAGTTGATAAATCCATTTTAATGTATAAAGCTATTAATAACGAAATACCCGAATATTTGAGCTCCAAATTCATCAGTCGAATGGACATAATGTCCTATAACCTGAGAAACACTGAAAATAAACTAGCAGTACCGCTACCGCGTACAGATTACTACAAAAGAAGTTTCAGTTACAGCGGAGCGGTGCTGTGGAATAGCTTACCATTAAATTTAAGTCACAGATACATTGCCACAGAGTGTTTAACCTAGTTACAGCACGGCGTCCTTGGAAAGCAGGAATTTTGTTTTTCTTTTATTAAATATCTAGCTACTACATTAGACACCAATCTACCATTCTCACGATAGCCCTTGTGCTGTCGAGTCAGCTGTAAATCGAGACCTAGATAATGCAGCGACGTGGTTTAAAGAAGTAAACCCGGACAAGTACCAAGCCATAGTTAGCGACCACCGTAATAATGTGAGTGCAGGTTATATAATAATAGGATGAAATTACACTAAAACTAGAAGTAAACCCCGCGAAGATAAAGGCTATTACATGCCCGCGCGGAGATACGGATTTTATCTTCGAGTGTTGATGAAATATCTCGAAGGAGCGCAGCGAGTAAAAAAATTCGCGACAGTGGAAATACACCTTTGGTCGCGTTGAGATTATATACAGTTTATCCCCTCCCCAGGTCAGGAATGTCCCATGCGACGTGTCATTTGACGTATTTTCTGTATACACAAGAGCTTTGTAGTGTTTCCAGTGCAAGTAATAGTAACTATTTATAACTAATATAATTTTTGCAGGTAAACAGCTGGTTATCCACGCCAGTTCTGAGACCAAGGAGTACTGGGTCCCAAGGGAACATGTTACGCTAGGTGTCCAAGAGTCGGACACGATAGGGTACCTCATCGACCAGCTATGCTACATATTTCACCGTTCACGGAAAATGGCTCTACACAAAGAAAGCTACCCGTGCCAGAGCCGTTCGAAGGCGCTCATGCTTTACAACCCCGATACCAAGACAGAATACAGAGATACGGAATTCACACTTGGGTTCTATAAAATTACGAACGGAACAAGGCTTTACCTGTATTACTCTTAAACATGATTTAAATAGGATTTGGATTTTGCTTTCAATCAAAAACATAGTCTCTCTCCTTTGACCAATAACTTCCCTTTATCTCACCAACCAGAATTCTTCGGCAACGAAATTTATCGTCTTGACATACTAAGTTTAAAAAAACAAACATACATGTACCCCCTCCCATCCCCCTGTCGAGTGCTGATTACGGTGACAATGATTTCAAGGCTATGCACAATGCAGTTTATTGACATATTGAACTGTCGCGACGTATTCGCCGCTACTTTCGCGTTCTCACAATACTTTGTCTATTTAGGGGGTGGGGGTGGGGAAAATTGACCCTTCTCACAAGGCGGCCATTTTGAGTCCCTAGAGAATAAAAACCATTCGCCCACACAATACTTTGTCTATTTAAGGGGTGGGGAAAATTTACCCTTCTAACAAGGCGGCCATGTTGAGTCCCTAGAGAAAACTGAAAACCATTCGCCCACACAATACTTTCTATTTAGGGGGTGGGGAAAATTGACCCTTCTCACAAGGCGGCCATGTTGAGTCCCTAGAGAAAACTGAAAACCATTCGCCCACACAATACTTTGTCTATTTAAGGGGTGGGGAAAATTGACCCTTCTCACAAGGCGGCCATGTCGAGTCCCTAGAGAAAACTGGAAACCATTCGCCCACACAATACTTTGTCTATTTAGGGGGTGGGGAAAATTGACCTTTCTCACAAGGCGGCCATGTTGAGTCCCTAGAGAATAAAAACCTTTGCTTTTGCGCTTCTAAACTCGTTCTGAAACTGCTCAGTTCGAGGCTGGGCGCACGAAATTTATTGTTTCTATCCAACATGGCCGTCATGTGGTAAAGTCGATTCGACACAGCTGCGACAACAGACCTAAAGGACGGCGACGGCAATGACGACGGGACGTAGAAAAGTGTTTTCTCCCGAAATTTGGTGTACTATTTCCCTTGTTCGCCTTGAATCGTTTTTCACAACCAGATTTTCGAAAAATTTGACGAGTATAGAGTTCCGTTCACGGCGAGCGAAAAACTGATTGCTTTACTTTCTTACGTTCTCGTTCTCTTTAAAACGTACAATTTTGGGATTTCACGTTGTTTTTTCCCCCAGAGAACGGTGGAAATGTAGGCGACTGCGTGTATTTTCACGTGCAGTTATTGTATTTTGTAATTAAGACTATTGTTTTATGCCGTCGTCGAAGACGTTGCCGTCGTGGTTGCTTAAAGTCTCTATTATCACGACGCGGCCATGCGAGTCCCTGGAGAATAAAAACCTATGTTCTTGCACTTCCAAACTTGACACAGAGACGAGGCTGGAAATGCAAAAGCTATTGTTTGTAACCAAAATGGCCGCTGCGTGTTAAAGGTCTATTTCATGGAAACAATAGGTACTCTTCTTTACTAAACTAAGAGGGGATGCTTTCGAATATTGTCCTTCTACTCGAGAACAAAGTCATACAGTTCTAATCTGCCCTGCAAACGAGGAAACTTTTGTCCCAATAGACCATTTTCTCAAGTATGCGCACGCAACAGGCTTGACGGGCCGGTAAATACTTCACGTGGGCAATCACGTAGTGGTTTCCTATAACCCTCCCTATTATTTCAACCAATACTAAATCCAACTGCTGCCTACACGAAGTATTTCTTGGCGGGCCGTAAGTTTTGTTAGACTCGTTCTCGTGAGTCAGCCTTTGTTATTCAAATTATCGGCTATTGTTCAAAAATTGGGGGCTATTGTTCAAAAAGCGATTTGGCGTGCGCATACCTGAGAAAATGGTCTATTACATGACATTCATTTTGGGACTGGCACTCTTAAATTTGGGCACACGGACCGATAATTTTGGGACCGGGTCTCTTTATTACACGACAAAAATCAGTAGCGCCGACAATTTAGGGCACGGCACCTTCATGCATTTACACGGCAAAAATTAGGAGTGCCGGTCCCAAACTTATCGGCCTGCGGGACCACATTTAAGAGTGGTGGTACCGAAATGAATATCGTGTGAATTGGGCTTTTGTTACGGAAACCGCGCGCAAAACCTTCGATGCGCCTAGAAGTCAAAACATTTATGAAACATTAATTCTGCTTCCGCAACAAATGTTTCCCGGGTTGCTCGTGGGCAACACACCTCCCCGTTGAATTAACAACTATCCTTAAATGGAAAATACGCTTGAAATAATGATAATCGTTCATTCTAATGACATTCTTAAAACCAGTCAAGGATAAAGATAAACATTTGTCACATTCCGAACGGCGGTAGACCGGCTTAGTGTAGTAGTGATGACGTCTGCACTACACTGCAGTACACGCATTGGGTTACAAGTTCGAGTCCGAGCGCTCAAAAAACATGTTTTCCTCTTTACCTTGATCTCTTCTTGTTTACCTGTAAACCCCAGCTCTTGGTGAGTGAGAACCCGTCGTTTACCCGTGAACTCGTCCGATGGTTAGGATTTGTCGTAGAATGAACGATTATCATTATTTCAAGCGTGTTTGCCATTTAAGGATAATTATTAATTCAACGGGGAGAATACGTTGTCGTGGGGGTCCAATATTGACTACAACCAGGACCGCGCAACAATGTTTCGTCGTTTGCTCAGGTCTCAAGTTTCTATTCCCCTAAGCCTAGACATGGAACGACTGCTCTACTGCAGTAGAACCATACTAAAAGCCTTTTTAACCCCAAACGAAAAGCACTGTGAAATATACGAAAATAAGACAAAAAATTATATATAAAAAAAATTGACTAAGTAGAAAAAAGATATACAGTTTACCTCTCAACACGCCATGGTTCTTTTTACATTATGCTACGATATAAAATGACTATATATTTGCTACTACACTTAACTACCTTACACAGCAGTTATTCTACGCATACGTTAGACAAACTCAAGGGTTTCTCGGAAGTAGTTGCTGGATATGGTTCTAACTATAATGCACAACGAATCGAGGGGAATAATGCTACATCGACCACAACAGAAGATACAGTATTTTGTACCAATCTCCTGGAGACAGCTCAGCAGTCCGCCCATCTGTGCGGTTGATCGAGTTGAACTTCATAACGAGAGCCAATTTGCGTCGCACTTAAAAAAACATTTGTCAGCTACGCTCGCAGAATAGGCTTTTTGCAGGTAACAGTCACGTGTTGGAATATCACTACAATAGCCATTATAAAATAATTTAGATAGTACGCGCGTTCTGGTTGGCTGACAGCCATGTTTTCATTAACATATGCAAACATGGAAATGACGTTACACCGTTAGACAAGCACCATAGGTGCTTCTTTTTCAACAGAATTATTATATAAAAGAAATGAAACAGATTTTCCGTGTTTGTACAGGCTCATGCAAACTTCGGTAAGTTGGGAATAATTCTCGAGCAGGTACACTCGACCTGCGGTCTCGTGTTTGTTCTGCTCTCAAATTCCCCCAAACTTACCTCGGTTTGCATGAGCCTGCGCAAACAAGGAAGAACTGTTTCATTTCTTAAATTAATTGCGCTCGTGATCCCATGAGAAAGACTTTATTGGTGACAAACAATCTTCAAAACGCTGTTTTAGAAAGATCGACAATCGATTGGAGCTGGAAAATAGCTTTGCTAATAACACTACCGATCTCGTACAATAGGCCCTTTGCAGCTAACAGTCACGTGCTGATATAATACTTCATTAACGAATGAATTGAGCTCATGATCCCCATGGGAAAGGCGTTGCCATGAATACTGGAGAGCAAGCTATCTTCAAAAACGCAGTTTTAGATAGATCGACAATCGATTGGAGGCGGAAAATAGCATTTACGAACAGGTTTTGCCAATAACAATACCGATCTCGTACAAGGCCTTTAAATAAAGTAGTCAGATTTTTTTTGCTCTCCAGTACAACCACGTGACGTGTTAGCTGCAAGGGGCCTATTGCCTTTAAATAAATGAAGGCGGTCAGATTGTTTTGCCACCCAGTACAACCACGTGATTGTATCCAGTTTTATCCGGGAAACGCAGAGACAGATGATCACGAGGTCGCACATTCGAGTATTCTGGCCAACTGCTCTCTATTCAGAGTTCGCAATCTGTTGTTGCAATTATGATTACGATTATTCGGACAACGAATATTTGTCTTTGTTTTCCAGCGATTAAAAGTACAACGGCCACTCATCTAAAACTATCTTCCACTAGTCGTATGTTCAATAGACGATCACAAGAATCGTACAGTTGCCTCGTCGTACCCGGCTCTCTCTGTATTTTTTGTTGCTAGATTTCCCTAATGTTACTACCAAACGTTCTGTAGTTCTGGTGCGTTTTAATGGATTCGTGTTAGCTCCTCGACAGTCTTCACCAAATCTTCAACTGTACATTCTTTCTTCATACCACTTCCGTCGTCGATCTAAGAAATAACAGAACAATATGCCATAAAATGTTGATTGAGTTCAGAGTAAACTTTGATAACATTATTTTGGATGCTAAACGTAAGACTCACCTCTTGCGTAAACTGTAGTAGAGCATATAAAGGGCTTCCATGGTCACGTGATACGCATAGCAAAAGTTATTGAGTTTCTAAGGACAGGAATTGCTCGCCAGATACCAAAGCTGTCCTTGGCCGCTAAAGGACTGGGTACTAATCAAGCATTGAATTTGTTCGCTTAGTATAGTGGTTATCACCTTGGCTAATTTGACGACAGAAGGTTTTGGGTTCGGAATCCATATTTCTCTCTCTACATTTTTCTTCTTCTGATTACCTGTGAAACCTTGAACCGTAGCCCTAAAACCGTAGCCCGTCGTTTACCTGGGAACTGGTTTTCGAACATTGAGCGATTTCTGTCATTACGAGCACGTCGAAAGTTCCCACGCCGCCATGTTAGCGACGAAAATATTAGAGCGTGTTCCTTCTCTTTCAAGATAAGGGATGAAAAGAAGGTTTGTCTCGTTCAGAACGTTTTCCAGTCCATAATGTAACAAAAGTTTCCCATCGCTTTTGACACAAAGTACAGTGCAATGCTAACTTGAAAATGCCATCCAATATGGCGGCATAGTAACGATTGCTATGCGCATCCTAAACACTGGCTTTCTATATATGCGAGTTGAGTTTGTTGGTATCTCGCCCTTGCTCCGAGGGTTTTTCTCCAGGTTCTCCGGTTTTCCTTCCTCCGCATGAACCAACACGCTAAATTCCAATTCGATCTGTGGATTAGCAATAGCCGGGACCTGGCTTTGATCATCCCCCATGGTTGTTTCAGGTCTCCGGCGTTAGAAATTCAGAGTTGTTCTAACCACGTACCTACTTGTTTCCGTGTCTCATCGTCCGACCTACCCAAAATGTTGGCTTTTTGAAAAACAAAAACGAAGAACCAGAGATATAAAGCGAAAGAGAGCCACGCAAATCAGATGAAAGGTCAGTGAATACGGCAAGTTGCATAAAATTTCATCTCTGGTTCTTTGAAATGGCGTTATTTCTTCCACTCTCGAACCATGACGTAATACAGTAGGCTTGGATACCGCGCCTAGAAGGTTCCAGGCTCTACTCTGGATTTTCCTCAACGATGATAAACGGAACAAAACGTAGCGATGGCCACAGTAAGGTGTGGTATACCTGCACTGAAATATTGTATAGGATTACCTGCAGTCCTGTTGCGACTTCTTCCATCCGCGCCCGCGGTAAGTCAAGGAAGCTCTCAATAAGGTCTCCATCAATAAAGCCATGCGCAGGCTCCGTTTTTCGCTCGTTAGAAAAGGACCGCCAGCTAACTAAAGTTAAGGTTCACAAACAATTCCCTCTACTTTTCTTTTTCCTTAGAGTAATTTTCTTACTCCATCGTACATATAAAGGAAATAGTCTTTCTTTGGTAGATACATTTTGTTTGGGTGCACTCTGTGTATTTCGGCATACAAGGGTTCATTGTCATCTTCATACTTCCCCAAACCATACTGAGCTCTTATTTTTGTGGTTTTGAAAGTTCACCACCTCGTCAACACACTAATTTTGATGTGATCTTTCTTGTGTTGTGTTGTATTTATTTTGTTAACTAGAATAAATATGCATAATACTAGGTCCCAGTCTTTTTTCCGTTTTCGAAATGGCTAATAATAACGGTTACACCCAGCCTAGTCCCTAGGCCTTCTGGCTGGTATTTTGTCTGAGTGGGTTAATGGATCCCTGTGGTTTGTAATGGCTTGTGACGTCACCAACTGTCACCCAGAAGGCCTTGCAGAATTCGCCCAGCTGGGCCCAAAAATTCGCAAAAATGGGCCCAAGATGGCGACCACTCTTGATGACAAGGGGGAAGATAGTTCAAAGACTTGCATGCATCAGGTGATAGGAAAATCACATTGAGTTTTCTTATTCTAAAATGTTTGACGTTTGTGTAATTTCAAATGGTAAAACCTGGCAAAATGTAGTCGGAGTATTAAAATTTAAATTATCGAATATCGTGTATTTTTTAAAGTAATTAAACTCACTCGTGAAGTATACTTTATTCACCTTTATTCACCTTTATTCAACAAAATACCTGGCACTTCGCTTCCAAGCTGTTCATCTTACAGATTTGGATTCGCTGCCCGATGTTAGCAGAGAAGAGAGACCAACAGCAGCAAGAGCCAACTTCAGTTTTTACCAGTGAAATGAACTCATTGTGCTTCGTCAAACGGATAGAAGTTGTTGAGCCGTGAAACTCAACGCGATATTCACCTAGAGCGGGTGTCCTCCACGTCAAATCAGGTAAAGTGCTTTTCAAATCCAAGCAAAACTCTCTTAAAGAATCAAACCCATGCTTTGATATTGCTCAAGCTCTTCACGAGCAAATGTATACCGATGTTGGCTCGAATTCTGCTAGGCCTTCTGGTAACAGTGACCAGTGACGTCACAAGCCATTACAAACCACAGGGATCCCATTAACCCACTCAGCCCAGCCAGAAGGCCTAGAGACTAGGCTGGGTTACATCTACTTTGCGGTACTGTACACATATTGCTTTAATTAAAAGGATATAAAAAGTGGTCGATTTTTCCAACGCTTTTGATGACTTTTGTAAGCTTCTTCTGAACATGCAGGAGGAAGTTGAACAGGTCGTGTGTTAACTGCGCAACAATACCTGAATGAAAGGATTAGGCAGAAGAAAAGTAAACACCACCACCACTTACAATACCACCATCAACAATACCATCACTAACAACAATAATACAATCACTACCACCACCACTAACAACATCATCATTACCACTAACAACATCATTACCACTAACAACATCAACACCATCACTAACAATAATACAACCACTACCACCACCACTTACAATACCACCATCAACAACACCATCACTAACAATACAACCACTACTACCACCACTAACACCATCACTAATAACTATTACCACCACCACTAACAATAATACAACCACTACCACTCACAATACTACCACCAACACCATTACTACCAACAATAATACAACCACTACCACCACCACTTACAATACTACCACCAACACCATCACTACCAACAATAATACAACCACTATCACCACCACTCACAATACTACCACCAACACCATCACTACCAACAATAATACAACCACTACCACTTACAATACTACCACCAACCCCACCAACCCCATCACTACCAACAATAATACAACCACAACCACTACCACCACCACTCACAATACTACCACCAACACCATCACTACCAACAATAATACAACTACTATCACCACCACTCACAATACTACCACCAACACTACCAACAATAATACAACCACTACCACCACCACCATCACTACCAACAATAATACAACCACTATCACCACCACTCACAATACTATCACCAAAACGATCACTACCAACAATAATACAACCACTATCACCACCACTTACAATACTACCACCAACACTATCACTACCAACAATAATACAACCACTATCACCACCACTTAAAATACTACCACCAACAACACCAACACTACCAACAATAATACAACCACTACCACCACCACTTACAATACCACCATCAACAACACCATCACTAACAATACAACCACTACTACCACCACTAACACCATCACTAATAACTATTACCACCACCACTAACAATAATACAACCACTACCACTCACAATACTACCACCAACACCATTACTACCAACAATAATACAACCACTACCACCACCACTTACAATACTACCACCAACACCATCACTACCAACAATAATACAACCACTATCACCACCACTCACAATACTACCACCAACACCATCACTACCAACAATAATACAACCACTACCACTTACAATACTACCACCAACCCCATCACTACCAACAATAATACAACCACAACCACTACCACCACCACTCACAATACTACCACCAACACCATCACTACCAACAATAATACAACTACTATCACCACCACTCACAATACTACCACCAACACCATCACTACCAACAATAATACAACCACTACCACCACCACCATCACTACCAACAATAATACAACCACTATCACCACCACTCACAATACTATCACCAACACCATCACTACCAACAATAATACAACCACTATCACCACCACTTACAATACTACCACCAACACCATCACTACCAACAATAATACAACCACTACCACCACCACTAACATCATCATCACCACTAACATCATCATCATCACTAACAATACAACCACTACCGCCACCACTAACAACAGCATCCACACCAATAACAGCATCAACATCACCACCACAAACAACAGCATCAACATCATCAACATCACCACCACTAACAGCACTAACAACATGAACACCACCACTAACAACGTCATCAACATCACCCCACTAACAACAACAGCATCAACACCACTAACAACATCAACATCACCACCACTAACAGCATCAACACCACAACTAACAACAGCATCAACACCACCACTAACAACAGCATCAACAACACCACCATTAACAACATCACCACTAACAACAGTATCAACAGCATTGACACCACTAATAACAGCATCGACAACAACACCACCACTAAAATATGGTTGTCATAGAGATCATACTTCAAAATTCCCTGACTTTTCCGACTTAACTTCAATTTTCCCTGCCCAAATACACGAATAAATTACATACTAGGAGTAATCATAGATTATTAAAGTGCGTTCCAAAAAAAATTTGTATGAGAACTAACGCCTCTCGGGTTTCAATTGTTTTCTCAACATTTTGTAATACCACTCCAATTAGTGTTTTAAATAGTACATAGGAGTTAGTATAGAACACAATCAACCCTATTCAGATGTGTATAAACTGCATCCCAGTTTTCATGACCAAGGCTGTCTCCATAATACTGACTAAGTGTCAGTGATTACACTCCAGTGTAGAACATAAAATATATGTACATGTGTGTAAACTACACCTTCAGACTGATTCAAATTATTCTTCAAGTGAGACAAAGGCTGGCTGCACAATATTGAGTGTCCATTGTTATTGCAGAATAATTTCTGATCATATTAGGGCTCACCTTGTTTTGATATTTAAGTTCCTTGACATATCCAAGTGTGGTTATACCCTGAATGCAGTGTTAATTTGTATAACCACGATGAAACAACCACGATGAAACCACCACGATGAAACCACCACGATGCACACGTGTAGTATTTAAAAAGCTTCTTCACAACTCACACTGAAATATTCATATCCATGTATTTCTCTTCAGCCTTCTGGTATGATTCATAGCATCTTGACCATTTGCAGTTTTGGTATCGGCAAAGCGAACGACACATGCAGCGAGCAAGCCAACAGCATATTTTTCGATCGCAGATTCACTCGGGTTCAGCACAAATAAATAATTATGGCCGAGTGGCGAGTTGAATGTTCAAGGTACAAAACAGACCATATTGGACTTTGTCAGTCCGCCATATGTACTACACACTTTCCTCAGGCTTTGCTCAATTGTACTTGCGAACCTTTGAAACATCATTGCATTGGATTGTCGAAAAATGAGGCAAGTAACTTACCGATCGCGAGCAAAACAGAAACCATGCTGGCATTCACCAAAATGGCCGCTCACATCATGTACGTGTGGTTACCAGTTCCCCGGCCGAGATAATTTATTCTAAAAAGTACAAATATACACGAGGACGGATACGAATCTCGATTTCTTTCGCCTGGGGAAGCACAAGTAACCCACACATAACCACAGGGAGTCCACTGCAAGTTTCGTCGAACGCAATAACAATGGCCTCCAACCACCCAGTACAGCCGTCCTTTCCACTCATTTATTACCAAGTTGATCTATGACTCTTCTCAGCCTTTCATTTTCCCTGACCAAGATCAAAATTGCTTGACTTTTCCGACCTGTGGCAACCCTGTAACAGCATCAACATCATCAACACCACCAACAACAACAGCATCAACATCACCATCAACATCACCACCAACAACAACAGCATCAACAACACTTCCAACAACAAAAATACCAGACAGAGAAAACAGATCTTACCGATCCTTCCATTAACTGTACCAAAGAGAACACATCCCTGGAATGGAGTGGACGACTCGCCTGGATGATCCATCACAAGAGATCCTGAGGCAAGCAAGAACAGTGGGTCAGTAAGTAAGGTATTAGTTTTCACATTTTTATAGCCCAAATAAGATCTGCAAATAAGATTTTACAAGGTATACAAGTGACTTAGGGTGCGTTCGATTGACCGTATTCCGGAATAGGAATAGATGGAATAGTCTCTGGAAATCACTGGTTCGGGCATATTTTGCACTGTAAGCTACAAATGCTTGCTGACATATGATATTCAGCATACATTTAGTATTCCAGTGGCTAAAAAATCCCAGTAAACGTGATTTGTAGTGATCATTCTATGTATTCTTATTCCGGAATACGGTCAATCGAACGCACCCTTAGTTGATTTCAGCAAGACGCCTGGTAGATTTCGTGTTTCTCTTCAAACAACAGTAAGGTCAGTTCACTCCAATCAGCAGGTCTTCACCTCTCAACATTTTCCATTTTATTGGTCCCCATTGGACTGCACTGACAAAGAATTCCATTGTTTTAGGGTTAGGGTTTGTATTGTTTCAGGGCTAGGTATTGTTTGGATAGCCAGTACTATTCCAGGTTCCGAGGAGGTGAAGGTCGCCCCCACTCCATAAGGTCACACGTTTACCACATAAACGAAGCTCTATCGATTTACATCCTTATCCCACAAGAAGTGAAGGCCTACCCACTTACTGCCGGTACGAGGCTGACACCGTGCCTTACCGTGTCTAAACACGTTGACGAATTCTCCCAGATGGTACTGGCCACCATCTTGCAGATGATACCTGTCCTCATCAGTCGTCGCACCGCTGTCTTTTGTGCACGTGAACAGGTTATACGAGTTTTCTGCGCCAAGGAATGTGTCATCATCTAGGATCTCTACAGCTGTCATCCATTTTGGACTGAAGTCGTGTGCAATCTGAAAAAACAAAAAAAACAAGGCAGAGCTTCATAAGAAGTAAGTCTACCATCACACAGCCGGTAATTTGGGGCACAGCGTCTAAACAATAAAGGCAATACACCTACTAGGACTAAGTAAAGAGAGGGCCACGTGCTAGATTACTGAACTACATGTTAGCCGGTAAACGTGTTTAAACCCTCTATAAATAAAAGTGACTTTACTTTACTTTTTAACTTTTGCATGCTAACTGAAAACCTACGGAGCAGGTATTTGTTAGCCTTTATTTGTTCCGATGGTTTTTGTCCCTGTGATAAGTTGAGCGCGGGGGATGGGGATTGGGAAAAACATGCCGACGCACTTGTGCCACCCCACGTGCTTCTCGCCTGGGGCTAGATCACACTTCGCACTCAATTCAACTGACTGAAAATTCACCATGACAAACAAAAAGACAGAAGGACCGCTATAAAGGCTACGTCTTTCTCAGTTGCTGGGCCCAGACTTTGGAACCAGTTACTACTTCAACTCAGCAGTAAAGTTTGTTGCATTCTTTAAGAAACAATATAAAAAGTGGTTGATCTTTCCAACACTTCTGATGACTTTCTTATGCTACACCTGGACTCGTAGGAGGAAGTGGAACTTGTCACATTGTATTGTTCTTTGTTGATTCTCACCTCTTGGAAAGATCCTTCCATTGGCAAATAAACGAGCAGAGTCATGGATCTCATAAGGTCGCCAACCTGACGAGAACAGCAGCAATAAATATCTGGATAACTAAATCTTTGATATACAAAATATTGTTTTACAGAAAGTTTTACAATAAATGCTTGTATTTAAAAAAACCTCCGCGGCAACACAATGGCTACCCTCAAATGTTCCTTATGGATATCTCAATGTATCGCTGTGTTCTTCTAAATAAATGTAAATTGTACACCAGATTTCATTTATAGACCAGTTTTTCAGTCCATAACTGAGGCCCAATCCAGACGAACTCAATGCTAATGTCTTTACAATGCGACTACTGCATTGAAACCGGGCCCGCTTAGACAAAACTAAACACATTGCAGAACGAAACTAAAGCATTCTAGAGTACAAATCCTAGCATATATCTATGCATTTTTCTTCATTCAAAAGACTTTGGCTTCGGAAGTAGTCTACCAAATTTCCCTTTTACGGGATTGAAGGTCGAAATGCTATTGTCTTGTACTCGACACCGATTGGATCAAATAACTGTAAGTTGGAATGCTTTGTTTTCGTTCTGCAATGTGATTGGTTCTCTTGTCTAAGTGGCCCTGTGATTGGTTCTCGTTGTCTAAGTGGCCCACACTGTAACAATAACTTCAGCTCAATAACACGAGTTCGGCA
The DNA here is from genome assembly GCA_030867875.1 of Actinernus sp. WN-2022. Taxonomy (NCBI): domain Eukaryota; kingdom Metazoa; phylum Cnidaria; class Anthozoa; order Actiniaria; family Actinernidae; genus Actinernus; species Actinernus sp. WN-2022. The sequence goes on along the minus strand of JAOWCC010000577.1, from coordinate 45,811,203 downwards.
CATGAGTGAAGCGACATTTGAATTGAGCTAAATACTGCTCTAATTTACGTTTACGTTTATTACTGAACAACGCTTTCGCATCGAGTCCAGGACCAAATCAAAATAAAATGTTACTTATTTACTAATAAGACAAAGAATCATGCAAGTCAGCACATAAAGTACCACACATGTTAGTTGTTTGGTTAGCTCAGTGGTTAAGTGCCGGTCTGGTGTGTGGGAGGTCGCAGGTTCAAACCCTGGCCGGACCAACACTCAGGGTCTTAAATAATTCAGTAGAAAGTGCTTCCTTTGTGAAACAATCTAGTTTCCTAAGTGTGAATGGTCTTCTCGGATAAGGACGTAAAATCGTAGGTCTCGCGTCGGCCTCAAGTTTATCGGTCTCACCAGACTGTCACGAGTTACCGACGTTACATAAAGTCGCTTTACTTTACTTTACTGACGTACCATACAGGGAGAACTTACCAAGATAAAATCTCCCTTAGTCTTAAGGTAGAGAGCAAGGATGTTGTCATAGTAACTGCACTCATATCTCAGCTCCTTGTCTGCCGTCCACTCGAAGATGCTAACCTGTTCAAAGGCATTAGTAATTTTATTACTTTAAACAAAGAAGAATGTTTGTTTTCTAAATGGTTCTTTGGTTCAAAAGGTTGTCTTGTGACCTTCCAAGTGATAACAAGTTATTTTTCTCACATCGATTTTCGCCAAGCTCTCTTTGAAATATTAATTAAAAGTGCCACTACGACGAAAATGTAATATATTTCGCCTTTTTAAAACATAAATGGAATTTTTAGGCCCAACATTATACGAATATCTATAAATGTTATCAGTATGTACCAACCCAGCCAAGAAGTTGACCTGTAAACAGGTGAAAAACCGCCCGTCATTACTCAGTGTACAAATGAGCAATTCTTTGTTTGAGCCGTCTGTCATGGACGCAACGACTATTAATAAGGCATTACATTTCTAACGGTTCCGGAACTTTGAATACAAGCTCTGTAGACGTTCCGATATAAAGCTCGCTCTTCCCTTTTGCGTACCAAAGTAGCCATGTTTATTTTCTTGGGTTGATTGGATGACGTCACTCAATTCTAAAACGAGCAATGGCGAACAGTCAGTGCTGGAAATTACGGTTGAAATAATCGCTCGTCCCGTAGGAATTTCGACTTGGCATGGTAAGTATTTATTATCTTTACTTTCAAAACCTGAAAAGAACAGGAAAGTGTATTTTTGATCATCTACTTTAAAGTGTATATATGGTCAACAATTGTTATCATTGATATCGATTCTGCATCAAGTGAATAGTAGAATAGTTTATATTTCCAATATGCTAATAAGTGACGTAAATTTGACGTGAATTGGGGAATTCGCGGTCATTTATTTTTCATTGTGAATAAAACCGTTTTCTGATTTTGACAAAATATTTGGTAAAATCACTGCTATAACCTTCAAATATAACATAGATGTTTACAAAATGTCATTATCTCTACCAGTATGTTTTTGTATAATAAATGAATACTGGTTTTACGTCACCGGCTTGAATATATTATAAATAGAAACCTCTATAACTCATGGATGCAACACTGAAATCGAGAAATATTAGATACTACTGATATAGAATCGATATTAATGATAAAACTATTTGACCATATATACACTTTAAGTAGCAGGTTTTTACTACCATAGATAAACATGTTAAGTAGAGTTTCACCAGTTAGGGAGCCTGGAACACTTACGGTACTGTTAATTCCTGCCAGAACTTTGCCATTGAACTCCACTAAAGAATAAACCGCTCCTTTAACCTCCTTCTCAGCAGCTTGGACCAGTTTACCTAAACAAAATAGCACACTTGTCAAGTCTCACTTGAGTCACCCCGTAAAGTTGTTTTGGTGTCCAGTAGTGAAATGGCTCCCTCTGACGTCAGTTCTTTTAGCTCGATCACCATTGGACGTACTGGTTTGCGTATTCAGTATTCAGATTTATTGTAAACTGAAATCAAGTTTCTAGAATAAGCTTTTGTAATCCACTTTAACCTTTGCCATCCTCTATCGAAAATGTTTGAAAAGCATATCAGGACATTCACATGGTATTTCTCTTCTATCTCAGGTGCTTAATAGCACGGGTACGGACTGTTTTCATATCAATTCAGTACATGGTGCCTATTGTAGAACTGATCTAACCCTGTTTTTTTTTTCAATGCAAGTAGTTTGCACCGTTATCGTTTTTGTATTGAATTCCGGAACAAAGTTATGGGTTATTTTCTAGTCAATATTACACGACAAACAAGATTTTTCTAGCTTGAAGAGTAAATGGCGCTTTCACGTAGCATAACGGTTTCCTTACAACGAAGACGAGATTCTAACAACAAAAACAATAATAATAAGCACTATTGGCGTACTTTAATAATGATAATAATAATCTTTATTATATTTGACAAAATACCTATCAAATTTGCAATATTTATAACTAATATTTAAAAAGTATGCTATTACAAAAATACATAAACACGAAGTAGTAAAAACCGGCTAAAAATTACGAATATAATATTATACACAAAATATAAAAAGCCATATAAGTTAGATATAATTCATAACTAAGTTGTATTTAAAAATGATTCTGTTGCAATAGCTATTTCTAAAATGCTCTGTATTAACACTAGGCCCCAATTATGTGTTGCAAAGGTGCTTGGAGGTTCCTTTACAACTGATAGAAGAGTCTCAAGTGGGTCATTATCAGAATTGCTTGTCTTCTGAAAAATAGATTTTGTAAATGAAGATATTACCTCAACTTACCTACTAACACTTTACCTTCTGTATTTAATTTAAAAAATCCTTGTCTAACCGATTCATTCCCACAATACCCGGTTAGCATCAAGATCATCTTACTATCTTCCTACCATTCGAACTAATTACATGTATGGTCTCTTCAATATTCGATTTACCGGTGCCAGAGTATGGAATTATATTTTAAAAAAATCTCTATAATGAGGGAATTGAAGGAAGATTAAATTAAATCTCCTGAGCAAATGTTATGTTTTTTAAATTCAATAGTATTAGCGCATTGTCATATTTCCTTTTTTATTTGTTTACCTCGTGATCTAACTTGCCTTTCCATTGCTTTTCTCTCTCTAATTCATACTGACTAAAAATATTTTGTAATATATCATTATGGTGGCCAGGCTACAATTGCAGACACGAGTGTTGAGACACTTTCGCCTCTTCCTTCCCAATGTTGGGTAGAACGATTGGGCCTGTTGAGTCCCAACATTGAGGGAGGAGAGGAGGAGGAAAAAGACCACACGGCTGAAAAACAATTTCTGGAGTGTCCCAACAAATCATGTCTGTAATTGTAGCTTAGTTTAGCTGTTATATCTTTTTTTCTTATCTTGTATTATCTTTACACGTTGGTACAAATAAAGTGTTTGTTGTTGTTGTAACATTCCATTCGATTGACAGTGCGCCATTATAATAATTAGAACATAGATGGTGCATACCTTCAGAGAGGTGGAACAGGAGCAGGCGTCCTGCTTTGGGTTCTGGTTCCTCAGGGAAAACGTACGCCGTGCCCACGCAGTAGTAAGTGTGCGAGTCATCTGACAAGGTGCATGACATGAGACTGACGGCCCACTCGTTATCATAAAGCTGGTGCGCATGTGTAACTAAGAAGGGTAATGATGGCATATGAGTAATGTGGACCGGGGGTGGGGGGAGGGGGGAGAGTCCCTGGGTGATTTATAGCATTTCATAATTCATAATTTTATATTATGCAGGTTTAATGGGATATGATCACAATATAAAACAAAATAACTACGGGTAAACACTATGAAAAATCCTTACATCATTAAATCTCATAATTTATATTCATAACAATGGGGATTTTGCAGGAAATTTGAAACTGATCAAACTCATTAGAAACAAAAACTAATAACATGGCTGGAGAGAGCATATTAACATTACCAACTAATGACATGGCTGGAGAGAGCATATTAACATTTACCAACTAATGACATGGCTGGAGAGAGCATATTAACATTTACCAACTAATGACATGGCTGGAGAGAGCATATTAACACTTACCAACTAATGACATGGCTGGAGAGAGCATATTAACATTACCAACTAATAACATGGCTGGAGAGAGCATATTAACATTACCAACTAATGACATGGCTGGAGAGAGCATATTAACATTACCAACTAATGACATGGCTGGAGAGAGCATATTAACATTACTAACTAATGACATGGCTGGAGAGAGCACATTAACATTACCAACTAATAACATGGCTGGAGAGAGCATATTAACATTTACCAACTAATGACATGGCTGGAGAGAGCATATTAACATTTACCAACTAATGACATGGCTGGAGAGAGCATATTAACATTTACTAACTAATGACATGGCTGGAGAGAGCATATTAACATTTACCAACTAATGACATGGCTGGAGAGAGCATATTAACATTACCAACTAATGACATGGCTGGAGAGAGCATATTAACATTACCAACTAATGACATGGCTGGAGAGAGCATATTAACATTACCAACTAATAACATGGCTGGAGAGAGCATATTAACATTACCAACTAATAACATGGCTGGAGAGAGCATATTAACATTTACCAACTAATGACATGGCTGGAGAGAGCATATTAACATTACCAACTAATGACATGGCTGGAGAGAGCATATTAACATTTACCAACTAATGACATGGCTGGAGAGAGCATATTAACATTACCAACTAATGACATGGCTGGAGAGAGCATATTAACATTACTACATGTGTAACTAATGACATGGCTGGAGAGAGCATATTAACATTACCAACTAATAACATGGCTGGAGAGAGCATATTAACATTTACCAACTAATGACATGGCTGGAGAGAGCATATTAACATTTACTAACTAATGACATGGCTGGAGAGAGCATATTAACATTTACCAACTAATGACATGGCTGGAGAGAGCATATTAACACTTACCAACTAATGACATGGCTGGAGAGAGCATATTAACATTTACCAACTAATGACATGGCTGGAGAGAGCATATTAACATTTACTAACTAATGACATGGCTGGAGAGAGCATATTAACATTACCAACTAATGACATGGCTGGAGAGAGCATATTAACATTACCAACTAATGACATGGCTGGAGAGAGCATATTAACATTTACTAACTTATGACATGGCTGGAGAGAGCATATTAACACTTACCAACTAATGACATGGCTGGAGAGAGCATATTAACATTACCAACTAATGACATGGCTGGAGAGAGCATATTAACACTTACTAACTAATGACATGGCTGGAGAGAGCATATTAACACTTACCAACTAATGACATGGCTGGAGAGAGCATATTAACACTTACCAACTAATGACATGGCTGGAGAGAGCATATTAACATTACTAACTAATGACATGGCTGGAGAGAGCATATTAACATTACCAACTAATGACATGGCTGGAGAGAGCATATTAACACTTACCAACTAATGACATGGCTGGAGAGAGCATATTAACACTTACCAACTAATGACATGGCTGGAGAGAGCATATTAACATTACTAACTAATGACATGGCTGGAGAGAGCATATTAACATTACCAACTAATAACATGGCTGGAGAGAGCATATTAACATTACTAACTTAAATGACATGGCTGGAGAGAGCATATTAACATTACCAACTAATGACATGGCTGGAGAGAGCATATTAACATTTACTAACTAATGACATGGCTGGAGAGAGCATATTAACATTACCAACTAATGACATGGCTGGAGAGAGCATATTAACACTTACCAACTAATGACATGGCTGGAGAGAGCATATTAACACTTACCAACTAATGACATGGCTGGAGAGAGCATATTAACATTACTAACTAATGACATGGCTGGAGAGAGCATATTAACATTACCAACTAATAACATGGCTGGAGAGAGCATATTAACATTACTAACTTAAATGACATGGCTGGAGAGAGCATATTAACATTACCAACTAATGACATGGCTGGAGAGAGCATAAATTATTAACATTTACTAACTAATGACATGGCTGGAGAGAGCATATTAACATTACCAACTAATGACATGGCTGGAGAGAGCATATTAACACTTACCAACTAATAACATGGCTGGAGAGAGCATATTAACATTACCAACTAATAACATGGCTGGAGAGAGCATATTAACATTACCAACTGATAACATGGCTGGAGAGAGCATATTAACATTACCAACTAATGACATGGCTGGAGAGAGCATATTAACATTACCAACTAATGACATGGCTGGAGAGAGCATATTAACACTTACCAACTAATAACATGGCTGGAGAGAGCATATTAACATTACCAACTAATAACATGGCTGGAGAGAGCATATTAACATTACCAACTGATAACATGGCTGGAGAGAGCATATTAACATTACCAACTAATGACATGGCTGGAGAGAGCATATTAACATTACCAACTAATGACATGGCTGGAGAGAGCATATTAACATTACTAACTAATGACATGGCTGGAGAGAGCATATTAACACTTACCAACTAATGACATGGCTGGAGAGAGCATATTAACATTACCAACTAATGACATGGCTGGAGAGCATATTAACATTACCAACTAATAACATGGCTGGAGAGGGCATATTAACACTTACCAACTAATGACATGGCTGGAGAGAGCATATTAACATTACCAACTGATAACATGGCTGGAGAGAGCATATTAACACTTACCAACTAATGACATGGCTGGAGAGAACATAATTATTAACATTACCAACTAATGACATGGCCGGAGAGAGCATATTAATTAAAATTACCAACTGTGCCAACTTTTGAGCATATATTTTAAGACGGGAAGTCTTATTTTTGGAACTCAGAGTATTGAATCTAAACGTCTACCATTACTGGAGGCCATTCCGGAAGTGAAGTCATATGCGCAACACGACAACCAGTGTGGATACATTTTTATGCACATTATTTCGCACGAAGATAAATATAACTTTCTCGTGTACAAGAAATGTAGAAATGTCTCTCCTTCCTGGGCATATTGTGCAGGTGAGCGTTGTGCATATGACGTCATGACATCAAATCAAAAGAGTTTTCGGGAACGCACATTCGTAATGGCAGACAGGATTTTACCGGTAAACTGTTCTAAAATTTTGTGGTTTAACTTTCTCATTTGTGAATAATTTTTACTAATTTGGACATTTCTAACACTGATTGACCTATGCACACTAAAAAAGTGGCAAATAGAAATGTTAAATGTTCGTTGTCGTGGCACTTTATAAGCATACTCATTTTAATGCCAACATTTCCTAACAACCCAATTTTTATGTCACGAGTTCACGAGTGTGTCTAGGGATCTGATTCCTTACAGTAAGCAGTGTGTAAAGAGCCACTTTCCACGGTGATCCTTCACGTACCGCGTTCGCCATTTTCTCCTTCACGGAAAATACAGATTCGAGCGTTTTGAATAGCTAGCAGTCCCAGGGAACAATGGTGATGTAACGAAATCCCAGATGTACATAACAACAGAGGCGCTCTAGGGATCATGGTTGAGAGTACCTCTTTAATATCTGCAATCATTTGGCTTTCTATCAAGGTCCATTTGGTAGCTCGATTATCATTGGACGAGAATAATCCTTGACCGCCATAATGGCAAAAATTATGTTCTTCTCCATACCTTCGAAGGTGTGCTGATCAATAATCAACAGGCTACTGACTTCTATTTCATCACCAAACGTAATGCCATCAGCAGCAGAGTGCCCAGCTCCAGAAGACCCTGTGGAGGACCCTACCATGCCAGTGCCGACAGATGAGGAGATATTATGTGCCGTTGTGCTGGCACTAGGGTGAAGAGGGACCGTACCTTCTGTGCCTGGCTCGTGGATTTCAATACGGACGGAGATGACACCAAATGTTTGGGTTGACTCTTGGTATGCAATACGTCTTGGTGACTCCCCGAGGGCTACAGTCCTGATGTGGAGCTTTTGGATCTCATCTATTGTTCCGATTGTAAGGGAACCATCATTTGCCAGGGCGAGACTGGAAGGAAACGACAATATCACAAATTAATAGAACCTTGGGGAGAGGGAGGAGAGAGTGTGGCAGGCAAGGGAGGCTGGGAGTAAAGTAAAAAAGTAAAGTTGTATATATAACGTCCGTAGCCCCTTCAGTCTAACTGACTGCTCTTCCAGTAGGCCGATGGTGCACAACTTTATCCCCTTCTCTGAAAGAGCTCCCAGTTAAGGGAATTGAAAACGATACAAGCTACTCGAATCAGAGAAGAGTTGGAATGGATATGCCGGTCTGCAGCAGGAATCAAACTCGGGACTACATGTACATGCCCTGAAGTTCGATTCCAGCCGCAGACCGGGTCAGAGTAAAAGTACCACATACTAACTTCACCACCATAACATATGACATTGGACGCAAGACTATAATTATATAAAAGCCTTAGCCATGTACTATTCTGTAAGAAAACATGATACCATTTGAAAACATTTGAAATGTTAAAAAGAGGCCAAAACAGCTGTCCATGACTGTTTCTTGCTCGGCCATTTTTCATCATAATGACATTTTATTTTTGACAGATACAGGGTTAACACTTTTCTGTTGATGTGGCCTATGTGTCCCTTGCGGCTTTAGCATACCCTTTATACCATTTACAATTCTTCATATTCAGCCACATCCCACATGCTTCATAGCTTTCTCTCATCTTATAATATCATACCCCGTATCTGTATTGTATACCATTTACAATTCTTCATATTCAGCCACATCCCACATGCTTCATAGCTTTCACTCATCTTATAATATCATACCCTGTATCTGTACTGTATACCATTTACAATTCTTCATATTCAGCCACATCCCACATGCTTCATAGCTTTCACTCATCTTATAATATTACACCCTGTATTTGTATTGTATACCATTTATAATTCTTCGTATTCAGCTCAGCCCACAATTGCTTCATAGCTTCCACTAATCCTACAGTAGTTACCTGTCTGGATAACCTTGAGAGTTCAAGGGACACATGAAGTTTACTTCCTGCAGTATACAAAATGAACTTTGTAAGATTTATATAATAAATTAACAAACTCATTAATAATTCAATGGAAATCAATGTTTAAATGTGATATATAGATACGGTCACACTTACATAAACTTTAACTTCGATTTTCTCGGGTAAAATAAGTTGTATCACCAAAATAACTGAAAAACACGACTCTGTACATCTACACATTTGAAAAGTCCAAGAGAATTTGTGTCTGTGCTTATCGGATTTACAAACTCTCACTTGCAGCTCGAGTTTGTAATTCCGATAAAGCAGTCAGGCACTCATTCTGTGTCATTCTATTACTTATTGTCTAGTCGATCACAATTTACTCTGCATTAGTGTTGCATCCTTTTCTGCAAAGTCCTACAAGAAAACGTAGCCTAGCTACTTCTTATACTGGTAACACTAACTTCAAATTGCTGTTAATAATCCTGATAGAGATATATTATGTAGGAATAATTTGTCCTAGCAATTATATTATTCCTCCAACTGTTACAGTAAACACTGTTCTACTAATTATAAGAGAAGTTTTTGATTGAGTGTCATAAAACCAAAACAAAAGCAATAGATCTAGTCCAGTTTCGTATTCGAAAATTACCGCTGAATGCAATGACTATACAGATGAATTTATACAGGGTTAGCCTCGTTCTTAAGTTAAAAACGCGACACTACAACAATACAAAACGCGAAACTACAACAATACGCAGAGTTGTGAATAGCCGACCTTCTTGCTGGTATTTACGAAATCAATGTTTAACTTAAGAATGAGGCTAACCCTGTATAAATGTGTCTGTTGTCATCGCATTTAGCAGTAAATTTCGAATACGAAACTGTACTATTAGAGAGCCAATCATGGGAGCTAGCAAAAACACAATGAGCCAATCACGAACTAAAGTAATTCATGATTAGTTTTACTTGAACTAATCACGAGGAAAAGTAAACACAATTATGGATAACTCTTGCTAAAACGAAAATTGGTTGCATGACGGACCAAAGCAATATTTGCGTTAGAACTTCATTGGCTGATAATTACAAAACATATTTCACAGCAATTAAGCTAAGCAAATGCAAAACCAAAGCAATCACCAAATTACTATCGGAACTCAATCGAAAACCGTTCCAATGACTATTCTACTTGCCTTAAGGTTCACATTGGAGAACACCAGCTTATGATTGCTGGAGTAGATAACAGTTGGTCTATCTGAGCATGCGAACACATTGACTGTCGACAAGGACTTGAAGGTCCTCAGGATTGTGGGCTGGGTACCCAGGGTCACCTTTTTACGCTCTGAGAGAACACCTATGGATTAAGTACCAATGAGGTTATCACATCAATGAACTAAATAATTTTCTATGTGACAAAATAATGTTGTATCACATCAAGAACGTAATGAAGTATGGTGTTAGTAAAATTGGAAACAGAGGTACATTTGTAAAAGTAGCATAACAGGGTTTGTACATGTAGCATAACAGGATTATACTTAGTTCAGTCTTTAAAAAAAATATTAATAAGGATGTACATGAGACTACAAGGGTCATGCACTTGCTAATATCCCTAGCAAATATGCTTAATAGCAGTTGTACATAGAGGCCACCGAAAATGGAAATACCGTAAAGACCTGTGTAAAAGCCGCACCAGTAGATAAGCCACACCCCAATTTCAGAAGCCTAAAGTTAAAAAAAACCGGTGTTTTTTTTTGTCAATGAAAGCTGTTCGAACACAGTTGCTTTCGCAAGTGTTCACCTTATTCTTCAAGCGTTGCGAGTGTCAAATCCGAAGTCTAATCATAATTTCAACTCTAAAATAGTTTAAACAACTAGTAGAGTATACACCTAATTTCGAGAAAAATGACATAAAAATAAACAATAGTGATGCGCTCTGCTGATCTCTTACATTGTAATTTCACCGGTAGATCAAATTACCTGTCTGTGGACCCATTGTAAAGTAGAATAGTGTCCCATCTCCCAGGGCACACAGAAGGTAATGGATGCCTTCAAATGATGTTTTCAGAATGGAACGGGGAATGATTTCTGTACAGACAGAACAAGTTGTCAGTTTACACAATCATGACGTAAAGATTCTATAGCTTGGTTTCCAATCCCACCATCTGTGACACTGTTGCCTATGGTGGTGTCATTTTATCCCAGGCAAGTTATGTCATTCAGGTGCAGGTATTCTGCAATATACTGCCCCCATGGTGAAAAGAATACTTTCTGCCACATTGAATTGTCAGAGACATCAAGCAATATCATCTGACAAACATTTACCACTGATGTTTCCATTTAACTTATTTATCACCGACATGCTGGCAAAGTAGACCTTGGCCATTAGCAGCAAAGTGTTACCAAATATATGATCAACAGTTGAACCCAGCTGCTTTATGGATACCTGCCTAATATGGACAACTTGGTTCCTGCAACTGACATAAAATCCCATGTATTTTCTATAAAACTATAACTCTCTTAATAGGGATACACCATTAATATGGTGTCCCTACAGTGTCCATATTTCAGAGCGTATCCCCCCGAAAAATGTTGAAATTTACGTCTTCAGAAATATCTGGAAATGCATCTAAAACTGCCAAGCATGATTAATATTTTTAATTTAGCCCACCCACCCACCCCACACACGGGCTCTGTATTTACAGGATTTGTCTGTACTTAGACAATGTACAATACTGTACCAGCCACTTCAATACATGACTACATGTATATCCCAGTCATGCTAAAACATATGCAAACTTGGGTTTACTTTGTTTATTCTGGTAACCTTCTAAAACAATATCTGTTAAGATTTTTTAGATCACTTAATTGCAATCACTCCATTTACTAATAGACAATTTTGGGATATGCTTTTTAGGGTTTCTTGTGTGGATATTATAGGATGCATTGTGGTATAAAGTTATATGCTTCAATTAAGTCTCAAACTACTTCTTGGTAATTACCTCCTCCAAGCATTTCCACATACAGTTCACCTAAGTTTGGCAGTTTGAGAACTCGCACAGAAATATCTGTCCACAGACCTACACCAACCATATCTGCCCGTGTACTGCTGTCTACTGAAATACAAAACGAATTCATACAATGTAACACTTTTAGCATTTGATATGATATTAGAGAATTTAAGCATGTGATCAATGCACAATAGAAAACACAAACAGAGATGCAAGTGTTTGAACTTATACATGTATAATTATCAAAAATCGAGAGCGAGTTCTTGATCAGGGGATCCACACTCCGAAAAGCAAAGAAAGCTTCAGCAGAGTGCTTTTATTGTTTGAAGGTGTTAGGAATCGCTGCTCAACAGCAAAGCTCAAATTTTTGATACGACTTTTCACACAAATACAATACCTGCATTCATGAATCATTAGAAAGTATTGCTTGCCGGTATTTAGTTGCATACATTATAGACCACAAGGGTTGTGATTGATATTTTGTCATGGTTATTTCAACAAACAGCCTGATAGCGTAGTGGACAAGACAGTGGACTAGTAGTCGGGAGCAGCCATGAGGATGATGGTTCGAGTCACACTCTGGACTTAATTAGGTCCATCGCATACATGAATCTTGATACCCAATGGGAACGTACAGATGAAAATCACTGTCTAGTGATTTGGATCACATATCTAAATCACTAGTGATGTCATCTGGTGTTTCATTGGGTATCAAGATTCATGCATGTGACCAAAAACAGCCCTCTGATTGACTAAAAATTTCATGAATTATTAACAAGTTTGAGAATTGCATATCAAAACATATTATTAATAAATAAATACAGAAATTTCTTGATTAATCATTTTACAGATATATTGCTCCCTTTATTATGTGACTGTACATAATCATTGTAAACTGTATATACATGTAGTTTATATAGATATAACATTCTAGTTAAATTACATATTTAGCTGTAATTATCTATGAAAAGCCCGACGGTAGTGTGGATAATAAAGTATGTATAAAAATGCACTATGTATGTAATAGAAAAACAGGATTCAAGCAGTTACATGATACACATACCAATACTATAGCATGCCTATATTATTTTTCATGTAATTACGATTTTAGTAGGGGGATTTGTTTTTCAATTTAAACTTAATACTGTGAAATTAATTAATTAATTAATTAATTAATTGACCAACACATTGCATAATACCTATCAGGGTTAGCAGGAAACTGTTTCAAAGCCAGTACTGCATAGTAATAGTAAAACTAGGCTGATTGAGATAATTACAAATGTGATGTCTCATCTAAGAAATGAAAAATACACCTATTCTGACTAAACCCAAGTCAAAAATAGTCAGTTTGGGTGGCAAGGGTGGCAGTGTGTTAGTGCTCGCCTCTCGCCACTGCGGCCCAAGTTCGAGCCGGACTTGCATGGTGCCATACATGTATGTGAGATGAGTTTGTTTGTTGTGTTGTTCTCTCCCTTGCCACAAGGGTTTTCTACGAGTTTTCCGGTTTCCTCCCTGAGCCCGTAAAAATGAGAGTTTGAGTAGTAATGTATAAAAAATATATGAATGGAGTGTGGAGTGTACGTGGAATTGAAAGCAGGCCCCCACCAGCTATGCTGAAACACATAGCCTGCTATAACAAAAAGAATATTTTATTATTTATTTTGGTAGCAGGTATACATTTTTTTATCACTGATTCATGATATTCCTGTTAGTTGTATTACTAGGTGGTCATGCAGCAGGGGTTTCAATAGAAGGCGGCTACCGGAGATAAACCACCGGTTACTTTGCTTCTTACCACCGGCTACTTCAAACAATCGTTGTTTTTTTGTTAAGTGTTCAGTAAAGTTTACTAGGTAAACCACCGCCTCTAACGTCAGGACCGCTGGTTGCCTAAAAAGTTATCGAAACCCCTGATGCAGGCATTGACTTTATAAACTAACCTGTTGGTGTTATGTCAAGGCAAGCCACTTCATGTTCCATAGTGGCTTGGCTAAAAACAGATAAAAAGTGAGGAGAAAGTCTACAGTGAGTAATATATACTAATTATTGTTAGTATAAACCAACTAGTGGACTATTACAAATCCTGCATTCTGATTGGCTACCCTACTATACAGTACATGTAGGTCTATTTGTGATAGCCCATGGTTGAGAAAAACCACAAGTATTTTCACGAAATAATAACATTTTTCAACTTCAATTTGTTTCTTTCTATTATTTTCTACTGTCCGACTAGTTAGTTTATACTAAAACAATTAGACCTCTCGCCCTCATGGGCTACGAGTTAAATAGCCCATTCGGTTGTGCCTCATGGGCTATTGACTCGTAGCCCATTCGGGCTGCAGGTCTAATTGTTAAATAGTTCCGATACCCCATAGTTACCATTGCTATATCCCACAACCATCAGATTTTACCAGAAAACAAGGCAAAAAATACATTGAGCAAAAATAGTTATGACTGTGTGTCCTGTTTAAATTTTAGATATAATAATCATAATTAATATAATACATGTACCATCATCACTAACCTCATGAAATGCTAAACACGCTTTTTGTGGGACATAAAAATTATATTCCAGTGGGAAAACTGCTTTGCTCTGATTGGTTTGCTATTGTTTGAGTCAGAATATGAATTAAACCATCCCCCAACTTCAGGATCATATCTTAGGGTGTTTCTTTTGCAAAAATCCAAATCAGATTACTTAATTATAAGGTCTCGATAAAGGTTATAAACAATGGAAATATTTCGAAAATACGTGTTTTTTTTTGCAAATTGTAAAAGCCCTAATGTAGTATCATAATTTTTTTTTTTAAAGCCTTGAAAATGCGACTTTCTGATTTCCCGCTAAAAAAGGTACGAAACATTGACAGCTACTCATGTCATTCACTGGGCATGACGTTATTTCATTCTCACTATCCTGTGATTTTCTGCACTTAACTTTTCTTCTTATAAAGATTTCTATGTTAATGCAGTGCCCAAGAGAGTAAAAGTAGATCATTCTTAGTGCAGGTATTCCAAAATGTAGCAGAAAAGAGAATATCAGCAGTTTGCATGTAAATTTGGCAGCGGGTGCAAAGTTCTTCATAGGACAACCAATGGCTGGAGGAATTTATACTCGACTTCCAAGAGGTTAAAATCATTTAAACCAAAAGTCCAGAAAGAATCAAGCAATAAAGTTTAATTTATCTTGATTTAACCAAAAATTTTCAATCAGAGAATTCAATGTAGGAAGCTATAAAGTTAAGGTTTGCCAAGTTTTGCTTCAACGTGCAATGAAATTAGAATGTGTCGTACATGTAGTATGAATAATATTGTTTGCTTATTGTGGTGCCATTTTTCTGTACTCCTAAAGGAGAGTTTCTTCTTTGAAACTAAACTGGAATTGACACTAGTTTCTATACATCGGCATTGGTAAACTGTATAGCTTTTTCTCTTCTCAGTTGAGCCAGCTCGTCTGAACTTTGTAATCAGCCAGGACTGAAGACAACATGAATCACTCTGACTGTTACTGTTAGTACCTTATCTGTTTGAGTTCCCCTGATTGTATTTCTATGTAGTACAGCTCACTTCCCACAGCTGTCACAACCTGTTCAGTATTACAAGCAGCTACACTGATGTTCTTCCCTGAAGAATGTTTCCATTCACTAAGGGCAAAGAAAGAATATTAAGCATTTTTTTATGAACACAACCCAACCGCCAGCTGATTGGCTAGCATCAATTTATCAATAGTCGACCATATGTGCGCATGCTGCAGACAAAAATCAGTTAGAAATATTTTTTCCAGTTTTAACAGTGGTCTTGATTGCCAAGTTGATAGAACTGGGCATGGTTATGCGAAAACAATTACTAGACTTATTGCTCTTGGGTTCTATTAACTTTCAATGACAGTTGAATCAGGCTGCACCCCTTGCCAACTATCAGCTGATTGGCTCTCTATTTCACATGACATGATTCAAACAATCATGTACAGCACTGATATATCACAATCAATAAAGAACCAATCAGCAACAAGGTACAAATCTTGTACCTGAGCTGAACATGGAAGTGAGATTCTCAATTGGCGCCCAATAGATCTTTGTCATGAGGCGGCCATCTTAGAATAAAACCAATGTTTATGCCCATCCAGCCTCGGTTAAATATGTTTTAGAACAAGGCTGGACGGGCATAAACAATGATCATATTCCAAAATGGCCACCACGTGATAAAGGTCTATAGCTACCAGAGGTTATTTCCTTTCTTGTTCCTTTGTTCCTTGCTGATGGCATTTTGCGCCTTAAATTAGGGAGTGGTCATTAATTATGGTTTGGGGGGGGGGGGGGGGGGGGTTGGCAAATGGGAGGGGTGACTTAAAAAGTTTCATCCACCTTTTTAGGGGGGGGGGGGGGGGGGGGGGGGTCAGGAAAGTTTGAACAACAAGGAGAGGGGGGTCCAAAACACTTTTATCCATACTTCACTGATATTATTAATTCCAATACCGTAGAGTTCCGAGGTAACGATCCCCTGAAAGTGGTGACCTTCTTACTGACAGAGGTACCATTTCATGATTCTTATTATTTTTTCTCCTGTTGGAGAGCAACATACTCGTAACAGCAGTTTTTCATCCAACAACAAGCATAATACCCTGGATCGATGTTCATTTACATGTAACTGTACAGCAGTCCCTTGCATTATGCAAAAGCTTCTTGTTTATGACACATAATCCTTCTGTACATGTATATTGTATCACAACCGAATGTGATGCTGGTTACAGCTTGTTGTTACTTTTGAAATTTTACAGTATTCTGTAATGTCTATAGTATTCTTATTACAGCATGAAAGGCATTGATTACAACATTAGACTATACTGCATTTCAGTTGCTATTGGTTTATATGCATGAAATTGGTAAGTATTATAAATAGTAGCTCAGCTGTTATAAAAATTGGTGTGTCATCGCATTCCAACCTCAACCAAAATACGTAGAGGTGAAAGGAAGGGGGATCAAAAATGTTTAATAGGCTTAAGTGCTATGAGAGGGGTTCAAAAAGATTTTTGTACTGGCATCCCCCCCCCCAAAAAAAATAAAAAAAAAAATAATAATAATAATAATCACTCCCTTAGTGTGGAAAGAGAGGTAATAACCATCTGCCAATCTATTATCATAATTAAAACATTCACCATTACAAAAAACATATTTCATTATGAACAAATTTAAAACAAAAAGTATAGATTGCACTTCATCAATAATTTATATGAGCTCACCTAACAAGCTTTCTTGTCTCACAGTTAACCAATCTAACAGAGGCTGCAGTCACCTAACAACAATAATAAAATTAGGTTAATTTTGATAAAAGACTACTGGTAAATGGCATTAAAGGTCAGACATGATTTTAACAGCAGCATTTTCCAGATTACATCACTGACACAAGTGCCAATAAAAATTGAGAGACAGTGAAGGATTTTGACCCTCGGTTTGCAATTGGTAACTTGTGATAGTCTAGTGAGACTGATAAACTTGAGGCCAACGTGGGACCTACGATTTATACATCCTTATACGAAAAGCTGTGAAAGTCTAACCATTTGCAGTTCGAGAATGAGATATGTTTCACAAAGGCAGTACCCTCTCCTCAGTTATTTTAAGACCCTGAGTTTTGGTCAGGCCAGGAATCGAACCCTCGTCCTCCCAATGTCAGGCCGGCGCTTAACCACTGAGCTAACCGGGAGGTGAACATATGTTCTGAGCACTTAAGCCTTTGATTTGTTTTTATTTTATTTGATATGATTTGTTCTGTTTTACCACTCGAAGGTGGACGGAGAACCTCAATAGGCCTGAATTAAGCCCCTTCCATGGAGGTCTCAGAGGGTCTATGATTTATCGTCCTTATCCGATAAGATAGAAAGGGCTAACTATTTGCAGTTTGATTACAAAGTCAGCACCATCTTCTCAGTTATTTTAACCCTTTCACTCCCAAGAGTGCCATATGGCACTATTACTGGTTACTTGCTTTGAGGGTTTAAATCTGACTAAGTTCAAAGAGCAATGCCCTGAGATTCCCACACACCTTAATGTATAGACCAATGATCCTATTGAACTGCATTAGGCATATTAAAAATGAATAATTTCATCTAAATCCTCCTTTCTTTGCATAAGTTAACTATAGTTGACATTATTTCATTTCAGAAAAAAAGACTAAAATAGCACTTTCAAAAATAATTATTTCTCCTCAGATTCTACATTTTCTCTCAAAAATGCATATTTCACATAACATTTAGAGTTTCATGTTTGCACTAACCTCACTTTCTGTCTCCCAACACCTAAACTTGCCCAGAACCAAGCCATTCTGTCCACAAGCACTTCGCGGCAAGCTAAATTCATCCATAACGACCGCAAAGCATGCTGGGAAATCCTACCAAACAGCGGCATGGCCCTTCCCCCATCTTCTTTCTTCAAAATATATACTAAGTCTAAAGCCATTTCGACCTAATAGCTTCATATTGGAATCAATGGCAAGTAAATCTTGTCCATTATATTCCAAAGAAGCTATGATAGGTGGCTCCAGACCTCCATTTATAAAGCTCACGCTAAAGTGACAGAAGACGTCCTGGCCCATTCACGAGTGGAAAATGAGGCTCTTTCTCTATCACAATAGCAGGCACAGACTCAGTTCTTCGAGAAAGTACTGATTCAAGCTCTCATCAGACTTAATGATGTCCTCCAGCACTCTAAAAATGGGGGGAAAATGCATTAAAAAGCCTTAAATTCTGTTTTCCCCCGAACAAACTTCCCTCCAGCTTCGTAGCAATGCGACGTCAACGTATCTAAAATGGCCGAAAAAAACTTTGAGCCCCCAGTATTGTTGGTCAGATGAAAATTCCATGGTAACAATGACTACAGTTTACTTAGGGGGGGAGGGTTCTTTGCAGTCTAGAAAGAGCCAAAAATCAGTCAAAACCCCACGGGAGTGAAAGGGTTAAGACCCTGAGTATTGTCTGGCTGGGGTTTGAACCCACGACCTCCTGCACAACATACTGGAGCTTAACCACTGAGCTAACCAGGAAGCGGTTAACCTTAGTCAGCTAGCACAAGACTTCTGATTAGTTCTATGTTACTAATACTGGTACAACAGATTGATGGGAAATAGTCTGATTCACTCCTAGTCTTCCTTTTCTCTCCCAGCCTCTTATTAGAAATTTTAAAATTAACACAAGGTAGATGACCAAAAGATTGTACAGTCATAAAACAAGTTTATAGAAAAGTTAACAGGCAATAATCCTGAACTAGAAGTTTTATTTCTCAGTGTTCTGATATGAATCTCATTTATCCTAATACCTGGACCAACTGTCCTCCCAAGACATTGCCACAATAATATGTTTGCTGGTTGTCGTTGAACCCAGGAATTTCTGTTTCTTCTACTTCCTCACCACTAAGGGACAATACTCTGCAACACATATTAGAATAATAATGATTGTAAAACCTGGGCTCATATGCTAGTTTTAAGAACATCAAATTTCTGTGGGCAACTACATTGTGTGTGTTCACCACAAAAGTTTGGTGCACCCTCATTGGGAAAAAGAGATCATGTGACGTGGTAGTCGTCATCTGCAGATGCAAACTATCAGACATTATAGTTTACCACAAAATTTTGGCACGTGCTCATTGGCTAAAAGCAATCACGTGACGTGATAGTTGTCGTTCGTGGATGTAAACTAGCACATATGTACTCTGGCTTATATTATTTCGTTTTAAGAACATCAAATCTCCATGGGCAACTATCAACCAATAGTTCTTTGATGGACGCACTATTTGTATACTACTAACATGTAGTTCACCACAAAATTGTGCTGTGTGCTCATTGACCAAAAGCAATTACATGACGTGATAGTTGTCATCTGTTGAGGCAAACTATCAGGGGTTATAGTTCACCACAAAATTTTAGCACACTCTTTTGGCACACTGTGTGCTCGTTGGCTAAAAGTGATCATGTGACGTGATAGTTGTCGTCCAAGGATGCAAACTATCAGGGGTTATAGTTCACCACAAAATTTTGGCACACACTCATTGGCTAAAAGCGATCACGTGACATGATAGTTCTTGTCCGCGGATGAAAACTATCAGGCAATAGTGCCCGCTGAGAGCGGAAGACGATTTTGTGATGAACAATAACAACTAGAGTGTGTTTGTCTTGGAACTATTGGCTGATAGATTCCCTTGGAAATTTGAAGTTCTTAAAACCAGAATATGCATTCTCGGTCTTATATTTGTTTTAGGAAAATCAAATTTCCGATAGTTCCTCAATGGACACTCTCTATTTGTATAATAGTGCCTGCTGAGAGTGGAAGATAATGTTGTGATGAACAATAATGACAAATAGAGTGTGTCTGACACAGAACTAGCATATTTCGTTTTAAGAACAGGGTAATATTCTCTTTCGATATGCTCCACATTATGGGATAATTATGCATACAGTATTGTGCAAAAGTCTTGCAAACACCTTTCGGCGAATTTCGGAGCTTTTCGGGGCTTTACGGCAAAAATGAACGAAAATTTTCACGAACCGAAATTTTGGCGATATTTAGACACAAATTCGTTAAGCCTTTTGTTTAATCTGTGCGACATTTCGCAGTGCTCTGCGACAGGTTAGCACGAAAATTCACTGCACTCTACGAAATATGGTGCAAAATTTCGTTTGGTACTCTGCGAATATTCGCACAAAACTTCGCTTCTTCGAAATTTCGATCCTTCTAAATTTCGATCCTTGCCCGTCAAAGTCCTTCTAACTCGGTCGATCAACCTGAGTGTAAACTTTATTCGGACTTTGACTAACTGAACTTTATGGCTCACTTTCAAACGGTACAGGAGGATAACTGTAGAGTTTACTTCAGTTCAGTCAGTATAATCAGGCTAAGAATGGCTCCGCTAAGAATAGAAATCTGATGCTTTGAACCCACGAAAGGAATGCGTTACTATAAATCTTGCGCACGTCCCAAAAGTGTTCAATTTTGTAAACGTTATCCGTATATCCACAATAATATTCAGATCCTTCAGCATTTCAGATCTTTGTAAAAGTCGTTGCATAAAGTTTTCAAGGAAATTCGGACCATGCAGTTATTGAAATATCGTGAGCCGTAAAATAAACAAAACAACAACGGCTGCTCGCTTAGTTCTCAAACCGGTGGTGCGTGGCCCGCTTTAAAGCTTGACTGAGCGCAAAGCATAACACCAAATAAACTTTTGCTTCAGTGTAGTTTCACATTTACAGTAGATCCTTGTCTTGTTACTAGTATTAAAAGGTTTCGGCAGAAATCATTGTAAATGTTTGCGTATTAAAGTCTCAAATCTTCTGAATTTCCACGTGCAATCAGTCAGGCGTGAACGATTTTTTACTGAACATCAACAGAGTTTTGAAGCAACGTTTGTCATATTGAAAGACGTGCAAAAACTTCTATACTCTTACCAGAAAACTTCTACTGGGAAAGTGCAATTCCTTTTGAATTAAAAGAGCTTTAATGCATCGGATCAGATCAGTCAGTTCGCGTAAATGGAAATTAATTGCGCACCCACGGTATTTGTGTCAGAAATGAGACACGCGTCTGGCTGACAGTTCACGATTGATGGGGACTTTTATTATATAAGAATCTTGACTTTTTGATGCCTCTGGCATGCAGGGTATTTACCAAAACCATCTTACTGTACGTTTGTAAAACCGTTTGTCATGAATTCGAATTTGTCACGCGTTAATCCTGGTGAAAGAAAAGTTAAAATACAAAACTGTACGCTTGCCAAAATTTCGGATCACGATATTTCGATAACCTGGCCCGAATTTTCGTTTGACAATAAACGAAATATCGTCGAAATGTCGCTCGCAGGTTGGCAATATTTCGCCTTGGCATTCGAGTTTTCGTGTATCTGATCGATTCTTCGTCGAAATTTCGAACGGAAAGTTGTCGCCGACATTCGTAGGAACAAAGAGCGACATTCGTCGAAATACGTTTGCATGACTTTTGCACAATACTGTACTTCCTAATTAACTTACTGGTCAGTGTCACATGTTTAAAGCTTTCAAATGCAAATGAGTACCATATAAAACCCAAGGCGCAATGAATAATAATCAGTTCTTCCTTTCGTGCTTACAATAAGGTCAGTTAAGTCTCTTATATTCTTCTTCTTGTTCATTTATGTTACAAGTCTCAATCGAAACGGTTGTTGCCGTTTCTCTAAACTATTCCTTCTGTTCTGTTTTCGTTGAGAAAATTTAGAACCTCAAACGCAAGGACAGAAGAGGACAGAAAAGGACAGAAGCATCACCTCGATCGATCCGTTTGGTCGAACACGTGGCCGTACATCATGGCAACTTCGCCAATGAAAGCTGCTAAATTCTTCTCCACAGACGAACCGACTCTGTTCATCGGAGAATGGATGTATTTTGCAGACTTCGCTAATGGTTGAATCAACCGTCGAAGCTTAATAAGCGAGAATTGATTGCCAAAACTCCTGAAGACGTCCCGCTGGTTTGTCCCGCTATCAACTTGGAATGTACCACATTCCACTACAGTCGCTGAATTCACGAGTTTCATGAAGGTCATGAATTTATGTAGCTCTACTTCAGGGTCTGCACGCGTGTTGGGTCAACATGCAGATTTTGTCAGACTCCAGTGCAGAGGAGTCATAAACCAGACAGCCTTCTATACCTGACAGATGGACTGTTAGGTCGACAAAAGGGATCATTATGTTCTTTCTCAGAACATAATGACAGGAATCTTTATAACCGAATCAAGTTCAAGAGCCAACAGTGGAACCGACTCGGCCGCTGTCATGCCGGAGGAGTTGAGCAGTTAATCACTCTCCGTGCTCGACCTCAACTGAAATCTTTGATTCGAAGGTGTAATAGAGGCTCTGGGTGAGGAAACCGATATGTTCCGAGCACAGTATCTCGGAATACAATGAAACCCTTTCCTTCGAGCTACATGTATAATCGCGGTTTTTGGTTCAGAAGCCAACAGTGGAGCCAACTCGGCCACTGCAACGCACAACAGGTTATTAAAAATTTTCCCCTCCATGCTCTACCTCACCGAAACCTTCAGTTTGAAGGTTTAAGGTTCGGAACAAATGACTTGAATTATAAGTCTATCACAGAAAGTCCATTGTAAACAATGGCTATTAGTATCCGACACCCGAAAAATATGATGTGATGTCTTTTGTTCTACGTTAATCAAGCTCTTGAAGCGAATTTAACCACGTGCCGCAAAAAGGTACATCAACACCTCAGTCGTTAAGCTCCAGTCTGTCGAGTGCAAGATCGTGGGTTCAAACCCCGGTCGGAACAAAACTCAGGTTCTTTGAATACCTGAGTAGAAGGCGCTGCCTTTATAACTGAAGAGAAAAATTCCAGAAATGTAATAACAGTCAAACCATCTCAGATGGTAAGGTGGCGACTGAATTGTTATTTAGTCAACAACAAAACATCACAGGAGTCCACCAGAAAGTCTTATAAGATGACTTATCTACCAGATTCATTGACCACTTTTTTCATTGCGAAGTAAAAATCGGGTGGAAAATGATGAACTTTATCAGACAGAATTCGAACAAATTTGTTTTTGTTTTTTAAATAAAACTATTTTTGAAAGAATTTTGCTCGTTTTTCTGTGCACCTAGACTGAAGTTTTATTTTCTGAAGTTCTAGGGTTATAGGATGTTTAGATTTTGTGAAAAATAATAAAACGTAGCGTTAGAATTTTATGTTACGCTTGTGTACACCAACTCCATGCACAAGGCCAGAACTGATTATTATTCATTGTGCCTTGGGTTTTATATGGTACTCATTTGCAGTTGAAAGCTTTAAACACGTGACACTGACCAGTAAGTTAATTAGGAAGTATGCATAATTATCCCATAATGCTCCACATATCTTCAGAGTACTACATTTATAACCCCGGCAAAAATATTATGTTCATAATTTCATGAACCAGAATGAACTGTTCATGAAAGTTCATGAACAGTTCTTGATATGTTCTTGACTGGCAATTGTCTCAGTTCATGAACTAAAATTCATGAAATGTTCATTGAACTGTTCATGAATATTTCATGGTCACTGATAAATACCAAATATGTTCATGAACTTATGATGAATTGTTCTTGTATGGAACAAAATACATTTTTTCTTGAAAGGTTCACTGAATTATTTCAAGAACATTTCATGAACATTTCAAGAATGTAAGATGGTTCAGGAGAGTTCATAATTAATTCATGAAATACAATAATGAATCTCAAATGAACTTTCATGAACTCATGAACTGTTATAATTTCACAAAATAATAAGTTGAAGAACCTTTCTTGAACATTTTAAAAATGCTAGAAAGTTCATGAGTTCACAAGAAATTCATCAACTGCAACATTAATAACCTCTGATGAACTTTTACCAACCCTATATTATTCTTGAGACCACATTCAACCTGTAATCAACATAGCAATAGCTTTTTTTCCATGGTCTATTAGCTCCCCGAGCGTAGTTATAATAATAATGACACTAACAAATTTAAGACCGCTGTATGCCAACATTTTATGGAATCAGGAGAATGGTTTAGTTTTTTTAATGTTGTTATCATATTACTAAGTACATGTATGTCTCCTTTTATCATGGCATTATTATTAACCTAGTTGTTATTATTGCAAATTGTTTTTTTAATTTACACTGATGTGATATGGTTACACCGTTTCATCAGTTAATAAAGTAGAACCCATCTGACAGACAACAAAATCAATGAAACAACAATGCATTGTCTTTTCCGTTTCAAATGAGTCCGTTCAGCCAAGTTCCCCCCCTTGCGAAATGAATTGCCAGGTTTCTCAGGGAATCCTTAAGGAACAGAGACTACTGCATGGAAAGGCTACATAATTATTTTATTTGAAGGCAGGATAAACATCACAATAAATACAATGAAATGAGAAATAAAATAAGTTAAATTAAGATAGCAGTCGTGTGAGGAGGCTGAGGGCTGAGACTAAAATACTATTAAAGTGCCCCTACGATCAAATTTTGACATTTCAATGTTTTTGCATATTCATAAAGTAGAGTTCATATATTATTACCAGTTCAAATTGTTTTTCGATACAACGACAGGAAGTCTTATTTTTTTGCTCCGAATATTGAATCTACAAGTCCGCCATTACTGGAAGCTGTGCCCTTTGTTCAGCTTTAAACAAAGGCTTATTCACCGGAAATGATGTCATACACTTAACGCTCGCCTGCAGAACACAACGCCTGGAGGCATATTTCTACTAAAAACGTCTTCACGTACATAAGAAGAAAGTTATATTTATCTTTGCGAGGTTGGCTACTTTTTTATGCACGCTATTTCGCGCCACGAGGTTGTCGTGTTAAGTGTATGACATCACTTCCGGTGAATAAACCTTTGTTTAAAGCTGAACAAAGGACACGGCTTCCAGCAATGGCGGACATGATTTTACCGGTAAACTCTCCTAAAATTTGTGGTTTAAGATGCCCATTTGGGAATATTTTTTACTATTTCGGATATTTCTAATACTGATTGACCTATAGACACTGAAAAAGTGGCAAATCGAAATGGTAAATTTTCGTTGTAGTGGCACTTTAAGCATCACAGCATTCTCCTGGTTATTTTAGACTTAAAAAGTTGACTTACCAATTTGACTGGCTTGTTCATAAAGGAAATTCCCATCGTTTATATAAGCAAAGTATTTGTCTGCCCCTTTGAAAATGTGTATTTCTGCTAAGAAATTCGAACAGAAGAACGTAGGACCTTTGATCTCTGACTCTTACTTTTATGAGTTAAGACTGGAACCAACTTGACCATATTTGGTTGGCAGAGTTGCCACGCCTCCAGGGGCGGTTATTCTTTGAAGGGATGTGTGTTGCTTGGTTGGACTTAGAGTTTTACAAGCTCAATGAAAGGTTAATTCAAAGAGTATTTCAAGCACAATATTCTTTAGATGGAATGATAATAATAACCGCTGCAACTGAGAGGCATCACTTAAGTTCTGGATGGCACGATTTAATGGAGAAATATGTACATTAGCCGAGTAGGTAAGCTTAAAATATCTTACTTTTATACTAGCTACCACCTGGAAATACGATATATGTGCTTTCAGTTTCACTTTCAGTTTCACGCAACAGTCACTACCTAAACCACTATTATAGCTTAGAGTTTTCTAGTAATTCATTTCGTATTAATAGATTATTGCTCACATAGAATATACTTCAAATAACAATGTCAATGTGGTAAAGTCCTTCCCGAACATGTCATCAAAAATGACTGTTATTTTATCTGACATTATCTGACGTTATTTTATTTGGGGGGCCCGTATTCATTCAGCAAAATTCACATTAATCTTTGGTAAAACTGTTCTTACCATGAATATATTTCAGTTATGACTTTTGTAGATCTTACAGTTTGGAATAAAGTTTATATTTTGTATACGTGAATCGAAGTTCTAAACCCTGCGGCATAAAATTTTCAAACCAAGAGATTACTGCTTGACGGCCTACGGGATTCACAGAGCAACAAATCCTACTAAATTGTCAATTTTAAAAGCAATTCTAATCATAATTCCAGATTTGTTGGTTATATCGTTGCAGGTTTTGGAGTTGCAGATCCATTTAAGCTTGCCAAGTCTTGAAATAAACAGGGGCAATTAGTCAAATGCATCAGTACGCATGATGTATTTATTTATTTTATTTACTTACTTCGGCCATAATAGAAGATACAAAATAGAATAAAGTAAAATATACAACAAACAAAACATAGAGGCCAGGAGAACCAACACAGCGTTAGCCAATTACGTTGGTTTCCTATGAAAAATAAAATTACAATAAATGATCTAATTACAATACTTATTTCAACCTAAAAGCAGCATTTGAGAGGTGCGGTTAACTGTCTTGCCTGGTGACATTTCAGACATACAGACTTCCAAGACCTAGGGTTCTCGATGTCAAATACAGAAGTGATGGCAGACACGTAATATTTAAATAGTAATGATCTAAAATTAGGTAAAGAGATATCTGATTTACGCAGTTCGTGTGGAAGTGTATTATGAACAACCGAATCGCTTGTATTTAGAACTAGAAATTATGCTATAGATAATAAACTAAAAGCTGGACTAGCATGAAACACGCATTAACTCTTTATTGATGTTGTTTTTATGTTACTTTATTTATAATTACTTTATTTATCATGGTCAAATCTGCTGTCTGATGTGTTCATGTCCGATTCATGAACTATTCATGAATCTAACGAATCTAATAAATTTTATGAATTACTGCTTGTAAATGTTCATGAACTGTTCACGAATCTAACACAAATCTATTTGAACAGTGACTGTAAATGTTCATGCCTTATTCATGAACTGTTCATGAATCTACACAAATGTATTTGAACAGTGCCTGTAAATGTTCATGCCTGATTCATGAACTGTTCATGAACCATCGTCATGAAATGTTCATGTACTATCATGAGATGTTCATGAAAACCATCTTTCATGAATGTGGCCATTTAATGTTCATTCCCATTCATGAACAGTTCATGAATATTTCATGAATGTTCATGGACATAAATTCATGAACCATTCATGAATTGTTCATCAAAGTTTCGCCGGGGAAGGTAGGTTACCTTTCGTCTAATTTTATTTTTTATACATACATGTACATATAGTAGATACAAACTATGTAACAGGGCTCGAAATTGCGCCCGATACGGGCGTAAATACGCCTAGATTTTTTCGTTTTACGCCTAACGTTTTCCACTTAGGCGTAAAATTACGCCTAGATCCTCTTACGAAGGTAAAAATTATTGGAAGACAAGTCTTATTTCCAAATCTCTAAAACGATCTGATTTTTTTGAAAAAAAATACTACCATTTGCAAGCAAGCGTTTAGTGTAAACTTTTTTGTCTGTTGTTTCAAGTTTGAAATGCATAGTTTACTAATTACGCGGCGACGTTTGGCATGTGAAGTCTGAACTTTTAACTGCAAAATGTCAAAGTTTGACAGCTCCTGTAATGTAAACTATTTTCCCCACGCGAAAAAAGTTGTTTTGCATGACAAAACCTATAGATAGGAGCTGTCAAACATTGACAATTACGCCTAAATTTTGGAAAATTACGCCTAAAATTTTTAAGCTGGGCGTGAAATTACGCCTCCTTTTTTTTCTTAATTTCGAGCCCTGTGTAATATATGAAAACTAACCTGCTCTGTCCAACAAATGACAACACAAGCGTATCATCAAAATCCTTCTCTGTCTTGTTTATCTTTAGCGCCCAGATACCTACAAAACGTTAGCTAGGTTACCATGATTGTTTTCTTCTGATTTAGTTTTGTTGCCTTTTACAACACTATTAGAAAAAAATAATGGTCACACCCACTCAAATGCTCGGACCACAGACTCAGACTTGTGTGTGAATGGTTCCATGAAGAAAACCTTGCTTTCTCTTGAACTGAAGGAAATGGGATTCTTTGAAAATGTTGTTGGTTATGTAATGGGGAAATACATGTAGAAACAGAAGAATTCTGGAGTGATTTAAAGATAAGGAAGTTGAAATATACATTATTAATTTACAAGTTCAACAACCAGCACAGACACCCATTAATGAAATACAGGTGTGGTCTATGACTAATAAATTTCAACTACATCCAAAGAAATGTAAAGAACTCTGTATTTCATTTTCACGTTCTCCAAAAGTACATAACGATGTATATATTAATAATTGCTTGGTCATTCTTATACAGTCTGTTAAAGTTCTCGGTGTAATAATTCAGAGTGATTTAAAGTGGAACTCTCACATTGATCACATTATAAAGAAAACCCTGTTAGTCTTACCTTAGAACGCATACAAAAGAGAGCAAAATGCGTATTCTTTATGGCTACGACTTATCTTATGAACAAGCTCTTGCTTTGTCCAGCCTTACTAGCCTTTATCATCGCAGATCTGAACTATGTCATACTCTTTTTCGTAAAATCATATCTAATCCTAACGGTAATTTATATCATCTTTTACCACATAACCTTAGTAATCCGACTGTCACACTACGGTATGAGGTCTTTCACACTTCCGCTTTGTAAA
Organism: Actinernus sp. WN-2022; assembly: GCA_030867875.1. Taxonomy (NCBI): domain Eukaryota; kingdom Metazoa; phylum Cnidaria; class Anthozoa; order Actiniaria; family Actinernidae; genus Actinernus; species Actinernus sp. WN-2022. The sequence goes on along the minus strand of JAOWCC010000577.1, from coordinate 45,782,084 downwards.
ACAAACCGATTCCGGAACACTTTCATTAACTCTAGTGTTCAACACTATAACTCACATCATTTAAGTTAGTACACAGGTCATGAATTAGCAAAATAGCTTCTTTTAACTGTTAGTTTTAAAATCATAACATTTTATAGAATTAGTTTATAAGTATACGTAATTAATGTTTAGAATTGACCTATATCACTATGACGTCATATCAAAACAATCTATTGTTTAAACGCTGAGGATCACGGTCGTGGGAGGGGGACAAAACAGGGACAAAACAGCAACAACACAAAGGAAATCGCTATCAAATGCATTTTGAAGAACGTAGAATAGCGGTAACAGCCACCAAATACAGTAAATATTGTGGGATAAACATTGGTACAGCTGATATCTGGAAACCAGACAATTCGAAGTTAAATTTTCCTCAGCAGAGCAGATTTAGTTCAAAATTCTATTGTTCAAGTCGATTCTGTCCCCCTCATAAACAAGCCGTGACGTCATAATGATATAGGGTAATTGTGAACCTTAGTAATTCAGTTATACTGTAAGTAAGGTAATTATAATAAACGATCTATCTATCTATCTATCTATCAATCAGCTCTCTAAACCTGAAGAAGGCTAGAATAATGAAAGGAGCACTAGGAAAATAAGAGGGGACTAGGACAACAAGAGAGCAATCGGAAGAATAAGAGGTTATAATTTAAATGCATAATTTTTGTGTTCCGTGTCAGAGAACAAAATACTGAAAACCTTCCATGCAACCTTTGCTAACAAAACCTACTAAACCTTCCATGCAACCTTTGCTAAAAAAAATTCATGCCTGATAGTCCAGGTCTAGTAGATTTTTATGTCAGACAAGTACTTTTTTGTCAGTCACTTGCCTGACGGGCAAGTTTGCTAGAAGTTTGTTAAAATGTTGATCAAAATTTGGGCAAGTTCAAAATTGCCTTGGGCAAAACTCAAGAACAACTTAACCGAAGAGCAAGCTGAAATGTTCATTTTCTACAAGCTCTGACAGATGGCTCAAGTCTGGCTAAACTTTCAAGTGGAACACTGGATGGGACTACATGACTGCGTAATAATTTGTGGTGTCCAAGAAAACTCACCCATAATTCCTGGTAGATCAATGGTTGCGTGTTCATGTATTCCAATTCCATTTCTGATAATGCGTAGGGAACCTTCTTTGTTAGCTCCAGAACAAGTAACCAACTGAAAAGAAAAAACATGCATGCATGTTACACAAGTATGACCAATTTGCTTTAAAGTACTCCCATTTTAAATTTATTTATTTTCTAACGATATATGAAAATTGAGGATGAATAAAAAAGAATATAAATAAATCAGGATTATCCCTTATTTTTATATTGTGATTAAAGTCCCAGACAACTTGTTTCACAACCACGCAGTTTGCGATAGCAGTTACCCACTAAATGAGGACACTATACATGTACATGTACATAAATAAATACAGAAATTAAAACTATAAAACTATAACATTGTACCACATAAAACTATAACATTGGTTGCTCGTTGTACATGTAACTTAGGTACAGACGTCTCGCTCCTTCAATCCTTGTGACAACAACTGTCTATAGGCTGTCTAGTCACTAAATAACTGGGCACATGAACACTGTGATGCGTTCATGTGATAGTGGGCAACACATTAAGCCTGGCCACTACAGATAGCTTAAACCTCCCATGTGACAGGCCAGCTTTTTACTACTAACAATATATATTGCGTTATTGGCATTATCCTACCTGTCCTTGTCCTTGCCGTTCAAGGTCCACTACCACCATATCCACTATAGGACCAAGGTTGGTAAAGGTTTCCATGACCTGAACATATGACCCATGATCATCTGCAGCTGTACTTAACTGAAGAGTAAAAACCAGTGTAAGCTATGACAAAAACTTTCATTAAATCTTGTAAAGTCTTTGCTTATTCAAAGCAAAAACTTGTGATTTCTTTGGAATACTGAGTTATGACATAAAGTATTCCAACCAATCAATAAATTGTTCTAGCCCAGATGTTACAAAGTTCTATATACATTCCAAAATGTCAACCTCCATGCAAGAACATTGGTTCATACAAAATTCAGAACGTTTTCTTCAAGGACTTATCAGTGACAACCCACACTTTTCAAGGACTTGTTTTCTACAGGTTCACACATAATTGACCTCGAAATTCTATGCAATTTATTACTTCCAACTGTTTCGACTTCTTTGCCATAGATTGTTCAGCAGCCTTGGCTGAAGAGCGCTTAAATCTTTGGGAGCATTAAGGAGGCATTATGTTCTGAAATGAATAGAAAAACATGGCTGAAACTGACTTCCTTGGGCCCTTATAACAGCTAAAAACAAGTTGTGGGCAGTAAAAGTAACAGTAAATAAACCTGGCAGGGAAAGCCATGTCAAGACAAAATGTTGACACTGACAGCCCTTAATTGCCAACAAAACAAATAACACCTTGAGGGCGAAGCCTCGAAGGTAACATGATAGCATAACTACATATGACTATCAAACATATATAATTTAAGCAAAATGCCCACAACTATCAATAATATTAATTAAAGATATACAGGGTACCCTGTAACATAACCGGGACAAAGCAATAATAATGAAACTTAAATGCTCTAAAACAAATGAAAAACTTGCCACATCTAACACCAAATAACTTAACATAATCCATGCTGAAAACTAAAGCATGCTGAAGATGGTGCCACAATAACTTTGGTACAAGAAATACTACGTACCCTAACAGATTAACATGAACTCCATCAGTCAAATATAAATCAGGACTCGAAAAGTCCCTATGCGACCAACCAAAAAAAATTGGAAACAGTTCCAAAACTATGCTAACATACTGATTTAAACCTTCACGTGCTGAAGAAAAAGCGAACACGGACATGTGCGTACAAAATGCAGTGCGGTATAACATGGCAAACTCCGATCATGCGTACCGAAAAAAACGTTCAAAAGAATGAAACGGACGAGATCTTCGATAGAAGATCCAACTTACCTCTGGTCCAGCAAACAAAACATTATATACCTTAACAGCTGCAACAGAGTATAGCTTAACAGCAATTTTCCACATTGCTCTAAATCAAAACATTTACTAGCTTTAATTAATGTGATCTTTCATGTGGTAGCATTGGTTTCCCTCTACAGATTGATCTACCAAATTATGTAAATTAGGAGGCAGCCATTATGAAAGTCGTGTATGATGTATAGCTACATGTATATGACACTCAAATATTTTCACAAGATTACTTATTTTTGCATGACTCTCTAGTAGTTGATTTTTTCATGTGATCTCATTGCTGACCAAATTTATGTATTAAGGTTACTGGATTACCTTCAAAACGAAAAAGATGGAGAAATTTTTTTTTTGTACAGAAATGTAGTTTTAGTAACAGTGTTTGTTACAGTAAAACTCCATTCAAAATCAATTAATATTGACTGAGAAATACCAAAAAGAAGTTTTTAACCGGAAGTAAAAGATTCTGTTTGATTGACAGCAGATCAATTAACACATGACAAGTACTCACTCGCCCATATCGAAAGTGTGGTGAAAGCTAGCACATAAATTCATTTCATATACCAATGTTTACATTTATTGAGAAAAGTTTTTCCACACACGATTCCATAATTCCATCAGTTGTTGGCTTTATGTCTTCCAAAAAGCAAGTAGGATGTCCTTAGCTTGGAAAACAAAGAAAAATGAAAATCAAAACAAGGCCAAACAACGCATATGACTTCGAGCCAAATAGAAGTCCTCGCAAAACCCGACAAGGGTTCGTATTTTCACTTTCAAACAGAGTGCCAAGTGATCCACACCTGAATATAAAGAAGAATTGATAGGAGCCAGCCGAGAGAATATTTGTTTCCAAGAAAGCTCAGATGGAAACGTAAAGTCTGACGGTTCACCTTTTAGTCTTTTTTTCTTCAAGTCAAACAAACCAGCTAAAGATACGGCGCATACACATGTACCTTTGATCGGAAATCAACATTGGTGGGAAGTCTCTTCCTTGTGGAAGAGGTACAATATTCATCTCAGCAAATATATTTCTTTAATTCCTAGATTACAATATCCTCTGGAACCCACATATTAAAACAAGAGACTACAAAAAAACTATGGCTTGTAATTATATTATTTTACATATTGAAACTCTACCTTTAATTTTTCCCACGGAATTTTGGGAGACTCCAGGAGGTTGTTTCCGATTGGAGAATGGGTGTCAAGTCCAGAAAGCCACTCTAAGTAGGTGTGAATCAGTTGCTGAACTTCTAATGCCGATTTCTCCGCTACAATTTTTCAACGTTTTGCAGTCTTCAAGTGAATTGATTGCATATAAGAATTTACTGGAAATTTTTGAAATTTCATCCAGTGATTCTACGATAACTAATCTCCAAAAGCGTGTGTGCTTTTTCCAATTGGTTTTTAGTTTTAAAGATATTGGTCCAAGCGTGATGGCTTGGCAGAAATAATCAATGACTCGACTTTAAACTGGAATAATTTCGCATAGAAAATAGATATCAAAAATCGCACACACACTTTTGGAGATCAATGACCGCTTAACTTGACAAGTGTAATTACTTCGTAAGTATAAAAACCTGGCGCTGGTAATTCGCATTTGTAAACGTCTTCAACATCGGGTTAAAGTGACTGTAGTTTTAAATCTACAGTAATTCCATATAAAAATAATAACCTTTTACTGGCATTCTTCAGTTATCAATCTTTCCATTGATATATAGGTTCCCATATTTTGTTCACCGAGCGCCCGCATAAACGCATTTTTGCGGAAATCACTTTTGAAGGTATCCAGTAACCTTAATAAAAAGTCAGAGTGTTATTGCATATTGTCTATATGAAGCTCCAACCTTAGCAAGCTGTGAATCTCCCAGCACTGATCCAATGAACACGACTCCATTATCAAGGTAAACCAAGCAGTGGGCTATGGAGGTCTGAAGAACAAATATAAAGCATTAAACAAGACAGTCCAGGAGGTTAGCCCCTCCTCTTTTCATGCCTTTGGAACTAAAAATGTGAAATTCAAATTGCAGAACAGTAGAGAAAGTGCTCTCCTTTTAGAATGCTTGATAAATTCAAGGTTTAAATTTAAACAAGCCATAAAAAAGCGAACAGAGGGAAGAATTGGTTGATCATTGAGGACTTCTTTCCAATGGTATTTTATGACTGTTTACTAACTCTGTATCCCTCACTCTGAAGTTTAACATTATTTTATATGTTTGATTTGAATTTCATGCAATATGCAATCAGTAGGGAGCAATCAAGCAGAGCATCAGGTAGGTGTTCACTCCACAAAGTCTGAGTGACAACTGAAGGTTTCAGTGGCCTGACCATGGCCCTTATACTAGAATTTCCTGTTCAAGGACTGCCCATTCCGTTTTGTTGCTGTTGCATTTGTTGCGAGACATTGTTTAAACTATTGTGGTTGATTAACAATAATTGTTATTGTTGTGATTCAAAATTTCCCTTGGCATTTCCTCTGGGCAATGTTTAAAGCTTTACAAATTATTTCCCCTATTACTGACCCTTTATCTTAAATACCTCAGAGAAAGTGTACTGTCAGAGTATTTTGAAGCATATTTAAAAATAATTAATTGCCTGGGCAATAATTATTAATATATAGCCTGGTGTATGTTATATGACAAGTATCATATTGCATAAATTAAGTACTTAGTTCATAACCTTAGTTATTCGGTATTAGTCTTTGGTCATGTTGGTCAACTATTAAGTTAATACAAAATTAGACACATGTATGTGAAGCTTACACAATGATTACAGTTTTTACATAACTATAATAATTAGTATTATATCCTATAAATATTTTGTTTCAGTCAATCAAGAGCTCAGCTTTACAGGGCAGACTATTTTTTTGGTTAAATTCCTATGAAATACAGAGCAGTATTTCATGGCTATAAGATCATGCCAATCAAAATGCAGGAAATTTCACACCCTTTCTTTATCAGCCAATAAGATTCAATATTTTGAATACATAATTAGTCTGCAGATGCATCTGCCACTCGAAACTTCTGTTTTCAGGCAAGAAAATTTGCAGTCTATCGTCCAATAAGTTACTTTATTTTTGTGATAAAGCTTCTTGTAAATTTGTTTTTATAGGATAATATGGTTATTTCATAGTTTCTATGGAATTTCGGTGAAAATTTCACTCGAAATTCATATTATTTTCAACTTCACATCAATAATAATGTTATAAAAAAATATATAGACTCCATCGTGCATGTGCAATGGTTGCCTAAAAACCTAAACCAGTGGTAAAAATTCAACCACAGCAATTCTATTTAATTTTGTTCACACAGTTACATGTACATACAATGTAACTCTTAAAACATGCTAAAATGAATAAATGTCTACCTCGCCAAGTAATTCAAGCTTTAGATCTTTGACTTCAAAGTTGCCATCAATCAGCTCTTGTCTCTCCAACAGAAGCATAAACAGGCGTCCATTCATGTCTCCCAGAAGATACCTTGAACCATTGGCATCTATCTTCCCATAACAAGACACTGTACTTTGCTGAAATTAAAGCCATAATTTGCTTTATATCGGCATGTATCCATGTAAAATGTTTTGTTATAATATTACAGATTTGAGTTTGTAAAGCTCTTGCAACATAAAAAAATTGGGTCTGCAATGCGAACATCAACGACCATTATTATATCTTTTTAAGAATATAAATTTTGGTAAACCTCCCCTTGTTTATTATTATAGGTAGCATCCTGTTGTATCAGTTTAATTATTATAGGCCACACCCATTGAGTTTGGAATTACTATGGTTTACCCCTCTCCTTATATTTTTGATTCAATATAGTCTACCTGTGCACTTCGATTATTTTATTTCTATTGCCCACTTTCCCCTTCTATTTTTCATTCACTAGCCCACCCTCTAACTTCAAGTATTTGATTACTATAGGCCACCCCTCCTCTTCTAATTTTGAATCAGTATAGTCTACCCCTTCCCTTCTTTTATTTAATTACTATAAGGTACCCCTGCTGGTCTATTATTTAATTACTATAGGCCACACCCCATTGATTTTTGAATTTCTATGGTATACCCCTTCTATTATTTAATTATAATAGGGTACCCCTGCTATTTTATTATATAATCACTATAGGCCATATATTTTTCAATTACTATGGTCTACCCCTCGCATTATATTTTTTGATTCAATATAGCCCACCCTCTATAAACTTCAATTATTTAATTTATATTGGTCACTCCTCCCCCTTCCATTTTTGATTCACTAGCCCACCCTCTAACTTCTATTATTTAACTACTATAGGACACACCTTGCGTTCAATTTTTTATACACTATAGGCAAAACCTCCCTTCTACTATTTAATTACTATAGGGTACCCCTGATGTTCTATTATTTAATTACTATAGGCCACACCCCATTGATTTTGAATCACTCTAGTTTACCACTCCTCTGCTATTATTTAATTACTATAGGGTACCCCTGCTGTTTTATTATTTAATTGCTATAGGCAACCCCTCCCCATTGATTTTTAATTACTATGGTCTACCCCTTCCCTTTTATTTTTGATTCGATACAGCCCACACCTTCATTGTATTATTTAATTCCTATTGGTCACATTTTTGATTCACAAGCCTATCCTTTAACTTCTATTATTTAATTTCTACAGAGCACTCCTTGCCTTCGATGTGTTTCTCTTTCCCTCGCTGGCATGTTTACTTCAAACTTTATTCACGTTATTCACACTTGTGCTGTCCAGGCCGTTTGTCTGTTTAATGATCAACTTATTTACTAGAATAAACTGCAAATATTCCAAGTTAAGCAGCTCTTGCACTGATTTTCACGGCAAAGTTTTGTCGGTTTATATGAGGTTGAGAGATTTCACATGTCGGTTTCACGGTGAAAAATCTTAGTTCATTTCGGTTCAATTTGAGTTCCACTTTGAGAAGAGTTCACCTTCACTCGTATGTAAAACGATAACAACATAGTACTCCAAAACTTGCCCTTAAAACATTCACAATACTCTCTAGGTCTTAAATACATGTACATCAAATGCATTCCAATAACAGCCTATACTGCTATAGTGCATAAGACTATTTCCCATATTGGACACGTTATTGTCAGTTCACTTCAATGTCAGCTTCTAGTTCAGCAAATTTTAGCTTGTCTTGTTCACAGAGTTTTACAACAGTTTTGTATATAAATTATTACCCGATATTCCTTTATATTTCTTTGTATTTCTTTATAAGCTTTTCAAGTTTACCGAAGTCCACGTCATATCCCATGCTTTAGTTATTATGTTTTTAACACACTGGCGGCGTTCCTCAAGCTTTTCGTTAAAATAATCTTTTATCCGAGAAACAACGAAGAGCCAACACACCAAAACCATTTACTTGCAATAAAACTAATGTTCTGTTGTCGAAAATATATTAACAAAAGAATAATTAAATACACACAGATCTTTTATTCTGCAGCTTTCCTCGCTTGATTCAAACACTACCCCGAGTTAAATTGTCACTTATCAGTTGATGACGAGACAAACATAGGTCCCAACTTTGGTACTACATAAGACTACATTGCGCATGCACAATGGTGCCTAAAAAGGAACAGAGATGAATAATATTTAAGACTTGGGCACCATAAGCAGCCTGAGTGACAGAAACACATCCACATTCGCAAAATGAAATCAGGAACCCAAATCTTGTACCCAGGGATCTATTAATTCCACATTGTGGTTTCCTAGAATTCATAGGGCACTGTATTCAAGATGGTGACGAAATGGCAAACTGGCAGATGAACAAATCAAGATTTGTTTCATCATTCACATACAATCAGGGCTTGAAATTAAACAAACGTTCTGGTCGCATTTTGCGACTAGTTATGAACATTTGATCGCAAGTTCACAATTTTTAGTCGCAAAAAATAGAATCCAGCCGTCTTCAGCGAAGAAAGCTGCGCCTGCAATATATTTTAAAGAGACTGCTTTAAAATGGCATCTGAGCAAAGGTTCCGGTCACTTGCTAAAGGGAGATAAAAAAAGGGAAAAAGAAGGTAAATGGTGCATGATTTTGCTGAAAAGATATAAAATATCAATGAAGCATAACACACAAGACTGTTAGAAATTGTATTAATCAATTTATTTATATATTTCGGGGGAAAGTTTTAGTTGCAAGTGATAGTAATTTGGTTGCATTTGGGACCATATTGGTCGCAATTTCGAGCCCTGAAAATGGTGTTCTACTTCTTCAATGAAAGCATAATTAAGTACTCAGCCTTAAAATATGTATACGGTAGAACTTTTCACTTTGACTAACCTTGAGTGCAGGGGGTGCTATTGCATGGTAGTTGGTCCCTTTGTGGTATGTGATAGATTCCTGGCCAATGATCAGTGCACCACCCAGTGGATCTGGAACAGCTATGACTCTACAGGCTTCAACTTCAACATTATCCTGCTTCCATGGACCTTTCATGAACTCCTTGTCTCTCAAATTTACTTCATATGTTTTAACATGCCGACCATGAGGATCCTGACATTGTAATCAAATATGGCACAAATTAAATTGCTTAACTTCAAATTTCATTTTTAAAATGCGTTTATAAATGCTAATTTGGATGGTAATACAACAAGTAGTAGCATGTTCCTTTCATGGTTGTAGTAGCAATTTCCTCAAACTGTTTGTGCTCTCTGCAAATTATGTGTTCAGGTTACTCTAACCTGTTTTTTTTTTATCAATCAAGCCCTGGTCACAGAGGTGAGATACCAACAAACTCAACTCACATATGGTGCTGCATTCGGGAATCAAGCCCTGGTCACACAGGTGAGATACCAACAAACTCAACTCACATATGGTGCTGCATTCGGGAATCAAGCCCTGGTCACAGAGGTGAGATACCAACAAACTCAACTCACATATGGTGCTGCATTCGGGAATCAAGCCCTGGTCACAGAGGTGAGATACCAACAAACTCAACTCACATATGGTGCTGCATTCGGGAATCAGGCCCTGGTCACAGAGGTGAGATACCAACAAACTCAACTCACATATGGTGCTGCATTCGGGAATCAAGCCCTGGTCACAGAGGTGAGATACCAACAAACTCAACTCACATATGGTGCTGCATTCGGGAATCAAGCCCTGGTCACACAGGTGAGATACCAACAAACTCAACTCACATATGGTGCTGCATTCGGGAATCAAGCCCTGGTCACAGAGGTGAGATACCAACAAACTCAACTCACATATGGTGCTGCATTCGGGAATCAAGCCCTGGTCACAGACTGAGGTGAGATACCAACAAACTCAACTCACATATGGTGCTGCATTCGGGAATCAAGCCCTGGTCACAGAGGTGAGATACCAACAAACTCAACTCACATATGGTGCTGCATTCGGGAATCAAGCCCTGGTCACAGAGGTGAGATACCAACAAACTCAACTCACATATGGTGCTGCATTCGGGAATCAAGCCCTGGTCACAGAGGTGAGATACCAACAAACTCAACTCACATATGGTGCTGCATTCGGGAATCAAGCCCTGGTCACAGAGGTGAGATACCAACAAACTCAACTCACATATGGTGCTGTGTTCGGGAATCAAGCCCTGGTCACACAGGTGAGATACCAACAAACTCAACTCACATATGGTGCTGCATTCGGGAATCAAGCCCTGGTCACAGAGGTGAGATACCAACAAACTCAACTCACATATGGTGCTGCATTCGGGAATCAAGCCCTGGTCACACAGGTGAGATACCAACAAACTCAACTCACATATGGTGCTGCATTCGGGAATCAAGCCCTGGTCACAGAGGTGAGATACCAACAAACTCAACTCACATATGGTGCTGCATTCGGGAATCAAGCCCTGGTCACAGAGGTGAGATACCAACAAACTCAACTCACATATGGTGCTGCATTCGGGAATCAAGCCCTGGTCACAGAGGTGAGATACCAACAAACTCAACTCACATATGGTGCTGTGTTCGGGAATCAAGCCCTGGTCACACAGGTGAGATACCAACAAACTCAACTCACATATGGTGCTGCATTCGGGAATCAAGCCCTGGTCACAGAGGTGAGATACCAACAAACTCAACTCACATATGGTGCTGCATTCGGGAATCAAGCCCTGGTCACACAGGTGAGATACCAACAAACTCAACTCACATATGGTGCTGCATTCGGGAATCAAGCCCTGGTCACAGAGGTGAGATACCAACAAACTCAACTCACATATGGTGCTGCATTCGGGAATCAAGCCCTGGTCACAGAGGTGAGATACCAACAAACTCAACTCACATATGGTGCTGTGTTCGGGAATCAAGCCCTGGTCACACAGGTGAGATACCAACAAACTCAACTCACATATGGTGCTGCATTCGGGAATCAAGCCCTGGTCACAGAGGTGAGATACCAACAAACTCAACTCACATATGGTGCTGTGTTCGGGAATCAAGCCCTGGTCACACAGGTGAGATACCAACAAACTCAACTCACATATGGTGCTGCATTCGGGAATCAAGCCCTGGTCACAGAGGTGAGATACCAACAAACTCAACTCACATATGGTGCTGTGTTCGGGAATCAAGCCCTGGTCACACAGGTGAGATACCAACAAACTCAACTCACATATGGTGCTGCATTCGGGAATCAAGCCCTGGTCACACAGGTGAGATACCAACAAACTCAACTCACATATGGTGCTGCATTCGGGAATCAAGCCCTGGTCACAGAGGTGAGATACCAACAAACTCAACTCACATATGGTGCTGCATTCGGGAATCAAGCCCTGGTCACAGAGGTGAGATACCAACAAACTCAACTCACATATGGTGCTGTGTTCGGGAATCAAGCCCTGGTCACACAGGTGAGAGGCAAAGCACTTACATTTGTGCCACCCTCAGCTTTGCTTCTCCAAAATGTTACTGCTGACCAAAACGGAGCATTACATAAGAGTATCAAAGGAACAAGTTTCTCGTTCAAAGATGGGTATCAATCCTCACTCTTTTCACCCAAAGCAGCAGAAGAAAAACTACAGTACTTGAGTCAACTCATTGTTAGAGTAAAGTCTTGAATTACATTGTTCTCATTGAAATGTTCAAGATTGGAAGTTCCACCTTTCCCGGGAAGGTTATTATGTTTTACGTCCGCCAGTAGTGTAGTTGTATGCGGTCGCTTGTCATTGAGCAATTGCACTCTCGGGAAGGGTCCCTCAACGTCTCCCATCTTGGAATTGAAAACACAATCTCTCCCACTCGAGTTTCCGTTCTTATTAAAAGGCCATATTGAGCTCTGGTGTGTTTCCCGTAATTACTGGTGGTCTTTTTAAAGAATGTTTTAGTTCTTTACTATCATTTTCATTCAATGCTGCAAACTGGTATTTATTATCTTTGTGACGTCATTGTGACATTATTATTAAGGAGCGATTGACTTCAAGCATTAATATACTGTACAGGGTGTACATCACTCAGTAGCCTGGACAGTAATTCATCGCTTTTCCCAAAAACTATGAATGGAAGGAAACAGATTAGCAATCGGCCTAGCAACCTGCAATGTTGGATATCTGTTAGACCTGTTTTACAAAATGACTGGTCATAGTCCACTCACTCCAATAACAATCTGAATCCTTGCTACCATAACTGCTACTGCAATGCTAACCTGATAGATGAACACAATGGTTGGATTTTGACAGCCATACAGAAACTGAATATCAATCACGTGAAGCTCCTCTAATCTAAAAAAACAGAAAATTTTGTTATCAACATCACAATGACTTAATGTTACTAAGTTACATTAGGTGGGTTGTCCCCACAGTCTATTGTGTTATCTTGTCTAACCAGAAATACACCCATCTTTACACTATACATGTATTTACATTTGGCAGAACTAAACTGGAAGTGACAGTGACAAAGAATATAAATATTTTCCTAATGGCATGTATGCATGTGAGCTGTTATGGCGATAATTGTCACTATTGTTATTTAGGTAATACTATAAACATAATTTATCTGCCATGTTTTCACAAAAGGACCCTTAGAACCTAAGACCCCCTTTTGTGAAAACATGGGTGATCTTGTGTGTCTTTAGCTTTAAAAGCCAGTAACTCGTGTTTTTGCCATTTTCGTGAAAGGGCAAATGACAGTTTAAGACTTTTCTGGCCTTTCTATCCCATAATTTACTTGTGTTAGATCTATCCCATAATTTCTTTATTTGAGAGCTAGAGGTTAGGGTTAGGTTAGAAAAAGGCCATTTTCTGGTAGTTTTACTCAAAATACAGCAAAATTCCATTGTTTAAACTTAATCTACAGGAAGAGAACGTTGTATTGCCGTGTAGTCCATCGAAATCCATTAAAAGCTCGAGAAATAGCGCCACTTTGAAATTGAGGTTACACAATTGCAAGTAAATTAATGTGTACCTGTTGGCTTTAAAAGCCAGTAACTCACTTTTCAACGTTTTCATCATCCAAAAAATGCACTTTTTTTCTCAGACCTATAGTGGGAAATGTACATCTTTCACTAAGCAAATCTTTGTGCCATACATGTACGTCAGGCAAAGTTGGTTTTTTGCGAAAATGTTTGAACTACTCCCCCCCCCATAAAATACCTAGAGATCAATTATTGGAAAGAAAGGCCAGAAAAGTCGTAAACTGTCATTTGCCCTTTCAAGAAAACGGTAAAAACATGAGTTACTGGCTTTTAAGGCTAAAGGCACACAAGATCTGCCATGTTTTCACAAAAGGACCCTTAGAACCTAAGACCCCCTTTTGTGAAAACATGGGTGATATATATATATATAAGGTTAATGGTTGTAATAAATTCATCTCAGTTCTCAAACTTTTCAGTTTTGTTTGGTAGTAAATACATACATGTAGCCAATGCCTTTAACCTCCAAAGGCTGGTACATCCACATTTGGTTGGGGAATATGTTCCCATTTTCCCTTTGGGATTTGGGGTTTGGGGTTTTCATATCAGGCAGCACACATTAGTGCTAGCTTGAGAAGAAAAGAGAAGGGAGGGGAGGTAGAAGATGAAAACATACTAAATTATTTTTAGTTTGTGCCCCCTAAAAAAAAACTTTTTTACTCTTCGAAAACAATTGAAAGAAAATAAATTAGGTTGGAAAAAATAAACTAGGTTGGAAAAAATAACCTATAGTGACAAAAAAAATATCTAGGTTGACAAAAAATGACCTGAACATAAATCTGAAGATAAATGTAACATACATGTACATATAGTCAACTCTGAACCTCCATTATACACTGCATTGTACATCTGAGGGGGTTTCAACAAGAATGGGCCTTTTGCAGGAATGCAATCACATGATTGGACCTACTGGGCAGCATACAAACCTTAATTCATATATTTAAAGGCACTTGTATGAGATTGGTAGTGTTATTAGCAAAACCTGCTTGTAAATGCCATTTTCCACCTCCAATAGATTGACAATCCTTCTAAAACAGTGTTTAATTTTAAAGATACAATGTAGCTGTTTGCTATCCAGCATCATATCCATGGTAACATCTTTCCCATGGGGGTCATGAGCTCAATTAATTCATTAACAAAGTATTATATCAGCACATGACTGTTTCCTGTTTCCAGGCCTATTGACGTACAGTAGCAGGCTCAAAAGAAGAAAGTACATGGCTCAATTGGCACACACACTTATGGCTTCTAAATTGTCAAACTATCTCTGTCACTATCTCAAAGTCATCAAGCTGATCATAATAGTGCATGATTCATAAAATTTTGTTTAACTCAAGGGTGTAGCTAAAAGCTGGTACATGTACATGAAGCTAGGGAAAATACTATTTTTCTGGCTAAGAAATCAGAAGCAGCTTATTCTATACTCGACTTCCTTTTATGAACACCTGGTTGTACTTCCAAAATGCCTGCTTGCTTCAAAAACTAGTTTCAACTGGTTATCATTATGATATTACAGGAAATACAAATAAGACAATGTAATTGGGAGAACCTACATTTTGTACATTGTACATGTAGTTGAGATATCCAAGTTATCCAGGAATCAAATTGGTTTACTGTAGTTGAGATATCCCAGTTAGCCAGGAATCAAATTGGTTTACTGTAGTTGAGATATCTGTTGTAGGTTGTTTCTCAATTCAGGTTGTTTTTAAAACAACCTAGGTCATTTTAAAACAACCTAGGTCATTTTAAAACAACCTAGGTCATTTTAAAACAACCTAGGCCATTTTAAAACAACCTAGGCCATTTTAAAACAACCTAGGTCATTTTAAAAAAGAAAAAAAAATCACCCACCCCTCCCCTACAAAATATTTTTTGACGAACTACCCCTCCCCTCTACTTCCTCCCCCTCCCTTCCCACTGCCGCTCAATTTTCTCCTTGTCCCCCTTGACACACTTTACTGTACTGTACCACTTACCTCAACGGTCACCCATCCACTTACTAACCTTGCCTGGTCGGGCTTAACTTGGCCGAATCACAAGGAACGCCTGGTAGATATTAATCAAGTGGATTATCGCACTGCGCCACGAAAGCGCTTGTTGATTTGAACACATCATTTATTCTCCAAGTTACTTATCGTCGAACCCAGTCCCTCTCGTTATGTGCGCATGCGTACTACTAACAAAATCGGACTTTGAAACATCTTTCGAAAACATTGTATGGACGCCATTAAACAACACGTTTGTGTTGCCTCTGCGTTCAGTCTAAATACATCTGAACTTAATGGAGAATTTAGCGAAGTTT
This sequence comes from Actinernus sp. WN-2022, assembly GCA_030867875.1. NCBI lineage: Eukaryota > Metazoa > Cnidaria > Anthozoa > Actiniaria > Actinernidae > Actinernus > Actinernus sp. WN-2022. The sequence goes on along the minus strand of JAOWCC010000577.1, from coordinate 45,766,349 downwards.
TCAAGTGTTTTCAAGTGCACTTTTCTTCAATGGTCCTGTGAACTAATTAATCCAAAACCTAACCCTGTATTTAAAAAAAACCTAACCGTCAACAAGGGCTGTTCACTTACTTTGAAGTCAATGATTTTAGAGCTATAGTCACTAAATTAAGCTTTTTAAATAATGCTTCTTCAATGGTCCTGTGAACTAATCCAAACCCTACCCCTACATTTAAAAACACCCTAACCGTCAACAATGGGTGCTCACTAATTTAGGGTTTTTAGAGCTAAGTCGCAATGTAGAAATGTAATACTTTAAATTCTTCAATAGTCATACAAACCCTAACCCTACATTTAAAAGACCCTAAAATGACCTAGGTCATTTTAAAAATAACCTAGGTTGTTTAAAAATGACCTAGGTTATTTATATTTTAAAAATGACCTAGGTTGTTTAAAAATGACCTGAATTGAGAAACAACCTACAACATATCCATTATCCAGGAATCAAATTGGTTTACTGTAGTTGAGATATCCCAGTTTAAGCCAGGAATCAAATTGGTTTACTGTAGTTGAGATACATGTATCCCAGTTAGCTAGGAATCAAATTGGTTTACTGTAGTTGAGATATCTCAGTTAGCCAGGAATCAAATTGGTTTACTGTAGTTGAGATATCCCAGTTAGCCAGGAATCAAATTGGTTTAAATACTGTAGTTTAGATATTTCAGTTAGCCAGGAATCTAATTGGTTTACTGTAGTTGAGATATCAGTTATCCAGGAATCAAATTGTTTTAAGTACTGTAGTTTAGATATCCCAGTTAGCCAGGAATCAAGTTGGTTTACCTGATATTAAATGCTTTTAGTTCTTTATTCGAGTCCAACTCTAGTGGAATAACCTTGAACAGACCATCATATAGCCGTAGACCTATCATACGATATTGTGGGTCAATGATTCCTATTAGACCTGTGTCCGACGGTCTGCCAATACGGTCCTAAAAGAAAAAGTAGAATTCATTCATTATAATAATTTAACAGCCGGGGCAGTTAAATACTGCTGACTTTTTAAACCAATGGCTCAAACTTTCCCCATGATGCCATTCAGCAGAATTATACGGACTCAGCAGCGGTCAGTATGGTTTCTTCTGTAGGTTTCCAATGAAAATTAATGTGCTCTAATTTTGGACAAATAAGCCACTGTAAGAGAGCTTAGAGGACATCATTAAGTCTGAGGACGGCTGAAAGTACCTGGCTTGCTTTTAGTAGGCTGTGTGAGGGGTTTCGCAGGGTTTTTCCGTTGTGTTTCTGCTTTGAGATGCATCAAAAAAAATATTCAATGAAATCCTTGAAATTCTGCAGTTGGTGATCTTTTCCCCCTGCTCAACCTATTAGGATGTGTTTCTGTCACTTTAAAGCAACAGCTTGAGTCCAAATCACCGCTCTTGGTTGTAGGGGTAAAAGACTTATAAAAAAAACCTACAGGAGTCCCAGAGGGGGGGTCCCCTTGTGATTTTTTTGTTGATTACCCAGCATGCAATTAGAGGTGGGAGCAGGAAAATGTGGTCGAGTGAAATGCAGTGTTAATAAACATGGTGTGGTTCACAGTCGCTTGGTGTGTGTTATGCAAACAAACCTGCTGGTTGGAAAGATTAACCAAGGTACTGTAATGACTGAGTGGTTATTTTGTATTTGTTTTTGATTTCAAGTGCGAATGGGGAGGTTTTTTTGAGCTGGGGACTGACTGCAGGTGTTGCTAATAACAATACCAATCTCATACAAGCGCCTGTAAATAAAACAACAGGGATCTAGGTGTAATTTTACGCCTAAGTGGAAAACGTTAGGCGTAAAACAAAAAAATCTAGCCGTATTTACGCCCGTATCGGGCGCAATTTTGAGCCCTGTATTAGTGACACACAAAATCATTATTTAAACCTTACTTGTACATCTCCACATGCTCTCGTAACAATGTCGCCAGTCTCCTGCTTGTACCCCAAAATGCAAACTCTGTATCTTGCAGTCAGGACAAACAACAGGTCCTGTGGCTCATTCTAGACAATTAATGGAATAAAATCACAAAGCAGCAATCATACAATAGTAAGAGAGTACATCTACATCAGCGCACATGGCTTGCCTTTGATTATAAAATATGGAGACTAACACTGCACTGAGGAGTCTGTAGTCATCACAATTAGCAGCAAATTGTGAATACATGTATGTTGCGGTATATGGTTAACCAATGGTGCATTTTTTTTTGCACCGGTGCATTTTTTTTGCACCAGTGCAATTATTAAGATTCTAAATAGGGATTAGATTTTTTGGGGATTCATAAAAAAAAGGGGATTTAGTTTTTTGGGAGGGAGTGAAGAATTTAAAAAATTTCACCCACCCCTCCCCAGCAAAATATTTTTGACCACTCTCCCGTCCCTAACCCCATATCCCTTCCCTAGTCCCCTTTTCCCTTCCCTATCCTCCCACAACCAACTTTGTAACTCATCATTAATAACATGTCATTACTACTTACTTTTATTTCACTTTTTCATTCACCGGTAGTGGGACTCGAACCTGCAACCCTTTGCTTGGAAGAATGCATTGGAAGACCAGAGCTTTACCAACTGCGCCACAGAAACTTGCGTTGGAGATCTAGTCACGTTTTTGGAATAATATAGCTTTTCTTATGTAAATTAGTTACTATTCCCTCTCTGCCACTTAATTTTATTCAACACATGCGCAGTACGAATAAAGTTGGACTTCGAAAACGTCACCAAGTTGCATGTCGATTAAAAGCGGGAAACTGTGAACTTTAAGGGACTTTTCTAGAGTTAACACCAAACTAAAAGAAAGCCAGAGAATAGGATTTCACCTCTCACTTTATATTTAGAAGAAAATTTATGGAGGATGTCTGTAAAAAGCGATGAAAGAAGAGGATCTCTGACACACTGTTCATATAATAGACTGCAGTCTACAGTGCAGATGTCGTCTCTCGAGTCGGAGCAAAATACTTTGACAAGAAAATTATGGAAGTAAGTACCTGTCAGCAAAGAAGTTGTGCACAAAGGAATGATTTTCAAAATGTTATCCTATCATCACAAGACTGAAAGTGCCAAAAATAGTGTGAATGAAATCAGTCTCAGGCAGATATTATTACATGTATAAAAAACTGTCAGTGTCAGTTTTGTTGCATTGTACAACTCACTACAGCTACAAGCAAAGTCGCTGGCAAGCACCATTATCCACAATAATTACATCATCTACCTGTTGGCTTCAGGCAAGAAATACTAACAACTAATCATTTGAAGATTGACGAAGATTGTAGGTGGATTGCAGAATTCCTTGTCAAGTTTCTTGTTGCACAGCTCGCACGAATGAAAATTGCAGCATTTACTGTAGCTTACCGACACGAATTTTGTCGAAGAAAAACGAAGCGTGAATATTAAAATAGAATTGAATGCCTTACACATTCCGGATTATTAGCTTTTTGCATTACTATTCTCCACGTCCAATACATTACAGTAATAATAAGAAGGAAAACATATGTATTTATAACCTTTTAAAAGTTGGAGAGGAGGGGGTGAAATCGCTAGAGGGGGGCGAGGAAGGGGGGGGGGGGGGGGGTGGCAAATTCACTAGCGATTTCGTCCCCTGTGGGGCAAATTCACGGGGACGAAATTGCTGGTACACCGGTGCAAAAAAAATTGCACCAGAATTAAAATTGCCCCACAACAAATACAAAAGGTCTATTGTACATTGTCCATATCTTTACCTTATGAAAATAAAGATGTTTAAAGTGCGTATGTACCCTAGCCAGAAATCATTTATTTGAGTAGTAGAGTGCAGTTTTATATCCTGTTTTTAAAAACAGTTTGGGTTATTTATGGTTATGATATTGCTTTAAAATGCATTAGAAATCCTTGAAATGAACTCATTTACATCAAATTATGCTATTATATGGCTGAGCCAAATGGTCAGTGAACCCCCTAGATGAGCAGTTTGCTCTTGGGGCAAACTCCGCAATTAAATATGTTTAAATTTTAAAAAAAGGTCAGCGGTTTCACCCATCAGTCCTCATGAAAACGATGCTTTCGGGTCAACCATTTCAAAATGGAACAGAGATGGAATCACGTTGAACGGAGATCACCAAGAAGATGATGCTCCAAACGATTATTTTCTAAAGAAAAACAAGAATAATTGTTAAGCGGTGTCTGTCCTTGACCGCCACTGGAGAGATTTGACGGAATTTTTTTACAAGCCTTGTCTTCAGAAGCTTCTTGGGTCCGTAAAGTCAACAACTCACATGACAACTCCTCTTCACATTCAGCCTTATGAAATCAGTTAGTCCATCCTTAGGCCACTTAGCGTCTTACAATCGCTACTAGTGCATCAAATGAAGAGACAGTAATGATAAAGCAGAGTAAAACGAGGATATTTCATGGAAAATTTCATTCAAACAAGCTCAAAGCTGAAACAGCCTCAAACGAGTCGATGATCCGATAAGATGGGTGAAATCGCTGTCCGTTTCATGGTATTTGGCTCAGCCATAATAACAGCTATTGAGTCATTGCATTATATTGAATGTTTATTTTTTCAGCTGTTTTTCAGGCATACGACATTATTTTAGTCATTGCAACCTAATAGTTTCTCTACCAGTTCGAAATGGTTGACCCGAAAGCCTCGTTTTCATGAGGGCTAATGGGTGAAACCGCTGTCCATTTGGCTCAGCCATAATAACAGCTATTGAAATATATTTTGAATAAGTGAGCTGGCATAAAAACAGAGCACAATGAACTAAAATTAGCTTTTGACTTAAATTTTCATTCCTTAATAAACGAAAATAGATGCTAAACTGTTTTTTCCTATGCCGGTCATTTTGTTTTCCACTTTAACCTTTAAATCGAACACTATTGCTATTCGATATTGCATGTGCTATTGTGCATGTTCAAACAAGCTCACAGCTCAGACAATATTCAAACACAAACAGACACAAACTGCCAAGAAAATCGCAGGAGCAGAAGTAGAGCTTCGATACATTTATAGAATCACTTTACAATATCTATCAACGAATATTTCCTATCAACTATGTCTATAAATCATTCTCAAAGTCAAAAGGACGAAATACCTCAATCAAGAATTAACACAAGTACATACTCTTGACAAACTCTGGTAAAACATCAACTGTGCAACTGGAAAAGCCGGAAATTACCTGAGGACGAAATAATTCCATAACAGCAACCCTTCCATATATTCCAACATCCAACATGGGTCTCAAACCCTCTGGAGTGACAAGATGAATCTCCAACCGAGTGTTCTTTGCTAACACTAAATTCAAGTCGTCTCGGCCCGTGAAATTTCCAACAACGGCAGCATTCACTGCAGTGGGCTTCTGTGCAGTGACAACGTAGTTGTGCGCCATGTTTTCCGCTACGGGCTTTGCAGTCTTGCCTCTTGCCTTCTTGGTGATTTTTCAAAGGAACTCAAAGTCAAATCCAAGATGGCGGCACGTGCAGTGTTTATCCCGCGAAAATTTGCAATGACCCCGCGATAACAGAGGGCAGCGGTTCATGTTTAGGTTCACCACAGGTAGCCCATACACGGAGTGATCGAACCGAGCTGATCTATTTTTAGGCTAGTTCTGAATGAGTAGTTCTGGTAGAACCCAAGTGCGGTGCATGATCGTCGTATAAGAAAGAACACTAATCTAGGGAGTCCTGCTCCCCCTATTAGAGTCCTATTAAAATTTTGAAAATCTAGGTCCTAGCTCCTGAATGGTATTTCCTGCATTTTGAGGAGAAAATTAAAGGAATTAGAGCCGCTATATAGGTATGTGCCCCGGAATAGGGTATGGTTTTAGAACCTCCTGATCCTTAAATAGGAACACCGCCGCCCTGTTGACAAACCTACTAACAAATCTAAAGCTACTGCTGTCATTTTCTTACTAACAACCATTGCCCGAATGACATGCAATTAATTCCCTTAGAACTCATCCACTCTAATAGGAGGGTCCACAATAGGTTTGGCGGGATGGCGGGATGGGGCTTATTTCGAGGGTGGGATTCGGGATGCGAGCTAAAAACAGGAGTGGGACGCGGGATTTCAGGTACGAGCGGGAAGCGGGATTTCATGTTTTTGAGGGGGCGGGAAGCGCGATACGGGATTATAATTTCCACGTGACCGTGTGTTTAATGCAGATTAACTCTTCAAAACGAACAATCTTCGTCTTCCATATGTCAACAGCATGTCGCGTACCGTTTGTGTGACTTTGCGTGTTCGTCCAAGGGTCAGAAACATCATCAAATCGTGTTTAGTCTGTTTACTTGGCAGCTATCCGGATTTTAATAAAGGTGGGTATTTCATGTTATCATTATTGTAATAATTAACGCAGAAAAAAAATTGTAGTTAAAAAAATAAGGGTGGGATCGGGATTTCAACGTAAAGAAGTCTAAAGAAGGGTGGGATGGTGGGATTAAGAGAAAAAATGAGGTGGGAAAGTGGGATCTGAGGACTCTATTGTGGACCCTCTAATAGAGATGGCGTACGCAAGGGTCGCGAGGCATTTCTTATTGATAAAGGACAAACATTAGAACCTAAAGGCATGAATAGAAAGGAAGAAATGTAATTTTATACTACTGTCTCTACTATGGAATTGTATTTATCTTAGTTTTCTATCACGCCCACTCATCACTTGTAATTGTCCTAGTCTCATATTCATGTTTTCAAAATTTAAAATTTGTAACTAGCGGTTTCTTGCTATATACTTGTGTACACTGAAGAAGGTTGGCCGTGCCAACCGAAATATCGGTAGTAATTATATATATTTTCCAGGAACCGGTACAATCAGCCTTTCATCTTGCCTTGTAGCCTGCGAATACAGCCGCCTCACATCGGGTGGAAATAAGCCCCCCTCACCCGATTTGAGGCGGCTGTGTTCGCAGGCTACTTGCCTTGGTATTCGTATATATTTGCTGATTAGATCCCATCCAAGGTGATCCCGTTCCTGCACTTCGTCCGAATTGGTCCTTGCATTCAGTACATTACATTATCATATTTCGCATTTTTACCCCCAAATAAAATACCCGATCCTTAAATGGGGTACGCTTTTTATTTTTATCAGTCAACTTCACATAATGAATTAGCGATTGGAGATAACGCTACTCTGGTAGTCCCTAATATAGGCTACAGAAACAATAACATGAAAAACGAAAAAATAAAAGCTGTTACAAATATATAGTATTCAGGTATTCCTTAAATAGGGTATATATTTCAGTTACAATCCTTGGAAAGGGTATGAAATTTCCAATTTTTCATCGTTAAATAGGGTCAGGGTTTCGACATCTCTGTGGCACACTGGCCCCTATCCTAAATTTCCGGGAGTACCCCCACCCCACCCCTCCTCCCCGGGAATTAGAGACTATATTTGACGCCCTGATTCTACTCTATGGTAGCGAATTATGAGAAGTGGATATAAAAGGGCCATTAGAAAAAGATCCGATTGAAGCTGTGCATATTAAATTGTGTAAATGGCTCCTAGGTGTTAACTAAACTTTAAGTAATAATGCATGCAGGACAGAATTAGGGAGATATCCGTTATGAACTCAGGCAAAATGTATATGCCTTTAGGAGCATTAAATTCTGGCTTAAATTAAGTGACTCTGATCAGATAGATAAACTATCCTGCAATGTATACAAAGCCGATATAAAAAATAAGGACAACAATGAATACTGTAGCCATAAAATCAAAACGTCCTGTTGCATCAGCTAGGATTCAGGAGAACTGTGGATTAACAACAGGCAGAATAATGTATATTACAATAACGCGACCACTGAAAAGGCATAGAAAGAATATGCCAAATATGCAAAAAGGCAGAGGATGAGATACATTTCTTGATAAGATGTCCTTTATACCGTGAAAAAATTAATATTCTTTTCTCCAGTATAGAAAAGCAAACTAAAAATAAGATGAAACGAATGACTCACAATGATATATTTATATTTCATGCAGAAAGAAATAGCAAAATACATATTTGAATGTATGCTACATAGAAATAACGTCAAACCCTGTATAAAATCAGATGTAATTATTGATTAATTATTAGCCATTCAATTAATTTAAGGTTCTTTGGCCTGTAGTCTATATACTCTGTGTGTAAGACCGTATAAAAATGTTTATGTCTAGGGTATGGTTTTTGAGGTACCGAACTCATATTAATAATAATAATAATTACAGTTCTTTTCCGCGCATTTCGACTAGCCTCAATGCGCTTACACTTTATGAGAAAATACAATAACAATCTAATTTAATCTAATATAATCGAACTGTAAACCATGTATACGTGGATAAAAAACTATAGATTAAATAAATATGTCTTAAGAAGAGAATTAAATTGCGTGACGGACTCAGCATTTCTGATGCTGGAAGGCAGCGCGTTCCAGAGCTTAGGCGCCGAGATTGAAAATGCGCGATCGTCATATGTGCAAGACATAGACCGAGGAACAACAAGTAAGCCCTTTGTAGATGAGCGCAAGTTACGTTGTGGGGAATATGGCATATGGAATATGGTTCACTTAAATAAGTTGGTACGCAACCGTGTATAGCCTTATAAGTAAAAAGTAAAACTTTAAACAAAATGCGCCTTAGTTAGTAATTGGCAACCAATGCAGAGCACGCAAAACAGGGGAAATATGCTCTAGTGACTAGCCTAGCAGCAGAATTTTGAATGCGCTGTAACTTATAGATGTCAGTAGTAGGTAGCCCGTATAACAAGCTATTGCAGTAGTCGAGCTTTGAAGTTATAAAAGCATGAACTAGGCGCTCAGCACTAGGCTGGTCGAGATACTTCCTTACTCTACCAATATTACGAAGCGCTAGTGAAGCCGAACGACAGATACTATTAACCTGGCTAGACATAGTAAGGTGATAGTCAAAAATGACACCTAGATTTCGTGCCTCAGATGATATTGACACGGTATGCTGACCAAAAGAGATACTAGGTATTGGTACTAGACGAGAAAATTTAGATGTAAAATGTAAAATCTCAGTCTTAGTAGGATTACAGGTCAGCTTATTTACTAGAAAGAATGACTGAATATCATTAATGCAGTGGTTCAAGTTTGTGAGGGCATGCAGTCTTCCTTGACTTGGGGTTCATCGTCATATAGAGTTGGGAATTAATCATCTGCGTACATTATACAATCCAAGCCGTGTGACTTAATGATATCTTACAACGGGCCAAAGTACAGGATGAAAAGGAGGGGGCCTAAAACCGATCCGTAAGGAATCCCAGACGTGACATGTCGGGGCTTATTCTTTGTATCGCCAATCACCACCTTCTGCGTTCGTTCATAAACCAGCGAAAGACCGTTCCTGTAAAACCATACCGCACAGAGAGTCTTTCCAAGAGAATGTCATGATCTATTGTGTCAAAAGCAGCGGAGAGATCTAACAGAACCAGCACTACTTCATTAAATAAAATACCCGATCCTTATATAGGGTACGGTATGATTTGCAATATCAGGGGCGGATTTAGGGGGGCCGAGCCCCCCCCCCCCCCCCCCCCCCCCTCAATTTCGTTGGCTAGGATACATGCCCCCGCACCTCCTTACGCTAGCTAATCGCGCCTATACGGCGCTACGTGCCCCCGCACCTCCTTACGCTAGCTAATCGTGCCTATACGGCGCTACGTGCCCCCGCACCTCCTTACGCTAGCTAATCGTGCCTATACGGCGCGAGGTTCGGCTTACGCCGTGGCCCCCTCTTTCTGCATTTCCTGGATCCGCCCCTGAATATTGATTGCCCGCTTTACGGAACAATCTTGTATGCTTGATGCTAGAGAGAAGAGAAATAACAATCTGTTCAATAAATTCTGAGTCACTTGTCCCTTAAATAGGGTCTCACGTTTCAGTTTCAAGCCTTGGAAAGGGTATACCAATTTTCCGATTTTTCACCCTTAAATAGGGTTAGGGTTTCGATAACTTCGCAGCACACCCTATCCTAAATTTCCGGGAGCAATCCTCCTCTCCAGGGCATTTATCCCCTCCAGGCTGTCCATACACCTCCATGCCAATCAGGATTAGCCCGAACATCCGATGGCTTATTCCTCGGTGTAATCATTCCCCTTTTATAGTCCTCCAGCTTCTTTAACATAGTAACAACAACCTCGGTTTCGTGCGCTGCTACGTTCTTGTGCTCGCAGGGATCTTGTTCGACGTCAAATAAGCAAGGGCCATCAGCGAACGCACATGTGGAAGGGTGGGCAGGCGGCTTAGTGCAATGGATGACAGCGTTTTTTAAGGTCAGCAGTCGTTGTGGGCTATTCTGTGCATGCGCGTAGCTTGGTGGTGGATACCATCCGCTCCGAGAGGCGGCTACAAGGGCAAGACAAAGCGCGGAAACTGTAAACACATGTGTTACAAAAGTAGAGAATGACTCTTCTCCATGTAAGATCCCATGAAATAGCCCTAGCAAAGGATTCAATAACGTTAAGTTAAGTTAAGTTGCTGAATGGGGGGTAATTGTGTCATGGTAAGAGGTCTTTATATTCACAGTCCGGGCCGGACACAGTTATTCTCAAGCATGTTAAGGCATAGTTTGAACATGAAAACGAGGCTACAGCTATATTGTTAAATATAGTCACTTGAATTTCCTCAAATCCTAGAACAATGGTGGTTATAACTAATCTCAGCGTTTTTAGTCGTCCTAATATAAAATTTTGGTTAAATGTCTATCACGTGACCAACCACGTGATCACAAAAAGTTGAAAATTAAACTAAAAACGGGGTGGTACATTGTATATTTTAAGTAACGATTTTGTGTTTATCTAATTACACTTGTGGTTGGCTTTAATCAGTTCGGAATGGTTGACCCTGATAGACTGTTAAGGCGGAAATATAGAAAACAGGTCACGTGACCTCTTCTTGGAACCATTTTTCGCCATTTATATCCTCTTCAGTGATAAAAAGTCAACCATTCCGGGCAGTCTCATTTCCCATAACAAGCTTAACATTTCGAACCGAAAATCTGAAACAAAATAATAACTTCCGCCACCCCATTTTGATTTCTTTGTTTTATCATCCTTAAGGTCACGTGACCTTCAAAACACCAAAATACCGATCCATAAATGTTAAGACCTACAGTTACCGTATTATTCCAAAGTTATAGGGTATTTCATACATAAATGACAGAGATATCAGAACTGCTAAAAAAGCATGATTTTCATGTGAACTGACGAATCTCACGGACATGTGGGATATACGTGAAAATCAAAGTTGACATATGCAAAAATGAGGAATATATTGCATATCATCTCATTCAAGCATTGAAGGTGGAACCCTTACTTGCATGCATGTTTGTAGCCAATTAACAGCCACTGCTGATTGAGCAATGACTTCCAGTACATGCGCAAGACCATGGCATAGCCCACTTAGCCGTTTTTAACAAGCTACCTGCTTATATCAGACAAGCAATTACTTCTAAAAACTTCATTAAGCAAACTAGAAAAATAATATCTAATGGCAATGGCAAAGGAACGTCTCGGGCCGTAATTTTATTATCGCAATTCCTAGTCTTGAATGGGTAGGGATAAGGGGGGACAGAGTATAATGCAGGCTAAGAAATACATTTGATTCGATTGGTTGTCATTATTCGATTTGATCGATTATTATTTAGCAGACAGTTTCTGGTGATTTCTTCGCCTGTATTATAAACCTTAATGGTGAGTTACGAACATAAATAATTTAACTATCGTAACCTTAAGTCTTCTATTGTAGGGGTAAGGTCGGTTGGTGGGCAATTTTAACTGAAATTTTATTAGCTACCTTAATTAGGGTTGTGTCGTTGTTAGGTAGGAGGGTGGGTAAGGATGACTATACGATGATGCAAATATTATAATTTATATCTATATTCGTGTAATAGTATAACTTTATTATTTTGTTATATCGTATTCTCATCGTCACAGACGAAGAGCCATTCACCAGAACGGATAGGTGTGTAATAAATCCTTTTATTGTTATTGTTATCGTTATTGTTATTATTATTATTATTATTATTATTATTATTATTATTACAAGTGGATACCGCTAACGATAATCAAATGATACGATACTGAAAATATTACACAATTTAATGAAAATAGGGCTAGAAAATATGTCGGCTGCACCCCCTAGATTTCATTAGATAACATTAATTGTGTATCTTATCTCCTGTTATTATTCATTTTATTATATCTATTATATTATACAAGTGGAAACCGCTAACGATAATCATACAATGGTTTCCACCCTTCCCCCTTATTTTTGTAAAGTTTGCATATCTTACAGAAAATTCGCAAACAATATGTTGTATTAATCATGTTTAGTACCAATACTATGATTTTGATGCTGCATATTTATTCAATCCCTTTCTAATGGGGGAGGGTACTACTATATCGATATTTCGTGTTGATAAACATTGCAATTGTTATGCTAATGTGCCAACCATGATTTGTAAAGCCTGCTTTGTGTTTGGAACCAATGGATCTCTGGTTGGCACATTAATGACAATAGATGACGACACACGAAACATCGCTATTAACAGGAAATACATACGCCTTTTCACCCCTCCCCCCTCAGTTTTGCAAGGTTCGCATTTTTTACCCCAAATTTGCAACTAATATGTTGTGTTCGTCGTGTTTACTGACCAAACTAAGATTTTAAAGCTGCACCGTCAGTCAAGCGAATTCTAATGGGGGAGGGCACCGTTATTAACGGGAAATGCATAGCATTTTTCACCCCCTCCCCCCTCAGTTTTGCATGGTTCGCATATCTTACCCCAAATTTGCAACCAATATGTTGTGTTCGTCGTGTTTACTACCAAAACTATGATATTAACGCTGCAACGTTATTTAATCCAGTTGTGGACTTGGAAATAGCAAACGAAACTCTCCCAGCATGCTTTGCGGCCAAAACGGAAAGGGCGATGGATTTTTACGGGTAGAAAGGTACATCGTAGAGAAATGGGGTTTTCACCAAAATATTACCCATGGAAAACTGCAGGGGGTCTTCTTCATTTGGTTGACATTGAAGTTCAGGGAGGGAAATGACAGGCAAAATAAAATTTCAAAACGGCTTAACCCCCCCTGAACTTCATTTGCGCGAATATCACACCCAAAATTTCATCTAGTTGGGCGAAAATACATAGGATAGGCTGGTTTTTATGCCATCAACTAGGCGCTAGATACCGAACATTAATTATTTAATTAATTAATTAATTAATTATTTAATGATTGTATTATTTCTATGATTATCGTTAGGAATTATTATTATTAACCATGCAGCGCATGAGGTCTTACATCCAGTCAGTACTAACCGAATTAAAGCCGAGTACCCACAATAACTTCCAGCTCGTGCTGCGAAATGACCCGTGAGTCAAAAAGGTGTTTGCTAGGCTTTTGCTCGTTTTGTTTGCATGCAAATCAAATCAAAATCAAATATTTTTTACCCTCGGATACTGGCCTCTAGCAGATCCTACAATAATCCGAATACACGCTTTTCACTACATACAATATTTATAACTCACTCGTTGATTTTTTTTGGCGGAGGGAGGAAACCTGGAGCTAGAACCCGGAGAAAAACCCATGAGTGAAAATTAACATCAAACTCAACTCACATATGACGTCACGTCCGGGGGTTGAACCCAGGTCACAGTGGCGAGAGGCAAACGCCACCCAGCTCCCCAAATAAAGCAAGAAATGAAATCGGGGGCATAGCCCACTTTCGATCCTAACAAAGCTGTAAATAGCTCATCTCTCCGCTGGTATTTATGAATGTCTAACACTAAGACGAGGCTAACACTTCGCAGATGAGTCAGTCGTCGCAATCAGCGGAAAATGACCGAATACGAAATAAAAGTAAAAGACATTTTTTCATGTCTCCACTGAATTCCACTAAAATACGTCCCCTCCTCCCCCCCCCCCCCCCCCCCCCCCCCCCTCCCAAAAAGGATTTACGGTAAATAAAATGGACCAGAGCATAAAGGACGTCCCAGATGAGTGTTGTAATGGTTCATAAATCCCTCATATACTTACAAGTATTGACAACTAACTTCCAATGTTGAAGTCGAAGAGCAGCTTTACCCGTCATAGGATCAATATTGTGCAGGACCTCCGCGCGAGGGGATGTCTTCCCAGTAGATATGGTGTTCCATAAGTCGTAGCCGTCTACATTTTGTAAATCGTGGACATCCCCTCCCCCCTGTGCGTACAGGGTTGGCAGCCAATCAGTAACGTGCATCAGATCCATGCTCACGCGGCCAGGAGATGCAAGTAGGGGACTGTGCACGAATGCTGCTCCACGAACACCGCCTAAACGATAGGTGAGAATATTTGTTATACTTGAACAAGCAATTTAGGTCTTGGGGAAAATAATGTATAGGCGCATAACACTAAGGACTAGGTCAACGAAAGGTCACCATTCCTACTTCTGTCAGTAATAGGTATTTTTTTATTGACAGAGGTGGGAGGGGGTTCTATAACCTATCAAATATTTTCTCTCGCGCGTGATTGGTGCAATGCGTCATGTGACCCGATATTTTCGGGAAATATCAGCGAATACATCCCCTGTGAGAGTATAAAAGCGCGCGTCAAAGAAAATATTTGAAGGATGATAACAATAATAACCTACATTGTGGCGTGAAAATATGCCCTGATATTTGTCCTTGGACATTACCTGATCTTCGAGGCTCACAGTTTACCTTGAGCTTCGCTTGCGCTCTCGAGAACTGTTCTCTTCTCGGATCAGATAATGTCCGCGGACGAAATATCAGGGCATATTTCGACGCCACAAATAGGTTACTGTTGTATCGTCCTTCAAATATTTCCTTCCGCCGCTCACAAGGTGTACATTCACTGATATTTGTCATTTGGCGGAGAGAAAATATCAGGAACCAATCACACGCGAGAGAAAATATTTGATGGGTTATAACGTGAAATATTTAGATGCAATTAGCACTGTTTATTTTCATATTTTACCCCAATCTCCCATTCCTTCCCGCTAGAAATATATTGCAAAATCGATTAAATGGTTGGATAAATGATCTGACCTTCCCATAACGTATTCTTCATTCCTCTCAGAGGATAGTTACTAGCCATGTTCAAATTATAGCCCGCAGCGGGTCCTCCGTTGTCAGTGCTAAAGACAATAATGGAGTTGTTGTACATGTTCTTTGTCTTGAGAGCGTCCACAACCTATCATGGAAGCAATAAAGTTTTAAGTGCCAAAATGCAACATACATTTTAGCGTTTAACATCTCCTTGGGCAACTTGTTTTTAAAAATTGCAAGTTGCACAAAAAGTTGATTTCGTTTCTACTTTCTGCAACAAATTTAGATTGCAACTTGTTTCTCAACATTTAAACCTAAACATAAAAAATTCAACCAATCATGTATTGAATATTACATGTACTATAGACCCTTTGCACGTGACGTCATAGCCGCCATGTTGGTGTACAGGTAACAATAGATTCCTCGTTAGCTTCTTTTGTTCTGTACACCAACATGGCCGCCATGCCCTTTGTCATTTGAATCTCTGGGGATTGAGTGCAAACCATCTATACTTGCGTACAACTAGTAATATTTTATGCAACGTTTATTGTCTGTACGGGTGGGCGTCATAGCTTCAGACAATAGCGCAGACATTGAGAATTATTTGTGACTTGGAAGTGTAATAATGACGACAAGTGGAAGGATAATTAAGACTGGGTAGGATAATAGACCGATTTAGCTTGAACATTTGTTATCCCAATTCAGATCATGTGACAGCTCTCCAGAGGATTCAGTGCTTTGTTTTCCAATTCGAGGAATTTGTATATTTCCTCTTGGGATACGGAAAACAAGAAAACATTACTCAAGGGAAAAGTCAGGTGACCTGAATTGGAACAACAAATGTACAAGCTAAATCGGTCTATTTAACTCGTAGCCCATGAGGGCGAGAGGTCTAATTGTTTTAGTATAAACTAACTAGTCGGACAGTAGAAAATAATAGAAAGAAACAATTTGAAATTGAAAAAATGTTATTATTTCGTGAAAATACGTGCGGTTTTTCTCAACCATGGGCTATCACAAATAGACCTATAGTAGGGTAGCCAATCAGAATGCAGGATTTGTAATAGTCCACTAGTTGGTTTATACTAATAAGAATTAGACTGCGAGCTCGAGGTTTCTATTATACAAATAGACTGTGTCCGTCGAGGAACTATCGGCTGATAGTTGCCCGCGGAAATTTGATGTTCTTAAAACAAATATAAGCCCGAGAACGCAGTTCGAAGGCTTATATGCTTATATGCAAGGGAAACTATCAGCCGATAGGTCCGAGACAGACACAGTCTATTTGCGTTATTGTTCACCACAAAATTGTCTTTCGTGCTCAGCGGCCTGATAGTTTGCATCCGCGGACGACAACTATCACGTCACGTGATCGCTCTTAGCCAATGAGCGCGCGCCACAATTTTGTGGTGAACTATAACGCCTGATAGTTGGCGACGGGCGCAGCCCCGTGTCAACTATCAAAGTCAATAGAAACCAAGAGCAAGAAGTCGAATTGTTTTAGCCTAACCAAACCACGTGCACCGTTCTATCAACTTAGCGATCGAGAAAACGGTGGGGGAAAAACAAGCAAAAAAGCTTTTTGCCACGTGATTTTTGTCTGTAGCGCACAAGGTTGACTATCGATCGATAGATGGCGCTTAGTTAGCCAATAAGATGGCGAGTTTGCCAATAGACAGCGGCTAGGTTATGCTAACATATAATAACCGAGATTGTTCGGGGTTTTCTTTGTGTGTTTAGAGGCGCGCAAAGCATAACGGTCCCTCCTGGATATTTAACATAACAGAAGGCGCGCTTACCATCTGCACAGAAAAACCGATTGGAATGGAACACGCCAAATGGAAGGGCACATCCGGTATATCCATCCAGTACATCCGGTATATAAGTCATTAACATCGCGCTGGAAACCTAGCTGCAGACGATGCGCATGGAACGAGTATATTGATAAAAATTAAATGGTCTCGATTTTTCGGTCATTCAGTTTGGTTGGAATGGAAAAAGAGGAATACTTCCGAAGGTATTCTTTCCTTTCCGAAAACGTCCAGTAGAATCAACCGTTCCAAGTGAATTCCCAAACGAAAATACCGGTTTTCGGCCCAAATGGTAAGTGCTCAAGATTTTTATAATATGGCGGAAACAAATTGCCGAATTTCACGAAGACTCGCGAGCGCGTACGAAAAGCCTGAGCTAGCTAGCTCGCATCACATATAGGAACTAGCTGAACTGCATAGCTTCGGGTGCAACACTGACTATCCTAAGCGGAGAAGATCTACTAACAAATCTTGCCCGCCAAGTAGCCAAACTAGATCGTGACATTCAAATTCATCTTGCCTGCTCACTATTACATTTACAAATCTATGTTCAATATGATTCAATATTTTACTCCATTTTATAATACCAATATGGGAGCATTTCACGATTTGAGCCCAGGGTGCTTTATTTAACAAACAGAACCTAGTTCTGCACGTATTATTTAACAAATAGATTCCATTCTGCCGTGCGTCTGTTCTCTTATAGATGCACAGATGACGTCACGACTCGAAGAGAACATCAGTTACGCCACGAGACGCAGTCGAACGAATTACGGTCTCGACCCCAGACCCTTCTCGTATTTCTTACTACGCATACTTCCTCTGCTCCCAGAGCCTTTGATTTTCGTCGAGCATGCGCAGTAAGAAATAAGAGAAGGGTCTGGGGTCGAGAATGAACGAATTAGCGAACTTTCCCAACAAAATAGAGCGCGCGCGTAACGTCATCTATACATAACTTTATCCATATCTACATCGATATACTTATACTTAAGTTTAATTTCTATCCTTTTATAATCGTTTATCATTTCAAAGTTAATGCCACTCTATAAATCCCAAGTTATCTAAAGTATGTATGTATGTAAGTACGTGTTGTGAACTTAGCGTAAGCATGCGACACTGAAATTCTAACACTGAATTTCTAACGGAACCTGAAACAACCATAAGAGGCTGATCAAAGCTAGGACCCGGCTATTTCACAGATCGAATTGGAATTTAGCGTGTTGGTTTTTGTGGAGGGAGAAAAACCTGAGAACCCGGAGAAAATTACTCGGAGCAAGGGCGAGATACCAACAAACTCAACTCACATATGGCGTCGCGTCCGGGGATCGAACCTGGGCCACAGAGGTGAGAGGCGAAGCGCTGAACGACTGCGCCACCCCGGCACAACGTTGTACCATGTAAATCGGCTTTGATAGATCATGACTATCGACCAATCAGAACGCGCGTTTCGCCTTGTTTATTGTGATAAAAATAATGCACGCTCGAGGTCTTGAAAAGCTGCGGGTGGTTTTCTTTATCTCAGTCATTTGTTGACTTATATAGTCATCAAGTGTAGTCCAAGTGTAGTCCACATTTGTATTTATGCTACCACAGGAAACCCAATCCTTTCTCGTCCAAAAAAATATGTCGAACGCACTTTGATAATCTATGATTACTTCTAGTAATATTACCTAGGGGAGCATCCTAAGAACGTGTGATTTCATTGGCTGAAAATGTTGAGCTCGTTGTGTTTCATAATATACACGGCCCCCTGCTCGAGCGTACATCGTAAGAAAATCAAGCACGCTGAGTAGCCAATGTAATCGCGCGGCGTTCTTAGGACGCTCCCATAATTTATATTATAATTTCTCATAGAACATGGACGGCCATCTTCTATTTTGTTAAGTAATATCCTCTTGCCTTTTTGACTGACTCATCTAAGGCGCTGACCATAGCAGCATATATTCTTCTCCGCACGTCCTTTATATAAGAAAACTTCTTGATGAGCCTTACTGGAGCCTGTAGGGGTTGATTAGTGTTTGCGGTGTGGACAGCTTGATGTGCCAGGTACAGAAAGAGAGGAGTTGATGGGCGATGAGCTTGAATAATGTTCACTGACTTCGTAGTGAACACTTCTGTACTGTAATGTCCTTTTTCTGTCCACACAGGCTGAAAAGATCGAATAAAAAGAAGATTTATGTTTCGTTTTTTGTTGTTTATTCTGTTTATGTTGTTGAGTAGTACGTGGTTGTTGTTGTGTTGTTGTTTCGTTTTGTTTAAGGAAATCAACCTCTAGATTACTGTGTACATATTAATCAATTTATTTACATCGTATTTGTTATCAATCATTATAATAAGTACTGGTATAATCAACTAAAATCCGATTAAGGTATACTAACCGCCGTGGGAAGCGAGTGGTAGCTGGCGTTTCGAGCCCTTCGTCAGAGCGAAAGATCGTAAAAGTCCTTCTTTTGCTCGAAACGTCAGCTACAACTCGTTCCCCACGGCGGTTAGCATACCTTAATCGAATTTTAGTTGATTATACCAGTGTTTATCTTCCCCGCCGTCGAAGTTTTCTCTCTTTTCGAAACCCTAGTTGGTAAACTTGATGCTGAAAATGTCGAATATTATTTAATGGGTGACTTTAACTGTAACATAGCCTCGCCTCATCCCGACAGCAATACAGGTTTACTAACCAGTTTGGCTGATGTTTATGGCCTCCACCAACTTATAAATAATCCAACAGCCTGTGTGGACAGAAAAAGGACATTACAGTACAGAAGTGTTCACTACGAAACGTCAGCTACAACTCGTTCCCCACGGCGGTTAGCATACCTTAATCGAATTTTAGTTGATTATACCAGTGTTTATCTTCCCCGCCGTCGAAGTTTTCTCTCTTTTCGAAACCCTAGTTGGTAAACTTGATGCTGAAAATGTCGAATATTATTTAATGGGTGACTTTAACTGTAACATAGCCTCGCCTCATCCCGACAGCAATACAGGTTTACTAACCAGTTTGGCTGATGTTTATGGCCTCCACCAACTTATAAATAATCCAACGCGTGTCACTAAAACATCTTCCACGCTGATAGACCTAATTTTTACAAATTGTCCTGACAGGGTGGTTTGCTCTGGTGTCTCCCATATAAGCATAAGCGACCACAGTCTTGTCTTTGCATTTCGTAAAATCTCAATTGATCCACCTTCTAAGGGGCACTCAACAATAACCTATAGGAAGTTTAAAAACTTTGACTCTGCTAATTTTCGCAGAGATATTTCTTTGCAGAATTGGGAAAGCGTAAATATCTATGAAAACCCCAATGATATGTGGGAAACATGGAAAGACCTTTTCTTTCAATGTATCAACAAGCATGCCCCATTGCGCACTAAACGAATTCGCGCATCTAAATCGCCGTGGATTACACCACAATTGAAAAAACGAATGCACGACAGAAACATTCTTAAATTGAAAGCCACTCGGTCTATGTGCGAAAGTGACTGGTCGAAATTCAAGAAATGTCGCAATGCTGTTAACAGTGAAATCAAACAGGCTAAGGAACAATACTATAAGAATGCGCTCCATGACAATGAAGGTAACTCACGTGAGACTTGGCGGGTCATTAATGAACTTACATCAAGAAAGTCACATAGCTCCTCTGTGAAAGAGATAAAGCTTAATGACAATTCTATTTGCGATCCACACGAGCTGTCATCTACCTTCAATAGCCATTTTTCTTGTATTGGGCCGAAGCTTGCTAGCGACATTCCTTACAACGAAAACAATCCATCGCATTTAGATTATCTCAAGGTCACTGACTATAGATTCGAACTTAAAACAACTGACAGTGCCAAAGTGTTCTCGTTATTATCTAAGCTATGCAAATCTAAAGCGACTGGATTAGACAAAATATCTGCTCGACTCCTTCGGGAATGCGCAGATTTGATCGCTAGTTCTCTTTGTTTGATTTTTAACAGATCCATTGTCTCGGGTGTTTTTCCCAGTGAATGGAAATGTTCTAAAGTAATGCCATTATTCAAACAGGGAGAACGTTCCGACTTAAATAATTATCGACCTATTTCTATCATCCCCGTCGTGGCAAACGTTTTTGAGAGAATCGTTTACGATCAGTTTTATAGCTATCTAACTGAAAATAATTTAATCTCAAGCAATCAGTCGGGGTTTCGATCACTTCACTCCACTGTTACGGCCTTACTCGAAGCCACTGACAACTGGGCTCTCAATATTGACAAAGGCAATGTTAATTCAGTGGTATTCCTTGATCTTAAGAAGGCTTTCGACACTGTTGACCATGCCATTTTATTATCAAAATTAAATGTTTATGGTGTTGGAAGCGCCTCACTTAACTGGTTCAAATCATATTTGAATAGTCGCAAACAAAGATGCTTCGTAAATGGTTCTCTCTCAGACACCCAACCCCTAACCTGTGGCATTCCCCAGGGAGCTATCCTAGGTCCTCTCCTCTTTATACTTTACATAAACGATTTGCCTAATTGTCTCTCTCATTCTCAACCTCGGATGTACGCCGATGACACGCACTTAACTTTTGCCAGCAATGATATCAATCACATAGACCATGAGTTGAACCAAGATCTTGTGAGGGTTAGTGAATGGCTCGTTGCAAATAAGCTCACCCTTAATAAGTCCAAGACTGAATACATGTTAATAGGGTCAAGGCAAAGGTTAAGTACGTTTGACAGAGCTCCCTCTCTTTTTATTGATGGTGCCTCTGTTAATCGGGCTACATCCACAAAATGTCTTGGAGTGCATATTGACGAACACTTATCTTGGAATGTGCACATAGACAAACTGTCAAAGAAAACTGTCTCTGGCATTGGCGCCCTGAAACGCACGAGACCTTTTGTACCTATTGAAACACTTTTGTGTATCTATAATGCTTTAGTGCAGCCCCATTTCGACTACTGTAGCGTCGTTTGGGGAAATTGCAATAAAACTCTTGCCACTAAACTTCAAAAGCTACAAAATCGTGCTGTACGAATTTTAACTTTCTCCAATTACGACGCCAATGCTGATGATCTATTCAAAAAACTTGGCTGGAGAAAACTAGACAATCACCGAAAATTTCTAACTACTACTATGGTTTATAAATCGCTAAATGGCCTAGCGCCTGAATATCTTTGTTCAAAGTTCGCTGACCGTAGTAGCGTTTCGAGCAATTCCCGAAGGGACACCGAGGGCAAACTAGCTATTCCTGTGCCCCGCACCAATTTTCTAAAGAACAGCTTCAGTTATAGTGGTGCGGTGCTTTGGAATAGCTTACCTGTCGAGCTGCGGCAAGCAAACTCTCTCACTCGTTTTAAATCTCACTGCAGCGATTTCTTTAACAATTAATAAATTTCATTAAACACACGGCATTCATTGTATACATGTACGTACTGATTAGATATTTTAACTATTCCTACATTTTATAATGTAATCGAAGGCCTGATGTTTTAACCGTGTACTGAAATAAAGTTATTACTTACTTACTTACTAACTAGTCACTCGTCGTTATACGACGTATACGGTTTTTTTCTCTTCTGTCTGCAATTTAATTCAATTGAATGAAGGATAATAGGGTGTGGGTTAATTGTGAGGGAATTTACAAATCCTCCGGATGCTCGAGAGGAAGATCAACCACAGAGGGTGCGGCTTATATCTGGAAATATCACAGTTATATAACAAGTTGTAATATTTTATTTTCAAATATCCAACTGTAATCTTAATTAAAATTATCATATCAGGGATCTAAATTATACAAGCTCTGCTTTCCGTTTGATTCCTTACTCTATGTACAGTTATCAGTACAATAATGATTGTAAGCCAATATGTATGTCCACATAGAGATGAATAAAGTTGATTGATTGATTGATTGATTGATTGATTGATTAATAAAGCATTGTAAATTGCAGGGCAAATACTACGTCAAATATACAGGGATGATGTAATTGAGGTCAATAATTCGACTAGAAAATCTAGTCTTCTACAGAACCAAGCTGATGTAATGAGAATGTAAAAGTAACGGTTCCTAAGTTTGAAAAAGCCGATTAAACTGAGTTTCAGATACGTCACAAAACACGATATGAAGACAGTATAAACAGTTGTTACTATCAGGCTAATCATGTTGTATGATACGTAATATATATAGGAACTAGGAGTTCAACTTGTACGAAATCATTGAAATACATATATATAATAATTATATATAATAATAATAATCAGAATAAAGGTGAAAGAGAAAATATGCACTGAATGGGATTCGAATCCACGGCCTCGGTATACTAGTCCGATGTGTTAACCACTACACCATCAGGACGACCACGCTGGCGACGCAGCCGACTTATTGGTTTTTGTGGTACCGTGAGTTTTCCCAGGCTTATTCTCTTTCGGGTTGGGGATGGGAAAGCCCATAACTTCTCAACTAAGCTTTCAACCTAAGGATCATTATTGATTCACAGGCACATACGTCCAACCTAGGAATTGCTTAGCCAGTCCTGATGGTGTAGTGCATGGTTAACACATCGGACTAGTATACCGAGGCCGTGGGTTCGAATCCCATTCAGGGCATATTTTCTCTTTCACCTTTATTCTAGTCACGCTAGTCACGCTAGTCACGAACCGCGACAATAATAATAAATATCTCATCTACGCGCTCATAACTGCAGAGAGTATTGCCGGATGATGCTTTTAAAAATAAATACGACATTTAAAAGCTGTTTAGTACTGGGAAAATTTCGTTTAGTTACTACATCCAAAACTCTTAGATGGACATTAACAGTACGTACATACGTAGCGCCATTGTCGCATCGGTTTCAGTGCGGGACAGTAACGGGAAATCGTTCCCACAATGCACCCGATATGTTGATATGTTGAAAAGTTGGACACCTCATAATATTTGCAACTTTATTTACTTTATTCATAGGAATGAATAAAGTAAACTTGGCTTTCCAACGATGATGTCGCTAGCTAGGAGGATCCAACTGGATACAAGACGCTTGTACACTTGAAGAGTAGATTAAATAGTAAAATGAAGTGACTCGACGAACTCCTCACTGGTCCATAAATTTAATCTAAGGAATCTAACGACGTATATATATATATTAAGTTCACTGTTCGCTGCGTCTGTTGAATCCATGCGGTTCAATGGTTTTTCCTCTTTCAGTAAGAAATGCTTCACGTGCTTTACGTCTGCATGGGAGTATTATTGGTAATAACAGCGTTATGTGATCCTGTGCACCAAAACGTTTATTAACAAGATGTGTCAGTATCCTGAAGGCAAAACAATATAGAGAAAAATAATATAATCAACCTGGGTTCCATTATGAAGGTCCAGTCCCAACCCATATAAGCCAACCTCGTTGGAATGGTTCCAGTAGTCACTCTTACCACACCAGAAGCCAAAGAATGTGTCAAACCCTCGTCTGATAGGTGTATAAGCATATTCAAAGAACCCAAGATGCCACTGAAAAAAAAAGATAAACTAATACACGTAACGATAACTCACTATTGCCCACTATGTAAAAATGACTAATGTACATGATTATATAATAACAAAAACAAAAACAAGAACAAGAACATCAACATCAACATCATCACCAACAACATCATCACCAACAACATCATCAACGTCATCAACAACGTCATCAACAACATCATCATCAACAACATCACCATCAACAACATCAACAACAACATCACCATCAACAACATCAACAACAACATCACCATCAACAACAACATCATCAACAACAACAACATCATCAACAACATCAACAAAAATAACAATAATAATAATAACAATAACAATAATAACAATATTTATAACAACGACAATAATAGCAACAACAATAATAATAATAATAATGGCATTTATCAAGAACGAGAACGTTTCACAAAGGCGACACCTTTCACTCAGTTATCTGCCTCGTATACCCACACGCTTTTTTGAAAACCAGCTATTGAAAACCAGGCTTAAGAGTGTTTGGGCTGCCAGATAACTAATCGTCAAATTCATCTCTTTAAATCACTCATCCTACCTAAATTAACTTACGGTTTATCTGTCTATGGCTCTAGTGAATCCGACCTTACCACAGTACAGCGCTTTCTTAAAAGATGCCATAAGAGAAAGTACTCTTCAGAGCTTATTAACATTCATTATCTTTTAGAGAAAAGTGACCGACACATTTTTAACAAAGTTAACTCTATTTCTAATCATCCATTACGATCACTGTTGCCTACGGTTAAGCAGTCCTCTCGAAGGCTTAGAAAACAAACCGCCGTATATCCTAAAGTTAATACAGAGCGTTTTAAAGGTAGTTTTGTAAATAG
Organism: Actinernus sp. WN-2022; assembly: GCA_030867875.1. Classification (NCBI taxonomy): domain Eukaryota; kingdom Metazoa; phylum Cnidaria; class Anthozoa; order Actiniaria; family Actinernidae; genus Actinernus; species Actinernus sp. WN-2022. The sequence goes on along the minus strand of JAOWCC010000577.1, from coordinate 45,741,176 downwards.
ATTAATTTTTAAGTATAACCTAGTTTCTTAATTCAATTTTTGTCCTATTTTAGATATCCATGTATGATTATATGGTAGCTTTTAATATTACCTTCTTATCTTCATTTACTTTTTGTAACATCTGATATGTACAATATCAATGTATAATAAAGACATATTATTATTATTATTATTATTATTTTGTTTCGCCTTCCAGGCTCCAAAATATTACAGAGAACATCAATTACGTCACTCGACATGTGTCTCGTGGCGTACTTCTTTGTTCTCTTTAAGTTGTGACGTCATCTGTATATCTATTAGATAACATCAGTTAAGCCACTCGACATGTGTCTCGTGGCGTACTTCTTTGTTCTCTTTAAGTTGTGACGTCATCTGTATATCTATAAGAGAACATCGGTTAAGCCACTCGACATGTGTCTCGTGGCGTACTTCTTTGTTCTCTTTAAGTTGTGACATCATCTGTATATCTATAAGAGAACATCGGTTAAGCCACTCGACATGTGTCTCGTGGCGTACTTCTTTGTTCTCTTTAAGTTGTGACGTCATCTGTATATCTATAAGAGAACATCGGTTAAGCCACTCGACATGTGTCTCGTGGCGTACTTCTTTGTTCTCTTTAAGTTGTGACATCATCTGTATATCTATAAGAGAACATCGGTTAAGCCACTCGACATGTGTCTCGTGGCGTACTTCTTTGTTCTCTTTAAGTTGTGACATCATCTGTATATCTATAAGAGAACATCAGTTAAGCCACTCGACATGTGTCTCGTGGCGTACTTCTTTGTACACAGGCTATGACATATACATGAGTGCAATGTTAGAGTATTGTAACAGACCAGTTTACGGTTCATGCGCAGTTGTACAAATCCTTTGTTTATTTGGCGGGCAGGCAGATGTTAGATAATGGTGGCCGCCAGTTGAAACAAGACATTAACAACTGCGTATGAACCATATATAAACTGGTCTATACATATTGTGATCCAGGTCTCACCTTTCCTACCCCATGGGTAGAATATCCAAGTGTCTTAAGGTGTTGTGGTAGCAAAGTGTGGTCCAGTCCAAGTCCATATGGCTCAGCAGCTAAAATTACTCCATGCTGCATTCCTGGAAACATAAATAATAATGAATTTAACCCTGAAATAAGTTGTCACATCCGGAGGAGGGGGGAGACTCCGGTACCAAAATGTCGGGAGTGCTCGGTGGTCATTTAGAAAATGACTCCTAAAAGTACGATTAAATTAAAGGAGGTTTACAAACCACAATGATAAATTTTATAAAGTGATTACCTTAACAAAAAAAATTCTGAACCCCTAAAAGGTACGACTCGGCATAACACACACGTGCGAACAGGACCCCTCTAAGGTACGACTCGGCATAACTAACACGTGCGAACAGGACCCCTCTAAGGTACGACTCGGCATAACTAACACGTGCGAACAGGACCCCTAAGAGGTGCGGTTTGAGAATGTTTAGCCCTAAAAGGAGCGCCGAGCACCCCGTCAGTTCAACATAGGGAGTGCCCCACCCCCCTCCCTCCCCTCAGCTGCCACATTAGACATATTGCAGATGCCACCATCAGACATATTGCCTTGCAGATTATAACTTTATTCAGCATTTTTATCACCTGCTGTGAGTCTGACAATTCATTGCTTTTGAACATGCAAGTACTGCATCAAAATTAGAATCTTGATTACATATATATTTGTATCTAATATATACCTGTGTGTATCGAATATTTTCCAGTCATTATAGCACTACGTGTTGGTGTACATATTGGTGACACATAATAGTTGTTCAATATCACTCCAGCATTGGCCAACGCATCAATGTTAGGCGTTGGGATTTGCGATGATCCATGGAAACTGACATCATCCCAGCCCTAATAGTTTAAATATATTTTTAATTTAATTTAGTGACTGGGCATTAGATGCCTCAGTTTTAGAATTAATCCAAAACTGACAATCCCAGCAAATATGCCTTATACATGATGGTGTCATGCTTTTGTGATCACCAAACCAAGCTCTCACTTTTGTGTTGAGAGGAAATGTTGTGTCAAACTGAGGCTTGGTGGTGATCAGAAAAGCGTAACATGCATCATGCATAAGGCCTTAAGCTATTAAAGCTTTAGAGACATTTCAATGATGGTTGTGAAGTCCTCCCGTTAATTTATATACAGCTAGCGGTGCATATATAGGCCACCAGCACAGGAGCTTGATGTTTAACTTTAAAATATATGTTATTAGTAGCACTTGTGCTTGTACATGCATTAGCTCCCTCAGCTCCCTCCTGCAGTACAGCCCAACACATAGTCGGAAGGTACCCTGTTGCTATAGCTACAATCATTGACACATATATGGACAGTCGACAAAAAATACTACAACATGAAAATAAAAATACTATATATAGATGCAAAGTTAAAACAGCTGCCACGGCCTCATACTACATGAAGTTGGCAGATCAGTGCTGCAAGCAGGGGCTTCAGCGGATTTGCTTCAGTACCGCGTCTTCGCCTGCGATTGGAGAGTCATCCCGACTTTATGCGGACTATAACCATCTCAAGGATTTTGTATTAGCTTTCCCTGTTTCAGAACATTAGTTTTTTTCATGTTTGTTGTGTGTACGGGTGTTTCGTGTTAGGAGTTTGGTGCGCTCTCGTATCTCACATATCTTCGGCGTCGAGTCCGGTATTGCCATAGCTCAACAGGTGCAGGGAGACCGGCGAGTATACTAGACTATTGCGCGGTATCATAGCATCAGCAAATCTTTTACACAAGCATGCGTACTGTATATTTTCATGGAAGACGGTGAGGCGATTACAAACGAAAGGGAGGAAAAGGGACCCAAAACTACGGTAGTTTCACTGCGCTGTGAAATACGTATATGTGAAGTTTCACTCACCTGAATAAAATAACACCTCGTTCGGCAAAATTTAATAATCTCAGACGTAAACATTGAAGTCAAACTCGTATTTTGGCCGGATACTGGGCAACATACTGTACAGACTGAAGAATGAAAAACTGATGAAGACTTCAGGGAAGTTTTCCTTGATTTTATTTCAGCATTTCGGGCATTACCTCGGTGTAACAACCTCACAGACTGCGTCACAAAACTCCCTTTGTTCACTATCAATAATTTGCGACTTAGAATATTTCCCGAGCACCCGAAGCGGCACTTATAAATTTTACAGGAATTGGGGAGCCTCTACTTGAAAAAAAAAAACATTTCCCTGCGCTCAGAGTAGTAACCTAACCCTAACCCTAACCCTAACCCTAACCCTAACCGCTAGACCACGAGTGAATTCGCTTGGTGGCAATCGTTTTTGTTTTTTCACGTATTACTAATGATGAGTAGGTGCATAAATTATAGTATTATAGTATTATAGTATCCAATACACTATAATTGTAATACGACAACTCACCGAGCGTGCGAGGCCATGGTCTCCAGGTAATAGTTTTTCCACCGAGGTAAAGACGCATTTCGGGCCTAACTGATATGACCAAATACTCGTTCAGAATCTCATACGACACCTTATAAACACAGAGTTTGGGTTTCCTGAGATATGACCTCACGTAGACAATATTAAACGAGCTATGGTAGAAGGTTAAAATTATCTGGAAGTTTTTTTAAGATCCAGTAAGAGGGTTTGAAGAAGTCCGAGCCGAGGCTAGAACTGAAACCGTGTGGCCGTGGGAAGTCGAGCGTATCAGTTACCGGTAATTGCAGTTAGGGAACTTTTAAGCCACCAGCACGGCGACGGCAGTGACGACGGGACGTTGAGAAGTGTTTTCTACCAAAATTTGGTGTTTACTCTTTCCTTTGTTCGCCTTTAATTGTTTCTCACAACCATATTTTCGAAAAATATGATGAGTATAGAGTTCCGTTCGTGAACGCCGAACGAAAAACGGATCGATTATCTTTCTTACGTTCGCGTTCTTTAAAACGTAAAATTTTGGGGTTTTACGTTGCTTTTGCAGACAACGGATGAAATGTAAGCGACTGCGTGCATTTTCACGTGCAGCCATTGTATTTTGTACTGACTACTGTTTTATGCCGTCGTCCTAGACGTTGCCGTTGTGGTTGCTTAAGTTCCCTAAATTATTGTGATTATATACTCACCAGATCATCTGTAAGGACGAAAATAACATGTGGCTATAAACGTTGAAGTCGAACTTGTATATTGGTCGGATACTGGGCAACATACTGTACAGACTGAAGAACGAAGAACTGATGAAGACTTCAGGGAAGTTTTCGTTGATTTTTTTCGTTGATTTCATTTTTGGGCCTTACTCGTTCAGAATCTCATATACTGCGAAACCTTATAAACACAGAGCTTGGGTTTATTGAAATGTAACCTCATGTAGACAATATTAAACGAGCTATCATGGTAGAAGGTTAAAATTAACTGTAAGTTCTTTTAAGATCCAGTATGAGGGTTTGAAGGAGTCCGAGCCGAAGCTAGAAGTACCCTTAATTATCACTGAACTAACCGTGTGGCCGTGGGAAGTCGAGCGTATCAGTTACCGGTAATTGCATTATATTATTGTTATTATATACTCACCAGATCATCTGCAAGGATGAAAATAACATGTGGCTTTATAGAAGTTGCTCCTTGCACGGTACACAACGAACTATAATTATTAAAGCTCACAAACAGCACTAAACGGAAGATTACACTGCAGAAGTTCATCGCTTCACAGCAGACAGTATACATAACTTCTGAAAAGTGCCATGCACGTGTGCTGACGTAACTCACTTTCAATCCCATTACCCTTTGCGTGCATGCTGTCAGCGGTATCTCCGAGAGCCTCTCGCTCTTTTCGATCTTTCTTGCTGCTTCGTTTGGTTTTGCTTCGTTGCTGTTTGAAAATGTACCGAAAGCTGCATAATACTTCTACGGTCGAACTGTTAAAAGACGTTTTAGCCATTCTAAAGAGGAAAAGGCGATCTCCAAATGTGTATGAGGCGGAGAGACAGATCACAGAAAGGAGAAAAGGAGCATGTACTGATGACTTGACTCAGCTTATTTTAAAGGTCTTAAGATAATGCAGCTGAATGTCCAGTCTCTCAGCATCAAACTGGATCAAATTAAATTGCTTCAGTCTACAGTCAAGAGCTATTGGTATTCTGGCCTTAACTGAAACATAGCTCAATGAAGATGGGCTTGACAGCGAGCTCAGAGTACCTGGCTACGACTTATTTAGTAAAGATCGCGGCCAAAATAGTAACGAAATTGTGGGCGGGATACTCATTTACGTTAATAACTATGTCACTTCTAAAAGGCGAAATGATCTCGAGCATGGTGATCAGATTACGAAGACCCGATTTGCATAAAACGACAAGTACCAGTCAATTAAAATTGTTGATAACTAACTGATAAATAAATTTAACGTTTGCCATGAATTATCGAAGTGTTATCAGGACATAACACACAGCCCATAATGCCGTGCAACTACCGCATTCTACTCAACAACGCAAACATCAAACCTTTCATGTTCACTACTGCCCTACTGCAGAAATTCAACAAAATGTAGTGCCCAAAAGCAGGTTCCCGTGTTGTATATACTAAAAAAATCATTCGCCTCAGGCTCAGTCGATATTGCTGAATATTCCCCTCGACTTCATCTCGGGGAATATTCACCAATATCGACGACTGATCCTGAGGCGAATAATTGTTAATTATCGGACGCAAGTAACCCAATAAAGGGAAGACGCACTTCCAGGGCAGATTCCGACTTTGGAAGAACGGTAGAGCTCTCCAAAAGGAACAAAGTATATTTTATAAACATTTTGTCGTAATTTCATTAGAAAATATATTATTTTTAATTTGCAAATAGTACTTATAATAAAATGTTTGCTTCTGTTTTCTTTGTTCAACCCACTAAGTCTTGGTTCAAACGACGCATTTTTGTCGAATCTAATCTAATACATAAGTTACGCTGTTTTAAATATCTTTTTGATTACAACGCATGTGGTAGCTACACTGAATTAAAGCAAGATTCAAACATTGTATTTCTGCCGTGTGTTATTCAATTCAATAAAGTTCGACAGAAAGGCGACAGTTGAATCATACATTGATTTTTAGTGCGGCAAAATGCGACTTAATAAATTCGACGTATGAATCAAATGCCGCATTTCTGCCGAACTTAATTGAATTGAAATCGACACGACAGAAATTCGACGTTTCAACCAAGCAAAAATATCTCATTACGCATGCAAGAAGGAAATTTAGAAATATTCATTGTCTTCAGCAGGGAGATTTAATGCAAATTTCTAATTTGCCCTCCTGAAGACAATGCATATTTCTAAATTTCCCCTGCATGCGTAATGAGGGAAAATTAGACAATGCAGGCTGGACATGAGAGGGTTAAAGGCATCAACTATTGCTCCCCTCTGCAGCGCTCGGCTAGATTAAGGGCGCTTTCCATTTACGCGAACTGACTGGTCTGATCGGCCAGTTCTTAATTAGAACGTGTCAGTTCTGAGAACTGGTCCTGTCAGTTCCTAGAACTGACGCGTTACATTTAAGAACTGGCCGTTCTCGAAAATGGAAAGCGCCCTAAGTATCATATGTTTCTGTTTTTCATAGGCCTACTTGCATGACTAGCCCAACTGCGTTCCCGGGTTAAAAAAATGATCCCAAACTGACCTGTGTTCATCGTAACCTTCAACGTAATACATGTGGGATCACCTATTTCAATCTGCACATGATCAGTATAGTCTACAATTTTATGTCGTCATTTGTCTTCGCATATTTTTTTTCAGCGATTGTTCAGTCTCACTGTTCTAGCACTATTTTTCTTTATTAACAAATTTATTCACTTTCTACTCTTATCGTTAGACGTACAGGACTTTATGGTGTGTGCGGAACCTCGTCAGCACACTAACTCTCAGTTTGATTTTGATTATTTATTTACGATCAATGATGAATATGTAGGTTTAAATTGCACTTATCTGGCTCTCCCTCGCTTGTCTGTGATTGTAGTCACGTAGATACAGACGGTCTCTGAACTAACACACCCCCTATCTCTTATTACACAACTCGAACTTGCATAAGGAGTGTAGGGTTACACCAGCGCATAATCACTTTCGGTTGAAAAGCAATTATGTAAACATTGGCTTCGGGTCACACTCCCCTAAAATTATTGACAATTAATTTTACTTGAACCGTAAGTTAAACATAGTCTCTTTCAAGTTCACTGTGCATAGCATACTATTTACATCGTTGTTTCTCCCGTACTACAACGAAGACTTACTGATTCGAAACGTACATCCTTCAGTCGTCATCTTCTTCCAACACTACGCGAAGTTTTATGCGCGCATCTTGTGCTGCACGTCGAATTGGTCTCGCCTGAATTGGTCTCGCTGTAGCTGCTTGTCCCGCTGTAGCTGCTTGTCCCGCTCCTGTTCCGCTTCTTCACTTGCCGCCTTTATCTCTATCGAACATACTAGAGACAAGGGCCTCTCAATGTGGTGTCCCTTGTGTAGGAGCCTCACTCCCCTCACCACGCCGTCCTTGCCCTGGATGCGTCGTACGACCTTCCCTTTCTTCCATTCGCCTCTGTTTTTCTCGTCGCCTACCACGAGCACGATCTCTCCGATCTCTGGTACGTTTTTGCCACCTCGGCGCACGCGGTGGCTCTCCATCAGGCTGTGGATGTACTCCCTCTTCCATCGTTTCCAAGCGTGCTGTCGCTTCTCCATCAGTTGCGCTTGCAACCTGGTGACTTCATCTCCTTCGAGCTCGATATCTTCCACTGTGTGGGCATCCTGACCCCACATGATGACGTTGGGTGTTAGCACTTGTTCCTCGCCGTTATCGCTCTCCACGTAAGTCAGCGGGCGGTTGTTGAGAAGTCTCTCGATGTCCATTACCAGTCCTTCCATCTGCTCGTATCGAAGGCTAATTCTCCCCATCGTCTTGTACAGGGTTTTCTTGATCTCTTTGATCAGCCTCTCGTACATTCCTCCCCACCATGGCGATCTTGAAAGGTTGAACTGCCACCTTATTCCTTGTTTGGCGAGGTGGTCTTGTAGAGCTTCACTCTTACGTATCTTCTTGATCCAAGTGGCTGTAGACTTGAATACTGACGCGTTGTCTGATATCACGCGTTCTGGCCTCGTGCGTCGCGTCACAAATGCGTTTAGCTTTCTCTGGAACTCTTCGGCCGTTTGCGATTTCGTGACTTCCAGATGAACGGCTCTGGAAGTTGCGCAAGTAAAAATGATTATGTAGCACTTGCCTCGTTCTTTCTTGGAAATTTTGTAACTTAATGGTCCCGCGAAGTCGACTCCTGTTGTCTCGAATGGTCTCCTGCCTTCAGTGAGAAACCTCGGCAAGTCCGCCGTCACCGTTGGACCATACGGTTTGGCGCTGAATACTTTGCATAGATTGCAACTGTTAATCGCCTTCTTCACTTTAGACCTTAGCCTCGGCACCCACCATTTCTCTCTTATCGCGGACATCGTGTTTGCGATGCCAAGGTACTTGATCTCCTGATGGGCGTGGCGGATTAACTTCTCGGCAAATACTCCGCCTTCAATGTAGACCGGTTCATAACCGGGAATCCTTCCCTTGCATTTGAGAATGCCTGTTTTCTCATCTTTTACTATTTTCCATCCTGGAGTCTCAAGGTCTGGCTGTACGTCTGCTTGTGCTCTCCTTACCCACTGGGTTTCCGCGCTTGTGATCTCAGTTGTGAGCGGTCCTCTTTTCTTCTCCTCCTTTCGTTTCTTGGCTAGGGCGTTAGCCTTGAACCTCAAAGCCCACGCGGTTACTCTAAGGGTCTTCCAGTAGGTGCTCCTCTCTAGTAGTTCATCCCATTCATCTGGCTCACGCTTCACTGCAAACAATGCTTCCTCCGCTACAGGCTTGTGTTCCTCGCTGACACTCTTGGTTTTCTCGAGCTCTGGTTGTGTCGGCCACTCCTCCACATCGAGCACCCAGTCAGGTCCTGTGAACCAGCCTCCTCTCTCCATCTTGTCTAGTATCGCTCCCCAGCTTCCGAGATCTGCCAGGTTCTTATCTGTCGGACAGTGCTTCCAGGTGATGCTCGTCTCACTTGTTATCTCAGCTATCTTTCTCACTCTATTCGATACAAATGTCTTCCACGGTCTCCCCGGGTTGCAGATCCAGTACAGTGCCACCATACTGTCCATCCACACTGTTGCTGAAGCAATCGGCCATCTCTTGAGTGCGCTGCACACGTTTTTGACCATATTCGCTGCCATGTGTCCACTTACTAGCTCTAGCCTGGGAATCGTCGTATTTCGCTTGGAAATTCGGGATTTGGACGTCAGCAGTCCCTTCACTACTCCGGATGAGTGCTCTACTACTGCAATAGTTACCGCCGAGCACGCGATGTTGCTGGCGTCTGCAAACACATGTAAATGAACGGCCTTAACTTTCCTCATATCTCTCGTTAAACTTCTCGGTACTTTACGTTCCTTAGTTGGTTTGTCCACTTCCGCCAATTCTTGGATACTTCGCTCGACAGCTCCGTGTTCCACCCGGCCTTCTCATCACATGCCTCTCTGTAGATGTGCTTCCCCTCTTCGACTGTTGGGGACACAATTCCGAGCGGATCGTAAACGCTTGCAAGCTTGCTAAGGATACTCTTCTTTGTCACTGGCTCTTCAGTCCCTGACGGTTGTGGCACTACAATTGCCACTGTATCTTCAGCCTTGTTCCATACATGGCCCAGTATTTTGGTTGGGTTAGACATATCCTCACTTTCCAGGGCCTGGTTGTTGGACTCCCATTTGTGCACCGGGAACTTCGCACTCTCAAACATCCTTGTCGCTTCTCGCTTAAAGGTCTCAAGCTCTTCTATGGTGCTCGCAGTCTTCATCAGATTGTCGACGTAAGAATCCTCTCTCAGAGATGTCGCGGTTGTCTCAAGCTCTGTCGGTTGATGGTCGTAGTGATAGCGCAGTGTGGCGCCCAGCATAAAAGGACTCGCTTCGGCGCCAAAGCGTACTCTCGCAAATCGCAAGTGTTCCTCTCGGTCATTGATGTTAAACAGGAACCGAAAGGCATCTCGGTCTTGCTACCTTGATCGCTATCTGTAAGAACGCCTTCTTGAGGTCTGCTAACAGCAAATGTGTTGACATGCTCGCTCTCACCAGTATGTCCCATAGCAGCGGCTGTAGCGGTGGACCAGTGAACATACACTCGTTGACACTGTTGGCTAGTGGGTGTGGCTTTGCGCTTGCGTCGAACGCCATTCTCGTTTTGGTAGTGGTTGCGCTTTCTCTTACGACTGGTTTGTGTGGCATGTAAAATACGAGGTCACTGGTTGGCTGTTCGGGGGCTTTCTCTATGATGCCTTGATCCAACTGCTCGCGATGGTGGGCCTCTTAAGGTTACCGGATACCTTCAAAACTAAAAAGATGGGAAAATATTTTTTTCGCACAGAAATGTAGTTTTAGTAGTAGTGTCTCGTATACCAAAAACTCCGTTCAAAAAAAATTAATATTGACGGAGAAATACCAAAAGGAAGTTTTTAACCGGAAGTAAAAGGTTCTTTTTGATTGAGAGCAGATCAAGTGCTCACTCGCCCGTAACGTCGGTGTGGTGAATAACACATATTAAATTCATTTCATTATACCAATGTTTACGTTTAATGAAAAAAGTTTTTTCCACACACGATTCCACAATTCCATCGGTTGTTGGCCTTATATCTTACAAAAAGCAAGCAGGATGCCCTTAGCTTGAAAAACAAAGAAAAAAGAAAAGCAAAACGAGGACAAACAATGCATACACTACAATTACAAAGCCAACTCGACAAGCGTTCGTATTTTCACTTTCAGACAAGTGTCAAGTGGTCCACATCTGAACATAAAGAAGAATTGATAAGAGCCAGCGGAGAGAATATTTGTTTCCAAGAAAGCTTAGATGGAAACGTAGTCTGACGGTAACCCTGAATCGGTTGAACCACGATCTCGCTATTGCCGTGCTGTTTCAGACGCCTGCAAATCTCTGTCTCCTCTACAACTGTGCTGGCATTCAAGGCCTCTCTATAGGTGTTCACCTTGCCTTTGCCCCTCGAGGTCTTTTTGTCTTTCCCATTTTTCTAGCCTGGGAAACCAGCCGACTCTTACCGCTACCATTTTTCAAGTCACACACAAAAAATATTTTCTCGATGCGGCGTGTAGCTTTGATCGGAAATCAACATTGGCGGAAATCTCTACAGATAGTTGAACTGTGATGAGAAATGATTGGCCAAGAGCTTGCTAATTGTTGGAGAGGCGGGGCTTCAGATTCACGCACGACAGACGGCTAGATTTTTTTGAAGTGCTATTTACTCGCTTTCGATTTTCAATCAAAATAGAGTTTTAAAAAAGCTCCCACTCAAGAGGAATTTATTTGATTTGTGCGACATTTTCACAAAATGTCAATTGATATCTCAGCTGCAAAAGAGTGTCGGAGAATTGGGAAATTCTAAAAAAAGAGCTCTTGACGACGTTTCCCGCATATCTACTCGGATTATTTTTCGCCTTTTCACGGAAAGCATGATAACTTTTGAACTAAATCGAATTTTGAAATTCCCCGACACCCTTTTGTAATACGATTCCTCTTAAATACGACAAAGCAAACAGATTTTTAAAATTTTAAATATTTTCTGAGTCGGAGCTTCTGAAAGCCATCTCACTAGATCGGAGAAACGGGATGGCGGAAAATTCGAGATTTTCAAGGAACTCAAAACTTTTTATGTATTATTGTAGCCAATTTTATTAGCTTTAAAATGACACATGAATGATTTATCTACGATGTTTCCTCGAGGCGCTACATAATTTAGACTGGAAACGCACCCTGAAGGTATCCGGTAACCTTAATGGTAGTGAAGTCGGCCATCTTGCTTCCCGTCACCTCCAACGCCTCGCTGGCGGCCATTTTGAACCGGAAGTGAAATTGACTCTTGGCAGAAAACTTCTAAATATTTATAACTTGGCCGAAAAACGTAACGAAATGCACAAGCTTGGCTTTTTTGAACTCTTTTTGTACTGCTCTCTTCTCGGGATTGGTCTTATTAGTTACAACTAGAGCGGTTTTCATATGACTGTTTGTTTTAAGCAGAATTGTTGTATTTACTTTGCGTTTGGTTTTACTAGTCATGTCAAAACCGCTCTAATTATAAGCACACGTCGTCTGTTCTTAGCACATGGCAAGATATCCAATCTTCATCGGTTGTCGCACTCTTCTGGACACTTGCAGAGAGCTGTACAGTACAGGCTGACCTTACGGCAACCGCAGCCTCTGAGGCAGCCCTTTTTCCAGCCACACTTTATCAGCTCTTGGCACGACTTGGTGATCTCTGGTAGCGTTGTCCAGAAGGGTCGCCACTCTCCGCCATCTGAGACCCAGCCCCAATCTTGCGGACTCGGAAGAGGCGGGCTCGGCACCAGCGCCTGTCCCCAGATGTGGCCAGCCTGGTAAGCTGTACGCTTGATGTGCTGCACTAATGCCGCTCGCGTGAGAGGGAGGGCGTTGAACTGTCGTCCCTTACGGGTGAACAACTGTTTCCGGGCATCATTCACAGTGGATGCAGTGCTCGTTCTGTCGTACAATAGAACAACGAACCGCTCCAAAGTTGACATCCAGTCGTCACAGATTTCAGATGGTGCGTTAGACATGCCGAGAAAGACAGGAGCGACTTCTCGATAATTATTCCAGGTATCTAGCGCGGTCTTCTTGCCCTTCCCAAAGAAACAAGACACAGTGTCACATCCCGTGAATGCATGGAAAGCAGGAAGGGCACGTGCAACGTTGGTATTTAGCGCGTCAGCGATCTGATGGGCTGCAAGGTAGCGCAGATGTGTCCCAGTACCAAATGCCACCCAGAGTTCGATGCCCTGGCCTGCTCGCTCCTGCAGCTTCTGTAACATAGACACTGCCAGTACCAGAACATCGGTGTCAACAGTGCGCACGACGATTCTGGTGAAGCCACACTGGACAGCATCTGCCGCATGCAGAAACATCCTTGTGTCGGCTTCTTCGTGCATGCAGGGGGCCAGGCTGGAGGTGTCGTCGCGTGGAAGAGGGCTAAGTACTTGTCTGCCATATGATGAGATGACCTGTTTCTGATTACCTGTGTCAATCGATGTAACACATTGCCCAAGAAACTTAAACAACTCCTGCTTGTTCTGATTTACACGAAGGAACTCTTTCCAATTTCTTGGAAGCTGGTTGTCTGGTGCGACGCGTTGTCTTACTCCTGATTCGCGTTTACTTCGAGTTGTGGCTTTCAGGCTGTTGTCGATGTATTCATCCCACACAATATCAATACGTTTGACATGGCGAAGCTGAGCGGTCACATAGGGAACAAACGTAGCTGAAGCATATCCAGAGAACGTTCTCTCAGTCCCTGTAGGTTTCACCATGTTGACCAATGCTGCTCCATCCATAATCATGACATCACTATTGACCGGGGCAACATTCTGAGGAGTGATAAGAGCCTGAAGACAATTGGCTAGCTCTGATTTCTGTCGAGGTAGACACAGATTTCCTTCGTCAGATAGCGATGGCGGAGATCCTTGGTTTTCATGTCTGAAAAACTCATCCAAGTCGCCATTTCTTGTTTGACATGCTATGAAGAGCCGAGAGAAGAGAGACCAATCGCTTTTCATAGAGCAAAGCTGCTGATTAGCCTTGGAAGTCTTCTTCCTGGAATGGGTACCAAAGAAGCTGAGCTTGTTTCTGGTAATGGGGTCAGCTAGCGGTTTCTTCCGCTCTACTAAGCGCTCTGAGATGAATGCCTCACACTGCTTCTTACCAATATCCTCTATCTCTCGCATCCTCGACATTCCGGCCTCGTCTGCTACTACCTTGGTATCCAAGACGATCAGGTCGGTGCTTTCCTCTTGAAAAGGGTTACCCAATTCTTCAAAAACTTGCACAAGAGATTTGACATCTTGGTGGAATGCTGCTTGATAACTTTTCTGTGTTTCATGATGGTAGTTTGACTCGTGACTTGCTTCAGGAGCCATACCCGCTTCGAACTCGTTAACGAGCCTTGCCATCTCAGGGCCAGATAGCATCCATCTGCGAAGAGCGTTGGGATTTTCAGTCAGGCCGACGTCCCCTCCATCACCCTTGACCATCGCGTTGTTCTGTTCGTGCGCCTGATCGATTGCAATCGCAGAAAATCGTCTGGGGATTTTGTTGATGGTGAACAAGCCCTGCTTGAATGCCTCTGCTACTTCTGGTGCTTTCTTATCCAGTGCGCGCATATCGCGTACATGTATAGGAAGCCAACGGGCATAGTTCGTGTGGTTCAGAGCAAAAAACCATGGCAGCATCTTGTAAACCGCACCCACATACATGTCAAAGTCAGCCTGGCGAAGAGACTTCAGGAAAACAAGAAGAAGAAGCTCCAGTTGAAGGGCTGTGTGCCAGTACTGGAACTGCGGCACTGCCGACCCCTGCCGAGCACACCACGCATCAAAGGGAAGGGCGCCATCAACCATTCCATCCACGTACCTCTGGTATCCTCTCTGAAGCAGAATAAATAACGAGCACGCCGTAACTTGATGGGCCCTTCGGGTGCGAGTCACGCGTGTGGCCTTGAGAAATGATTCTGCTGTTCCTGGCGTTGCAACGTTTGCATCTGCAAGGGACACAGTCCATCCACTACCTTCAAACCACTCTCCTATCACCTTCAAAAACGCCATCTCGAAATGGAGACCACCAAAGACTATCACGAACTTATCTTCGCCGCAATTGTCAAGCCATGTCCACTGGATTTCTTTCGCTACAGCATATAAGGGCTGATCAAAGGCGATCACCGGAACTTGACCAGGATTCAAGTGATTAACAGAAAGCTTTATGACGTTCATGGAATGTCTAATCATAGCAACTGATTTCGCTTGATCAGGGAAGAGTGGTAACAGCGCTGAAATGGCGACTGAAGTCGGTGGCGTACAGGATGGTTGATGTGAGTGAAAAGCGGCCCAAGAAACGGTTTTATTTTCTCCTACACTTTCCTCGTTAAGCACGATGACGCTGGACTTCTCGAGCCATTTAGACTCATCTTTCAAGCCGCGAGCAAAGGAGCTTTCATTAGATTTGATTTCCGAGGCTGTAGCTGGAAGCTGGGCCTTACCTGCTCTCGCTGGCACTGGGATAACGTCCGTGTACACAGCTGGCAGTTCCTTTATAGATTTGCCGGTATCATGTGATGAAATATTGATAGGTGCTCGCTTCGTACCAGGAGCATCTGCCGATGGATGTTGAAACAAAGATATCCCAATGCCGTGAAAGGAATCTTTTTGCCGTCGTTGAACTCGGGTTGTGGTCAATATTTTCCACGGCAGCCGTTGTGAAAAGACCCAAGCGGAGATTTGACGGACATACTGCACCCTCGTCCCAGTAACGGCGACACACCTCATTTCCAAGATCCGTCGAGATGCTCAAATCTCTATCGTATGAAATGCAGATTCCTAATTTATGTAAGGTCTCCACAAGGTCACGGCTGCGAGTCTTGGCGTGAACAGATACCCCTACATAGATTGGGAGAGGAGACTCGCGAGATTTGTTTCGCCGTTCCCGCTTAACTTCTCCGTCACGGCGACGAAGATAAGTATTGTACTGCACTAGTTGTGCGATGGTAAGAGCAACCTGTCCTTTTGACATGCTATCCGCTTGGGCTTTGATGTTTGGCCCATAAAGGATCATGTTAACAAGGGATAACAAGGACGCTGGGATAGAGCCCACTTGACAGTTTTGTTCAAAGGATCCATTGAACGAATACTTATTTGTAAACATGTCTTTACGGATGATCTCTGCTGTCTTTGCAAGATGTATGGCCTCGTCATCAAAATCTTCCTTGTGGTCTTTATGCAGCGCATTGCCAACGTCCTCTCGAAAAGCTAAATAGACATCACGTCCCTTGCTGTAAGGGAGGAGTTCAGGTACCTGAAGAAGAAGACGTTCCTTGAGGCGCGAAGTGTTCACCCGTGTAGTAGTTATCTTACCGAGCTGCTGCAAGCAGTTTGTGTACATCCTTGCCAGGTCTGCGAGTTTAAATGTCGGCAGCTCTCCACCACTTGACCACCGTGACTCTTCAAGAAAAATAACAGTCAAGCTCCGCCAGTGCAATGCCATCTCAGTCATCTTATCCGTTTTGGCATACTCTGCGTTCCTGTACAGCATTGATAAACACTGAGCGTGATAACGTGCCTCGAGTGCGATCAGATCTCCACAGCCAAGCTTAGCTAACAATTTTTCGTCATTTAGCACAGATGCGCATTCACGGCATCGATCATCTAAACCAAGTGTCGAGACTCTGTGTAGAGGCTGCCTGTCAGACTCGCATACAAAACACGAAGGGCTATATAGTGTCTTTTGTATACACACTGGCATTCGAACGAGTAAACTTTCCAGCAGCTAGCGGCTCATCTTGGGATTTAGCGTTTAGCTCTTTTCAGTTTAGTAGAGTTAAAAAGGGCGTAACAGCTTCTGTGCCAACGAGCCTTGTTCTTCGAGAACGTATCTGCAATTCCTTCTCCTTCATCCAATCGGGATAGGCATATTTCTCTGGGGATGCATCCGAGATTAGCAAACTTCTCTATATTGCCTGCCAAAGTCTTGTATCCGGCACCTACATCTAGGCGTTTTGAGTCTGCAGGGCACTGTAAAAAATCCCCGTTGGATTCTTGGCAGATAGCACAAAGCTTCCAGTCAATCTTTGGGGCCGCATGGTCATCCATGAGGCTGTCGAATAGAAAATAAATGCTTCACTATTTCAATCTTTGAAAATATTCAAACAGTTGGAACTGAAAGTTCATTGATGTAAAGCAATAAAAAGATGTTTACAGTTAAATATGCTCGATATTTCGCAATTCCTTGTTTAATAAATCCTCTCACAATTATACTGTTCCCTATTGCAGTTGAAATGAAAGTGGAATACATCAATGCAATTTTCATGCCACTCAAAATGTAGCATCTTGTTTTTTTCCCAGAGAAGTCGAATATTGATACTTACAGTTCACATAGTGAAGCCACTTCCGTATCTCTTCACATTTTCACATATATTTTTTTCCTTTAACTACAAACAAGGTATTGAGTATTGATGATTTTGATACGATCTCGTCTATTGGTGAAAACGAAATCCTTAAAAATTCACAAGCACGGCGTGATGGCTACCCGCTTCGATCAAACAAAGATGGCGGAGCTGATATGCAAATTACTTTGAACGCAAAGTATTATGGATAAGCTGGAACAGGGGAATTCTGGGTCATATAAAGTCCTCTATAATTATGATTTTTCTAAATAAACGGTCACAATTCACTGTAGCAAAGTGCATCATATCCGCTTTTTTAACCATGCTCGAGGTTCCAGCGCAATTTTTTTATTCTCGAGCATGCTTTTCTATGACATTCGGTCACCTTCCGGTTTACCCGGATTTTACTTCCGATATTTACCACATTTGACTATACTATCGACTTAAATGTCTTAACAAACATATATTAAATAATTGTTATCATGTTTTTTAGCTATCTACGACATTTATAAAGCACTTCCGGTTATGTCAATTCTCACTTCCTGTCAAGATGGCGGCCATTTTGAAACTTGCCCAAAAACTCGATTTAACGGGAAATTTCGCGACGGCACTATATCAGATATTTATCACAACAACTAATTCTAACATTCCTGAAAATTTGGTGCTTTTAACAGAAAGTGAACAATTTAGGCCAAAATCTGCACATATCTCAGCCCACTATTAATGTATTCCAAAATCTCGAAGCGTCCCTCTAACAAAGCCCATTCTGGGCGATGATGCAGCAACATTTCTGCCCATGTATTAAATTTCAAGTTCACCACCAATCAGATTGCACTGTGCTGGTCACGTAACACTCGCCAGGTTAATTTATTTACATAATTTAATACAGTAAAATCATCAAGATGTTGGACCCGCGAGGAAATTTCTCTCTAATTTGGAGGCCCATCTCTCAAATGTAAGCAGTTTAATGTTTTATTTAACTTCACTCGTGCGAAAGCCTTCCAACAGGCTCAGGATATTTTAACTGGCGCTCTTGTCGGAGCCGAAGGCTCGCGTTTTTTACCCAGATGGCCAGTGAATTTATATACGGGACGACGACGCATATCAAAGCTAATATTTCTCGTTTAAGCTTCTCTTCCGCCACGGCTTTGTTATTTGAATCTCTGTGGATTGGTATACTCAAATATACTGCACAATACCATACAACTGAATAAGAAGTCTTTAACAAAGCCAAACACAACTTCAACTCAAGAGCAAAGCTGAGGGAAAGTGAAACTGAACAGTGTCTTGTTTGACTTTAAGGTACGTTTCGTAGGTTTTATGCCGCATTTCATCGCATTTCATTTTACTCTCGGTCATAATACATACCAGCGCAAACAGCGTGATCGGTAGGCCAACACTAAAATAATTTTGACCGCGTTTTTGGCTGGTTTCCCGATCTCGTACGATCTCTCTGTGTACCGCGTTCGCGTTATACTGATTAGCTGATTTATAGCGAAATATAGCGATTTACTACTGAGCAAATATATATACTGTGGTTGAGCAGTTATGGGTTACTATCCTCTATCGAAGTCTGAAGACATCTGAACTCCTGAACTGTGAGCTAGAGCAACACTGTCGCTCGCCAGCACAGAATAATTTAAGATGACCCAAGCAATATTCAACTCTCAAGGTAAACAAACAAGAAACCTCTTACGGCCGAGGTTTTGGTTCGAGAAATAAAAGGCTTCCAACAATTCCCTTTATAGTTCTTTAATATAATGAGCAGACTGAAGTTTTGGGAATGAGTGTAAAGCTTTTAATTAGAGATCCAACAGGCATTTCAGTTAATAATCTTCAATCGAACAATTACCAATATGGTCTCGTAATAGCTCATCATGTTTAGCAAGAACAGCAGATAAAGTTAAACAGAGGCACACAAATTGACATAGCTCCATCACAGGATACAACTTATAATATGGTACAAATATAAACATACATTTGAGACAATCATCTATTAAGTGAAAAAAGCGAATGTGGGAAATAAAAATCTCGTTTTAAGGGACTTTGAGAAAGTCTAATCCTAACTATGGGAGCAGAGAATGAAAGTCACCGCGCTACCGGCCACTCCTAAAGACTGCTAAATTCAGCTAATAATTCTTCCCTTTGGTTATTACTAAGAGGATTTCAAATGAAAGTGTATTTCATCTTCAGTCTCATGTGGTCCGAGTGTAAGCCCAGATGGGCTCTTGTTTCTTCTAATTTTGGTATTGCTTCGAACATCGAATTTTCTGGCCTGAATTCTTGGAAGGCTTCAGTCTTCTCTGGTTTTGCCACAGGAAGAGTAAGGGATTCAAAATTCGCCCAAATTCGCTGAAACTACGTACAGATACAGCCAAGACACAGATCATAGACACCAGGTAAGTTTTATTCACTTAATTACAGAAAATTTATCGAAAAACCAGATTAAAAAATTCCCATACAAACCCTTGTAAAATTTAATTTACATAAACAGAGCTTGGGCTTCCTGTGGTTTTGCTCCAGGATAGACATTATAGCACTCCAACACGTGTTTTTAGTCTGGTTTTAGGAACCCTTTCCTCCCTTATATTTACAACATCCTGTTTGGAAACGAACACGAAGCGTTCCTCCATTTTTAAGAGAGCGCTAGTTCGATCAACAAAGGCTCTAAACCGAATACGGTATTGATTAGATTTATTCAAATCGCTTTTCAGCCATTGTATTAGTGATTAAATTGCCCCTTGAGTCTCGGGAGGATTTGTAAAAACCCTCCGCCCAGAAACCCCCCCGTTAGTTTTTATTTTGCCAATACTTTGTGCATGCAATATTATATAAAACATATTCATATAATAATTTTATGTATTTGTCACATGGCCGGTTGCAGTACTGAACATAGCAATTTGGAAGTGCGAAACAGCGACAGAAAGCTTGTTCTAGACCCCCAACGAAGTACCAGGATATATGTAGTCGATTCCGATTGGCTTATACTAATGCTCATTCTTACGCGTCTTCTGACTGGCCATTGAACTGTCACCAGCCTGTCACCAGTGCGACTGACGGCTAATTTACATTTCAAGAGCAATGATGTTTTGTTCGGATGAAACGCAGGCTAATGCCGTAATGGCCGGTACAATCGCGAAGTTTCTGCGAGATTTTCTACCGCGACTTCCATTTGTTTTGAGAAAGCCTAATTAATACCATTATTACAACAACGCGACGCGACGCTGACATAAAACGATAAGTTAATTATTAACCGTTTCATGTCAAACGAACATAGCCTGAATTTCAGCCTAAAACGAACATGGGTGGCTTTGTATCTTCGCTAGCAAGAACTCGTGCCTTTACTAAACGAATTCGCTGTGTTGCCTTCGCTTGCTTCGTTCTATTCTCTTGCTACATGTTATTGACGTTGTTTACTCGTCGCAAAGCTATAAAAGAAGCCTTCGGTGGCTCTAGTAAAAGGTTTATATTTGATTTGGAGAACGAACCATACGGAAGCTTGCTGAATGGAAACTGTTCACTCGATGCTAAGAACATCTGGAACTGTCCAGATATCCGAAGAGCTGGAAAGAACGATCTTCGGCAGGCACAACTCGTCCTTACGAGAATGCTTCTGATCTTCGATGCAATTGCGAAAAGGAAAGAGATTCGGTACTGGCTTTCGAGAGGAACTTTACTCGGAGCTGCTCGCCACAAGGGGAATATTCCATGGGACATCGACTTGGATATCGAAATGCCAAAAGAAGATTATTTCCGTTTTTTGAGACTGGGCATTGACCTTTTACCAAAGGATATGGTTCTTCAGAGACACGAACAGGAACTAGAGTCTGAAAAGGCTGCTAAGAAAGCGAGGGGTTCTGATGAAATTCAGTTATCTTATGAACTACCCAGATCTCCATGGAATCCAAGGTTCAGGGATAATAAAAGCTGCTATAAATGGTGTTTGAAATTCAAATGCTCGTGGCACGACGGTCTGATGATCGACATTTACCCGGTTGAAGTAAATAATAGCTATTTTCGGGACCCGCTAGGGTCTGAAGAACCATCTTCAGTAGGCTTTAAAGCCTTTCCTTTGAAGAAACTTCAGTTTGAAGGCCTAAGTTTTCCTGTTCCATATGGGTGGAGAAATGAATTGAAGACTATCTATGGAGACGATTTCATGGCCATCCCTCCGAAACACAAACGGGTACCACCCGATGGCCTTGTGCCAGATCCCATTCATTCATGCTCGGAGTTAGGGGTGGACCATTAGGAAGGCAGCAGGGCACTGGATTGATGCCCTGTGGAGGTCCTCCCACAACGCCACAAGGCTTTAAAGCCTTTCCTTTGAAGAAACTTCAGTTTGAAGAAATATGTTAGCCTGCAAAAACAGCCACCTCTATTCAGGCCAAAGCAAAAACGCTTACCCTCTTAGTAACAAGTCTTTAAAATAACACATGCAATGTTCATTTGAACTTCCTCCCAGTGATTTAGCATTCAGTTTTGAACTGTATCAGTAGCTTTGCATATTTACTGGCAGCTACAACTGACAGCAGTGTTATGCATGTATCCGGGGCTTCCCCCAGAGGTCAGGTACCCTGTGGATTTGTCCAAATGCCCAATCAAACCTGTCATATCAAATCCCCTGGTATAGGGTACAACAAATAGTAAAAATTCATACAAGGTCAGTCCCCTTGGTTCCTAATCCATGAACCAAAGTGAGCTTCCCACCCTCCCCTCCCCCCCCCCCCCCACCTATGGGCAACAAACAATTAATTCTGACAAGGTTCCCATGGATCCACCCCTGATGGAAGCTGCTGATACATGCATTATTTACCCATCCATTTACAACAACAACAAAAAAGATTTTTTTAAGGCAGCAAGATTTAGCCTGTATATTTATAATATATAAAATGTATATAGAACTAGTATTACTACTACTACTACTAACAGAGGAGAGAGTCTATGTATTTAGCATGGTATTGCTATAATTGGGGACAAATTCATTTACTCTATATCTATATGACTATATAATTCCACTACACTTGAGGGTGGTCACTACCAGAGATTTTGTTGCATTCTCAGTGTTGGCCTACAATTTAACATTGTGATCCAAGAAGACACAAAGCGTTTAGAACCATTTGCAGATATCAGAGCAAAGGTATGCAGTACCAGTTCTCCCAGTTATTTTAAGGTCCTACCTGGATTTGAACTCTGACTACCTCCTGCACAACAGACTGACACTTAACCACTGAGCTTAATTACTGGTTCTGTGATGGGCCAAATTTTGTTCAGATAAAATTAATCCAATTCTATTAAAATAAAATTATAAATACATCTGAGACATTGAATAAATGTAGTCCATGGAGTTTTAGCATAGTTTTTGTCATAAATAAATATTATTATTATATAGCCAGAGAATAATACTGGTTCACTACTCATGCTCTTGTGATACATGACTGCCAAATGCTGCACATTTTTTCGGTGGGGAGGGTGTTGTTAATATAAAATTATTGTAACCAGGACTGATCAGTATTACTTTCATTCTGGATGAGATAGGACGTATTTCTCAGCAAATATTAGCTTTTATGATTTTTTTTTAAGTAAAAAGAGTTTGTACTCTTTCTCTTCATATTTATTTATTTATTAACACTGTATTAATTGTATTACTATATGTATGCCACCGTATATATTGTAAATAACTTGACCAAATGGAATAGTTTGTATATGTATTTGTTCATGTCCTACGACCTACTAATTTAATTTCAATTCCATGTAAACTGGCTCCTGGCATTTTAACTTCTCAGTTATTTCAGGAAGCCAGTACCCTCAGTAAATATGTATTTTTTCTTACCATTAATTTGTCACACTTGTAAACTTTGTAAGGGTATAATAAATTGTTATTGTTGTTGTAATCTCTCCACAACCACCAACATCTAACTGTTTTAATCCCAATTAAGCAAGAGAATCTGGCTGTTAGCCTAAACATATCAGCACTTATTATTGAATCAAAAAGACCTGTTCAATGTCATTAGAGAGCATGATTTCGCAGAGATACTTTTTATGATTCAGATTTTTGGAGAGAACTGCTCGGGTATGTGAAATGATTGGAGATACTGTAGTATGAAAGTTACATTTTCCTCTGGTTCGCTTTGGCTTTTAGTTACCCTACAGACTTTTCGACGTGATTTTACAAACAAATAATTTCTCCATTTTTTTTAATATCTCTGATTTCTCTCTTCTCCGTCCTTACGGCTTTGTTGTCTAACTCGCCTCACTTTTCTGCTTATTCCTAAAATTCGTTTAAGTAATTAAGATGTGCTTGCGACTCGTTTTATGACAATGATCAGTGTTTGCAGTACGTCTCTGCATGTGTACATGTGATTATGTACGCGTACATGTCTGGTTCTTCGACTTAATAAAATGTGCAATTATCTTCTACTGGCAATTGTCTGCATTCTTCCAGAGATTGATGTATATAATCATGATCAGAAGGATAACAATGGATATAAATAGACTTGGTAAAAAGTACACTGACTATCGCAAAAAATCGACAATCTGGGTAAAAAACGCGATCCTTCGGCTCCGACAAGAGCGCCAGTTGAAATATCCTGAGCCTGTCGGAAAGCTTTCGCACGAGTGAAGTTAAATAAAACATTAAACTGCTTACATTTGAGAGATGGGACTCCAAATTAGAGAGAAATTTCCTCGCGGGTCCAACATCTTGATTTACTATATTAAACAAGAGCCCATCTGGGCTTTCACTCGGGCCACATGAGATTGAAGATGAAATACACTTTCATTTGAAATCCTCTTAGTAATAACCAAAGGGAATAATTATTAGCAGTCTTTAGGAGTGGCCGGTAGCGCGGTGACTTTCATTCTCTGCTCTCCTAGTATATATACATGTATGTAATTTAATATTTTTGTTTTCTCGTATGTAAATTAAAGTAGTTGATATTTTACTGTAAACACTACTTATTCATGCAACGGCACGTTTACAATTTAGTCTGCAGGTCCGGTAAAACTGCAGGTTCCAGTCGTAAACAGTCCGAATTTGACCAAAGTGAAACGATCGAGCTGCTCGCTTCCGTAGATATATATTTTTCTTCGTTTGCATTTTTGACATGATATAATTCTTCAAATGGCACCATTGTTTTATTTCTTATGTTTAATAATACAGTTCTCAGCTGTAAAAAAAATAGAACATTCTATGGAAGATTTCTTGTCCTAAAGTTTGGAAACGTAACACATGCATTTGACGCTAGAAAGTTCAGTACTCGCGGAAGTACGCAAGGTTAATTTACTAGTGGCAGTTTACTAGTTTGCACTATCGGCTGTTATGGAATGGAAACATACTTTCACAGCTTAATATGTATGTCGATTGGTCAGAAGGATATCTTGTTTAAATGCTACGGTCCTTTCGGCATCAGGAAATTTTTAAACGGGAGTTTTCGTACAGTATTTCAAGCTATATATGCTGTAGCGCGAGTTCAGTTAAGCCACAAATGTCCGTGAAACTAATACCGTGTTCATTATTATCGGTTTTCTCTATGGGTTCTCATGTATTCAATAATTACTTCTGGAGCTTCATATGCATGGCAATTGGTCACAATGATTTCCTCTTTCAGTTTTTCCCTTTAGTTTGGACATTAGGGATATATCCTTGGAGATTTCGTACAGTTTAGTGACCACGAAAGTGCGTAAACAAACTGTCACAAGCGGTTTCATAGCAGCTCGATGTTTGACTCCCATATAGTCGATGATAACTTATATAGCTTCATATGTACGTCGATTGCTCACAAGGATTTCCTCTTTCAGTTTTTCCCGTTAGTTTGGACATTAGGGATTTATTCTTGGAGATTTCGTACAGTTTAGCGACCGGTGTGTTGAAAGTAGAAAAGTTCGCTTGAAATTTAATACATGGGAACAAAGAAAAAACGAGATCTAACCTTCGATTATAATTCGATACCCGTTGATATCCAAACGTGTTTGGATATTGTATTTCGCTTACGTTTCTAAATGTACATTGGATCTGTCCAAACAGCGCTGATCGAATGTATTACGGCTCCTGGTTGTTCATGTATTTTTATGGTCAACAAGAGCGCCAGTTGAAATATCCTGAGCCTGTTGGAAGGCTTTCGCCCTCGCGGGTCGACCATTTTGATTTACTGTATTCACTTATGTAAATACATTAACCTGGCGATTGTTGCGTGACCAGCACAGTGCAATCTGATTGGTTTGAATTTGACCTTTAACGCATGCGCAGAAGCCGTCTGACATGGATTAAAAAAAAAAAAAAACGACCTGCATTTTAAGACTCGGCGCTGCCACAGGCAGCCCGAGTAATTATGTAAATAAGTTAACCTGGAGAGTGTTACGTGACCAGCACAGTGGAATCTGAAATAGGCAGCCCGAGTAATATAAAAACAAAATAAAGATTCGTGCCTGCCACAGGCAGCCCGAGTAAAAATGCTTGAAAATGAGTCATTTAAACGCAAATTCTAATTTATTTCACTTAATTTGGGGGTGTTGTTCGTGGCCAGAGCCGACTGAGAGGGTTGTTTACCTCGGGTGAGTGCATGAATCAAGACTCAAAATATTGAGTCGAAGCTTGCAATCAGTTTATGCATCAGTCAATTCCAGCAATGCCCATCCCCCCCCCCCGGGACATGGTGGGACATTTGCATATTTTGAGATCCCGGGAGTGGGGCATTTGTAACCATATATCGGCCCGGGGGTCGGGCATTATTCTATTGACACAGCCGAAAAGAATTCTGGGAAAGAGGCTGGTCTTGTGTGGTATTAAACGACGCCATACTGTATCAAGTAAAAAAAGCAATAAATCTGAGTTGTTGTAATTACTCCGGCTGCCTGTGGATTCTACATGTATCTATTTATCTAAACCTAGAAACCTGCAGTTTATACCGTCTTATCCACGTTATTCGTATATGCTAGGTCACGAAAAAGCCAGGAAATCTATGGATGTTTAATTTTTACAACATAGCTAGAAAATAGCAGTTCCCGTACGTTGTATTCTTAACGCTACGCTGCGCTAAAATTTTCAGGAGCCACTCGGGGCCCAAGCTCTGCCGCTGTGACAGGTGTCCTAGCGGATTTGGACCCCCCGCGGATTTGGACCCCCCGGTCCATATTCGCTAGCGGATATGGACCCCCCTTTCGAGGATATGGACCCCCCTACAAAGACAATATTTTAATTCTGTTTCCAACTTTGAATGCATCCCTTTTTGCAAGTTTTGTTTTCGTACATTTTATAATACCAATCGTCTAACATCTGCCTAGCCTGCCCGCCAAATAAACAAAGGAACCGTAAACTGGTCTATTTATGGCAAGTTTGGGTATAGAGGTTATTGACCAAGCTTGTTCGGTCAAGATGGGGTTATTGGTCAAGTTCATTTTTTGCGAGTTTATGGACCGAGAAGAAGTTGTGATCCATAAAGACGCAAAAAACGAACTAGGCCAATATCCACCATCTTGACCGAACAAGCTTGGTCAATACGGTTTTTATCGCCAGGAACCCATTGCACGGTAAATCGAAGTGAGAATAGAAATCAAGTTAAAATTAGACTGAGACTCAACGACTTTCACTTGAAGTTCATCTCTCATGCGAGAGTCGGTAAAACTTCTTTAACCGCTCCAAAGTTGCACTTAGCTGAAAAACAGTGTGAAAAGTCGGCTTTAGGGAGAGCATTTCCGATTAGCGTATGCACATCAAAACCAATACTAAACACCTATTCTTAAAATCCTCAGCTTAAAAGAATGCGATGCCTCTGTATTCTCTAGAAGTCAAACAAAGTGTGAAAAGTCGGCTTTAACAACATTAAATGAACTTTCTTTTCTAATTCTCAGGTGCTTGTGTTCCTTGTTCCTTCTTTTTTGTTTCTTTGGGGGGGGGGGGGGGGGGGGAGTCCAAATCCGCGAGGGGGGTCCATATCCGCTAGCGGCTATGGACCGGGGAGTCCAAATCCGCTAGCGGATATGGACCGGGGGGTCCAAATCTGTGGGGGTCCAAATCCGCTAGGACACCGGTCCGAGTTTGAAACGATATCAAGTAGTTCGTTTACAAATATACAGAGTTTGTTGCTGTCAACCGGACGGACAGAACAGTCACACTATTATTATAAAAGTCTATCATGTGGTTTTAATAAGCGTTTATTGTCGATAACATTAACCGCGTTGCGAATGAGTATTAATACCATTTTGCTCCAGGGGGCTCAACAGTATAATCATACAGCGGTAATACAAATACAAAACAAGATGGCGGATCTACAAAACGAACAGAAACTATCAATGAATAGATTCTCTGCGGCTTGTGTATTTTCATGGAATTAAACTTGGGCAGTATATCATTATGGATGTGCCCGGGGGTGGGGCATTTTCCTTACTTCTTTGGCTCCACTGTGGGGCATTTGAACACCTTGCTTGTCCCCACCGTGGGGAATAAAAAAAAGAAAAAAGAAAATGGCTAATGCCCGGGGGTTGTCCCGGGGGGGGGGGATGGGCATTGCTGGAATTGACTGATGCATTAGTTCGGTGTACATATAGTAAAGGACAAAGTACCCTGCGAGCAGAGGTTTCTCATCTCTTTGTCTTTCCTGGCGCGAGCCTTGATTCATGCACTCACCCGAGGTAAACAACCTTTCACTTTCAGTCTCATATTTCATAGCGCCGTTTCGTGGAGCTAGAGACTGTCGCTTTTTTCCCCTTTGAATTGCTCTGCGGCGCTTTTCACACAATGTTTGATAAACTGTAGAAGGTTTGCTTTTTACACCCGAACCACAGGCAGCCCAAGCTCTATTTTGTGTCATTATTGCGAGATTTTGCAGAAATTAATAAAATGTAAGAAATCACCGGTTGATACCAGCTAATCCTTTTCGATTAACTGATCGGTCTTTACAGTTTAAATAAAGTTATTATTATTATTATTAAATAAAGATTACATACCCCTTTAAAGTTGTGTTATTGATTGTCCCGTTATATAAGGCCAGATAAAAAAAATTGCTTGTTTAGCGTCCCCGCCCGACCTGAGAAATGTCCCCGACCTCTAATTTTTTTATTTTTTTTATTTTTCATAAAAAAACTTTAGAAAGTGTAAATGCGCCCGCAAACACCAATTCTTGTACCCAGACCCCTACATGTACCACTTAAAATATGCGCCGGCGCATTAAATATTTTAACATCGACGCCATTTTGTTTCTACAACACGAGGTCATGAACACGAGGTGAGTGAATAATGTCTAGTCAAGACAAAATAGGCTTCACATAGAAAAAAAAAAAAAAAAAAAAACCTCCCTCCCTACCTGGAAAAATTTAAACGGGTGGACGCTAAACAAGTAATTTTTTTTATCTGGCCTAATAGCTGGGACGGTGAATTGGAAATCTTGTTAAAGTGGCTAAAATGACTCCAGGAGTACATAGGACAATCAATAACACAACATTAAAGAGGTATGTAACCTTTATTGGAGTACTGTATAGATTTCTTACATTTTATTAATTTCTGCAAAATCTCGCAATAATGACACAAAAATAGAGCTTGGGCTGCCTGTGCCCGAACGGCAAAACGCAGCTTGTGCGAAAGCTGTCAAAGCTCCCTTCTCACGTTCTTAGTTTACTTGAAGACGAGGCGTTGTCGTACGCCATCCCCTGGAGAGATCGACTAGTTGTCTTCACCATAACGAGGCTATTCTGACGATGTGGCCTTGAAGTTGTTCGAAAGTCGCGAAATATTATTCGATTTTTTCCAGAATGAGGGATCGCTGGATCCTGAAATTCAGGCAGGGCTTAGTTTATTTATCATTCTAGCGATGACAGGAGTTTCGTGGCATTTCGATAACGAAAAGTGAGATTTTGGAGGTGAAGATTGTAGGTGATTGTGGCAGAAGACATCGGAAGATTCCAGCCTTCTCTTCTTCTTAGAGGTGGTGAGCCGAGGTGGATGAAAAACTCCCCAAAACAGCCTAAAGTGGTTTCAAGACAAGACAAACCACAAAGGAAACAACATGTACGTTTATTTATATATTGTACGGCAATTTGAAAGGATATATAAAAACCCATACATATTTTCTATTTTCATGCACAAACCATTAGATTGGGCTGCCTGTGTCCGGAGTAAGCGAGAAGCGATTAACGGTATTTCCACGCGGCTAACGATACAGTGAAAACAAGTCTACTAAATGTCTCGAAATGGGGTTTACTTGGATAAAAAAACAGTGGAAAGGTATCACAAAGCTACCAGGATGTATCTAAGCTAGAAGAGAATCCTAAAAAGCCGTTCATTTTCCGTTAGCGTCGAAGCGAAGCGATCGATAGCACATGTTCAGGTTTAACGGCTTCGCCTGGCTTTCCCACTGATGAAACTTACCAGAAAACTACCCAGTAATGCACTTCATCTATTGCTCTACCTACACAACGTCTTTTAAGGTTATTTAAAATCGTTGTATTGATAAAATTTGAGCAATCAAATCTACATACAAGTTCACCTCTCTGGACTCAGTCCGTTTGGCCAATGAAAAGCATTGTTAGAACAACCCCTGCGTCATAATCGAAGAGCCAATCAGAATACGTGACAGTTCAGCCTTTACCAGGGTCTTCTCTCAGGTATATGTAGTTATGATATGAAATCATGTTTGCCGCGTAGCACTAGTAAGTGTAAAGAATGTGATGTAAAGTGGTAAGCTGTAGTGCTAAGTGTGCACGCCCTACGAGGGAAAAAGAAAAAATATCTGACCCAAGTGGGACTCGAACCCAACGACCTCCAGGTTGCTTGTCTGGCGCTCTACCAACTGAGCTATCAAGTCAGATGAGAGCAATCGTGGGTATTGGTGCGTTTTATGGGGTCACGGCGATTATATATGTATATGTAGTTATGATATGAAATCATGTTTGCCGCGTAGCACTAGTAAGTGCGACCCCCGGGACATAGCGGGGAATGTAACATTTATACAGTGTTACATTTTGACCTTTTCCCCGCCCATCGGGGACAGTTGGCTGTTACAATACCCGCCCCTATGGCCCCGGCATGTCCTTCAGAATTTTCAATTGGGAGGTGGCATTTGATAAATTGAATATACATAAGCTTAAATCTGTTGTTCCATTATTTGAAAAAAATACATTTTCTGTAGCACATCACTAGCGGATCCAGGGGAGGGGTTTCGGGGGTTGCAACACCCACTTGATTCCTGTAAATCACTGTAAATTCATTTTTAAAACTCTCTAGATTAAAAAAAATCCTTTTGCAAACCCCCCTTTCACAAAATCCTGGATCCGCTCCTGTACATTTTCTATTACTATACATGCTTTCCGCACTTTTACAGTCTCCATCATGTTTTGTTTATCAGAAACCGTTGTCTGTCAACAAAAAAAAAATGCAACAAAGGAATATAAAGGAAATGTCTTGCAGCTGCGTTTAAATATATTTAAGTAATTATCCGTGTAAAAAGTACGACAAAATCCATTGTTATGTGGCATTGAGCCCCCCTCACATGGGATTTGTCTATGTTTTTGACTACGAAAACACCGGGTGATAATTATGATTATTCTGAAATAGAAGTAGTATGAAGTCTTATTTTCATTCCATTTTTATGAACAAATTATCATCCAACCAATAGGAACAGCCAAAAACAATAGCTACGAAACAGGCACGATTGATAAGGTTCCGAACATACTATTTGCTTTACAAACGACATTTGGAACCGCAGTGCAAATCGTATTTTTTATAGTTTGAAAAATTGGAGGAAATTAAACGTCTTCCTAACTTTTAAGGCGATTTTCATGTTTCAACCAATCAGATCAAGAATATTCACAATACAAAATTAACACCTTGCCATCTGAATGCCGTTCGGTGTCGTACTTGTTACACGAATCATTACTTAATCCGATATTTTGCCGTGACGCGCAAATACGTGTAACGAAGTGTGTTTAATAATAAACACTTCCTGATCTACTACTCGTGCCATAACTCAGTATAAACACTGCCTCTGATGGAAACACCCAGGACTTGTTTAAATTAACTTCGCTTTTTGCGTGTCCCTAGTTTCCGCCATGTTTGATACACGTTGTTGATGTTCGGGCCCAGTCCCGCTCTGTCGTGGCTGGCGTTACAACCACCGCTATAATCCCCGCAAATTTTGCAAATCGTTACTTTCCCCGTTCCACCGGAAAAATGCAGCGTTAAATGTGCGTTATTCCACGGCCATGTCCCGTTAATGCCCCGCTATGTCCCGGGGGTCGGGTGGCCGGGGTTTCAATTGACTAGTGCATAAAGAATGTGATGTAAAGTGGTAAGCTGTAGTGCTAAGTGTGCACGCCCTCGTAGGACGTGCACACTTAGCACTACAGCTTACCACTTTACATCACATTCTTCTCTCAGGTAGCCGCCATCTTGGATCTGACCGAGAAGACCCTGGGAACGAGGTTGCGCACGCCTGAATTGGCGGGAAACTGGCATCAGCATTCGGCAAAAAAATATTACAAGCAATTTGATTGGTCTAAGTAATTATTACGGTAAATTTGATTGGGCAATACAACCCGATATGATAATATCACGTCACTGTTAATACGGCTTTATCACACTGATATCGACCCTAAATATGTAATATGGGATATTGAACTTCACCTTTCATCGAAGAATATTTTCCAAAAGACCAGACTCAAGTTGCGGTTTTTTTATTGCAATAAAAATCATTATAAATGAAGAAATGACTGCTAAAATTGATGATAACAGCCTGCACTCGTATAAACTGCATACACTCCTAGTTAAACATCCTTTAAAGGGGCTGTGTCACGGTACATTCGCGTTCAGGGCCGGAAATAGTTATTTTCACCGATTTTGATATGAACTAACGAACCTCTCGGCCATGTGGGATGCTTAAAGTCAAAGCAAATATGCAAAAAGGCCTAACAAATAGTGTATATAAACAGTCTCCAGGGAAAATCCTTTCAATCAAGCATTGAGGGAGGGAAGTTTAACTGTTTGTATCCAATTAACAGCCACCAACCGAGCGATTACTCGATACATGCGCAGTACCATGACATAGCCCCTTTAACACTCATTCCCTACCTCGGGAAAAGGCGTTTCCGTATTCATCTATGTCGACCCCAAAATGACAAACTTTCTCATGATGCGGAAAGAAAAAACTAACTATACTGGAGAACATTTGAGACTATTTTGATGAAGGATGGCAATGATTCGACTCTATGAAAAATACTGCTTTTAAGAGAAATTTAGGGCAATTTGAAACCGAAATAAAGTTTCTAGGAAAAGCTTTTGTAATCCACTTTAATCTTCGCCATCCTCTATCGAAAACGTTTGAAAAGCATGTCAGGGCATTCACATGGTATTTCATGGTGTTATTTTTGTAGTTGTATTTTCAAGAAGACACGGGAGGAAAAGGGACCTAGGGAATTTGCAGACCTGTTCAAAACCATGTTTTAAACTTTTCTTTTGTCTTCAGAAACCTGATAAAATTCACTGTTTGACTTTGCGGGCACTCCTCTCGTACCTTTGCTAGTAACTGCTAACAAATCTAACTTTTTACCTTCTTGGAATTGAGAAAACGGATTCTAAATTAAATAGTATCAGAAGTCTGGCAGTATTTACTTCACGCTTTCAAGCTTAGAATAGGCCACTTTAGACCACAACAAAAATGCAAATAAAAATCCGACTAAATTCAAAAGCTCACACTTCGAAATAGAATTGAAATTTTCATATTGAAGATGGCTCATTTCGCATCATATCACGAAATTCGATATTAGCCATTTCGGAGTTCAGGAAGGGACTGTGACCGAGTGTCAAAAATTAAACTGATTAATAGATGAACCCATCACAAGAACGATTACACTAAAATTAGTAAGTTTAACGAGTTTGAGGAAGATTGGTTTGATAATAAACATACGGGGAGCTTTCAAACATCGCAAAAATATAAGACCGAGAATGTATGGCTTTCGGGGACGGCGTCCCTCAAGAAAACCATATATTCTCTCTTATGTTTGCGATTTTTGAAAGCTTTCTGTTCAGTTCGTATTTATCCAAACATTCTCAAACTCGGTAAACGTACTAATTTTAGTGTGATCTTTCTTGTGATGGTGTTCATTCTTAATCAGGTTAATTTTTGACACTCGGTCCCAGTCCCTTCCTCAACTCCGAAATGGGCCTACAGAGGGACGTCAATAATAATTATTAATAATGAATAATTTTAGATGATTATGCTATTTACAACGGCTTGCTTGGATGTCGACTGAATTACTTTGATTCTAGGTTTTGGAGTCTTGTAAGTTTTCTGAAACAAAGGACAAAGGATCAAAATTAAACAAATCATAACTACCAAGCGTACAAATTCGATTGAGCGACGGACGCTAATAAATTTTAATTTTGGGCCTGGAGAGGGGGCGCTTATTGGAGACAGGGTGCCTTATCTTCTTTTGTAATAAAAATGTGAGACTGCATAAAAGGAGAACACTACAGAGAAGCCTAACCTCGATATTGCTCTTCCGAAAACAACTGTGGTGTAGGTAATAAAACACGACACACTACTGCTGTTTGTATAACAGGTTTCGCGCTATACACGACTTTCATAATGGCCGCCTCTAGGGCTTGCCGGCAGGCGTTCCCTTCCCTTTCCTCCCCTTTCCTCCCCCTCCTCTTTTTCCCTTCTCCTCCCCTCCTCCTACTTCCTTTTTTGTCCTCGCTCCATTTTTCCCTCATTAAAATACATCGCGGTTTCCCAAATAGAACACTACATTTATTAGAATACGGGTGCTTATTGGAACACGAAGGGGGAGAGAGGGGGGGGGGGGGGGCTAATTGAAAACATTGGAAGAGTGGCGTTCATTGGAAAGAGGGCGCTAATGGGATCATTTCTGTGCTAGGATGTATTTACCGTGCCTGCATGGCCGTCTCAGATAATTCATTTCAATGCTTACCTTTAGCGTGTGGAAACATACGGTCTAGGGGGAGGTGGGGAGAAATCCACCTTGTGATGACTGCTCAGTTTAGACAATCTGTCCTGGTGCTGTTGTTGGGGTGAACTGAAGCTCGTTGCAGGCATTACGCGAATTGTGCCGCCATGCCCCTGTTTCGGACTGGGATCCTGAGAGTATTGAATGAAAGTGCTTAAAAAGTACTCTGTATCCCAGAGGAAATCTGGAGTTGACAAAAGACAAAACTAAGAACAAGGACCGCTAATGATCAATGCATTACTGCTGTGTATGTGGCTTGTGCTTTTGCCGCTATTGCAAACCAGGCTTAACTACTCAGAGTAACAGAGTATGCCTTCCAGATATACTTGAGAAAATTTGAGACTATTTTGATGAAGGATGGCAAAGATTCAAGTGAATGAAAAATGCTGCTTTTCAGAGAAATTGGTAGACTTTCTCAAAGTCTTTTCCATTTTTTTTATACCCTTACTTGTGACAAGCCTAAGAAATTGAGAGCAACTTGAAATTGGTTCACTTCAAACCGAAATCAAGTTCCTAGAATGCTTTTGTAATCCACTTTAATCTTTGCCATCCTCTATCGAAAAAGCCCCGGTTTATCAGGACATTCACATGGTATTTCTCTTCTATCTCTTCTATCTCAATCGGGGAGCCGGGGTGGTGCAGTGGTTAAGTGCTTCGCCTTCAGGCGCGTGCCTGCCTTTAAGCCAGTAAGCCCTGGCTTAAAAGATTTTCCGCAATTTAAAAGGCCTGGAGCAAGTTTACTTTGTACTCACTGAGTATCGAACACTTCGGGCTTAAAGCTCAAAAATGCCTGGGAACGTCCCTGTCCTTTCACCTCTGTGGCCCAGGTTCGATCTCCGGGTGCGGCGCTATTTGTAAGTTGAGTTTGTTGGTATGTTGGCCCTTGCTCTCATGGTTTTTCTCCGGGTTCTCCGGTTTTCCTCCCTCCACAAAAACAAACACGCTAAATTCCAATTCGATCTGTGAATTAGTCGGGTCCTAACTTTTGATCAGCCTCTGTGGTTGTTTCAGGTCTCGTTAGAAATTCAGAGTGTTATTTTTGTAGTTTTGTTTTAAAGAAACTTGAAGGTTCAATTCGATTGACGTAGTCCCTTTACATTCGTAAGAGGTGTGAAATGAATGAACATGTTTGTCGTCCAGGTTACGTATTCCGCACTCACTTTTTGTGGTGAGATTTCGGAACCAATAAGAGTACAAATACAAGAACAAACAGAGAACAGAGAGGCACACGACTGAAACTGACGGTGCCCCAACCTCGTCGCAACAAAAATCAGACACTCAAACGTGGTATTCTATTATAACTTAACCAGCCCCTGGTTCGTAACAGTTGTAATAAATACTCCGGCCTCATTGGTATTTCTTGATAATTCGTTACGCCTATATACTGATTGGTAACTGAAGCCCAGCCAAGAAGAAATATGGCTCAGAATTTTTTTTTCTGGTATGAGGAACGTATCCAATCAGGGTTTCACTGCACTGTATCTCTCTCTTACCTTCTCATTAGGAAGGGATGAGCCTGTGTATCTCCTAAGGGGAGCCCCTCCCGTACGACTAGCCCCGGCTGGGTCGGGCTTCATGGTCTGGGACCGGGACTGAGGGTTAATTGTCATGCCATCGTTGCCCCCCGTCTTCATTCTCGGCTGTACAGCGTGGGGATGGAGTGGATCGGCAGGCGAACGTGAAAAGGGCTTGCCTTCTACCTCGCGCGGCTCGGGGTTTCTGAATCTGAGATAGAGAACAAGAGATATTGACCTTTTATGTTTCAAATTATTAATTAATTTAAACACTGAATAACCCAAGGAGAAAGACAAGTATTCTGGAGAGACGAAGTAGGGGAGGGGTGCAGTCTGATGGATGCAGTTCGTTGGGGAAGCAGGCCATTGACTACTCCTGCACGCCTATTTGACTCTGGTGACAACCATGTATTGCACCATTAACACTCTCAGAATGGTTAAATAATTGTTCATTTTCTGTCAGCTTATCGTCTATTCTATCACCAACCTCGTTCCCAGAGAATGCGGTTGCTCTATCCCCATAATGATTTGTTTCACAATATTCTCATAAAAGCCTTACCCATAGATAATTGTATTATCTTAGCAGATTTTTCAATTACGGTGGACGGTTTTACTAGAAATGGCATAACTCCCCGTGATCTTACAGGACTTACAAAATGAATTTATTCTAACATTCAATCCGAATTACCACAGCGTAATGGACCTTTTGCACAGGAGGCCTTCACCTCTCACAACCTTGCATTTTATTGGACCCCATTTGGACTTAGGCTCGGTTTCCAGCCGTGGGGGTTTCGGTGAGCCCGCGATCCTCTCCCCACTCACGGCTGGGCGCGCGAGCTGAGACATTGTTGGTTTTAGCCAATCACAAACTTGCCACTCAAATCCTGTCGCTGAAATGATTTGCATAATTTACATTGTAAACTTTTAAGCCGGACCAAAGACTTTCGATTGCTGTTCCAAAATGCGTTTAAATTTGCTCTGGAAAAGTTTGGTTTCGAAGAATTCAAGGATTCACACAAAGAATCAGTAAGAGAGTTAGTTTTCGGGTGAAGACACTTTGTCAGTAAACGCACTGGCTCTGGAAGTCACTTGGGAAACCGTCAGCTCAAAGGTCGCAGCTCGTAATGTTGAGTCATTTCTCATTTAACTTTACCGATGCAAGACCAAGGTAGCCCGGCTATTCTTACTTCAAAGAAAATTAGTGCTGCCTTTATCGGCGAAGAAAAGACTGACGACTCCATATTAAAAGAGTTTATAGAAGAGAGGAAATCACGTCTGACGCAGGCCATGTTTACGCGTTTAACTCTGCAATCACCGATTCACTTGAAAATCGCTGCATCAAATGAGTTTTACAATTCTTCAAGTCCTATGTACTAAGTTTGTACAATTCATGTCTCCAAGACATACTCTACACAAGTACTAAGCGGGAATACTCGACTCTAGCTCAGAGTTCCGAGATAACATCTGAACTTAATTTTTATCCCCGTATATATTTCGGCTTTTAATTTCTGTCAGCGAGAGTGTCTCAACAGCCGGGCTTTCCTTGAAAACTTGGACTGTGAACATGAGAGCTAATAATAACAGGTATCACTGAAATAAAACCTTTACCTACGTCGAATTAATTTCACACTTGGAGTTTTATTTTAAAGAATTCCAATGTGTTTTGAAAGTTTACGCGGAATCGAACCTACGCTACACGCAAATAAATAAATAATATTGATGTTAATCAGATGACGTCACGGACACGGTGTGTTGACCGCGCGCCCAGCCGTTAGTGGGGGGGAGGCTTTGGAGAAACGACACTCCAACGGCTGAAACCGAGCCTAATTTGGACTGCACTGGCAAAGAATTCCATTGTTTTAGGGTTAGGGTTTGTATTGTTTCAGGGTTAGGCATTGATTGGATAGCCAGTACTATTCCAGGTTCCGAGGAGGTGAAGGCCGCCCCCTTTTGCAGGAATGCAATCACGTGGTTGTACTGTGGAGGCCAAACAAACCTAATTCATGTTTCAAGGCACTTGTACGAGATCGGTAGTGTTATTAACAAAACCTGTTTGTAAATGCTATTTTCCACCTCCAATCGATTGTCGATCTTTCTAAAACAGCATTATTTTAAATAGCTTGCCCTCCAGCATCCATGGCAACGCCTTTCCCATGGGGATCACGAGCTCAATTCATTCGTTAACGAAGTATTATAATATCAGCACGTGACTGTTTCCTGCAAAGGGCCTATTATCACGGCAAGGACCAATGATACTTTAGAGTCAAACGAAATAGGCATTTTGCAGGAAACAGTCACGTGCTGATATATCACCTCAATAGCCAATGAATTGAGCTCGTGATCCCATGGAAAAGGCTTTTCTGGAAACAGTCACGTGCTGATATATCACATCAATAACCAATGAATTGCGCTCGTGATTCCATGGGAAAGGCTTTTCTGGATGGCAAAACACTTTTCAAAAACGCAGATTTAGAAAGAACGATTGGAGATGGAAATTACCTTTACAAACAGGTTTTGTTAATAACACTACCGATCTCGTACAAGTAACTTTAAATAAATGAAGTCAGATATTTGTTGTCCATACGTGATTGTAGAGCGGTTTTCAGTTGAGTGTAGTAAAACCGGCCAAACGCAAATTATCCACAGCCAGCCAATCATAGGAGTGAGTAATCACAAGTAACTCATAAATGGCTTCCCTGTGAGCCAATGACAAACCAAAACAAAGGTAAAACCAATTTGTGTTTGGTTTCACTTTGGATTCTGATTGGTTGGTTTACTTTCTCAGCCAATAGGAGAGCACTTCCGACACTCAATTGAAATCCGCTCTATCCTGCAAAAGGCCCATTGCTATTGATCCTCGCTTACCTCGGTGACTTGGGAGAAGTGCTATCCCTTGTTGGCTCGTCCTCATGTCCCGCATCCCGCGGGCTGTTCGGTCCTGTGTCCCGCGTAGGGATTTGGTTAGGGATACCAAATGGAAAGGCAGCAGTCGTCCATGCCATGGCCTGCAGGTAAGGTCACAGAAGACAGTCATCGTACCGTACAGTAACTTTTTCGTACATGCATTGTGATTGGATTAGAAGGACAAAAACAATGAGAAACCCATTTCAATGGGAAAGGCGGTAACCGAGCCTTAATCGTAGCCGGAATTCTCCAGCTCATACGAAACCCGCTGTAAGGATACCCATACTTTTTGGTTTACCCTTGTTATGACGTCAGGCATGACGAATGGCATTGCCAAAAGCATACTTGCTTCTTTCAACAAAGTTATGAGAGAATACAGATGACTTGTCGGTAACTGTATTCCTACAACGGCGCGACGAGAGCATTTGTAATGGTTACAAGTATACTTGTCCCATTCGGACAATTTATTTTCACAAACTCGCGCGCTATGTGACGTCATTGTGTACGCAACCAGGACGGGAATGTCTAGGACGACGGCATAAAACTGAATAGTCGTAATTACAAAATGCAATAGCTGCACGTGACAATGCACGCAGTCGCCTACATTTTGACCGTTTTCTGCACAAACACAACGTAAGCATCCCAAATTTAACATTTAAAAGAACGCGGACGTTAGAAAGTTAAACACTCAGTAGTCGTTCGGCGTGAACAGAACTATAATCGTCAAATTATTTGTAAATCTAGATGTGGAAAGCGATAATAGGCGAATAAACGAAACGAGAAAACACTTTTTACGTCCCGTCGTCACAGCCGTCGCGTAAGGTCCCTATTAGCTGGGAGTCCATCAGCTAGGGAGAAAAATCACAGTTAGTAATGGTGCTATTCTAAAGATCAGCTTGATAACTCACTTGTCCATTAGGTTTGCAAAGTATTGTGGTACACTCGGGTCCAGTACCCCATTTGTGCTGCTCTTTCCAGAGGAAGTCAGAGGGTGGATTGTGTCTAGCAATGCTGGCTGCTGACCACACCTGAAATATAACATACAACATAGAGTGGTTTTCGATTGAGTGTCGAAAATAATGTGATTGCTTTGGTTTTGCGTTTGCTTAGCTTTTCTATTGGCTGTGAAAAATGTGTTCCAGTTATCAGCCAATCAAGTTCTAACCTAAAACCAAACGCAATCACGCAATCAGGTTTTGTTTTAGCGATAGTATTGACGTCTGCGTTTACTTTGCCTCGTGATTGGTTCAAGTAAAACCAATCGTGAATTACTGATTGATCAAAAAAGAAATTGACAGGTGTAGAACGATGAATGATGCTATGCTCTCTTCCAAATGTTTCATCGTCAATTTGAATTTTAGCGGATTTTTAAATTTGGTACATTGAATTAGAAGGAGGGATTCTTTTTCGGGCCGGAAGCGTGCAAAACAATCCCAAACGAACGCCATTTGCCTCTTACGAGAAGGAAGCTGAATGAACACAATTACCGTCTATTCGGCTATTCTTATTCCGAAATAGTCCTAAAAGAACGCTTCCTTTGTCTCTCAGTCCTCCAGCAATGTGTTATTTTATTGTTTACCGTTGTATGGGAAAGAGCCTTGAGCCTTGTACGTGGTGGAAACCTGAACACTGTAACGGGTCTCCCGGCTACGTTCTGTTGCACCATGTATCCTCCAATCTCCTCATCCTAAAATACAATGGCAAATACAATACAAATAAAGGGGTTGTGCCTTTATATTCGCAGTCCCGGCCGGAAAAAGTTATTTTAAACGATTTTCATTTGCCTCCTCCGCAGGCATCTAAGTTCGAACTCGGATTGTGGGTTTCCTGTGGCAGGTGAAGAAAACAGAAGAGGGAGATTGGAACCGAGAAAGTCCTATTCTCCCCTCGAGCCACAGGTAACCCAATTTCATGTTTTTTCGGCGGTTTGCGTGAACCTCGCGCACATGTGGGATGTTTAAAATCAAAACAAATATGACCAACAAACTGTGTATAAACAGTCTTCAAGGAAAATATTGCGTATCATTTCAATCAAGCATTGAGGGATTATACGGACGATAGTGTTTTACTGAGAAATAAGCCACTCATATAATTCAAACGAAACTACATCCGGGTACTGAGTAGCGTATTTTCCATATCCTCGGCCTCATGCACACTAGTGAAAATATCGATGACGTCACGTTCACCGCCTTCTGAACTATAAAGATGGCGGCAGGTTTGTGAAAATCACAGAGGAATATGTAAACAGCTTAAATGAGCTGCAAGACTATGAATATTCCGAGAACAAAAAGCCAAATACGATCTAAAATTCTCTAAAGATTTTCTCGACTGCAACTGAACGAAGAGACAAGAAAACCAGATTAAACTCCCCATAACAGCTTAGAACGATCACGAAGAACTTTGTACTGACAGTGAGTAAAATGAATAGATAAGAGTTGTTAGAGCAGTTTAATTGTCCATATAATAAAAAGAAAATTACACGGTAGTTTGAAGATATGAAGTTTATCCTCTCGAGTCCAAAACATTTCACTCGTTCGCTGCGCTCATTCGTGAAATGTTTTCGACTCTCGAGGATAAACTTCATATCTTCGCACCACCGTGTAATATCCTCCATGTAACCAATTAAAAGCCACCAACAGAACAATTTTTTGACTCCATACATACGCAACATCATGCCCCTTTAAGTTTACTTATGCCGATTGGTTCGTACGTTGGGTTAGTTGGTTGGGTACAGTGTAAAATAAAAACAACTTTATTTACGTGTCTAGTTTGTCTTTGGGAAATCACTGGTTTCACTGACATAAGAACTGTGTTCAGCACAATTCTAGTATAACTAGTATAAATTAAGATATATTGGGATAATTAGTGATTTTATACTTATTAGATTTTAATTAGCTTTAGAGCATAGTATAACATTGTGATTTCACGTATTTATAAAGCATTTCTTTCATTTATTGTTGTGTTTAATGCAGGTCCACATCAGCTTATAGCTGCCTGCTTTTAACCTGCTTAATTAACAAATAAAGGATGTATGTACGTAAGGGATCTACTACTGAATCGGAGACACGAATTCCTCAGTCGAATAGGAGATTTACATTATGATGTCATTTAACTACAACTACCAGAATCCTTTTCAAATACTTTTTCTCATTCAGATTATTTAACTCCTTTGAGAATACCAAGACAATGGTCCAAATTAGAGGGACAAAAGGATTCGCGCAAAGAGTTCTGGTATTTGTAATATGTGACGTCATCATACAAATGCACTAGTGGAATTCAGATCACCTGAAAACACGGTCCTCCCTTCATGAAGGCAGACATGAATTGCTACCAAATTGTATTGTGTATTTCGTTTTATTGTTTTGTATTTTGATAGCAATTCAGGTGTTGCCTACATGAAGGGACCACCGAAAACACAGTCATGAAGGAAGTGCTTCACATGCAGCAGTGTAATAAGTTTGGTGAAACAATGCCTACCCTGTGGGCTGAGGTGTTGAACAAGCGGACATATTTCCCATCTGGGTTGACCTCAAGGATTCGCACATTACCTGTGTGACTAGAGAAAAGAACAAACATTCACCACACGTAAATCAATAACAATGTTTTTGTAGAAGGCCAAGCTGGGTTTGTTTAGCAGAGGTTTCTCACCTTTTCTCGGCATTTTCCCAGTTCTTTTCACTTCCCAAGAACAGCATAACGAAAGCCATACAGGTAATGCCCCGGGGAAAAGGCCGAGAAAAGATGACTGCTTGCAGGTTAGATCTTTGTGAAAGTATATATTTATTCATTAAGATAGTTATTTGAAGAGTCGCCTGTTCTAAAATATTTGCTTCGTGGCCGCCGCGTTTTAGCACAAATCAAATAATTCCACCTTTCTGTTTCCTTTACCTCGATCATACAACTGAATACCTTACTCTCGTTAATACTTTTTCAAATCATCGACTTTACATTTCGAAAACTCTTCCTCTAATGACGGCGCCTTCTAGCGCTTCATATTTCTCGGTAACGTATCCTAGAAGTTTGACAGAAATATACTCAAGGAAATTCCTTCGTGTGAAGCTTTTAAGTAATGATTCGCTTAAAGCCCTACGCAAACAAGGAAACATAGTTGTTCATAATGTTTCTTGGGCGAGCAAACGAAGCAATAAAAATGTTTTGTTGCCTAGCTGAGCAAACCAAGAAACATTTCACGAGAAACAAATGTTGGTGCATGCGCCATAATCATGCTAGGAAGTTGCGCGTGCGCAATATATGTATCTAGTCAATATTGTTGCTTCTTCGGCAAGCAAACGAGGAAACATTTGTTGCGGAAGCAAAACAGTTTCTGAAATGTTTAGAAACATTCTTGCTTCCCAGAAGCAAATTTTGCTTCCGCGACAAATGTTTCGCGAGCGCGCATGAGGAAATATTTTTGGAAACACTGAAATTCACAATGTTTCCGCAACAGGTTGCATTTGTGCAGGTCTTTAAATGCCAGTACAAACGAACGCAACATTGTTTGATGTTCAACACAAAAGAAAATATCACCCAACATGGTGGCCAAACGAGTCCAACATGTCGTATCCAACAATGTTGTACCAACATGTTACGCTCGATTGGACACCGTGTTGGATGATGTTGAGCCCCCTGTGAGCGGGAAATATCGGCGAATACACCCCCTGTGAGCGTATAAGCGTGCGTCAAAGAAAATATTTGAAGGACATTATCTGATCCTCGAAGCTCACAGTTGTTCTCTTCTCGGATCAGATAATGTCCGCGGACGAAATATCAGGGCATATTTCGACGTCACAAATAGGTTATTGTATTTACATCATCTAACATGGTGGCCAAACGAGTCCAACATGTTGTATCCAACAATGTCGGACCAACATATGTTGCGCTCGTTTAGACGGGCGCTACAGTAAGTGAACGTCAGTTTTTTTTCGCCCTTTTCAGCACCAGCCAATCACAGGCGTGTTACGAAACAATGGTTTAGACATTTTTTTAAACCTTTGCTATGATTGGATGGCGTCGCAGAAATGTAGATTTCATTATTTTCAGAGACGTCGCTGATTGAACAACAGAGAAAACAAAGTATAAAAAAGCAACTTCCGTTCATGGTTGGAGTGTCCACACTGTAACAGTGCTAATTTAATTTTATATTCTTTTTTTTTATATAGAAAACCAACAAAGTAAATATATATTTGTATTCCATACCTTTTCGAGTTTTAATTTCGTTTTGATCTGACAAAGTCCGACAAACTCTGGTTAAATCGTCCGTGAGGAAAGTTATCAAATTTGTGATTCAAAGGTCTTTTGTCTTCCCTAATTTGGCTGGATGGGGTTTTCTTTCAGTTTTCACAGTAAAAATAACCAACAGCATAAGTTTCCTTTATTTTCTGTTTGTAACTTTGACTGTGGACACTGATCTAATTAACAATAGTTATTTGGCAAATCGTTACATGAAACATTGATTGGTATATTTAAATGCGCTGTGTAGTACAGATGCAGATTTCGTATGAGTGGGACAAACTACGGCACTGACTACAGCACGGTTACAGTACGGTATTGTCGTGTTTCTGATCCAATCAAACTAAGTTACAGAGTTACGGTACAGTACGATAATGGTAAGGCTACGGACACGAAACATGACCGTCACGTTTTGCGCGAAATAATTTCGTTGCTCTTTTTTTTCAATTATTGTATAAAACAGATGTCGCATCAATCACGGTTTCTAGGAAACTACCTCCCACCTCTCCCTTGGGTATCATGTGTATTTAAAATTTATGGTGAAACAGGGGGAGGGGTGGGGTTTTCCCAGAACCGTAATTGATCGCATCGGGACTGGCCACAATCAAAACGAGTCCCACGAGTGGCATACTAGCCAATCAAATGACGTCATCAGTATGGATTGTTTGCCCTTGAATCGCAGACGTCTCTTTCAGGGGACGCGTTGATCGTGGCTCCCGAGGCACAGATGACGTCACAACGTTACGAGAACTGATATTCACGCACTCGACGCACTCTGTCACGTTGTGATGTCATCTGTGCATCTATTAGAAAGCAGACCCACGACAGAAGAACATCTATTTGTTAAACATTCAAGAAATACAACAAGTCTACAACAGACTGGGGACTATTATTTATTGCTGTATGAATAAAATGTGACAATAAACGCCTAAATCGTTCTCCATGCTACATCTCATACATAGGAATATCAATAACTTGATAAAATTGTAATTAATAACATTTTTGCATTTGGTATACGAGTTTTAATATTCTAATCCACCGTACCGAAAAATATGGCAGCTGTACATTTGACGACAATTCTTGCGAACCTAACAGTCAAAATAACGCGAAGAAATCCTCAGGTTTCTTCAATGACAGTGTATTGGCAACAGCACTTGTTCTGGCTTGTTTTTAAGATTTCAAACCTCTCTACCGTAATTTTATGACGGATATAAAGTTTTTCGCACGCAAAGTATTC
This sequence comes from Actinernus sp. WN-2022, assembly GCA_030867875.1. Classification (NCBI taxonomy): domain Eukaryota; kingdom Metazoa; phylum Cnidaria; class Anthozoa; order Actiniaria; family Actinernidae; genus Actinernus; species Actinernus sp. WN-2022. The sequence continues at coordinate 45,696,336 of JAOWCC010000577.1, read as the reverse complement.
TGGGTAAAATCTTTTTCGGTACCGTGGATTATGACAACACTAGTCCAACAAAACATCTGTGATGTCATCTATTAAATAATTCTCTTCTCTTGTCAACTAATCTTGACACGACTATATATTCTTTCTGTGGACCTCATTCATAATGGCCTCCTCCTAATTTGCATAACTTGGTATATAAATCTGTAGAGGGAAACTAATGCTACCACATGAAAAACCACATTAAAACTAGTAATTGGGTTCAGTTTTAGAGCAATGTGGAGAATTGCTGTTGAGTTATACGTACATGTATTTCAACTGCAGGAAAAATATTAAAGCTAAGCTAGAAAGGTCTAGAAAGGCCTCCGTTGTTTTTCTCATTTAAATGGCTGTAACTTCGTTGCTTTTTACAGTGATTTCACAAAACCCGCGAAACAAAGATTACACAATTATTATTAGATGTTAATTTTCTTCGGTTTTGTTCAGTGTACTAGACTATTAGATTTTGTACCACAGGTTCTATTAATGAAATCACTCTTAGCTTCGACACTCAAATTTCACAAGATAACTACTGCCAACATGCTCGTTCACATGGTAATGTCCATGTTTTCTGTACATGTGGATAAACTATTGAAACAGAACTACATTTTTGAGAAAATTAATTGCAAGACTGTGACAAACCACCATAAATTTGAAAAGGTCAGATAAAAGAAGTGTAATAAAATAACTCTTATAACATTGTTTTCGTAGTGCAACATACTCTCATTGTAGGAATTTAATGTGTGTCTTATGTGGGTTACCATAATTAAGTTAATCCACCGAAAGGTAAAAGATGACAGTGGTACATTGGACCACAATACCTTGCAAGCTTAACACAGTCCAAATAAAGTCGCCTCCAGTACATAGTCGCCCCGGGGGGGGGGGGGGGGGGGGGGGAGGGGGGGGGGGGACTCCCATATAAAAGGGGTAGGGATGCTCGTCGGACATTTTCGATTTGATCCCTAAGAGGTACTAAAATGGGCGTGGCTCAAGCTTATTTTGACCCCTAAAAGATAATAAAAATGTAAATTGATAACAGCTTTTTTGTTCAATTGACACCCGACCCCTAAAAGGTACCGCTTTACATAGAAATGTCTGTGTTTGATGGTGGATTCCCTAAGTGGTACCAAACTCCTGATTTTGACCCCTAAAAGGTAAGACGAGCATCCATGTACCCCTCACATAAGGGAGTCCCCCCGGGAGTCGCCCCTTCCCAGGTATGATAGCTTTGTTTTATGGTTTTGTAAACTAAAATGTCAACTGCCACTATTAAAATGCTGAACTATTGCACTGACAAAGAATGTAACTAGTGTTGGCCACTTTTTTTCCCTGGCTTTTTTCCTTGCCATTGTAAAATTAAGTAAAGTAAAACAACCTTATTTAAAGTCAGTAACTCGTGATAGTCTCGTAGCAGTCTGATAAACTTGAGGCCGACATTGGTACCCCAATTCCCCTGTACATAATACCCCTGGGTATAACACCCCCTAAAAGCCCTTTACAATGGATAGTCCCCGGGGTTAGGTAAAAGGGTAAAAGTACAAGCTGCCATATTTTCAGTACAGTGGATCCTGTGACAGTCACTTTGATGTAAATTCAACAGTAGTACTTACTAGTAATTAATATCACCTACATTAAATATCAGTTAAACCAGGCCAGCTGGTAAAGCAAGTTTGTGTAATGCATACAAACCCAATAAAATGATATTATTATAAATATGAATATCTGAGGAAATCAACTAATTTTTGTAAAGTTTGGATAACGACGCAACTGCAACAAAATATCTTGGCATTTGCTTGAAGAGTTAAAATATATTCAAGAGAATAAATTGGAAATCATTGTCGCTACTTTGAATAATAAATGCTACATCTTGCAAATAGTAATATTATATTGATAATCGTGAATGTTAGCATTTGAATTTCATATATTGTTTGTCCTATTGAGTTTTTCATTTATATGTTGACTAATAGGCCTTTTGCCGGAAACAGTCACATGCTGATATGTCACTTCACCCTCCAGATCCCATGAGAAAGGCTTTACTGGATGGCAAACACACTTCAATACACTGTTTTAGAAAGATCAACAATCAATATTATTGGAGATGGAAAATTGCATTTACAAACAGGTTTAAAAATAATAACACTACCGATCTCGTACAAATGCCTTTAAATAAATGTCAGATTGTTTGCCATCCAGTACAACCATGTGATTGCATTCCTGCAAAAGACACATTAATTCCTTGCATGTATATGACATGTGCCTAATCAGAGAGCTTTCTTTGGCTAATAGAGTATTACTAATTTAAAGCACTCACAATAACATTGTGTGCAGAAATGTTTTCATAATGAACAAAGAATGTACAAAGTATTTCACTATCAATGATTTGTATAAAAGAATTTCAAAATGTCATATTGCAAGTGCAGCCAAAGTGCTGTTACTTACTTGGATTACACTTTAGTGTTGCAAAAGTTTTACAAAAGTTGTTAAAAATTAACACTTTTTAAAGAAGTGTATTTTACTGTGCTGTAGTCTTCCTTTGGTTTTCTCTGTTTCTCTAGTCTGTTTCTCAGAGCTTGGTTATCCAGTGGTTGTCATGGAGTGCCAATGTACGTGGAAGGCTCCGAAGAAACCGGGACCTCCAAGAGAAACAGAAAAACCAACGTCAGACCCTTAGATTAGCTTATTAGTTTAATCTGAATTCCTCATTAATCATTAGTTTTAGGCATCAATAGCCTTGCACATGATTTTAAGTTTATGAATTCAGATTACATGTTTATCATAATTTTATGATAATAATAAACATGTAATAATAATAAACATGTTGGTGGCAAGTGGAGTATCCAATCAGATTACAGTATTCAATTGTAATTGAGGTTCTCCTGCAGTTAATTATTATGAATGATTAATTATATCAGCGATTATGTTTAAATGTTTAAAAACATGTGAAGACCAACAGATAACTATCTGATTATATAGCTATTACAATACCATATTTATACATCCTGCAAGTTTACAATATGAAATTGAATTTTTAACTAGGGTTATTAATAACATAACTATTGTTTGTCATTTCATTACTCTGACTGTTTCCAAGTGTTAAAGGGAACCTCGGCTGAAAAATAATGTTTGTTCTCAAGTGTTTGTTATGGATGCTTAAGTCTTTTTTTGTGTTTGTCTCCAGTAAATTGTACACTAGATGTCATTTATGCACCGATTTTCCTGACGAAAAATGTCATTTGAATTTCCTGTGCACCGCCATCTTGGATATCATGATGTCACAGTGTTGCCCTATTGTTACACAACAAAATAGCTATTGTTTTCTGACAATAAGGCAACACTGTGACGTCATATAATCCAAGATGGGGGTGCGCAGGACATTAAAATGAGATTTATCGACAGGAAAATCAGTGCATAAATGACATCTAGTGTACAATTTACTGGAGACAAACACAGAAACAGACTTAGGCATGCATAACAAACACTTGAGAGCAAACATTGTTTTTTCAACCGAGGTTCCCTTTAAATGAACAGAATACTTTTATAAAGGTTGACAAAGTTCTTTCTTTAAAATAATATAATTTGCTTTTGTCACTGACAACAAAACATATCTTTTTAGACTATTTTGTGCTACAATAATAAAACACTAAACAATAATAAGTTTTTATCAAATTTGTCCCTTGTTGGAGCAGGTTTCAGTGGAGTGTCAAAAGGTTTTGGTGATTGCTTTGGTTTTGCATTTACTTAGTTATAGCTCTATTGGCTCCCATATTCAAGCTATATGTGTATAATATGCCACCCCAAAGGATATGGTTTTCAAGCTGTGTTTTAGTCTGAAATAGGGTTATAAATTTTGCCTTAACTCTTAAGCCAAGGGCTCAAACTTTTCCCACAATGCCATTCGGGAGAATTCTACGTACTCATCAACGGTAGGTATTGCTACTTTTGTAGGGTTTCCAATGAAATGTGCTTTAATTTTGGAGAAAAAATGCCACTGTCAGAGAGCTAGAGGATATCATTAAGTATGAGGACAGCTGAAAAGTACTTCGTTTGCTTCTAAGTAGGCTTTGTGAGGGAATTTCACAGGGTTTCTCTGTTGTGTTTGTGATTTCAGACACAGGAAAAAATTCTTCATTGAAATCCTTGGAATCCTGCAGTTGGTTGTCTTTTACCCCTGCTCAACCTATTAGGATCCGTTTTTGTCACTTTAAAGCAATGGCTTGAGTCCAAATCACCGCTCTTGGTTGTAAGGAGTCCCAGAGAGGGGACCCCTTGTAACTTTTTTGTCCATTACGCAGCATGCTATTGGAGGTAGGTAATGGAAAACATGGTGGAGAGAAATGCAATGACAAGAATAGCGTGGTTCACAGACTGTCGCTTGGTGTGTTTTGTGCAAACAAACCCAGTGGTTGGAAAGATTAAAGAAGGTACTGTAACGACTGAGTGCTGATTTTGTGTTTGCTCTTGATTTCAAGTGCAAATGGGAAGGCTGTTTTGAACCAATTTTCAGCTCCTAAAAATTCGTGAAAATCAAAGAATCAAAAACGATCACCAAAACAAATGAGCTTTTCTCCATAGTGAAATAGTCAAGCGATCGCTGTTATAGCTCTGACTTTGAAGCCATTCATGCCTGGTTCACATAATATCGCAACTGCATCTTTCCAGCATGTCTAGATGTGATGCAATATTTTTTTCTCCATATCAGACTCATGGGTCGGATATTTACTGGCTCGGACCCAAAAATCTTTAGTCTGGAATGGTGTATGATTTTGACATGGAAGTATGACACCGCACAGTCATGTTCATTGATTGCGCTTAGTTTCTCGTTATTTTGACGTTGATCTTCAAAATAAATCACGAAAGAGAACATACCACAATGAAAAATATTAAATTCATTCTTTTCACCTGGTGGCCATCTTGGATTCAAAGCGAGGTAATCCTTTGTTTTTGCCAGGTTAGCTTTGTTTTGACTATCCCTCACTACGAGGCTAACCTGGCAAAAACAAAGAATTGCCTTGCATTGAATCCAAGATGGCCACCAGGTGAAAAGAGTGAATTGGATTGTGTGGTTAAAGCTGGCAGCTTTAAGTGGTGCATGAAATAGGATACCAATTTTTGCAGTTCGGTCTCAAAAAGGGTATGTGAGACCCAGGGTTGTGAGACCCAGGGTTGTGAGACCCAGGTGGCTCACCCCCACCCAACAATTCTGGGGGGAGGGGGAGGGGAGTTTATTATGGAGGTAAAAAAAGTACCCAGAAATTTCAAACCAAGAGTGAATTACATAAAATGTCTGTGCTGCATGCACCTGTAATATTGTAAAACAGAGAGATGATTCATACCTTGAAGTAGGGCTGTGGTAGTCCACAAAGTTTGGAACATATGTCCAGGAGTGACGGTAGGGACTTGATGTTGTGATCGGCTCAGTGACAATCCTACTCACTGATAGAGTACCTGAAGCATGAAGTATTTGAAAATTTACTGATGATATAAATTCATGTTTCCATATTAAGACAGCTAGTTATAATTAATTATTATTATGTGGCAGCACTCAGTTTAATATATCTGTAGGAAATTTATGTATCTGTTCAGTGGAAACAAGTTACCAGCTGTATCAGAACTATTGTTTAAAGAGCTTCTAACACTTATTTTTTTGTCATTAATATTGAGTGAATAGTAGACTTGCTCCAAGTCGAACTCACTTAGTCGCTGGGTAAGCGATTACTGGGTCAAAAAGCAAGCGTGCGAATTGAAGCGAGAGGCGAGTTCGACTGGTTTCACTTGCAGGAAATTGAATCAGGGGATTATGTTTTGGCGCAAAAACATGTTTCAGGGGCAGAGCTTATATTTCGTGCCTTTGACATGAGACTCTTTATGAGTACACTCAAATTGTAAATACCACATCCACAGTCGACTGACTTGACACATCAACATACAATGCCTGAAGAATTGATGGTTTGCGATTGGGCAAATCTTAGTATGTCATAAGCCACACCTCCGGTTGAAAATCAACTGGTAAATTTGGTGTGCTGCAAGTGGGAAAAGTCCTTTGTGTGGGGGGCTAAGAAGGACTTTGAGAATAGTTGAATAGTAAAATATTCCTTGATTTGATTGTTACATATGAGTTATAAGAGGTTTATACCTCCAATATGCTAATGAATATGACGTCTTCCCAGGATTCATTAATTATACAAAAACAAGCTGGTAGAGATAAATGACATTCTATTATAAATAAAGTAACATCCATGTTATATTTCAAGCTTATATATCAGTGATTTTACTAAATATTCTATCTTCACAAGGAGAAAGAAATGACAGAACATTCCCTGGTTGACATCACATCATTAGCATATAATAATTTATTATAATTATTCAAACTTTAAACATCTATAACTCATCAACGCAACACTCAAATCAATGTTTTACTATTCAACTATTCACTTGTGGTAGAATCAATTTTAAAGATAACAAGAGCCCATCTGGGCTTTCACTCGGGCCACATGAGATTGAAGATGAAATACACTTTCATTTGAAATCCTCTTAGTATCAAGTCGTGCTTTAATTCGCCAGTGAGAACGTCAAAAAAACAGACTGGTCTATTAATCGCTTTTATGGCATGACTATGATAACGCAGGATTCGAACAACAGAATACTGGCAAATTCAAGTGTATAAATGCAATACAATGACATATTCAGACTTTGAATTTGATTGAAAATAGATCAAAACTCGGGGAAATGTCCGGCTAAAACTGTATGAATAAATGTGAAATGAAACATAAATTTCATAGCAAGAAAAACAATTGTAATTCCTATAAATGAGAAAGCTCTTCTATTAAGCCGCTTCTCATATACACAGACTGTTTCACAAAAAACATTTGCGCTTATCGACACAAGAATTCAGTTGACCTTTCAAATAATTTATTCTGAGGTACGCATACTCTAAATCAGATGTTAAATAAAGCGATAATTAGAAGGAAAAGTACATTAACAGACAAACTGAGAGGAAATTTATTCAAATCAAAAAGAGTTTACTTACAGTACTTACGTAACTGACACCTTCGTGCACATATGCACTGAATCGGAATGAAAGTCGAAGCCTACCTCGAACTTAACTTTCAGCTAACCTGTTTCCTTTCATTCCACAATGAATAATAATCTCATAAAGTAAGCCCGTAGCTTTCAATAAATTTGCCAGTGTCTGAATGAAACAGCTAGATCTTTTCCAATTTCTCTCACGAGTCACGGCAGAAGACAGTCTCAAGCTACAAAACTTGAATTTTGATCCTCTTCACAGTAACGTAATTTAACGTCTCCGATCAATTCCTCTCTCTTTGCTGGCAGTTCATGCTTCTTGTACGTGTAGTTGCCCCACTGAGCCGTAACCACAAAACGAGCACAGCATTTCAGTTGGCATACACTGCGTACATCTGCTTAACTAATTAGATTTGTAAAAATCTTAGCGGATCATGTAAATATTCCGCTTGGCTCAAATATGAGGGTTTCTGCCGTCAAAGTTCATTTTTTGTTTCAGTTTTCCCCATATTAGCAGACTTGTATAATGTCTCGAGCTCTCCGAATCCAGTAGAAAGACTCTGGTTATTCTGTCGTAAAACATGGACCTGACCCAAATTTAGGTTGTATTGCATCATTGCCCACGATGGAATAGATTTCTGACAATGACTATTTGAAATTGATATCTCCTTGTCTCGCCTAGTCTGAGCTTTGAATTTTCTTATCTGAGCGCGCCTGAGGAAATCTAACCTTTGTTTGCGTGACCAGCATAGTGCAATCTGATTGGTTCGAATTTGACCTTTAACGCATGCGCAGAAGCCGTCTGACACTGATTAAAAAAAATAATAATAACCACTTGCATTTTAAGACTCGGCGCTGCCACAGGCAGCCCGAGTAAAAATATAAGCATTAGAGGCACTTTAAAACATAAAATAATCAAGAATTATATTGAGTGTAAAATCCAGAGCACCTGATCTACATGACTTGTATTAAAAATAAGGGCAAAAGAGCTCTGAGACCAACAATTTATTATTAATGTACCCTAGCTATATAGTGAGTGCCAATTAACAACTAAAACAAAGTTTCTAAATCAACTAACCGCCACCCAAATTAAGTAAAGCAACTTTATTTAACATCGGTAACTTGTGACAGTCTGGTGACTGATAAACTTGAGGCCGACTGAAGTCCTACGATTTGACGTCATTATCTGAGAAGACGTGAAGCTCTAACCATTTGCAGTTGTTTCACAAAGGCAGTGCTCACCTTCTCCTCAGTTATTTTAAGACCCTGAGTGTTGGTCCGCTGGGGTTTGAACCCACAACCTCCTGCTCAACAGACCTGCGGAGCTTAACCACTGAGCTAACCGTGAGGCGGTAAGTGCAATGGTTAAGTGCCGACGTTAAGGACGTAAAATCATAGGACTACGTCAACAGAGGGCCAATAATGTGGACGATTACTGAGCAATGTTACCAGTAGCAGTAAATGTGTTACCCTCTATAAATAAAATTCTAAAAATGAGGAAAAACAAAAGAAATTAAATTGTTAATGAGTGTTTGTGATATATATAGAACTGGTCTCATTTACATAAAGTTAAACCTATTTTTTTAACAAATCTCATATTTCATTTCTCCCTACCAGATGTTGTTTTAGGTCTTGTGACAGGTTTTCTGATTGTGGTACTTATTGTAGTGGAGGTAGGTACAATGCCAAGGGTACTAGCTGGTCGTTTTGGTTCAGGGATCTTGGTTTTTATTGTTGAATTGCTATGCCAAGTTCGTGATCGGACAGGTGCCAAGGGAATCTGGCTCTGCATTGCCAAATTAATCCTGAAATTGATTCCAGACAATAATCATTGTAAATAATTTATTCTGTACTATTATTATTAATGAAAAATTAAAGGAGTTACAAATGTTTATTTTTATTATGCTCTATTGTTATAATCTTTTTTAATTGGATCTTAATTAGTTTACAAACATAAAACTAATGGACCAGTTTCATTATAATAAATTACCATTTTTGTTGAAGTGCAACCCTGAAAGTCTCATTTGGAAAACTGCATCTAGCTGCATGATTATCAATCAATTTTTTTAAATATTATTTTTAGTCTAGGCAGTATAAAAGCTAAGTTTGAATGAGACTAGACAGACTACACTGCATTTGATCATTCACAGTTGGCTATAAATGCAACAATTATTTTGCAAACAAGACTTGAAATTTTCAGGGTCACACTTCAATGAAAATGGTAATAAAGGGTAAGTTACATACATGTATGGATGAAGTGACAGTGACATGATTGGGCTACAGATGATGACAATGGATTACAATTCCAAAAAATACTGGAATGGGAATTAGGCCAGTATCTTAAATGGCATGTAAACCATTAAATTTGTCCTTTCTTTTTTACATATTCATGAAGTTCATGTGTTTGATAACCCCAAAATGAGCACAGAACAAAATGAGCATCAAAATGAGCACAGAACAGATCCAAAAATATAGAATAGATAAAAAACATGCCATTTTGGATGTGACATCACAAGTGGAACACACAACCAGAAGTTCCTAAACGTAGCATCTCACTTCATTATGCACTACGCTGTACAATGTAGATGTATGTACATTTTGAATGAAGAAGAATTGCTGGACATCATGCCCACTATTTCGTGGCCATGGGTTCCATACACTTGTGACGTCACAGCAAGATCTGAGATCTTATCGGAAGTGAGCATTCTTACACCAAAAATCATGGATTTTTACCATTTATCATTAGAATTTGATAGAGTAACCCTCAAATTACGTGTAGTTTCCTACATGTACAAGTGAGTCTGCATTTGATTCAAATTGGTGGTACTAGAGAGGTTTACAAGCCCTTTAAAACTTTAATCTGATTTTTTTGCTAAAATCCCTATTAATTTTTACTCTTCAAAAAAATGATCTGTTCAAATATCTTTAGTTAGTGTTATAGCTATGTGATCTCACTCGAGACCAGTAATTACAAATACATGTTAAGTTGAATGCATAGACTCTAAAACCAGATGCCAGTCTTGTTTTTAGGTTTTGAATGTCGACCCACAGCAGACTTAAAAGCTTGCCATCTTCAGCACTAAATTAACAAATTGAGAGAAAGTAATGCTGTCACTCTATGTCATTTAATTTCATTCTGTAAGGTTTGATATGCGGTTGACAGTTGGAGTTTATTTTGATGCAAATAGTTGTATTGATTTGTACTTTCCCTAACACATTGTAGATTTCAAACGTTACCATCAATTGAATCTCCACATCCATGTGCAGGCTTTGTAAAGTTGTAACTGTGTGTGTAATTGGTCTTGCATGATGTCACATTTTATTAGCTGTAATTCACAGAGTGATTGTCCCTTCAATACAAACAAAGGATTTTTATCCCAAAAAAATTATCACAGTTTTGAGCAAAAAAAATAATAAATACTAGCGACCCAGTTGCATGGTACCCAGTACTCCAGTCAAAATAATTTTATAACACAGCTAACACAGCATGTAATTATTAAGTACCTCCTTTCCTCTGCCTCCAACAGAGTTGCAAATGCATCCAGCTCTAAGTCCAGTGGCACATGAGCATTGTAGGCAAGGCCTAGCTCACGAATCTTGGCCATCAGAGCTTCTTGCAGCTCACGCAGCTTGGCTTCTAAATTCTTGACAGTGTTAGCAGCATGTTGGCGCTCCATCTCCAAGGCTTGGATAAGAGATGCATTCTGTGCTTCTAGACTTGAACACTAGAAAGAAAGGAAAGGTCATTTATGCAATTCATGCAAAGTTTAAAAGAAATTGGGGTTTCAGAGCTAATTAACATTTTTTTTTTTATATTTAATTGAAATCCCCCTGCACTTTTTGTTGATCCCTTAAAAAACTCATGAATAGTTGATCCCTTAAAAAACTCATGAATAGTTGATCCCTTAAAAAACTCATGAATAATTCATGAAGAAAAAACAAAGGAAATCACTGAGCGAGAAGCGACCTTTAAATGTGATAAAGATTTCATCCTAATATACATAAACTTTAACTTGGATTTTCTCCGCCAAAATAGGTTGTATCGCCAAAATAACTGAACTACACAACTCTATAAATCTAGACGTTTTTTTAAGCCGTTTAAAAAACTCACAGCATGTGTTTTATCAGGTCTAAAACTTTTGGGCTGCGCCCTAAGTTTTAAACCTGATAAAACACTGCTGCTTGTTTATTAAACAGTACAAAAAAGGCAATATTTTTTCCCCGAAAGACAACTTTCACCAACCTTAGCATCAGCATTGATGATCTTGGATTGCAAGGTGTCAAGATAAGCCTTCATCCGGATGTTGTCATCAGTTGTGGCAGTGAGGTTACTACTCTCGCTGTCCAGCTGCAGCTTTAACTGGTTCATCTGCAGTACAGAGAACACATATCAACCAATCAAATAAACATAACGAAAAAGGTATGGGGAGCTCATGAGCCAAAACAAAATATTTGATTTTGATCTCTTACAAAATAATGTAGAATGTACTGTATTCTCTTCTCTTCTCAGCTAACAAAAACATTTAAGTCAAACTGATTTAAGTCTTGCTGGTAAACGGGTATATGGCAAAAAGTAACCAACCTCGAACTTAAATAACTTCAACTAATTCTCACATACTTTGAAATGTACTCAATGTATGAGGATAACATTTGAAGGGTCATCTACAAAAGGGGCATCAGTGACAAACAATTTCAAAAACTAACAACAATACCTTAATTTGCCTTAAGAATAGGGAAACCCACATTTTCGTTTCTCGCTAGTTAAAAAGTGCCTGTGAAGTGAAAAAATTGCCCCCGTTTTTATTTTATGTTATTAAATTTTAGTCTTCCCTAAGTCATTTTGTGCAATTAAAAATAAATTTGAGAATGGAAACAATATTTTTTTCCTGTTGTTTGTCAGAATCATGCGACAATCTTTATACTGTTAAAGATAATGCTAATTACATGTGTGACGTCAAGTGGTTTTTTGTACATTTATATTCTGACACAAAAGTAAAAATAAGGCTGATGGCAAGGCTTCTTTGAGAAAAAATGTGACAGATGGCAATTTGCAGTAATATAAAGGCCCCTCAAGTAATACATATTTAGAATAAAAATTAAACAAAAAAATGCACTGTACATGCATTTTGTTTTATTTACAAACTTCAAGACAAATATAAATGCACAAACCACTTGATGTCATGCATGTAATTAGCTAGCATAATTTATCTTTAACGGCATAAAAATTGTTGCGTGATTTTGACAATAATTATGCCTGACTTCAACAAGAAATTTAAAATGTTTGAACTCTCCAAATTTCTTTTTAATTGCACAATTTAATTGCACAAATGACTTTGGAAGACTAAAATAACGTAACATAATTAAGTAATGGTCCAGATAAGAACTGTAGTAGAATCCATTGTTCTGCGGCAATGAGCCTCCCCCACATACGATTTTGCTTGAATATGCCTTAAGTGCTTTAGGAGGTATCTACATTCCAAACTACGTCTCGAAAATAAAGTATTTTTTAATGCTATTGGCTCTTTTTCTATGAAAACGCAGAGAAGCGACCATCCAGCCAATCGGATACAGAGAAAACAAAGGATTTTTCAATCGCAAATTTGAGAACTTTCCCCACACATGATATTCTTCGAAATTAAAACATAGTTAGTTTGATCAAAAATAAATTCAATACACAAAATAATATCGAATGAAAATGCATTATTTCGATGGGTTTCTATTGAATTTATAAGTATCAACCAATGAAATTACGAGAAAGAATAATAGAAAATTAACACCTTTTAACATTCCTTGCCGTAGACACTACAGTTCTTATCTGGACCATTACTTAAATAAAAACAGGGTTGAGGGGGGTAAGAAGGCTATTTCGAAGAGCATGCACATGCCTTTACATTTGAAGTTTTGGTGGTAAAATGCTTTCCGTAGATAAAATAAGGCTCAAAGAAGGATTCTTTCTCTTTCATCTCGGAAATCAAGCAGGAGAGACAGACACTGAAGTGTTGAAGAGCAGAGATTCTTGTCGGAATAACATACCAACATTTTGAAAGAGTGACTGTATTTTTTTACTTTGTGTAAAGTGCCATATGATTGGACATCTTTGAGTTGCCTGTTTAACTCTGTTTGACTAAAAATAGATTTGATATCGCTGGAGATTTACACAGAGTCACGTCTACAGACGAACCAAACTGTTAATTAATTTGGTGAGCTGAAATAAGTTGATTTCAGCAAGTTTCATGGTCTGAACTTTCCAAAGATAGTTGTGTCGGGCCTTGTTTGTGATTTGCCTGAAGAGAAGTTTATAAAAACTTCTTGAGAGAGAACTCCATGTATCCTCACTGTCGAAAAGTCTGTTCTGTACCCATAATTCTTTTTGGGCTGTGTTGAGGCCGAAGGGAATCCGAGGTACAAAATGTAAATTGTGTTGTACATGTATCTGTATTAGCTAAGGGAAGATCGAGCTCCAGATATGCAAGGATTTCGGAAAGATATAGTGAGTGACTGAAATTCAGTCGTCCGTTTTGAAATCATGCTAACAAAAGAAGTGTACATGTAGGTGTAAGAACTTAAGTACTTAAACAATGTTCCTTAATTTGTTTGTGAACTACACTAGCATGAATCAATTTTTATTTTATTTGAAAGGGCAATGAATGTCTTCAAATTTGGAAAAATATGGCAATGAAAAAGTACAGCCGGAATGTGCATATCAGGCATCGATAAACAAAAGTTTCATGAACGGACCTTAATGGAAGTCTTGAAAACCCAAAAGAATCCAAAACAGAATGACCACAAACATTGTTAACTCATTTTCGACTCGGCTCTCCAGTAAACAAGCTTGTAGTTCTAAAACAGAATGGGGGAGGCATTTCATGCAATAGGGAATTACAAATGTACTGGGTAACAGGTAGATATGTCGCTATTAAGGTTCATATTTATGATAATTGTTCTTGTTGTTTTCAAATAATATTGGTGTGAAATAGACAAATTGAATGATATGGATGTTTTGAGAGGAGAAACAAAATATTTTTTTGGGATACAACAGATGGGAATCAAACCTAGGGTCAATGGCTTGGCTGCCATGTAACCCCTGAGAGAAAAGACACTATTATCAACATTTTTACATACAAGAATCGTCATCTACGTAAAATTTAACTTCATCACACAAAAAGCAAGCATAAATGTAAGAGCAAAGAGTGTCACTCAGTCAAATTGTCACTATTGCCCATTTTGCACAATTGGCCCTTCATTTCCAAACACGTCATTCAGATATTTTGCAAAAATTGTCCATTTTTGAAGTCTTTCATTTCTTTTCTGAAATTCTTGCTTCAACTTACTCCTTTCATGCTATGCGCCTATCTGGAGATTGTTAGAAATCATGATTGTGTAAGTACTTCTCTACTTTTAATTAGAAAGCTTTTATTAAACTAAGGTTAATATTGACTTAATAGACTTCAACCCAGCTGCTACCAAAATGCTACTCAATTGGCAGTATACCCATCAGGAGTGTAGCTAGGGGGAGGTTTGTGATTTCCAAAGGGTTAAAAAGCTCTGTAAGATGATGGATCGCCAGACTCGGAACCCCCCCCCCCCCCCCCTCTCCCTCGGTACCCCCCTTGTCGAAATCCTGGCTATGCCCCAGCCCATGCACCCCCAACATACCAAATAGAGAGTTGTGGAATTCAACCTGAAACCACAAAAGACACACAGACACACAAGATGTCCAGTACTGTAACTACGTTTTAGACAGCAGGGCCAGGCAGAATTATAAGAGGGGCATTTCCATGGTTTCATCTCCATTTTTCCTCAATATTTACTGCTTGTCTATATCCATGCAGTCTAAAGTCAAAAACAGCCGTGGGAATACATGTAGCCTGTTCCCAGCTATTAAAATACATACATGTGTACATGTCTGATACATTATGAATTCTTCATGATCTAACTTACACTGTTCTGGTGTGAGATTTCCGACTCCTCTTTAAATCTTCTCAACTCCACATCACCATGTAGCTTGACCCTGGCTAACATGGCTGACAGGTTCTCATCAATAATGTTGTGCTCATGGAGTCTTTCCTCTGCCAAGAGAATAATTCTCTCAGCTTCGTCAAGTCTGGCTCTCATCTCTGCTAATTCCTAGGAAATAAGATAATTAAAAATAATGTGATTCTGAATTTCTAACGGGAACTGAAACAACCATAGGAGCTGATCAAAGTCAGGACCCGGCTAATCCACAGATCAAATTGGAATTTAGAATGTTGGCTTTTGGAGGAAGGAAAACCAGAGAACCCAGAAAAAAAACCATGGAGAAAGGGTGACGTTACCAACAAACTCAACTCACATATGGCATGACAGGCATCAGCTAGAGGATCAAATCTGGGCCACAGAGGTGAGTCGGTGTGCCACCCCGGCTATGAAGATTATGAAGAAATATACCATTATTCAGTTACCGGTACCTATATGTACTGGAATCATTAAACTCTTAACAGATACTGCAACTCAAGAAAACCAATTCTCCTTCCAATTAATATGGATAAAAGATCAAATTTTATCATGTACATATGACCAAAATATTTATTCTTCAGGAAATATTTTTTAATGATTCATCAATTTTATTCTCATAACACATTAGCAAAGGTTAATAACCTTTCAAAAATAATGCTCTTCTCTAATAAATACCTCTTTTTAACAAGTACTAATACAAGGTCCATACCATACATGTATGTTATGGACCAAAGGGTGTGGGCCACAAAATGGGGGGAAATGAAGTCCATACCTTGCCATATGGACCAAGCAAATGCAAGCGAGTTTAATAAGATGTTTATTATTATTTAATAATTGACTCAAAAGTATTAAAAACAGCTTACAATTTTGCAGTCCATACATATGGTATTTACTAGCTGGGAGGTCCATATAGAGAAAAACTGTTAACTTTCAAGACCGAGGGCACAGTTTCTCTCTACATGGACCAACCCTAATTAAGCCGGTACATTGTAAATAATATTCTTATTTTTTTCTTAGTGAACTTTTATTATATCATGGAGTCAGAGTACTTTAGTCGAGTGCTCATACAGAAGTGATACATTTGTCAGTCTAGAGCATGCACACTTTGTTCGAAATGGCCTGGATAATAATAATAAACTTTATTTAAGTGTCAATTAAAATCTAGCTCACAAAGGTCAAACTAATTGGACACTATTTACAAAATAATAATAAAAAATGATAAATTAACTAATCTAATCTAATATGGGTTAAAATATTAAAAATATATAATATATAAATATGTAAAATAGAATAAAGGAAAAAGAAACCTATTATACTCATTGATAAAATTATTAATTTAATAATATTACTGTGGCCGATTAAAAATAATTTTAATCTAATTAGCACATAGGATTGGTGGCATTAAAGCAGCGTGCACGATCTAAAATATTGTAAACTTTTCACTCAAATCACAGGCATTGTTCTGCTGTTTTCCCCATTTTGGTAAAGCTTTCATTATCAAATATGTGGCAGAAATACAGAGTTTTCATTGCTAGGGTACATTTACGTCAGAATCTTGGCAAAGACTTTGCCAAAAAATTATTTGCAAATGCTAAAACTTATTTTGAAGTGGCACAAGCCATGATCAGCAGTCAGGTTTGTGAGGTCCGTTCTGAGAAAAAAACTGGACTGCTGAGTAGCCAATCAGATCGCACAATTTTGATGGATACCAGACGTCTATGAATTTATGGACTGCAAGCTGACCAATATGAGCTGCTGAAATTACAAAAATGTACTTATAGCTAGCAATATAATAATATTATCATTATTATCAATAATAATCGATATATCACTGTATATAATATGCTGCTGTATTGTCTGTATAAGACCTTCTTCATGAATTATTATGGATGAATATTTTGCCTACCTTCTCGTGAAGTTGTTGCTCAAAGTTCAACTTCTCCCTCAGCTGACTGACAAGTGTTTGTAAGTTCACCCTAGCGGCTGTCTCTGTATCAAGAGCCTGCTGTGTCTGAGTCAGTGTTGCTTGAAGTCCATCCCTGTCTCTCTTGGTATCCATGTGCGCATTCTGATGCTGCGTAATAGTCACCCTGGCATCTTGAAGTAAGGCTTCTTTCTCAGCAATCACCCTATGTGCATCAGCAAGGGCATTCTCTACCTTCTTACGAGTATTTGTTTCATTGGCCAGTCTGTGAATAAAAGAAATTAATTTATGAAACGTTAATTTGCACTAGATGATATATGTAACTGCAGAAAAAGACATGACAGATGCACTGCAAAATGGCATTTATTTGTTAAATATATAAAGCATACTGACTTATTTACACTTTTTACATAATCATGCATCTGCAGAGTTCTCCCGAAGAACTGGTGACTGGCAATTTTCTCTGTGTACTCTACTTGACTATGCCGGCTACAAGTTTTCTACAATTATACTCTTTTTACTTACCGTAGAAGCCTGGATTTGAAATAAATGCCCCCTACTCAATTGTTTCTCCCCCTATATACTATGCCTGTGTTAATTGGGAGAACCCTGCATCTGTATCTCAAAGTCCCCCACCCGCTTTTTTCCAATTCGGGTTGGTGCTGGACAAGGAACTTTTCATCCTTGTAATTTGCGCAAGAATTACAGATGGATTTTTTTGGCTCAGGAATATATTATAAGAGTAGCCAATCAAAACAGCTTTAGTGCACACCTGTCAATCATTAATTGTCTGGCCCTACCTCCAAGAAACATGATACATCACCACAGCATTTCTTTTGCCGCAAAATGCAAATCGAATCCATGCAAGGGAAACAAGTTGTGGCTCGCTTCGCTTGCAAATGCTCCAGGATAAAAACAAATTGTGGTTGACTTGTGGCAAGTCTAGTAAATGATATAAATTTGTGGGAACTAGCTCTCAATTTATAGCTAAACAGTTCTTTTTGTGCATCCTTCATTAATTTAAAATTTGTAGTGCAGTGTAATTCTGTAGTATTTGTGAAGTGAATTTTGGATTACCAAATTTAAGTCTTATATTCTATAAAAAAGTAAGTGTTTAAAAAATGAATATATAATTTATATATTTCTTAAACAATGTTCAAAATAATTATGGTATTTTTCAATAAGGACCACATTAAATATCCCAGCAACACATTACACTGTCTTGTAAGCAAGTTAAACATTAACCAAAATCAGCATTGGCTTTGAAAAATTAAAATTGACACAAAGTTGGTGAATTGTAATTGGGTTGCAATGATAATTAATCTATAATTCATTCATATGCTCCCAGTTTAGCTGCTCAATTAATGCAACAAGCATATGCATAACAATGAAATTACTGTTGATGCAGACTGTATATTTTGCTATGCATCTGTGAAATTGGATTTCAGCATATTGGACCACAATAATGATATGATGCAAGTATTTTTGCCCGGGTGGAAATCTTATTAAGAATCTTAATAAGAATCTTATTAAGATCTTAAACAATTTCTTATTAAGAATCTTATAAGAATCTTATAAGATCTTATAAGATCTTAATAAGATTTTCACCTGGGTGTTTACGGTAATTAACACCTATAAAGTGCCATTACAATCATTTTTTGACATATCAATGTTTTTGCATATTCCTAAAGTAGAGTTGATATATTATCACCAGTTCAAATCGTTTTTCGATACGAGGACAGGAAGTCTTATTTTTTGAACGGCAAATATTGAATCTAAACATCTGCCATTACTGGAGGCCATTCCCTTTGTTCAACTTTATACAAAGGGTTATTCAGCAGAACTGATGTCATACGTCACTCAACGTTCGCCTGCACAACACAATGCCTTGGAGGTGTGGGACTGGTGCTTAATATTTTTTTCTCAAGGGGAGGGGGTAACCATTTCTATATCTCATGTTAGGTTTTTTGGTTGTTTTTTTTTTTTGGGGGGGGGGGGATTTTACTGTGTTTTTTTTCCGCAAAACAATCCCCCCCCCCCCCCCCCCCCCTAAATATTCCTTGGCTGAGAGCAAGCAAATTAATAAATGTATAAATAGATCACTGTTGACTTCTGGTTTAATAGCACAAAAGGTTGTTTTAAAAGAAAGTCAATATCATAGGATATATTCGTTATTGAAATTAATGCTTTCACAAAAATAATTTTGAAGTTTATGAAAGATGCTTCACAAATATTTTCAACGTTAATATTTTACACGTTTTTCGACATTAATAATATTATTAATATTCAAATCAACCAAGTAATTCGCCTTTTAAACATAGCAACCGAGCACTACATTCCATTAGAAAGCCAACAAAGTGCCACAGAAATAATGTTCTTAACAAATCAACCACAATTACATTCGCAACTATTTAACCAAACTGAAATTCAATAATGCACAAAATTATAATTAATTTCCAAAGTGTCTGAAAGAAACAATTAAATGATATTTCTTACTTGTCTTGTAGATCAGCGACGAAAGCGGAGTTCTTCGCAGCCGCAAGCTGGTGTTGTGTTCTGTCTCTTGCGATATCGTCAAGCTTGTTTCTTAGTTCCTCGAGCTGTCGTTCGTACATTGCTTTCAGCGCCAAAATCTCCTCCTCCAAGATCTTCGTTGTGTTGACGAAGTTCACCGTCTCAGTGCGACCACTTTGCTCGCGCATTTGGCGCACCCGAGAAATGTAGGAAGCGAAACGGTCATTTAGAGTTTGTAGGTAATCTTTTTCCAAGTAGTGAGGCACTATAATCGGAGTAACTGTAGTAGCCATGTTTATAAGTCACCTCAAGTCGTTTAACTAACTTGACTTATAAGTAACTAAGTCTTTCGTAAACTCGTTAAATCATTAATGAAAAAAATTATCGTAAGTGAACTGTTCTGTTTTCCTGCTTAGCAACGATGGTGCAGCAAATTTTAAAGCTTTTCTAATCCACAAACTAATAGAATATAATTTATACCCTCAAACACGTCGTCGAGCTGGAGCTTAATAGTGGAAGAATCTCGTTCTCGGGAGTCAGTTTCTGAATAACATTCCTTAACTCGCATTAGAGCCAATATAAAACAGGACTTCTCAAAGTCAATTTAATCCGGTAAATGTTCACTCCTTTGTGTCGAAACCCTCCAAGGGACAAAACCTCAAGATCGTACTCACAACTAAAGCCCAAAAGACTGAGAAATGTGCCTGAAGTTGTGATATACTTCCACCACTGTTTTGAACTCACCAAACTCAGCCCTCACACTTCCTAACTCATAAACTCTACCAGCGGCCTCCAAGATAAAGTCCAAATGTATGTATACGGGAGTTGTCTCAAAGAAGCTTTCTAACTGTCAATAATGACAAAAATCTTCATCAAACGAGACTGATCATGAGACCCCCGATTTTTGAGATGTGAAGATATGGACACACAGCCGGCGTGGTACTAATACGGTATACTGTTGTCCCCTGAGCCAACGCCGTATCCAAGCAATAGGAGCTCGAGTCAATTTGACTTTCAGAAATCCGACGACCTGTCATTTGAAGCCCGCTTACAATGACTTTAGTGTCTATTGTCCGTTTGGCCAATCAAATTAACGGCCAGCAGTATATTTACCAAATGATACAATAAATAGTTAATTGAGTAGTTGATCTAAATTGCAACCACGCAATCTAAGTCAAAACAGTAAAGAAAGACAATGAATTTACAGACTGTCTTTAGAACGCGGTTTAATAAAATGATTTTTGAAATGACACTTTTTGGAACGAAGGGATATACAATATTTTGTGAATGCTTTCCTTGCGGAGTTTTACCGAGAGCGTGAACAGTTGTCCGTATAAAAAATGTGATCTAATCAGTCCCAAACGAGTCTTTCCGGGCACCTGTAAGACACTCAAATAGTGTTGATCAATGTAAATATGTTGCATTAAAGTTTATTTTCAATCAAACATTTCGCCCAATAAAATATGTCTGTCCAACAACGTCTAACATGGGATGCAAAAAGAGGGTATATACTTCATGGTAGTGTTTCGTTCCATATAGTCTCCCTGCATAATCATGTTCTCTACTGTTTCACAGTATTATGCAGGGAGACTATATGGACGAAACACTACCATGAAGTATATACCAACAAGGGTCTAACATTGTTATAACCAACAGTGTTGGCCCAATGTTGTACAACAATGTTGGAACGTTCAGAGTAAAATAGTACCGCTCGAGACCTTCTGATTGGGCCATTATACTGTAGCTCTATCGTTTTTGTACCGTGCTCGTTATAAAGGTTAGGGTGTTTTGTATTGTGGCACGTTTCGAGCGGTACTGTCTGGCTTAACGTTTAGGATGTGGTGGATACCTGATTAGCACCTTGGCGCGTGGTAACATGTCCTGTTTCCCTGTGTTGGTATGGTGCATGGATTGCGGAGTTCCACTTTTTCATTCATACTCTTTTGGTCCATAGAAAGACGAGAAAACATACTCGTTCTAAGTTAGGAAAAGAAGTCGACTTGTAGCAAGTCTAATGGCGCCGTTAAAAACAAGAATTCCATTCAACGTAACCTATTTCGCGCTGACGAAAGGCTAACGCTCGAAACATCAGCTGCCACTCGTGTACCACTTCCCTGGCCTACCTTATACGAGTGTGAGTATTTTCAGGAGGGATACATAGGATTCTCATATCAAACAATTGTTGTCGTTTCGAATAATATTTGGGCCTGACTAGATGCTAGTGAGGCATACGCTCATCCTTTTTCAAATTTCGCTATCGAATCTTCAAAAAACGATTAGATTTTTTTAATCGCTCTTCTTTTAGCCTACGTTGTATCCGCCTCTCTTCTGCCGGCTCGCTACACTTCCTGGACGTGTTCTAGTATTCGACTATCCGTCCTGCTTTCCAAATATGGAATATATTGACCATATATGGAATATCACAGCTTGCAGCTCGAGTTTGTATATCCGACAAAGGACTCATTCTGTATCTACTACTTAAAAACCATGTCGCTTTAAAGACGTTAAGTACTAAACTCGAAAAACTACCGTGTACACTAAAAACATCAGACAGAACACAGCCGTTAAATAATCAGAAGGCATTGAATGCCGTTGTCTTTTATTGATTCATCTTAAATATGCTCTTGTTAAAAAAAAGATATAAATATATAAGTTCGTTCTTTATACTAATATCGAGTTCTACTTCTGTAACATAGCGCACAACATTGTCGGCAATATCGAGTTCTACTTCTGTAACATAGCGCGCAACATTGCTGGCAATATTGAGTTCTACTTCTGCAACATAGCGCACATTGCCGGCAATATCGAGTTCTATTTCTGTAACATAGCGCACATTGCCGGCAATATAGAGTTCTACTTCTGTAACATAGCGCACATTGCCGGCAATATCGAGTTCTACTTCTGTAACATAGCGCGCAACATTGTCGGCAATATCGAGTTCTACTTCTGTAACATAGCGCACAACATTGTCGGCAATATCGAGTTCTACTTCTGTAACATAGCGCGCAACATTGCTGGCAATATTGAGTTCTACTTCTGCAACATAGCGCACATTGCCGGCAATATCGAGTTCTATTTCTGTAACATAGCGCGCAACATTGCTGGCAATATTGAGTTCTACTTCTGTAACATAGCGCACATTGCCGGCAATATCGAGTTCTATTTCTGTAACATAGCGCGCAACATTGCCGGCAATATCGAGTTATACTTCTGCGACATAGCGCGCAATATTGCCGGCAATATCGAGCTATACTTCTGCGACATAGCGCGCAACATTGCCGGCAATATAGAGTTATACTTCTGCGACATAGCGCGCAATATTGCCGGCAATATAGAGTTATACTTCTGCGACATAGCGTGCAACAAATTCAATTGCAACATGCGAACACTCCTGCCAAGGTTTAAAAAAATATCCTATAAAACGTTTTCTATATAATCATTGGTGAAGGTAGAGTCGCTGTATTTACCCCAACGCATGGTGAAATACTCAATTCTGTATATTTGTCACTAAGTTAATAAAGTAGAAAAGTTTGGATAAATCATGACGACTCTCTTATTGCCTATTTCAGGAGATAGATAAAACGACTCGAGACTTTACCAACGACACATTGCGTGTATAGAGCGGTTTTCAATTGAGTGTAGTAAAACCAAACGCAAACTACCCACAGCCAGCCAATCATAGGAGCGAGTAGTCACAAGTAACTCATAAATGGCTTCCCTGTGAGCCAACGACAAAGCAAAACCATTTGGTTTTACTGTGGATTCTGTTTGGTTGGTTTACTTTCTCAGCCAATAGGAGAGCTCAGTAAACGCAAAGCCAAAACACTTCCGACACTCAATTGAAATCCGCTCTATCGAGTGTCGTTAAACCAAAACCTGAGCCAATCACAGGAGCAAGTAAAATCACAATAAACCAATCACGAGCCGAAGTAATATTGAACCAATCACGAGGCAAAGTAAACGCAATCATGGATAACTAACCAATCAAGTTGCGGCACTCAATCGAAACAGTGCCCGTAACAAATTACATAGAACTTTGTTCACACTAGTTTTCACACATTTTGTTACGCGATTAGGTATATTCTTCATGGTGTTTCGTTCCATATAGTTATATTTGAATCATTTTCTCTACTGTTTTACAGTATTATACAGGGAGACTATATTGAACGAAACACTACCATGAAGTATATACCCACGATTAGTTGCACAAAAGGTGGCAGTAAAGTCAAACTTAAAGTAACTTAGTTTCAGAGGTTTTCTACGTTTCTCAGAGAAAGAGAGAAGATTGATGAAGCCGCCCAAGCGAGCCGCAAAGTAACATCTTGGAGCATGCGACACTAAAAACGTTATGGTGACCTGACCTTAATTTTTAACCAAAGTTCACCTGCTGACTAATAAAAAATGTTGCACACGTCCACCCTCAGCAATAGCCTAAAATATTGTGGTATCATGCCAAAAGAAAACAATATATAGAAACATA
This sequence comes from Actinernus sp. WN-2022, assembly GCA_030867875.1. Taxonomy (NCBI): domain Eukaryota; kingdom Metazoa; phylum Cnidaria; class Anthozoa; order Actiniaria; family Actinernidae; genus Actinernus; species Actinernus sp. WN-2022. The sequence goes on along the minus strand of JAOWCC010000577.1, from coordinate 45,672,385 downwards.
ATATCACAATCCAAGCTTAGCTGCATAGCAAAAATCCTCGCATGTTTGACAGTCAAAACAGGTCAAGCATTCCTCCCTAGAGCCAGAAATGAAGTTCATTATTGGAAATTTGATTTCATTCTTCGTTTCAAACGTTCACTGTTAAAAACAATATTTCAAGTATGGACCCTTTGCACATTACGTCATAGCCGCCATGCTGGTGTACAGTTAACAATAGATTCTTCATTAGCTTCTTTTGTTCTGTACACCAACATGACCGCCATGACCGCCATGACCGCCATGCCCTTTGTCATTTGAATTTCTGGGGATTGAGTGCAAACCATCTATATATTTTAGAGTCGGTTATAGCTCTTGGTATGAATTCAATAAGATTATTAAGATTGATATAAGTGAGATTTAGCTTATATAAATTTCTTCTGATAACTGTAACATGGAAAAGAGTTGAAATGTCCAACTTTTTTTAAACTGGTCATAAAAATGCCCTTCGTTGTGCAACGGAATGGATTCCGACATGTGTTTGAAATGGCAAAAAAAGTAGAAAACAGTAATAACATCATTATTAACATCAGTAAATTGTGATGGTAGAAGTATTTTACCAAATATGAAACACTGCTCAAACTAATGACCCAAGTTGAATTTCTGTAGAATCTCAGATAAAATAATCAGTAAAAAACAACAATAGAAGCTGTCACCACTTGACATTGGTTTCGTCAAAAGAATTTTTTCAATACAATTAATTGGCCTTGGAGATAAACGACTGTTTGTTTTTCATATTTTGTTGCTGGACAAAATATGTTTGCTTTGATCTGAATAACAAAATATGTAATAAAATAAAAAAAATGAAGTAACTGATAACTAGTTCAAAGTGCAATGATGTACAGGTTAAATTTAAGTCTCAAATGAAATAAAAGCTTTTGAGAACTGTACAACAAATTTGAAAGAAAAGCTTTCGCTCTCAACTTAGAGCTTGATCACGTGGGCCGAAAGCCTGTGACCATCACACTCACTTGTGATCATTTCAAATTTCTTGTACGGAGTTATCAAGAGTTTTAATTTCACTCGAGACTTAGATCAAAATGAAGTTTTGATTTGTTTTCAGGAATTTTCTGGTTTGTCTTGACAAAGTATCACTAGTACAAGCTGCAGTTGTTCCTTAATAATTATTATTAATGCAACAACTTTCTCCAGTATTTGTAACTTTTTTTAAATAAATTAGGTTGAATAAGTTGGTTGAATGACAAGGCCTGAGTGTCAAAAATAATTGTGTTGAATAATTCAGTGACTAGTTAATAATTATTCCTGAAATGGAGATGAGTATGGGTGGATATTTACCGAGTTGCAAAGTGAAACAAGCTTCAAATTAGTTCAAAAAGCTTAACAAGTGAATTATTCGCATGGGAGACTGAAAACAGAGAATAGTGGAGGAGATAATTCCGAGTTTCAGTAGCCAATCAGAGCATGCAAAAAGCATTACTCGCCTGTGTGGTATATACTAAATAAATACTTTAAAGCAATCCTACAATAATTCCCTAAATTATCTTGGATACCTAATCTCGAACTCAGTAAACACACTCTGTGATGGCTATACAAGAATGTAAACAAGATGTCAACACAAGGCCTTCAATCCAAGCAAAAGGCCACATATTGGGTCAGCTATGAATAAGCCTCTTAAAACAGTAGATTACTTTGTAACTAATTGTCAAAGATTGCATGTCTAATCCTTCTCTTTTTGTATCTGCCACTGTAATAACTAAACTATTCTGCATGGTTCAGAGCCTTTCAGTGCCAAATTATTACTCATAACATTTTCTCAATGACATTACTTTTCATGTTTTCATTTTGTTAATCTTTAGTAACATTTTCTTATACTAATTAAATTTTGTAATCTATTCAATCTTTCTGTCTCCATTCTCAAACATGCTCTCATGTCATTGGTATAGACTGTTATTGCCACAGTAAACTCTTACAATTTAAGATTTTAGAATTTTGATGTTGTTACATGAATCTTGTTGACACTAATTTCTTAGCTGATTCAAAGTAGTGTGATTTTTAAGCCTAGGATATAATTTTATGATAAATTCTATTATTAAACGTTGTCAACGAAAGGTGTTACCATTAATCGTGTTTTCTACTCTCTCCACATAGACAAAGACAAAAATAACTACTCAGATTAGCAGAATATGCTTTACAGGTATGGTGCAGAAAATTGGGACAATTGTGATGAAGGATGGCAGCAAAGATTCGAGTGGATGAAAAATACTGCTTTTAAGAGGAATTTAGAGCAACTTGGTTCACTGTCAGTAACTGAAATCAAGTTTCTCAAATAAGCTTTTGTTATCCACTGTAATCTTTGCCATCCTTTATCAAAAAAGTTTGTAAAGCATATCAGGACATTCACATGGTATTTCTCTTCTATCTCAGGGTGTTATTTTTGTAGTTTTGTTTTAGAGAAACTTGAGATTCAATTCATTTGACAGTGCCCCTTTAGAGTCTAAAATACACCTACAGTATACAATGGCGAGATACAATATATGACAAAACTGCAAAACATTAAACCTGGTTTCCATTTCATTGTTACAATATTATTGCTGGAATCAGTGAAAGTCCTCAGCAATCATAGGGATCATAACAATCACATGGAAACTGGGCTGATAATAATACAAGAATAGGGCCCTTAAGCAACCAGGACGACAACAACTGTGACAATGAGATGTAGCAAAGTGTTTTCTCCAAAAATTTGGTGTTTACTATTTCCTTTATTTCAATTGCCATTAAGGCACCTTTTACAACCAGATTTTCTGAAAATATCATCAGTATACAGTTCCACATTAATCAGTTTGATTTACTTTCTTGCATTTGTGTTCTCTTCTGAACGTTAAATTTGGCATTTTCATGTTCTGTTTTAGAAGAGAATGGATAAAATGTACACGTAGGTGACTGCATTTTCACATCATTGCAGTTATTGTATTTTGTAACTAAGATGCTGTTGTCAAAGACATCGTCGTTGTGGTTGCTTAAGGTCCCTAATAGCTTGAGTCACTGTAATCGCTGCCATATGATCGCTATGGTCATAGACTACTTTTTACAGCAATCGTAGCGATCACAGCAATTGTAATAAACATATGGAAACAGGACTTAATGGCAAACAGTATTTAAAAACTTTTTGAAATAATCCATAAAAAAGGGAACTTTTGTACAATTATTTATGTTAATTACCGGTACTTCAGTTCTCTCTTGGATTAGAATAACATATGGCAGTATGTTAACTTATGATAATGGAGAATCTTAGTTTATGACAAATAATCAGGGATGTGAATGGGATTTGATTTTTTAGTAGGGTCAAATTAGCTGACTGAACAGTTATTAATTGTCTTCATTTGATTTGATTTTTGACTAAATTTGATCTGAACTTAACAATCACTGGGCATTATTGCCATATGTATAAATTCTCATAGTAGGTCCAATAATATGAGACATCAGATTTCATTTTGATTTTGCTTTTGTGAATAAATATTTCCCTTTCTAGCTCAATATTCTTCATATAACTCTTTAGAGTTGGCACATCTCAGTTATATACGTTGTGAATGTTATATACTGACTCATTGGTGGCAGATGTGGGATAGGCCCAATATAAGCTAGAAGTTTCTTATATAAACAATTTCTGTAATATAGCTAACTAAACAAATTCATACCTAATTTTCAATACCCCCTGGGCATGTCATCACTTACACAAATACTCCTTGATCACACAAATCATTTTGGATAATTGCAAATATGTTCTTCCTGTGCTGGCCTTTGTACTTTTCAGTAGGAGGTAGCAGATGCTTATTCTTTTTCATCCCTGGCAACAAAGATAACTTTGGTGTTGAGGTTTGTGGTCTCGAATTCACATCAACAATATTCAGGCTTGGTGAAGAATCACTTTGCATCCTTGAACTGGAAGAATGAATATACTTTCCCTCTTTTACTCCATTTAACTGTGAAGTGTTTTTCGTTTTAATATTTCTCGTTGAATCAAAGTCAACACTGTTTAGGGTTTGATCCAAATCAGTTTCAAGATGTGATAATTCATTTCCATATGGTAAAGTTGAAGTTCTACTCCCCTCAGCAGAATCAACGGCTCCTTCGAATATTAAAGAACTATCATTTCCATCCATTTCTGGACTTGGAGTTCTAAAATGCTCATCTAGATCATAATACACATCGCCAGAATAAAGCTCACTTTCTAAAGATGCCAGCTTCGTTGTCCTTTGCTGTATACTTTTTGAGATTTCACACACCGACCGAGAAATATTTTCAAGTTCTAAGGCCTGCCTCTCGGACATTGTGTTTTGTTTGTTTAGCTTCAGTCGTAGCACTCTCAATTCTCGATTAACATCAGAGTTTACTCTCTCCGTCCGCTCTTCAAAACCCTCTTTAATATCCGTATTACAATCTCTATTCTGATGCTGTGATAACATATTTCCCCCCACAGCCTGTAGGTCCGAAATACGATCTTCCATAGCGTTAATATTTTCCCTAAAGGACTCTATATCGGAAATTAACTTTTCCTGGTTTTTCTTGAGTTTGTCAAGTTCTTGCTTCGTGGTTTCAAAATAACTCAGTTCTTTAGCCTGTAGTTTTAAGACTTGAGAGAGTTTAGTAGCTAAATCCTCGGTAATTTCGTCTTCGGTATAATATAGCGATGCTTCGTCGTCATCTGTCCAACAATCCAGTTGAATGTCAAATATTTCAGAAGCGCGTGCCAGGCGAGCGGTTTTCTTCGCTTGATTTGCGGTAATAGCCTCCAGGGATTCACAATCAAACGATCGCTTTTTGGGGTCAAAACCTTTGTTATCGATAACTAGATCAACTGTCGAGCACTTTCCCAAATACGTGCTCGATTTTCTGGGCCCTGTATCATCTTGAAGGATAAATTTCACTTCTTGGCTGAGTTCTCCCCACATTCGAAGGCATTTTACTGGCTTCTCGTTTCGCGGCAAAATCCGTTCTAAATCCCGCCATTTTTCTAACAGCGCGACTCTGCCAAACTTCCCCGCTGCTTTTGCAAGTACGATCAAAACACTTTCGCAAGTTGTATCCTCGCTCACGCCGCGAATAACTCTTTCTTGACCATCGACCCAGACTCTCAAATCACTCATATCGAGACCCACCTCCAATGCGGTGAAAAATCCAAAGCGAAAAACATCTCCATGACCATATCATTCGAACACGGGCCAGTACAGATTCGCCGTCACATGTGGTAACGTGATTTATATAAACTCCGCACCATAACTACCGGAAATAGATAAATCCACAAGATTTACTACCATTTTCCACTGTATTCCTTTGTTCGGAAGACGATGATGATATTCTCGTTGAAGATTTTTCTCGAACAAAGACGGCATCCCTCACAACTACACAGCATTATTGATCAAACGCCTTCTCTGTCCAGTTTTAATATAACAGAACGGAGCTAGTTGGTTGTGTAAATAAATACAACGCATGCGCCAAACTTCATCGTCGTTCTCAGATCCTTTTTAAACAAAACTGCACGATAGGTCATCCGTGCAAAAGTCTCAGACTACGTATGTTTTAATGACAAAGAAAATAATAATAATAACGTTGTAGCTGACCCTTCAGGGATTCAACCTGATTCCAATAATTATTGAAAAGCAAACTACAATCAAGACGTGAATGCAATAAATATTGGATTACACAAACACTACTTTCAGAAAGCAGTGTCACTATTCACTTATGTGACCGCCTCCCTGTTATTCAAAACCTTGGCGGGTCTTAAAAAAAACTGAATAGAAGGTGCTGCCTTTGTGAAACAATCTCGTTCTCGAACTAAGGACATAAAATCGTGGGTCCTACGTCGGTCTCAAGTTTATCAGTTTCGCCAGACTGTCACTATCGAGTGACTGGACCAGTTCTCAGAACTGACACGTTCCATGCATTTAAGAACTGGCCCATCAGACCAGTCAGTTCGTGTTAATGGAAAGCGCCCTAACATTGCTTTACCTTCGCCTTTCTGTGCCAAAATTTAATATAAAACATAATAATTTTCAAGTAACGTTTTTTTAATACGCATTATAAAACAATTTAGATAGTATCCGCGTTCTGATTGGCTGATAGCCATGTTTTCATTAGCCTGTGCAAACATGGAAATGACGTCACACCGTAAGACAAGCACCGTAAGTGCTTCTTTTATCAAAATAATTATTTTATAAAAGAAATGAAACAGATTTTCCGTGTTGCGGTCTCGTGTTTGTTCTGCTCTCGAATTCCCCCAAACTTACCGAGGTTTGCATGAGCCTGTGCAAACGCGGAAGATCTGTTTCATTTCTTAAATGGCTTGATCTACCCACTGTACAGACTGAATGCTTTCAAACAAGCAAAATAATAACGGGAGTGTGGGAGTTTTTTTTTTCATCAAATACAGCACAAACTCAAAATAATGTATGGTATGTTTAAAAAAATGTTATCTTTTATTATTTTATGACATCTCTTAGAAATATTTGAATGGATGAGATCCACTTTGCAGCTTCCAAAAATCGTTTGATGGCTTCCATTTGGAAAGACTCATCCATACAAGATTTTTCGTCAGCAATATTATCAACTGTCCTACCATTAACACTGCCTTGCTTCATTAACTCGTCATGCAAAGATTCCAAAAAAGCTTTCAGTTCCTCATATCTAGACACAATGTCAAATCCAATGGCTTTTTGCAGCTTTCGAAGGCACACTGGGCACATGAATAGTGGTTGGGCTTCTGCCTCACTAATGGAGCTACTTTCATTCATCGCACAGGCGAAGAACACACAGTGAGTTATGCCAAACACATGACCAAGCTCATGACTGACACTCTAGGATTTAACACAGTTGATCTTATTAAAATATCAAGGGTTTGGGGCTGTTCAACAAGGGTACTTCACTAATAAAATATTTGAAATTTTAATTTTAATAGCGTTACTCCAGATAACACTAACATTAGGCTCCCATATTTAATAGTGTTACCTACATTATAGTCCTCATGATCACTGCATACTCTTATATGTGTTAGACCTGACTGTGTGCTGTGACTTCAGACGCACTTACTCAACGTTAGTCTCATTCTGATGTATAATTTTCAAAAATACCATTGAGGCGAAGAAGTAGAAACTACAATAATACACAGAGTTGTGATAACCCATCTTGCTGCTGGTATTTATGAGTTATTGAATATTTAACATCACGATGCTGTCAGAGTCTAGTGAAGAGTAAATGCATCTTTAGTGATCGCAACCTGAGCGATAATTCTTGAATGCAAAAATAAATTTACTTATTGATTTAAATCAAGCTACATGGAGCCATTTCATAGTCTCCCAAAGCCGGCAGTGGCTTTATATTACTAATCAAGTATTCAACAAATTTGAATTTAGGATGGTTTTTTAAGGATCAAGGGAGAAAAACATTGGATTATTATCAGAATGATTATATTAACAGCAGACACCATAATGGACTCCACTTGGAAGCTTATTCCCTCAGTGCTAGAATGTATCACGATTCATTGATCATTTTGTTTATTTTGGAGACAATTGGTATTAGCATCTCAGAATACCAGCCTCTGATTGGCTCTTGCACGAGCCATTGGGTTCCCGGTCAAGTTCAAAAGTCATTTGTTCAACAGCATTTATTGAATGCGTCATGGAAGCAAGATTTTCAAATTGTTATAAATTACAAGAAAGAATACTTCAATCCTGAAGGTAAGGTTGGCATTGTAGTTTTCGTCAGAAATCTAACACTTTTATCCGCTAAAAGTACAATTTTCACTGTCTCAAAGCAGTAAAATTGCAAAAGTCGTTCAAATCAAGCCTCAAAGTCAAAGAAAAGTTCTTAAATAAATGAAAAGGGTTTTGTCCAAAGAAAAAAACACACTTCTTTTAAAGTGCCTATCACCCTTATGCAATTCTGATAGCTTATGAACCTCCGAAAAGATTTGAGTACTTCTGTGAAGAAATGTTTGGTTTAAAGTGAATACTTTATGTTCTACGCTTGTTTGAAATCGTGTAAGTGTGACCTTTCCTGACCCATGACCGCGTAAGGAAAAGCCTGGGTCGAAACCTGGGTAGACATCATCTTGACGTCATATAATTAATTCGGCTTTGCAATCATTTGAAGAAATACTTAACATGTTGACTAAAATGACTTTTTTCTTTACTAACAACCCACAAACTGTGTATATTTTCTATGCATCGATGTTGTTGTGATAAAAAGGCGCCATGGAAAATAATGCATTAATGAGATGACGTCTACCCAGGTTTCGACCCAGGCTTTTACTTACGCGGTCATGGGTCAGGAAAGGTCACATTTACACGATTTCAAACAAGCGTAGAACATAAAGTATTCACTTTAAACCAAAAATTTCTTCACAGAAGTACTCAAAACATTTCGGAGGTTCATAAGCTATCAAAATTGCAAAAGGGTGATAGGCACTTTAAAGTTACAATGTAGGTAACCTAATAAATTCGAAATCACTTATCATTTTTGAAACTGATGTTTATTTGACAAGAATTAAATGTAGAAGCTTTATGTTCTACGCTTGTTTGAAATCGTGTAAGTGTGACCTTTCCTGACCCATGACCGCGTAAGGAAAAGCCTGGGTCGAAACCTGGGTAGACATCATCTTGACGTCATATAATTAATTCGGCTTTGCAATCATTTGAAGAAATACTTAACATGTTGACTAAAATGACTTTTTTCTTTACTAACAACCCACAAACTGTGTATATTTTCTATGCATCGATGTTGTTGTGATAAAAAGGCGCCATGGAAAATAATGCATTAATGAGATGACGTCTACCCAGGTTTCGACCCAGGCTTTTACTTACGCGGTCATGGGTCAGGAAAGGTCACATTTACACGATTTCAAACAAGCGTAGAACATAAAGTATTCACTTTAAACCAAAAATTTCTTCACAGAAGTACTCAAAACATTTCGGAGGTTCATAAGCTATCAAAATTGCAAAAGGGTGATAGGCACTTTAAAGTTACAATGTAGGTAACCTAATAAATTCGAAATCACTTATCATTTTTGAAACTGATGTTTATTTGACAAGAATTAAATGTAGAAGCGTTGAAGAGATTTTAAAACACGTTGCAAAAGTTTTCTGCACTCAAACCATGAAACCGTTGCCATGGATATACTAGATGCCTTTTGAGAATTGGAATTACGATCGGCATGAGTTTGGTGCTTCGTTATCTTCTTTCTTTTAACAATTCCTGACTTAATTGTTCAATCGTGATACAAAACTAATTGCGATTTTGATACGGCGATACCAAATTATATTGCCACCCTTGGAAGAAAATATATTTTTCATTTTGGGCTTCGTCAAAGCGCGACTCTGCCTAATACAAAATATATTTTCTCCCAACTGGCCGGCAATATAATTCGGTATTGCCGTCTCAATTATAGTATTAATTAACTACCATCCACACCCACCCAATGTCCTGCAGCCATTTTGGCCTCATCAGACACAGTCTATGACATGTTGCTCATGAATTCACCTTCATACTCAATAACAAATAGAGAAGGCACCAGTTTATTCAAAATGTGCCAATATAAACTGATAGAATGCCATGCACACATTATTTGCTTGCAATATTGAACTCTATAAAATGATTGTATATTTTCTATTGCTAACAAGCACTTACCCTGAAAAATCTCCAAATCACTGCTGCATTAATTTCCTTTATGCCTCCAACGTCCTCCTCTTTCTCTCTTTTCTCAAAGTTAAAAGCACCAACACCTTGACAGCCACAGTCAGAATTTGCAAGTCCAACTAAACATTCATTATTTTCTCTGGAAGGTCCCATGTGACTTGGAGGCAGTAAAATATCATTAGTTTTTGAATAAATAACTTCAAGTTGACTATTACATCTTTGTGCATCTGTACCTTGAACATTGTTAGTACTAGATAGTACATGTACATTTTGTGTCTTTCTTTCTTTGAATGACAGTGGTTCATAATGCCCAAAACTAATTGCTGCACACCCATCCTCGCATGATGCTTCACCCAGTACAAAATTCCATTCATTACTAGGATACAAATCCTCCCAGGTTATTCCAATCATGCAGTACCCATCAAGTGGACGGTGGGCCTTGAGATATGCCAGTACATCTGTAATACAAGGAATACATTGTATGACAATACTTACTGATTATTTCATGGTTTTCTATAGAATACAGGCAAATATTTCACAAGAAATTTGTATTATTTGGTATATTACAACAAGCTTTTATATTATCCTATAAATAACAAATTTACAGGAAGATTTATAAAGAAAATAAAGTAACTTACCAGATGATAGACTACACAATTTATTGTGGAACAAATGTTTTGAGTGGCAGATGAGTATGCAGACTAATTATGTATTCCAAATTCTTGAATTCAAAAACTTCCTGCACACACAGCATGGAGACAGACAGCAATTGGCTGATGTCCACAACAAAATTAGCTCTAATTGCATGGGTTAAATACCCTTCAAAAACTCATGAATAATTAATGAGCATTTTGTCCAATCAGATGAAGCAAATCAGTCACGTGCATGCTCCTTTATACCTGATAAAATCTCATCATTCTAAAAAGCCCGTGGAGGGCTTTGATTTCGGTACCAGGGGAATATGGGGTACAAAGATATTACAAAAGAATGCAAATTAGGATGAAGACTTTATATCAAGAATACCAATGAACATGAAATTTTATATAAAGTTTCATCCTAATTAAGAATTCACTGATAAAGACCCAAAGATAGCAAAAAGTGCACGGAACATAAGGTACCTAGATAATAAATTTTGCACTAAATTTACTAATATCAGCAGACTACCGAGATACACAGATAATATTTTTAAAATGAAGTTATCCAACTACCATTACTTGTTTACCGAGCCACTGTTTAGTTTAATTATTAAAACCAAACTCAAAGCCGTAAAACAATAAAAACATGCATTAAACTTACATATTTTGCGCCGGAGCCAAAAATTTAGAGTCTGCCGTCATGTCAGTCACATCGCTTTCCAAGTCTTGAACTTTATCGAGGTAAACTACGACACCAAATCCTTCAAGTGCAGGTTATTATTGCATTGCAAAACGGCACTTCAAACAACATAGTATGGTAATTTCTTCATGTCCTTCCCTTGAGATATTCGTAATTGCCGGCGGTGATTACTCGAATATTTTGCATGGCGTTGTGAATACAAAGGTTCAATGGTTCATTAAGTAACCATTCCCTTGAGATGTGCGACTTTCTTTCATTGCATTCTTGAAGCGTTTTTGAAGCCGTTTAAAACACTCACAGCACGTGTTTTATCAAGTCTAAAAATTCTCGGGCTTCGCCCTAGAATTTTTAAACTTGATAAAACACTGCTGTTCGTGTTTTAAACAGTACATCATGTGTCCAAAACTACCTGTTATTTAACTGATCTGCCTACTTTCCCCACCCATATTCCTACTTTGCTATTATTGGTTACTTTAAGCACATGCAGTGGTTGTGTCAGCAGTGCGCGCAAACTAAAACTAATAACATTTCACTAAAATCACAGGCATTTTTTTTACAGTTTCCCCTTTCTTTGCAATTTTCTTTATCAACTATGTTGCCAGAAATTCTTGTCTACATACATGTAGCTAGGATACATTTACATTGGAGTGTGTTTTAATTTCAACTTTTGCACTGGTGTTTCAAATAATATTTCGGCATATGCACTCCTCTTAGCCAATCAGAATCTATAATTTATTTTTGCCGACATATAATTATGCATGAGAACAAGATTCAAACAGACCTGGTCCAGAGGTTGATTATTTGTCATGTCACTCACCAAACTCAAACTGCCTTAGGTGGTCGCTTTAAAGTGCCTAGATGAAGCTTATTATTTTTATTTTAGATATCAATTCTACATCAAGTGAATAGTAGAATGGTACAATATATATTGCTTTGAATGCTGTGCCGCTGAGTTAAGGAGGTTTTAATATCCAAAATGCTGATTACATGACATCAGGGGAGGCATCAATTATTATACAAAATGTTTTGTTACAATTAAACAAATTTTCAAATTATCAGTGTTATACCCATGGTTGAAATAAAATGATGTTAGAAATTTATTTTCCTATATCAGTAGAAACGCCCATTCACAACCACTAAGAAGTGATTGCAGATGCCTCCCCTGGCATCATGTACAATGTAATTAGCATTTTGGATATTAAAACCTCCTTAACTCAGCGGCATAGCATTCAAAGCAAAATATATTTTACCATTCTACTATTCACTTGATTTAGAATTGATATCTAAAATAAAATATTGTTCATACTCATAGGCACTTTGAACACTATTTAGGCTGCATTCATTATGTATACCACAGGGTGGGGGGCAGGTGATTTTTTCATATTATGTCAACTTTTTGACTCCTCCCAGAATAAACATTATTAGAGGGGCATACAGGGGGTTTCTTGTGCCGCGTGATCAGATGTTTTTAATTTTCATGAGGCATGATTCTTTAAAAAACTATTTGTGATCTATGCTCAATGGGATTTCGCGCAAAGAAGCCAAATAAACATCCAATATTCGTGATTATATAGCATGCCTGATGAGGTAATTCCACATTAAATTGCAATGACGAGAAAATCAATATCGCTATATCGGTTTTTCAAGTGCAATTTAACATGGAATTACCGAGTTGGGCATGTGATTTTCTTTGAATCGCATAGTCCAATGAATTAGTTGAAGATTTAGTACTTTTGTTGATATTTTGCTAAGTTATAAATATTGCGCATAGTCCTCTCTGAATCACCACTCCTCTCAGCCAATCAGCGCCTGATTTTGCGAATGCACTTGAGAATGGCGATTCAGCTGTGACTATGCGATTCTACTTCCTATTTCACATGATTCTTTTCCCTGAGACCTCCAAATACTCCGAAACTGACGGAAGCACTCCTCAATTTAGAAAAAAGAGTGTAAACATGCAATAGATTATGCTGTCGCCTTTGTTGCTGTGAACGATGATTAAAAACATTTACAACTGAAGGACTCCTGATCATGTTCCTACAAATTTGTAGGAGAATTTAGAATGCGATCAGGAGTCACTTATGCCCTTGTTGCACACAACCCTTCAACTGTAAAATTCAAAATTCTGGTCCCAAAAGAATAAAGAAGTGAAGCATTGAGTCATTAATTTGTTTTGTATAATCCATCTGGTATTTAGTGGCCAAATTAATACAGGGTGAAATTACAAAGAAATTGAACGCTCAGGTATCGTAAAATCTGGCCGTTCGCTGTATTACGGGGTTGCCGTATTGACTGGGTTATTTTAATAAGAGATTGATTGAAATTTTTCCAAGCCCAAAAAAATGGCCGTAATAACCATAAATTGTACTGTTGTTATTACTTTGGTTTATGTAAAAAGTATTTGTGCTGGTATTTTCCAAACTACATGAGACTTCATTGTTCTTTGGTATGAAACGTTGCCATTTCCTATGTCAGCCACTCGATGAGCCCCAAGGTTGATTTAGCAGGGGGGTCTGGGCATAGTCCCCCGGGTAATTTTTTTAATGTTAGGTTCAATTTAGCTGTTCAACAAGTAGGTACCTAGTATATATTTAAGTGTAGGTTGGTCTTCGTTGACACTCTTTAAAAAGATAGCACCCCAACCCTTCTACTTCCATGTCATTAACCCACAAAGACATGGAGCATCACCTGCTTTTATTAATAAATTTTAAAGTGCACCTAACCCATTTTACAATTTTTATACCTAAGAACATTATTTTGAAAGGTACTTATGTGAAGGATTGGTTTACAGAGAATTAATATTCTGTTCTACACTTGTTTGAAACTGTGAAACATTGACCGACCACGTAAGAAAAAGACTGGGTTGGTTCCCAGGGTACAAGAGGGGCACTTTAATAGCCCACTTCCACAATATGCTTTAAATACTTGTCACGCACAAAGGTTTCAATACGAGGCTCTGTGCTAAATTAAATATATTCTTTTCTCTGTGAAAATAATTAATTTAAATTAGCACATGGCCTCGTATTGAAACCTTTGTGCATGACAAGTAAAGCATATCGCGGAAGTGGGCTATTGAGATCCCCCTTCCTTCTATTAAAAACTTTACTTTATCCGGCTTTATTTATGCACGGAAGGTATTCTAACAGTCATTAAAGTGCTACTGAAGCGAAATTTCATCATTAAAATGAAGAACTTACTTTAAAGTCCTTTCGAAATGAGGAAGAACAGCATTTTTTGTTTGTCAATATCTCATCTCGTTCCAGAGATATTAATGTTTTTGGAATATGCAAATTAGATGATATGTGACGTCATAAGGTTGACACAGCCATGAATACAAATCACAAAATGAAGAATATCTCTGCAAATAGTGGGTAAAAACAATTGACACTTTGCACATGTGTGGTAGGAAGGAAAATAAACGTCATTATGCAAATTAGGATGTTACCATGGTAACACTCTAGGCCCCAGGCTCCTTCAATGATGAAATAATTTTACTAATTTCTCCTTTGCCAAACACATTTTTTCTACTGTTGGCATATCGGAAGGTTTGGAACAGTGTAGGTATTGTATGTGAGTGGCTTAAAGTAAATTATTTTCTGTAACAGAGATAAAAACTACAATTTTATGTTCAAAGTGAAAGGAGCCTGGGGCCAAGAGTGTTTCTATGGCAACATCATGATTTCAACGGTGATGTGTGTTTTCCTTAGTACCATACATGTGCAAAGTTTCAATTGTTTTTACCCAATATTTGCAGAGATATTCTTCATTTTGTGATTGTCTTCATGGCTGTGTGAACCTTATGACGTCACAGACCATCTAATTTGCATATTCCAAAAACCTTAATATCTCTGGAACGAGATGAGATATTGACAAACAGAAAACGATATTCTTACTCATTTCGAAAGAACTTTCAAGTGAGATCTTAATTTTAATGATGAAATTTCGCTTCAGTAGCACTTTAAACTGATTTACATTAAACTGATTTTTAATCTAGACTAAATGCAATTTAGACATGGTTAAATACGCCAGTGGAATCGGTCTACCTGTGGCGCAGGTTGCTGGGCCTGGGCCTGGGCCTGCATCTCAGTCTCATACAGGTCTTTTGTTGCCGAATTTGGCGGGTTGTTTGCAGTCGCTCTTCGCATCACTCTTCGCATCGTATTATTCAACGTTTGCTGTTGCTGGGATTGATTTAGCTTTCCTCTCAGGTAGATTTCCCCTCCCTTCCCTTTTCTCTTGTCCACTTACATGTGACCCAGTGTACTGAGCTGGTTGGTTGCCTGTTGCCTGGCAACCAAGCTCTCGAGCACTGACCCTACTTACAGCCTGGGCACTGAACCTCCAATACACTTCAACAGGAGCAGGAAATTTAACCTTACAATATAATTATAAATTAATGGTAAGAAAATAATTTAAGCTAATTAAGTTATTTTAAAATGACATCAGCTAAGGGTATTAAAACTATTCCACTAAAACTACAGTTGAAATTAAAATTGTCCATATTTGATCAAGGTGCTTAAATAAGTAGAGATAACTAATATATTTAGTATAATTAATACTTAGATACTTAGATGGTTATACTCCCTGGGATAGTTTTCACTAATACTGGGAGTTTAAATAATATATAAATTAGAATAATAATAATAAACTAAGTAACATAATAGTAATGATAATACTACTACTACTACTACTACTACTACTAATAATAATACTTCTAATAATAATAATAATAATAAACTACGCGATTTAAATCGTGACACATACCAAAATATTAAGTAAATATTAAATAGATAAGAATAATAACTAAACATATATACGAGCGATCTATAGCCTGCGCAGGTGGCTAGGCACCTGCATAGATCGAATGGCAGGCAGGGCGGCTGACTTGAAACTGGCTAGACTGTTAGCAGAAACTGCTTCATACGGAAGCAGGTTCCATACTCTTATAGCCCTAGGGAAAAAAGAATAGCTATATGCTAATACATTAACTGGAAGTTGTGTGTACTTAAGCTGATGGCGTCTACTAGATCTGGAGGAAGTAGTAACACACTCAGGGAAAGGGATGTTTACCAGCCCATTTCTAATTTAAAAAAACAGCACTGATTGATTAAGGAGGCGTCTTTGTTCTAGAGTGTCCCAACCTAATGACCTGACTAAATTAGATGTGCTTACAGTAGGATTATAATTGTTCGAAACAAATCTGGCAGCGTTTTTTTGAACTTGTTCAAGGCGATTTACGTCAGTGTCTGTGTGGGGATTCCATACAGGAGCAGCATATTCCAGGATAGGCCTGACAAGAGACTGGTAGGCTCTTTCTTTAACTGCGATATTACAGGGTTTGAGGGATCGTCTTATCAGCCCAAGGGTTTTGTTCGCCTTACTAGCAATTTTGCAGCAATGGGGCCCCCATCTTAGGGTTTTACAGCAACGTACACCCAGATAATCATAGTGGGGGACTTGAGATAGATCCTGCGAGTTGGCCGAGTAGGTGGACATGTACGGCTTGTGCTTGTTTGTTACTGAAAGGAGATGGCATTTGGATATGTTAAATTCCATTTGCCAATCTGAAGCCCATTTGGATAGATTGATGAGGTCATCTTGTAGCAGCTGATGATCGGTTGGAGACTTGATGTCCCGGTATACTACTGCATCATCCGCAAACAGACGCAGTTGTGAATTAGCCCTATTTGCAATATCATTGATAAACAGCAAGAACAATGTTGGACCCAGGACTGATCCTTGTGGTACGCCTGAGGTAACAGCAATGCTACTTGAGTGGGTGCCATTCACAGTCACAAATTGAGAGCGATTGGAGAGAAAGCTAGAAATCCACAAGAGAGACCTTCCGTGGATGCCATAGTGCAAGAGCTTGTGTAATAGCTTCTCGTGGGATACTTTAATAGATGCCAATTGATATAATTAATTAACTACGCATCATTAAGAAGAGTTGGGATCCCCCTGAATTAACCCCCAGTGGTATACTTAATGAATGCAGCCTTACCAACAAAACATTTAAACCTCTGGAATTTAAACATTTAATCTCTCATACCCAGGGAGGTGGGACCCACCACCTCCCTGATTCCTATATTAAGGCATTAAGCTGCATAAACTCAGTTAATTGCTCAACTAGTTGCATTCAAGTCTTCTTACCTCCTACGAGAATCTGTCGCTTCCCCGTGACTTTGTGCACTCTAGTCCTGCAAGACAGTCCATCCAGATCGACAACATCCAACAACTTCACAAACATGCCACGGAAATACACAGCCACAAAACGGCAAAGAAGGTCAAAGAGTGAACTCTTTATACAAGTACCAAGGGCTTCGTCGAAAATATAATCAGGAAATGGTCCTATTGGTAGAATATAAATTCCTTTTTCCTTCATACGCTTTCTTTGAGTTAAATGAAGCATCCTAAAGTCTCTTTGGATTTTCCATTCGGGAAAACTCTGCCTTTCTTTCAGTTGTTCATGACCATGTTCGCCGAAGTCGAAGAGCGCGAAATAGTTCCTACAGATTGAAGCGTTTTCTAGGAGAGCAAGCTCAAAAAATCGACGTATATGTGACTCACAATGCTTAATACTACCTAACAGAACTCTACATCGTCTTTTGTAGTCCTTTTTAGAGGAACTTTGGGAATTTTTTGTAAGTATTGCAAAGCACCCAACTTTACCACCTTCCTCTGCCATTTTGAAAGCTTGAACTAGAGTCCAGACTCCAGGGCCCCTCAAGCCTCAACCGAGTCCACGTTATTAGTCAACGATCAGACTGTTTCTATCAATGAGTTTTACGCTTTTACGCTTTTATTTGTCCCAGAAATAAAATAGAAAGGGAGAAGAAGAGAAAAATAAAAACATTCCTGAAAGAGAAGAAGAAAGAAAAAAGAAAACAGAAAGGGGCCCGACCGGGAATTGAACCCGGGACCTCTCGCACCCTAAGCGAGAATCATGCCTCTAGACCATCGGGCCACTCCGACAAATTTGATTTAAAATATTGTATATATTTTATGTGCAAGTTATTTTTACCCAACTGTCTTTACGGTCCAGGTATAAATACTCAGCTCTCACAAGGGATGCTGTTCGCAGGCTACTCCAACACGGTTGATTCAAATTGCAGTTATTTTCGTTGTTCGGGACATTTTGTTACGCATTTCTAGACTATGAAACGGTTTGAATCCGACATTTCTATCCGCTTCACACGAGAAAAGGAAAAAATATTGAAATCCTTGCGGAACTGGGGGAAGTAGCCTACTTGTTTCGCTTGAAGTCGAAGATTTAAAAGCACAGAAAGCCCAATCTCTGTTTATGTAAATTTGATTTCATAAGGGTTCGAAAAATATACACCAACTTACCTGGTGTCTATAATCTGTGTCTTGGCTGTGTCGGTATGTAGTTTTCAGCGATTTTGGGCGAATTTTAAATCCATAAATTACCCTACATACCAAAGAAAAAGGGATGGGATATTTTATTTAAGGATTAATACCTCAGTTTAAGGGTCCGGCGCCTCGAAAACCATACCCTTTCCTGCGGCACATACCTACATGGCTTTTAATATTTAGTCAACCACATTGAAATTCATTGTTCTTTAATTTTAGTGACAACACGCTTGTCCCCAGGGAAAGCCAGGGTCATTCAATCAATGGCCAAGCATAATAACAAAACGTTCAAGAAAGCAACTTTGATATAACAGATACTTATCTTACTGGCAGAAAACAGCAATGCTTCGTAAGCGGACTGATACTTGTCATCGCCAAAAGAGATGTGGAATTCCTCACATTCGATTCTCGGACCCTTATTATTTCTTCTTTATATCAATGATTTGCCTAACGGTCTTACATCCACCACTCCGTGTTTATATGCAGATGGTACCCAAATTAGTGATAGTAACAAATATATATGATCAAGTAATTATAAGAAACTCTGAGACTGATCTAGCACTGCCAAAGCCGCGAACAAAGCTTCAGATACAATGGTACTATGTTATGGAACAGTCTACCAGATGAGGCAAAACAGCCAGTTCGTTACGGCAATTTAAAAGTAAAACTGTCTTCTTATCTAATCCTGATATATGATACTGACTTATGCTGATAGCAGTTTTTATGCTGATAACAGTTTCTAATCTTATACGGTATCTTCTAATCTTAAATGTACGTATACTTGGTTTTATCTTTTTATCTTTTGTACCTTGTTGTAGGTTGTCAGTGGCTAGCGTATCAAAATAAACGTTTGTATGTAACTGCGACGTCTTTAATTTAGGCAGAGAAAACTAAACTTAATTCTCAGAGATTTGTTCCGTTCCTCGGTGATAATAATACAAAATGATAGCATGACATTTCGGAACAGTGATTAAATTTCCCCTCGAGCCTCTGGGACGATCTGTAAAAGTCCCTCCGCCTGTGGCGTCGAGACTTCCACAAATCCTCCCTCGACTCTCAGGAAAATTTAATCACTAATTTACTCTCAAGTCATGCTATTACTTATAATAAAATCATGAAAGAGAAAGATATAACATACTATGTGAAAACGTGGTTCGCCGGGAGGACTCGAACCTTGGTCTCCCGCGTCCAAGGCAGACGCGATAACCTTTCTCTTTCAGCCATTACATACTCAGTACCTTTAATATAACAGATCTGCAGTGATCCAATGTGAAATGTGGCTGCCGAGTTACACTTAGTTAGAATACTCTTTGCTGCCTTATTAGTTAGAGTAAAACCCTTTTTTACTCGGGATGCCTGTGGCGACCGGCCCCATTCGACTATCAAACCAAATGGGGCGTATCCATAGGGGTTCGATCGAACCCCCCTTTCTCTCGCTCGCTTACAAAACCTCCGATCCCTTTCTCTTGATCGAACCTTTCCGATCCCCTGGATGCCAGAGGCTCTCCCCAGTCCTTTTGCTGTTGTTGTTCTTGTTAAGACCGCGAAGGAATGAACAGAACCTTTGGCCCCTATAACCGAATCCTATCCTGAATCCGCCCCAGTATATATAGCGTCTGATTTCCTCAGACTACAGTACATATACAGTGGCGTAGCTGCCTTATGGCAAAAAGGCACGTGCATACCTACACAAAAAAAATCCAAGTTCATAAAGTTCATGACCCCCCTAGATGGCTCCCACGCTTCGCTCGGTTGCTCGTGCCTATACTAAAACGGGACCCTGGCTACGCCCCTCAGGGGTGGATCCAGGGTTTGGACTGAGTAGTTTACTCTGACAGACCAATCAACTCATACCCCACCCACCCCACCCCTCCTAGTAATAAACTACCTAAAATTTAGAGGTTTGAAAAAAGTTGAGTAGTTTACGGAAATCACATAAACTACCCTGGATCCACCCCTGCCCCTGATATATAGGAAGGGCAGGCCGTGCGAGAATGCGCCGCTATACTGATAGATTTGAACAGTCAACCCGAAGTCAGTGATCTGCCCAGGTTATCTGCGATCAAAAATTTGAAGCGGAAAAATATGTGACTTTCAATAAAAATCTTTAATAGCACAAGCCTAACTTTTTTTAGTTCAATTAACAATATAAAAAGACGGGGATAAAAACTGATTAAATTAAAAGTTATTTCGGTCCACAGCCGTTTATGAATGATTTTACAATTTATTTTCCCATGCATGACGATGTTTGTGCGTTTTATCCGAAATTTGGGAGAAGTTCCTGACTCGGAACTATACTGGTTTGCGTTTATAAACTTATTTTGATCGTTGTTTCCGTAAATAAAACATGTTAGTTCTAAGCGATCTGTGGGTTAATGAATGTAAGACAACTTTATGCACTTAAAATTACGGCATAGAAATCATTGGTTTCACTGGTGGTTTCACTTCAAAACACTTTGGATGCAACTTAAAGGATTAATTCAGTTTAAAAAAATGAAATTGGTACTAGACATGGATTTTTATGTCAATTCGGATACACGCT
Source organism: Actinernus sp. WN-2022 (assembly GCA_030867875.1). Classification (NCBI taxonomy): domain Eukaryota; kingdom Metazoa; phylum Cnidaria; class Anthozoa; order Actiniaria; family Actinernidae; genus Actinernus; species Actinernus sp. WN-2022. The sequence continues at coordinate 45,651,453 of JAOWCC010000577.1, read as the reverse complement.
AAGCCGTGCGGCTTTCATCAAATTCAAAACTCCGTAACTCAAAAACGAAACACCCAAATGATGTCAAAATGTTCAAGAAAACTTAGTATGCCTAGTGTGCTATTCAAATATGTAACATATACAGCAAACAGCTTAGTTTCTAGATTTTTACATTTTTAAAAGACTACAGAATTTGATGACGTAACATGAAAAGATGTAATGCGTTTCCGATTCCTTCATTGGTTATTATAATGGTGGCACTTGCCGAAGCAGAACTGATAACGTAAGTCGTTGAGCGATATTGACAGGGCCGGAATCACCTGCAGTTCGTGAGTGGCAGTATCTTTGTGAATGTTTTTCATTGGGGGAATCAAAGAAACGTTAGTTCCTCGTTGCCTTTCCCTTACTAATTTTACTTGATTTAAAACAAAATAACTCTTGAATGTTCCTTTGCTTCCATCACAGGACTTCATAAATACTGGCTTTGGCTTGTCACCTATTATTGACCCCATTCAAAATTACCAGCTTGAGTACGTTCATGACGATGGGAGGTGGACAGCACTGGAGTTCTCAAGGAAGGCGATCACGAACGACGAGGGGACGTTCAATTCACGGTTAGTATTAGACTGATCAAAAACTATTCCAAATGAATAAGTTGTGTCTTCACGGCAAGCATGCCTGTTGGACCTCAATTATGGTACCCGTACCAAAATGTTTCGGCACGGCACCCTTATTTTTGTCGTGTAAATGGAAATGTTCCTGGTACGCGGGCTGAAAATCTAGGGGTGATGAGACCATATGCGAAAAGATAGTCTCTGATTTTTTTTAACGGGACCTGAAACAACGACAGGAGCTGATCAGTGTCAGCCTAGGCTAGCGCCTGAGGACCCGGCTAAACCACAGATCGAATTGGAATTAGTCCGCCTGTTTGGAGCCAGTGCCATGTCCAAGTTAGGAGTGCTACTACGCAGGCTAGGCTTACATGACAGGCTTGCCGACTCTTCGGTATTTTTTTTCAGTCGTTTTTTCGGTCGTTTTTTCCCGGATTGGGTTACCTGTGGTGAACCACGCACCACAGGTAACCCAATCTGAAAAGAAAAAGACCGAAAAAGCCGGCAAGCAGGATAAGTATTGTTACGAAAGGATTACGACTCGGAATCTTCACTCTTGGTTTCTTTTTGCTCATGACATTACACTGCTACTACTGACTAACTACAGACTAACTATATTTTACATAACTTTTTGCCCGCGGGAGTCCTGAATGATTGGATAACTTTTGAGGGGCTATATCCTTTTCTTTTCATAATTTTCTACCAAATAAGGGTGCATACTGAAACGATTTTCACTATTACTCAGCGAATTTGTATATTCTAATTGTTACTATATTTTGGGCTTTATCTTTGAAATCATACATTTCTAATTTTATAACTGCTTTTTCTAATACTGATACACATATTAAACGTCTTTATACTTATGCAATAAACAGTGAAACGTGCGCTCTGATTGGTCGATAGCCATATGTTATTAGAGTACAGATGTACAGATGACGTCACGTTAATACAGTAAACAGTGTCAAACATGTGCTCTGATTGGTCAATAGCCATGTGTTATTAGAGTACAGATGCACAGATGACGTCACGTTTATACGTGTACTCTAATAACACATGGCTATTGACCAATCAGAGCACATGTTTGACACTGTTTATTGTATAAACGTGACGTCATCTGTGCATCTGTACTCTAATAACACATGGCTATTGACCAATCAGAGCACATGTTTGACACTACGTAACGTCATCTGTACATCTGTACTCTAATAACACATGGCTATTGACCAATCAGAGCAGATGTACAGATGACGTTACGTTTATACAATAAACAGTGTCAAACATGTGCTCTGATTGGTCGATAACCATGTGTTATTAGAGCACAGATGCACAGATGACGTCACGTTTATACAATAAACAGTGTGAAACATGTGCTCTGATTGGTCAATAGCCATGTGTTATTAGAGTACAGATGCACAGATGCACATAGGACGTTACGTTTTTACAGATATAAACATAAAAGTCTCTAATATTTAAAAAGTAAGAAATAAACGAACGACGAAGTGATTTGAATCTGCAGGCGCTGCGATGATCGATTCCGATTGGTAGATGAAACAATGGCACAGCGGAGTGTCAAATTCAATGGGTAGGGGACGGTCTACTGTTTGTCGCCTCGTTGTGTTTGGGCAACAGTTATTTGAAGGAATTTTGGCGATATACGGGATTTTTGTGGGAATTCGAGGCGATTTTCTGCAGCTGATCGGCGTACGGTAATTGTACAGTTTGCTACCTTCCCAATAATTATACTAAGGGAAGGAAAATTCCTGTAACTCCCTCAAAAGTGAACGGAATGGCTTGAAACTTCACAGAAACTGAAAGGAACATACAAGAGACAGGTAAGAATATTTTGACGATTTATTGAATTTTATTTTAGAGCAAACGGGACTCCGTACATTTACTGTAATTTCAAATATCCGGGAAATAACCGTTTTACGCATAATGAGCCTGGGGTACCTGTGGTGAACCTAAGAAGGCTGGGCTCATCTGATTTTAGACATGACAGATAGGTGTTGACGCAAACTGTCAAAATTGACCAATCAGAGAGTATACCAGCAGCTGGTATACCGGAACAAGGTTCTGAATAGAATGTCCACAGGCCCTCTTTCCCTTTCCCCTTTCTCTCCCCATTCCCCGGCCCCTCCCTTCACGTTGTCTACCCCAGTTCTCGTCTTCTCTTTTGTTTTGTCAGATTTTTTAGTTTTTTTAGTATCCAGGGCCTGTGAACAGGCTATACTGCCCCTAGAATGTCTTTCAGTTAGAGTCCTACGTGGATGACTTTAAAGTCTTCATGACTTATCCAATAAGAGATGTGCATACAACCAAGCAACTTACATTTGGATGAAGATCTTCGCCGCGTTGCAGAATGGTGCTGTGACAACCAACTCTTAATAAATCCCAATAAAACGAAGTTCCTCCTCGTAGGCACTCGACAAATGCTTCAAAGACTCCCCATAAATTTGGAATTGTCCTTCCTGGGCAAAACAATTACAACTGTTCCATCAGCTAAGGACGTGCACGTGGGAGTCATTGTAGACTCCCATTTGACATACAACTGCCATATCAGTAAATTGGCATCTTCGTGCATGGCTAAACTATCCCAAATCGTGACTAGCACAGTTTCGAAAATATATTTAAAAAAAAATTCAGCCCTCGTAATCAGCAAACTTATGTACTGTTCGACAGTGTGGTCAAACACATCTGCAACAAACATAAAGAAACTCCAAGCCGTTACGTTCAGAACTTTGCCTGTAAGATAAGAACGAATACTAGGAAATACGATCATGTCACTCCAGCCTTGCGCCAGCTTAACTGGCTACCGGTTAGAGACTTGTTAGTATATAGAGATACAGTCATGTTATATAAGTGCATGAACAATCTAGCGCCATCTCATCTATGTGATAAGTTCGTAAAACGCACGGCGAAGGTGCATAATCGCTCTACATGCAACTGTGGGATTTTGCAGCCCCCTTTCTCAGAACTGCTGCAGGACAACGGTCGTTTCATTAAAGAGCTGTAAAGATCTGGAATAACTTAGATACAGATTTACAACAGATACCGTCACTTCGTGCGTTTAAGAAAATTAAGTTAAAAGATCAGATGATCAAGGCATTCTTATATGAGTTTGACTAATGGTCGTGTGTCGTGGGTCGTGGGTACATGTCGTGCGTCGTGGGTGTGGATACAAGTCGTGGGTGGATACAAGTCGTGGGTACAAGTCGTGGGTAGGGTTTTTGTCTTTACTGCCAATATTAAATGCTATTTTTATTTAATAAAATTCTGTACTGAATAACTGCGGCCAGTTTTCGCGAAAAAAGGTAGTTGCAATGAAAACATACCCGGATTTCGACCATACTTAATTCTGAGTTTAGCCCATGCAGGGCTTATAACCGGGAGTTTACGGTATGTTAAGTTTTGACCCCCGTGAAGCAGATGGAAATTGCTTCTATCGCGCCGCTGCTTTCCAGGACTTGACTGGAAAAAAGTTAAGGACAGCGTGTTTGATTACCTGGCAAATAATCAGATTGATGTAAGTTCAAACTTTTTTTAAAGTTCCCTTCTGACATCATGAGTTCTCAAATCTGAGATTAGGAAAAAAACACCCGTTGGAAGAATAGCAAGTAAGTCTCCCCCAAGCTGACAAGAATCGATGTCTCTTAGCGCGATTTCAGTCTTCTTCGCTGAAGTCTGCCTCGATATTGACGAATGAATGACTGGTGACAATCAATATTGCTAGTACCGCACCAATCAGAAACCCGGACTTTTTTTAAATAATGTGATATAAAGTGGTAAGCTAGTAGTGCTAAGTGTGCACGCCCTACGAGGGAAAGAGAAAAAATCTCTGACCGAAGTGGGACTCGAACCCAACGACCTCCAGGTTACATGTCTGGCGCTCTACCATGCAACTGAGCTATAAAGTCAGATGAGAGCAATCGTGGATATTGGTGCGTTTTATGGGGTCACGGCGATTGTATATGTATGTGCACACTTAGCACTACAGCTTACCACTTTTTTAAATAACTGAGTTGCGGGCAGGTATTCCCTCCTGTCCCCTCCCCTCCTTCCTTTTTTTGTCCTCACCCCATTTTTTTTGCCTTCCAACGTATTCTTGTCATTCTAGTTAGCTTTTTGTCTTTATCTTACTAATTTTGTATGTATATTAAATGAGTCAAATAAATGAATCTTCTATATTGAACTATTGTGGTCCTCTCTGTAACGCTCTTCCCCAGGCCACCTCGCCTAACACCGACAGCTAGTTCGTTACCAAGTAAATTCTCAGCTGACTTGAACTTTGGTTTGAATGGTACATGTATCAAGACTTCTCACTTTGACCAACTGATTGTTGGGAGTCGCAATCAAAACCGGTGGTCAGTAAAATCTACAGACTACAGGCCAAAACCTGGCAATTTAAGTCGTTTTAGAAAACATGCAACAACATATATATGGGTTTTATCCAATTCTTGTTTACTTACTATTGATCGCGAATTAATTTTGATGTCAGTTGAGTAATTTCAACTGTTGTGTGAAAAAGATGCCGAATTCCGTGATTTAGACGACTCAGAATTAAGTATGGCCCTTTTTTGCGAAAACCGGCTGCAGTTTTTTTACAGAATTTAATAAAATAAAAATAATATTTAATATTGGCAGTAAAGACAAAAACCCTACCCACGACTTGTACCCACACCCACGACTTGTACCCACGACGCACGACATGTACCCACGACCCACGACACACGACTATTAGTCCTCGAATAGGCGCCGCCTCCGAATAAGATCCAATGAAACTCATCAACGAACATTTTCATACTCTATCTGGGGCGGATCCAGGATTCTCTGAGGGAGAGGGGTTCGGCGATCGTGGTAACTTCTATGTACGTTTTTCTTTATAAAAGGGAGGGAGAGGAAGGGGGTTCGATTTAGAAAAGGGGGTGCGGTCGAACCTCAGTTCCATTTACCCCCTGGATTCGCTCCAGAATACCAGGATATGTCCAGTGGACGGTTATTTGAGAAGTGAGGCCAGTATGCAAAAAACAGCTCCCACCATATCCTATATGTGATATATATGTGTTTATGTTCGTTCGCTTTAGACTGTGAATTAACGGCGGCAATAGTAGTCTTTTCCCAGCTCGCTCATTGGTAGAACGCCAGTCTCTGATGTGCGGAAAGTCGGGGATCTCATTCTTGGCCGGAATAACACTCCAGGTATTAAGTCAGTAGCTGAAGGTGCTGCCTTCGCAGTCGAATCGGATCACAACCTCCAACTTCAAATCGTTAGCCGGAAATTCACATCTTCTCAGAAAAAGACGTTAAATTGCTGGGCTCTCATCCCTCTGCTTCGAATTTGATCAGTTTGACCAGACTGACACGAGTTATCGACGACAAATAAAGTCGCTACCTTCAACTTACGATGCAACAAGTATGAAAATGTGTTAATATAGGAAACGCTAGAATTAAAATGGGACAACGTATCCTTAGTTCAATAGCGAGGCAAACACTGCACGCAAGAAAGCGGAGAATAAAATGCATGCATTATTACAAAGGCAAACAATACAATAGTTTGACCATTCCTCTGCGAGGTATATACTGGGTTAACTGACAACTGAGAAATGACCGAAATTTTAACTGACAAATGTGAATTTACTGACAGCTGACAAATTGGAGATTCGGCTTTGAAATTCAACAAAATAATGTTTCTTTACCCTAAAAATGTATTCTTGTCGGCTAACTGACAACTGACATTTATATACACCCCCATCTAGACTCTCCTCTGTCTGTCGGTAGCGCATGCACATTGATTTACATTGCCAAAAATTTTAAGAATTCAGCTTTGCAGTCGTACCGTTTCTAATTGACTTCACCTGGATAGCTTTGCATTTAATATAACTAAAAATTCCTTGTTCGGTCTTCATTGCATAATATATTAATTATGAATTTCAATTTAAGACTTAATTATGAGGCTCAAAACGGAACATGAACAGTTTAGACAACTAATAAGGATTCAGATTTAAAAGAATGGCAGTGCATATTCCTTTTCTGTCTTTTTCGAACGGCAGAAACATCTCTTCACATGATATTAGATGTAACCTGCTAGACAGAGATTCCTTTCCCCAACCTTAAACCTTACGAGATGTCTTTACCATTTGCATGGTACTCTTCAGCTTCTATGAGTTTACCTTACTTTTGAGTCAGAACGACGTAAGTCAGTTTTAAACTTCCCTCGGTAATCTTCTGCTCCAGGAACAGTTAGTGCAAATACTTCGAGAAGTTACCGCATAGACTGTGCCCATCATTAGTTATCACTCTAACTTTTTCCTATCTTCTTTGTGTCACTTTATCCTTTCCTCGTCTGCACGCTTGATCCTATACTTTTCTGAACACGCAAAGACAGGGGACCTAGCCCAAACAGGTTTTGTAAACCTGATCTGGTTTCGAAGCTCGTGTGATTAGTATCAGTTATACTCTTATCACTCTGAACGAGCATAAAACATTTAATAGCTAATATATAAACTGCATTAAACACAAACAACAGATCAGGAGCGGGCATCTCGTTTATTGATACTTGTCGAACACGTATAATTACAGCAGTATATAATGTTGGCCAATCACGTCTGTATAGATGTGTAGTTAGTACATTTCTTCTGTTCTCAACATATTTCCTGAAGAAAATTTAGGTATCAAGGTAGAGAAACGCCTTCGAATGATTCTTACATATTAATCACTCCTCTTTATACACCCTCAACGCTATCCCAACGGGATTATGTAACTTGTTTATATAACATAACAACATTCTGCTTTAATTCCTACCCACTTGTGTACATTCCGTAACGTTACTAAATATATGTGATATCAGGTGAGAATAAACGCGATGACGCCAAAACAACAGATATCGTTACACTTGAGTACTGAAGTAAATGGCGTATGCATATAGCATTTATGTAAACCTAACTGATTGTTTATTGTTTATAGATGCTTTGTTAAAAGTCTGGAAGTATACTTATTTGGATCAAGCTGTTATTCTAACAGTTCTCAAAAGAACGATTAAGGTGGAATTTCTCCCGCCGGCAAGATGTAGTTCACTGATGACATCACAAAGTAGCCTTCAGTTTTTCATCGTGAAACGTGCTGTGTGTAGTGTTGATAATTGGGGGTAAACAAGGTGAGCGATATTCCTTCATTCGCCATCTTTATATCCGCTAACAAAATGAGAGTGCCAAGGGCGTATCTAGCCTATAGACCCGTAGGCCCGGGCCTACACATTTTACAGCCTACTTGTCTTATTACAAATGAATGTTGGGCTTGAGGAGCTGTCGAAATACACAAAACATGACCTGGAAGTGCAGCATAAGGCATTTGCGAAAGTCTAAATCAAAAAATCTCCCGGGGAAGCATGCTCCCGGACCCCTCAAGAAGCGACCCTTACGGAGCAGTTGTTTGGGCCTACAAATTATAAAAACCTGGCTACGCCACTGAGTGCTGTTAGTAAAAGAGCAAGCCCCATGCACTAACAACTGTTTTCTCTGCACTGTAAAGGAAGGAAGCAAAATACAACTGAATGCACTGGCCGGGAATCGAACCCGGGGCTCCCAGGTGGGAGGCGAGAATTCTACCACTGAACCACCAGTGCCAATGTTGACAAAACGTCTTTCATATAAAGCTATATACGATGTTTGTTCAAGTAAGCTTTGTCAATGCGTCATGGTAACAAAAACAACAGCAATTAACTTTATTTCATGCAGATGGTAAGTAGTACAGAAACAAGTGTATACAATTATTATAAAATATGAGAGTAGGTAGGACTATAAAAAAACATGAAGGTTATCTAATTAGGACAACCGTGAATTACATATAAAAGACGCTGGCAAAGTCATTCTTGAAGCATATGTTGATGAAATGGTATTCTAAAGACAAGTAATATTCATTCATTCATTCATTTATTCATTCATGCAACACAATGGTAGTGATACTTGCAAAGGATGAAGCCACATACAATCACTGCTCTTGTTTCTTCACTATCAAGAAAAGTTGCAAAAATACAATTCGATGCACTGGCCGGGAATCGAACCCGGGCCTCCCGCGTGGCAGGCGAGAATTCTACCACTGAACCACCAGTGCCATTGATAATGTAATGTGGAAATAAAAGAATCGTTACAATTTTTCCCAGCAGCTTGTCACAATTTGTAATATAGCCTTTAGCTGCACTGATAATATGACCTCTTGCCAATTAAATTTTAAAGAATTTAGTTAAAGAACATCAAATCAATCAAACGCGCGCAATAAGCAATTGACGTAATAATGAAGAAATAACGTCAAAATTCTACTTTTAATGAATAACCTAATTAGCCAGTCCAATTAATCCCGATCTCCAGGAATGTTCTGTAAATCGTAACAATTCACTGATGACATCACAAAGTAGCCTTAAGGTGAGCGATATTCCTTCATTCGCCATCTTTATATCCGCTAACAAAATGAGAGTGCTGTTAGTAAAAGAGCAAGCCCCATGCACTAACAACTGTTTTCTCTGCACTGTAAAGGAAGGAAGCAAAATACAGCTGAATGCACTGGCCGGGAATCGAACCCGGGACTCCCGCCTGGGAGGCCCGAATTCTACCACTGAACCAACATTGCCAATGTTGACAAAACGTGTTTCATATAAAACTATATGATGTTTGTTCAAGTAAGCTTTGTCAATGCGTCATGGTAACAAAAACAACAGCAATTAACTTATATATCATGTAGATCGAAAGTAGTACAGAAACAAGTGTATACAATTATTATAAACTATGAGAGTAGGTAGGACTATAAAAAACATGAAGGTTATCTAATCAGGACCACCGTGAATTACATATAAAAGACGCTGGCAAAGTCATTCCTGAAGCATATGTTGATGAAATGGTATTCTAAAGACAAGTAATATTCATTCATTCATTCATTCATGCAACACAATGGCAGTGATACTTGCAAAGGATGAAGCCACATACAATGACTGCTCTTGTCTCTTCACTATCAAGAAAAGTTGTAAAAATACAATTCGATGCACTGGCCGGGATTCGAACCCGGGCCTCCCGCGTGGCAGGCGAGAATTCTACCACTGAACCACCAGTGCCATTGATAATGTAATGTGGAAATAAAAGAATCGTTACAATTTTCGCCAGCCAATTGTCACAAATGAATTTGTATCATAGCCTTTAGCTGCACTGATAACGTAACTTCTCTCCAATTAAATTTGAAGAATTTAGTTAAAGAACATCAAATCAATCAGACGCGCGCAATAAGCAAATGACGTAATAATGAAGAAATGACGTCACAATTCTACTTTTAATGAATAACCTAATTAGCCAGTCCAATTAATCCCGATCTCCAGGAATGTTTTGTAAATCGTAACAATACACTGATGACATCACAAAGTAGCCTTCAGTTTTTCATCGTGAAACGTGCTGTGTGTAGTGTTGATAATTGGGGGTAAACAAGGTGAGCGACATTCCTTCATTCGCCATCTTTATATCCGCTAACAAAATGAGAGTGATGTTAGTAAAAGAGCAAGCCACATGCACTAACAACTGTTTTCTCTGCACTGTAAAGGAAGGAAGCAAAATACAACTGAATGCACTAGCCGGGAATCGAACCCGGAGCTCCCGCCTGGGAGGCGAGAATTCTACCACTGAACCACTATTGCCAATGTTGACAGAACGTGTTTCATATAAAACTATATCATGTTTGTTCAAGTAAGCTTTGTCATGGTAACAAAAACAACAGCAATTAACTTTATATCATGCAGATGCAAAGTAATACAGAAACAAGTGTATACAATTATTATAAAATATGAGTAGGTAGGACTAGAAACAATATGAAGGTTGTCTATTAAGGACCACCGTGAATTACATATAAAAGACGCTGGCAAACTCATTCCTGAAGCATATGTTGATGAAATGGTATTCTAAAGACAAGTAATATTCTTTCATTCTACCACCTTTACATCATGCAACAGAATGGTAGTGATACTTGCAAAGTATGAAGCCACATACAATGACTGCTCTTGTTTCTTCACTATCAAGAAAAGTTGCAAAAATACAATTCGATGCACTGGCCGGGAATCGAACCCGGGCCTCCCGCGTGGCAGGCGAGAATTCTACCACTGAACCACCAGTGCCATTGATAATGTAACGCGGAAATAAAAGAATCGTTACAATTTTTGCCAGTAGACTGTCACAATTTGTATCATAGCCTTTAGCTGCACTGATAATGTGACCTCTCGCCAATTAAATTTTGAAGAGTTTAGTTAAAGAACATCAAATCAATCAAACGCGCGCAATAAGCAATTGACGTAATAATGAAGAAATGACGTCACAATTCTACTTTTAATGAATAACCTAATTAGCCAGTCCAATCAATCCCGATCTCCAGGAATGTTTTGTAAATCGTAACAATTCACTGATGACATCACAAAGTAGCCTTCAGTTTTTCATCGTGAATCGTGCTGTGTGTAGTGTTGATAATTGGGTGTTAATTGAAGTATTTCATGTGAACACTATGAACATTATGAACTCCTTTAAGTTCAAAGAGTTATTTATTCGTAAGTTTCCTAGTTCGACTGTTTCTCGAACTTTCTAGGCTTTTCCTTTCTATTCTAGACTTTTCTGTGGAACATTTAGTTTTATGACGAAAGTCTCGCGTCACTGTACACGCCATGTAAGATACGGTTGATTTTGAGAGTGCGACAAGAACTGGAAAGGCCGTGTGACTATGTTATCAAGGGTTTAAAAAGAGAGCTATTAAAGGCGGTAGAGTTTCCGTAACAAACCTTTTGGTCCTTCGAGCCGGATTGCAAGACGGATTGCAAGTACAAGAGTAGTTTGCAAGACGACAAATCCACAAGTTGTGATAGTTTCCCAGGTATAGCTTGGGTTTAAATTCGTTTGGACCAAGAATGGTTCGATTTTCACAAGAAAATCAGAAAGGTCCCCGGTATGCCCCATCAAAAATACAGCCGACATTGTGAAACTCCAAGCTGGTACTGAAAATACAAATTCACCATCTGCTTAAGACTTGAATGCTTATTCAAATTCTATGCAATGCCAACTACCTCAATAATTTGTGTGAAACCGATGTGTTGGTTAGTTTGTGGACAGGTCAGGATTTCTATTGAGAGTGTAGCAAAATCTGGATACATGAAGATCGCTGCTTATTTACATCTTGAGGTACATTTCTGGTACAGTAAACAGTACGTTGTCACGAATTGCGGTCGTTTCGCCAACGAGTCGATTCGCCAACGGTCAGTTCGCCAACGTCTTAAGTCGATTCGCCAACGTCTTAAGTCGATTCGCCAACGGTTTATTTAACACAAGAATTGTTGTACGCTTCTTACTCTTATATAGTTTTAAAGGGATATAGAGTGCCAATGACAGTTTCATCACGCGTTTCTAGGCATTTTAAAATGATAGAATAATTTCTTTATTTGAGATAAAACACCATTTTAGGGGGTGGGGGAGGGAGTTATTTTGGGAGGTATTTTGTGGTGTAGAAGTCAGATAAGTTGTGAACTGAATTTTTATAAGTTCGGTCGGCTTTGGCGTCATAACAACCGAGGACGCCATAACGAGTTGAATAGCTTTTTCTCTAGTTTTGGACTCTCTATTGAAATCGCATCGCTAAAATGCTTTAAAAGGGATAGTATACATTATAAGCTTTGAAATGATATAAGTTATGGGGTATTTTGTGGTGTAGAAGTCAGATAAGTTGTGAACATTGTGAACGTATTTTTATAAGTTACGGGGTCAGTTAGGTATTTCGTAGTGTAGAATCAATCACAGTACTCATATATGAAGTCGTTGTAGTCTTTATTATATAAATATACCAATGATACATGAATGTAACCTACTACGTTGGCGAATCGATACCGTTGTCACAGTTGCTTACCATTATTTATTATACTAGTTTTACCACATTTATATCGTATCCATGCACCTTTAGTATTTTTCTTAATCCTACATTATTATGAGCTTCTCCACATCTCCATTATTTATTAGACCTACACTTCGCCAGGTTTTTTCTATAAATCACAATAATTTTGAAATTAATATTTGTAATAGTATATCAGAGTTTATAATATAGATACGATAGTACGCGCGCTCTGATTGGCTAAGAAGCCATGTTTTATCAGAGTATATAACATGGTTAGCCGTGTTATATAGTTTTCAACTGGCGGTTTCCTTTCATCGCGCGCGTAAATCTATATTATAAAACAGATAAAGAAGCCTTAAATCCATGTTTTATACTATCATAAAGCACTCTGGTCATTTGAGAACACTCGAGAAATGTTGAAAGCACGCGCCTTCGGCTTGTGCTTTAACATTTCTCTCATGTTCTCAAATGCCCATCGTGTTTTATGATAGTATAAAACATGGCTAAGGCTTCTTTATTTGTTAAATAATAACTACCTATAGACTCCTCTATCTGGCATGGCTGAAAACAATATAAGTACAGAATCAACTCTATGTCATATTTGTGGTAAATATGTTTTTGACAACCAAAATTCAATTTTTTGCGATCTTTGCCATACATGGCTTCATGCCAAATGCCTCAAGATTACCAAAAAAGAGCTAGAGGTATTGTCATTATCCTCTGAACCTTGGTATTGTAAACCCTGTATAAATGCTGTTTTTCCCTTTTCATTCATCACAAAAGCTCAGTTATTATCTTTATCATTTAATCAAATTGCACATCAACCTCCATTACACTCTGGAAACCCTCTAACTATTGCATCAAGTAGTGGCACCCCATGTACAAAATGTAGGACATGTAAAAAAAGAGTGAAATCAACCCAAAATTGCATAGTATGTTTTAATTGTAACACCAAAATTCACCTTAAATGTTCTCTTTTGACAAAAAACGAAGTCACATTCTTTCTTTCCTACAAAAAACCTTGGGCGTGCTACACTTGTTTAGCTGAATCCTTTCCATTTCAAAATATCAACAATTTATCCCAATTTTCCTTTAATAGTAATTATAACTGCTCTTGCTTAAGTACTTCGAGTGTCGATAACTTAGATTTTGACTCACTTCCCAGACTTGACTCTTTCCTATCTTTCACAAATTTTACATCTTCGGATTTTGATTTCAATCCTGATTATGAAATACCATTTGAAACTGATTTTAAGTATTATTCCCTTCACCAGTTTCATAAATTATCCAAGAGTATTACTAGTAAACACAGTAAAAACTTTTCTATAATTCACTCAAACATCAGAAGTTTAAACCATAACTTTGATTCTCTCTCGAATCTTCTGGCAGATCTTGATTTCAATTTCAGTGTTATTGCACTTTCTGAAATTTGGAACCCCCTAAGTAAGGATCATACATTTTTTTCACCTAAGCTCAAATTTTACAATAATTTTGAGAAATTACCAGGATCAACTTCAAACAGTGGATGTGGCTTTTACATTCAACATGAATTAAATTATATCAGACGGAACGATCTCTCAAAGTCTTGTTTCTCTAGTGATGGCGAGTTTCAAGCTCTCTGGATTGAAATATTTAATGAAAATGAATCTAACATATTAATTTGTGTTATATATCTACATCCTAAACTAAGAAATCCTCAAGTCTTTTTAGAATATTTAGAGAGAACTCTCTTCATAACAAGTAAAGAAGATAAAACTGTAATTATAACAGGAGATATTAACCTTGACTTGCTAAAATGTGACACAAAAGAACATATAAATGACTACCTGCATATACTTTTTTCCCATTTTATGATCCCTCAAATCTTACAACCAACTAGATTTGTTGGACATTCAAATCCATCTCTTATTGATCATATATTCTGTAACTCTGTAAATCCTAATCACATATCTGGTAATCTCATCCCCCATATTACTGATCATTTACCTAACTTCTTAATAATTACAGGATTGAGCATATCACTTAAACCTATTAATGTGTACAGAAGAAATTATTCACTTTTTAACAAAGATATTTTTTTGAAGGATGTTAAATCCCTAAATTTACAGTATCAGGTATCGATGCAACCAACAACCAATGACAAATATAACTGCTTTCATGATAAATTCCTTGAAATAATTGACTCACATGCACCTTTCTCTAAACTATCTAAAAGAAAACTTAAACAAGATAGAAAGGCATGGATTACTAAAGGTATTCGCAAATCAATCCATAAGAAAAATAAATATTATGGCTACTTTATGAAATCAAGAGGTGCAGAATTTTTCCACAAGTATAAACAATATAGAAATAAAGTAAACCACCTAATTAAAAAATCCAAGAAGAACTATTATCAGAGTTACTTCATTAGATTTAAATCTAACATGAAAAAAATTTGGCAGGGAATCAAACTTCTTATTAACAATTCATCATCAAAGACTAAAAGTTATTGCCTTCAAGAAGGTGATTGCTTGATAACTGATCCAATTAAACTGGCAAATAAATTTAATGTTTATTTCAATAAACTAGCTTCAAACTTAGTGTCTAAAATGAAAAAACCTGCTAAATCTCACAAATATTTCTTAGAATCATGCATTCTTGATAGTTTCTTTGTCAACCCTACTACACCAAATGAAATAATTTCCTTGATTAATCAGCTTGATTCTAGTAAATGCTCTGGAATTTATAACTTTCCCATTCAATTGGTTAAACTTGCTGGAAACCTTATTGCCCCTCCTCTTCATTCAATTATGAATGAGTCATTTCTATCTGGATATTTTCCAGACAGATTAAAAATACAAAAAATTATTCCCCTCTTCAAAGGTGGTTCAAGACTCTCTGTGATTAACTACAGACCAATTTCTCTTTTACCTATTTTTTCAAAACTTTTTGAACAAGTCATGCTTTCTAGACTTAAATCCTTTTTAGAAACTAAGCAAATTATATTTAAACATCAATATGGTTTTCAAAAAAAGAAATCAACAGTACTAGCAGTTTTAGATTTATTAAATAACATTATTGAATCATTTGAAAAGAATTCATTTTCCACAGCTATCTTTCTTGACTTTGCCAAAGCATTTGATACTGTAAATCATGACATTTTACTTGACAAATTAGAACACTATGGCTTAAGAGGAGTCCCTAAAAATTGGTTTTATTCTTATTTAACAAATAGACAGCAAGTAGTATCCATAAATGGCAACTTATCGAGCAAACTTACCGTTGAATGTGGTGTACCTCAAGGATCAGTACTAGGGCCAATTCTATTCCTTTTATACATCAATGATATCCCAAATTCTTTTAAATCTCAATCAAAATGTTTTCTTTTTGCAGATGACACTAGTTTATTTCACTCTTCTAAAAACTTAGATGAACTTGAAACCTCCATAAATCAAGATTTAAGCGACATTCAAGAGTGGTTATTATGTAACAAATTGTCTCTTAATGCAACAAAATCAAACTATGTTATTTTTCGTGCCAAGAACAAAAAGTTACCGAGACCACTCACTTTAAAAATAAATAATGAAATCATTGAAGAAAGAAGTCAAACAAAATATTTGGGTGTCATTATTGACAAAAATTTGACATGGAAGGACCACATAGCCTCCGTAAAAACAAAACTTGCCAAAGTTGTTGGGATCATATTTAAAGCAAGACATTACGCTCCTCTTCCAGTATTGAAACAAATTTATTCCTCTCTTTTCTACCCACACTTAAATTATGCGAATTTATTATGGGGTAATGCTCTTATTTCAACTTTGAAACCTATTGAAAGTCTTCAGAAAAAAGTTGTTCGAGCCATTCTACATGAAAATTGGAATAGCCACACTACTCCACTTTTCTATAAATTAAATCTTCTAAAATTAAAAGACATCCATAAACTTCATTCTAGCCTTTTCATGCATGATGTAATCCATAAAACTATCCCTGATACATTCTTAGCCATGTTTACTCCCTTAAATGAAATTCACCATTACGAAACAAGACAGAAAAACAAACAAATATTTTTTCTGGAGTCCATTAGAACTGACTACAAAAAAAGGTTTATAAATTTTAATGGCATTAAAATTTGGAAAGAAATTCCTGACTCTATTAAATCAGATAAGCGTCAATTATTTAAACAAAATTACACATCATACTTAATAAATCAATATGCTGGGCCATGATTAGCTAATTAATCTATTACATATAATATACAGACTTACTCAAGCAAAATAATTTATAAAATTCCCCTCTTCCCCTTTTTCAACTCTTTGCAAATTGCAAATTAGTCTCTTGTCTTTTGTGGTGTGAAAAGGGGGTCCCGGCTAGATAGCTTTCGTGGTTTTTTTCGGGTCCTCCTACTCAGTCTATTATTTATTTATTACTTACTACTTGTAACTTTAAGAGTGAACAAATAAATGTTGTTGTTGTTGTTGTTGTATAGTTTCTGCTCCACAAGCTGGTTGAAAGACGAGTCAAAACTTCCGAGTTTTAGACAAGGAAACCATCCAAACAAGTCAAAGTCCACTGCCTATCCAGACAAGGAGTTTTTTCTTCGTAGAGGTGAGCAAACCTATCGAAATTAAAGCTCAGAAGATCTCTCGCGAAGTTGTAGTTTTGTCGCGGCCGACATCTTGTTTTCCCAGTTGCCGGTCCGTCCGAGAGGGACTGGGATCAAACTCGCACCGAGTCTCCGCGCAAAATATATTCCCGCGAAATAATAAAAATACCAGGGTCCCCGCACCAGTGCAAGCACCCAAGCCAACAGAATATACAAATGAGTCTAACGGCAAGTAATCCAGTGCCAGAAAGTGAAGAAATCCCAGCGCAGCCCACGCAGCGCGAGCTTCGTTGGTTTCGCAGAAAACGCAGCGAAGAGTTGAGGTTGCTAATAACTCAGCTAGAGGAGTTGTTACAAAGTAGGGGCAGCCGTACGTTAATAAAGTTTATTAATTCCCAAGTAAAGGAACTATCCAATAAACTGTTAGAGGTAAATAAAGAACTAATTAGTTAAATTAAAGAAGAATCACGACTTTCATACATATAATACACGCCGTCAGCACAATCTACATTTGCCATTCGCACGTAGAATTGGGGACAACAGAAGTTTACCTACCATGCACTATTAGACTGGAACTCTTTAGACTCTGAAGTTATACAATCAACTACATTATCAATTTTTAAATCTTACTGGCACATAACTTAATTTCATAATAATCCTTGTTCTATTTCTATTTTATTTCAACCATTTATCTTTTCTGTTTTCCATATATTAGTGAAATATATATTTTTAATACAGGACCTCCCTGAAAATCACAAATTGTGAGTGGAGCTTTCCTGTCAAAATATTATTATTATTATTATTATTATTATTGTAAACGAACGGGACGCGGTGATCGAGAAGAGAGGGATAGAGAAAGTTGCTGAAGAAGTTAGTAGTGTAATGGATAAAACCTCAGAGCATTTGAATAACCGCAAAGGCGAAACGCCTTCTGAAATGCAGTCGCAATACGCTGCCTCACAATCCCAGATATGCTCCATAGCAAGCAAATCACCCTCACAGAGAGGACTAAAAGAAGCAAGAAAGGCTGCAAAGAAGGCTAAAGTAGATCTAGATTTAGCCGAAAAAAGGAGAGAAATCCAGTTGCAGAGCGAAGAAGAGAGAAGAAAACTTGAGAAAGAGCAGCTTCTACTTGACCAACAAAGAAGAGAGTTACAGATGAAATCTCAGATGGACCTAGATCTGCAAGAGGCACGTGCACAACACCAAATAGCTCAAGCTCAACTCGAAGCTGAGCAAGACGGTGTGAATGAAGAGCTTGAGGTTGACCGACAGCTTTCTATACAAGTTCCTGTAGAGAGCCAAAATGACCAGATCGACCGGTTTCTTCGCCAGTCTAGATCTGTTCATGCCAACAATCAAGATAGAGACCAAGAACCAAGTTCATCGTCAGCACAACGTGAAGTCCGGGAATCAGCCGATCCCGTGGTGCAGCTGGCAAGAGCTATTCTTAAAATGCAACAGCCTCATATAAAGTCCTTTGGCGGAATATAAATACCTACCCAGCCTTCAGAGCCGCCTTCGTAAAATTAGAAAACGCAGATTTATATACAGAGGACGAGCTGCTAGACATACTGCTAAATAATACTACAGGGAAGGCGGAGTCTGCACTACAAGGTGTCCTTCCTGGTAGTGGAAACTACATTAAAGCGTGGGAAATTCTGAGAGAACGATTCGGAGACCCAACAGCTATAGTACAAGCTAATGATGTCGCTTTGAAGGTACACCCACAAGTCGCAGACAGAAACGTGGACCAGCTCCGGTCTCTCTCAGACACAGTTGGAAGGCTTGTAAGTACCTTTCAGTCACTGGATCTAAAACACGAACTTAAATCCAGCTGTTATGTAAGAGAAGCACTATCTAAGCTTCCACCCTCGCTGAAAATCGGATGGTTCCGTTATGAGAACTTGAACCCAGACAAAATAAACCTTGAATCATTCAGGAAATGGATTGAAACACAAGTACGCATGTGGGAACGCGCCTTTCTTGAATTGACTCAAAGCAAGACACACCTACCGTCAAAAACGCCGCCAGCAAAGAGATCTTCTTTTGGCACCACTGCCAATAAAATGCAACGGGAAGCTTGTCCCTTTCACGAGGCTTCAGAGCACTCAGTCAGTGAGTGTAGGATGTTCAAGAACCTAAATACAGAGGACAAAGGAAAGCTGGTCAGAGAAAGAAGGCTGTGCTTCGGTTGTTTTGGCAAGCATTTTAAAAGGGACTGCAAGAAAGAAACCACGTGCAAGATTGACGGATGTAAACAATGGCATCATCCTCTTCTTCATAGCGTGGTGTTGAAGCGCTCAATAAGGCAGCCAAAGCAAGAGGCTACTCCAACAACTGCTCCATCCCCGCCGGTAGTTGATACCAAGACCAACACAGCGTCCGTAACAGATCAGTCATCACCAGAAGTGTTTGCAGGCAAGTTGATCACAAACAAAGCCGGTCGAATCGTGCACCAGATCGTTCCTGTAATCCTTTATGGTCCAAACGGTGAAGTTTCCACACAGGCTCTGTTGGATGGAGGATCGAACGCCACTCTCCTTCAACAAGACATGGCAGAGGAGCTGGGATTCACGGGACCTACTAGTCAGCTAATTCTGGGTGGCACGAATGTCAATGAAGTGGTTGACTCGTTTGTCATAAAAGATCTCGAAGTTTCAAGTGCTGGGAGGAGAAGAACCAAGCACAAGATCAGCAAAGTATTCACAGTGCCTAAGATCAACAATCCTGATTACAGCATTGATTGGCCGGACGAGAAGAGGCGTTTCGACCATCTAAAGGATCTGAATCTTCCCCATATTGACACATCAAGTATAAGGTTAATCATCGGTGTCGATGCTTACCATTTACAAGTCCCGCTTGAGAAGAGGGAAGGACCCATTGGAACACCCATAGCCATAAGGACAAAACTGGGTTGGCTGGCATTTTCTCATTTGCCGGGAGAAGAGGAAGAATCGATTCACGTGTGTCGTATGGAAGCAGAGCCAACAATAAATCCTGAAGATAACCTGGATGTTCGTCAGCAGCTGAAACAGTGGATAGACATGGAAACTGTTCCCGTCCCTAAGAAGAAAGCTGACATTCGATCTAAAGAAGATCAGAAAGCCTACGAAATCTTAAAGACCACAACCAGGAGAATACCAAACGAAAGCGCCTTTGAGTTTGGGGTTCTGTGGCAAGATGCTAATCCAGTCCTTTACAACAACAGAAAGGCAGCAGAGGCACACCTTCGAGCTTTAGAGTTTAGACTTCAGAGAGATCCTCAGTTAAAGGAAGTTTACCAAACATCTATTCAAAATGATGTGAAGTCGGGCTATGTTAGAAAGTTGACTAAAGAGGAAGTGGAATCTACAAACAGCCAGAAGGTCAACTACTTAAAGGGATACCCGAGTGAAAAACACATTGGGGCTCA
This sequence comes from Actinernus sp. WN-2022, assembly GCA_030867875.1. NCBI lineage: Eukaryota > Metazoa > Cnidaria > Anthozoa > Actiniaria > Actinernidae > Actinernus > Actinernus sp. WN-2022. The sequence continues at coordinate 45,630,974 of JAOWCC010000577.1, read as the reverse complement.
AAAGAATCTTCAACATGTTCTTTGTTCAGAAAATGTATTAAAATTTGATCAAACGTTTTTAGTATTAAGAACGAGCACCTCAAAGTTGGCCCCGCGAAGACATGGGCGCCGCCATCTTTGTTTGCATTTACGGAAGTGACGTCACTTCGTCCCACCAGCGTATCGCGGCTACTTGTCTTTGTATGATTTTCACACGCTCGGAATTAAAGTGGATATATTTTCATCGAGATTGCAGAGGAATTCTTACAGAAACCGGAATTATGATGAAGACGACATTATGAGAAAAGTTCAGACGACTGGGAGGAGGAAGAAAGGCATTGGGAATGCGAGAAATTATCAGACGAACAACAAGGTCTCGTAACTGCCATTTAATAACAGCAAAACAACATGGCTTAAAAGACTCGAGTGACTTCTGAATAAGTATAAGAACTACAATGTATGTGAGGTACAGTTAAGGCGTTTATCATCCTAAAAACACCTAATAAGTGAGAGAGTAGAACGCTGGTGGGACGAAGTGACGTCACTTCCGTAAATGGAAACAAAGATGGCGGCGCCCATGTCTTCGTGGGGCCAACTTTGAGGTGCTCGTTCTTAATACTAAAAACCTTTGATCAAATTTTAATACATTTTCTGAACAAAGAACATGTTGAAGATTCTTTTGAGCCCCAATGTGTTTTTCACTCGGGTATCCCTTTAACTCATCATCCTGTACGCCACCCGAAGAAACCAGAGAAAGTACGCAGAGTCTATAACGCTGCTGCAAAATACAATGGAAAGAGCTTGAATGATCACATCTACACTGGCCCAGATCTCCTGACCTCTCTATTTGGTGTGCTACTTCGGTTTAGACAGAAACCTGTGACGCTATGTTCCGACATAAAAGACATGTTTCTGCAGATGCGAGTTACTCAATCCGATATGCCCGCCCTACGATTCTTATACAGAGATACACAAGAGAAAGAGCGCTCTGCACCTACTTGTGCAAACTTTGTCGTCAAAGTCAATGCAGAGGAGCACCAGGGCAAATACCCTCAAGCATCAGAAGCAGTTAAGCGCAATCTCTACGTTGATGACTCTATCAACTCAGTGGAAACCGAAGAAGAAGCCATTGCTCTGTACAACGATTTGATGGAGCTGATGAAACTTGGAGGATTCAAGCTAACAAAGTGGTTAAGTAACAGTGAAGCTGTGATCAACAACATTCCTGAGTCGGAAAGAGTTACAGTGAAAATCCTCAACAGTCAAAGTGGACTTCCAAATTCTCGTGCTTTGGGCATAACATACGACGCTAATACGGACTGCTTCCACATTACACCTCAACAAAAGGAACGTGCGAAGACTCCCAGAGGTATTTTAAGCAAAATCGCATCAGTATGGGATCCACATGGATGGCTCAGCGCATTCTCTATCAGAGGACGAATGTTCTATCAATCAATTTGCTTGGAAAAACTTGCATGGGATGAAGAAATCGAAGAAAGCAAGTTGAAAGAATGGAGGAAGTGGGAGGAAGAAGCAGAGGAGATAGAGAAAGTTGCCATTCCTCGATGTTTCCGCCAGCGTCATGATAGCATTGTCAGAAATTCATGCCACGCGTGCGCACTAGGCATTAAATTTCATCAATAAACAGATCCGGAGTTGCTCAGAATTTTACAGTAGTTTGTATGGAAGTTTTTTTGGGGGGATACATTGGGTGATGGTATTATAGCGAAACTCATTTGTCCCGATCAAAGCGATTTCTAAATCATATTGGCTTCCGTAAAATTGTATTCTTTCAAGTTATAACGAATAATTATGGCTTCGAAAAGAATCTGAAATGAGTTAACTGACCTCCATGTTATGACCTCCATGTTGACAGCCATCTCCTTCCTTTCAGCCGTTATAATGGTTGCTCTGATCAACTTTACAATATAACACTCGGGTGGTTATTGTTTTGTCCCGATTCAGCCGAGTAGTTTAAAAGACGTTATATTGCCCAGATAGATCCAAATATAACTTCACCTTATCCTCGAGCTTCGAATTGCGAACAAATATGAGTAATTTTAAGGTTTTTCGACGGCCACAGCAGGGAAGAATGCCATAAACACGTAAGTCCTTTGCACATCTCTTGCCTCTCTCTTCGAAACGCTTTGTCCGCCATTTCTCTCTCGGTTTGCCTGTACAAGCCTGGGAACTGGTATATTCTTAACTGTTCTTTCATTGGCTCTATTATAACTTTCATATATAAGAGCTTGTCTGATAGGGCTAAAAAAATAACGCGGCATTGAAATAAAATATGCAAAACTAAATCGTGACTGTATTCTCTGTAAACGTACTCGGTTACACTGTTTACCTCCCGCTTGGCTATTAGCCGCTCTACTTATAATAATCCGACATAGCTAGAACTTTCCAACTACGCAGTTCATAAACACTAGAAGCCTTTCGAATTCGACCGCTTTCGCAATTCGCTTCGAGCAGAGTGTTTGGCCTGGAATAATGGCTGAGCGAGCCTGAGAACAAGTAATTTATGATGGGCAGGCAGATTTGCATAATTTTATACCCCGCCCACAATGGCATGAATTTCTGACCATGGATACGACGAGGTAGAGCTACACGTCTTCTCAGATAGCTCACAGCAAGCCAAGTGTGCAGTTGCTTATTTGAGATTCAAATACGACGATGGAAGAGTTAACAATGTGTTAGCAGCTTCTAAATCCCGAGTTGCTCCCTTAAAGAAGATGACTATACCACGCCTAGAGCTTGATGCCGCGTGTATGGCTACTAAACTTGCTCTTACTCTCGTCGATGAGCTGGACTACGACATCAAGAAGATCGTTTTCTGGATCGATTCAATGGTTGTGCTGCACTGGATTTGGCAGCCAAGTAACAGATTCAAGGATTATGTGGCCCACCGCATTGTGGACATAATGGAAGATATCGAAGTTTTGAAAACCAACAATCAGCGCAAGATCAGCACACGCTATGTACCCACTTCACTCAATGTGGCTGATGCAGGAACACGTGGACTCCCACTTGCTGAGATGTTGCAACAGAGTACCTGGCAACGAGGACCTCACTTCCTTTCTCAGGCAGAAGACAGCTGGCCTAAATCGCCTAACGAGGGGGAGAGAACAGAAGAGGAACAAGAGCTTCGCCCCACGGTACAAATAAAGGCCACCAACATTCAAACTGATAACAGTGTCTTTGATCTCAGCCGCTATTCAAGTTTTGATAAAGCATTGAGAGTTGCAGCCTATGTGATGAAGTTTGTCAACTCCCTCAAGGCAAGGATCGCCACAGCAGACTCAACGCACGCAGTGAAAAAAGATACTTCATCGGATAATCTGAAACTCACAGTCAGTGAGTTACATCAAGCAGAATGTCTGCTTATTCAGCAAGCTCAGTCCAAGTCATTCCAAGAGGAATTCAAGGCACTTAGAACGAGAAAGCCCTTACCAAGAAATTCAAGGTTGAAGCAGCTGATTCCCTATATTGACAAAGATGGATTGATCCCTGATACATTCTTAGCCATGTTTACTCCCTTAAATGAAATTCACCATTACGAAACAAGACAGAAAAACAAACAAATATTTTTTCTGGAGTCCATTAGAACTGACTACAAAAAAAGGTTTATAAATTTTAATGGCATTAAAATCTGGAAAGAAATTCCTGACTCTATTAAATCAGATAAGCGTCACTTATTTAAACAAAATTACACATCATACTTAATAAATCAATATGCTGGGCCATGATTAGTTAATTAATCTATTACATATAATACACAGACTTACTCAAGCAAAATAATTTATAAAATTCCCCTCTTCCCCTTTTTCAACTCTTTGCAAATTGCAAATTAGTCTCTTTGTATTTTGTGGTGTGAAAAGGGGGTCCCGGCTAGATAGCTTTCGTGGTTTTTTTCGGGTCCTCCTACTCAGTCTATTATTTATTTATTATTTACTACTTGTAACTTTAAGAGTGAACAAATAAATGTTGTTGTTGTTGTTCAGAGTTGAAGGCCGGATTCACGAAGCTCCTATCTCACACGATGCGCGACATCCCGTAATACTCGATGGTAGATCCAACATTGAACGTCTCTTGATCGCAGAGTATCATCGCATGTTGGCGCATGGACCCCCAGAATACATCTTCAGCTCCATAAGAATGAAGTATTAGCTTGTTAATGGTAGATAAGAGGTCAAGAAATATGGAAGAGAGTGTTTTTACTGCAAGAAACAGCGCGCTCAACCAGGCCCACCACGTATGGGTAATCTACCTGAGCGGCGTTTGACACCATTTTTACCTCCCTTCACGCACACAGTCGTAGACCTATTTGGTCCAATATATGTCAAGCAGCAAAGGAGTGAAGTAAAGAAATGGATTGTACTGTTCTGTTGTGCAAATGTCCGAGCCATACATCTTGAAATTGCTGAATCACTTGAAGCAGATGCATTTCTGAACTGCTTTGCACGATTTGCTAATCGTCGTGGATACCCCAAAACCATGACGTCAGACAGAGGGACGAACTTCATAGGTGCAGCAAGGGAACTGAGAGAAGGGTGGAGCCGACTTCACCAAGAGAGAATCGGGAAAGAATTATCCCGGCATGGCACGGATTGGAAGTTCAATCCACCGAACTCCCCTCATATGAATGGAGTCGTAGAAAGACTGGTTAGATCCTGCAAACGGGCTCTTCGTGCAATCCTGCATGATCAAAGAGTTGTTTACGATACATTAAACACAGCACTGGCAGAAGTTGAAGGGATCTTGAACTGAAGGCCTATTGTCCCTGCAAGCACAGATCCTCATGATCTCGAAGCTTTGACACCAAATCACATTCTGTTACACAGACCCAACCTTAACTCTCCATTTGATGTAGTACATGATCAGGAGATAAATTCCAGGAAGAAGTACAGACAAGCACAAGTACTCGCTAACAACTTTTGGAATCGATGGTTGAAAGAATACATTCCAACTCTCACAAGAAGGAACAAGTGGTATGATGAAGCAAGAAACATGAAAGAAGGAGACTTGGTACTTCTTGTCAATCCAAATACCACCAGAGGTATGTGTCCAATGGATCGCATAGTACGCACCTATCCTGGTCAAGACGGGCGTGTCAGATCGGTTGAAGTATCGATAAAATCAGTAAAATACATCCGTCCAGTCTCAAAGCTGTGCTTACTGGAAGAGGCTGACCCCTGAGTAAACTTGAAAATACCCTTCAAAAAGGACAAGTCAAATTGAGGGGGAGTGTTAATTGAAGTATTTCATGTGAACACTATGAACATTATGAACTCCTTTTTGTCACAATTTGTATCATAGCCTTTAGCTGCACTGATAATATGACCTCTCGCCAATTAAATTTTGAAGAGTTTACTTAAAGGGATACCCGAGTGAAAAACACATTGGGGCTCAAAAGAATCTTCAACATGTTCTTTGTTCAGAAAATGTATTAAAATTTGATCAAAGGTTTTTAGTATTAAGAACGAGCACCTCAAAGTTGGCCCCACGAAGACATGGGCGCCGCCATCTTTGTTTGCATTTACGGAAGTGACGTCACTTCGTCCCACCAGCGTTCTCACTCTTTCTCTTATTAGGTGTTTTTAGGATGATAAACGCCTTAACTGTACCTCACATACATTGTAGTTCTTATACTTATTCAGAAGTCACTCGAGTCTTTTAAGCCATGTTGTTTTGCTGTTATTAAATGGCAGTTACGAGACCTTGTTGTTCGTCTGATAATTTCTCGCCTTCCCAATGCTTTTCTTCCTCCTCCCAGTCTTCTTAACTTTTCTCATAATGTCGTCTTCATCATAATTCCGGTTTCTGAAAGAATTCCTCTGCAATCTCGATGAAAATATATCCACTTTAATTCCGAGCGTGTGAAAATCATACAAAGACAAGTAGCCGCGATACGCTGGTGGGACGAAGTGACGTCACTTCCGTAAATGCAAACAAAGATGGCGGCGCCCATGTCTTCGCGGGGCCAACTTTGAGGTGCTCGTTCTTAATACTAAAAACGTTTGATCAAATTATAATACATTTTCTGAACAAAGAACATGTTGAAGATTCTTTTGAGCCCCAATGTGTTTTTCACTCGGGTATCCCTTTAAAGAACATCAAATCAATCAAACGCGCGCAATAAGCAATTGACGTAATAATGAAGAAATGACGTGACGTCACAATTCTACCGATAACATAATAACATAACTGATAACATAACTTCTCTCCAAATTAATTAGCCAGTCCAATCATTCCCGATCTCCAGGAATGTTTTGTAAATCGTAACAATTCACTGATGACATCACAAAGTAGCCTTCAGTTTTTCATCGTGAAACGTGCTGTGTGTAGTGTTGATAATTGGGGGTAAACAAGGTGAGCGGCATTCCTTCATTCGCCATCTTTATATCCGCTAACAAAATGAGAGTGATGTTAGTAAAAGAGCAAGCCACGTGCACTAACAATTTTTTTCTCTGCACTGTAAAGGAAGGAAGTAAAATACAACTGAATGCACTAGCCGGGAATCGAACCCGGGGCTCCCGCCTGGGAGGCGAGAATTCTACCACTGAACCACCATTGCCAATGTTGACAAAACGTGTTTCATATAAAACTATATGATGTTTGTTCAAGTAAGCTTTGTCAATGCGTCATGGTAACAAAAACAACAGCAATTAACTTTATATCATGCAGATGGCAGGTAGCACAGAAACAAGTGTATACAATTATTATAAAATATGAGAGTAGGAGGACTAGAAAAAATTTGAAGGTTATCTAATCAGGACCACCGTGAATTACATATAAAAGACGCTGGCAAATTCATTCCTGAAGCATATGTTGATTAGAGGCTTTCCAACGTAACAAAGTGAGTTGGAAAGCGTCTTCATTACGGCACGTAGCTATTTGTTTATCACTGAAGTGATAGTTCATTAGTTCTTTTCTTGTACATATGTTTAATATTCATATTTGAGGTATATAAAGACCAATCAGTTTAGAATTCTTTCTCTCGCTTGCTGGACAGCCACAAGTCAGCCAAACTTTCTGACGGAGATTTTATAGTGGAAGATACGTATGCAACTCTACGCGAAGGGTACGTATATATTCGTAATGTTTTTGAACACATCGTATATTCACGAAATGTTTGAGTCAACGATGCAGTAGACATAATTTGTTTGGGCTCGTTTTTTGCTTTACAAGGCATTTGTGACATTAATGATTCTTCTGTCTATTTTTTTCTCCTATGAATTCTCGTCTCCACCGCGGGAAAATCGGACAATTTTGGAGGAACTATTATCCAAGAACCTTCAGCGTTGAAACACAACGGAAGAGCACTGAGTTTGAGCTAAATATTCTTTCAAGTCTCCTTGGAAGGTGGCGTACTCTATTCTGTTAAGAGGTAAATTAGAGGATACCTTTGAAACTCTACGTGAAGGTATGTATTCGTACTGTTGCATAGTCGTAAAAGATTTGAGTCAGCGAGGCAGTACAAAAAGTTTGAGAATTTCAAAATTCAGTCTTACAACGTAGTACATAACATTTAGTGATCCTTATGTGTTTTACAAGCCTTCTGACATGATTTTTCTTTGTCTATTTTGTCTCCTATGAATTCTCGTCTCCTCCGCGGGAGAACCGGATATTTTTGGAGGAACTGTTATCTCGGGATCCTTGCCGGCCATGGTCAGCCGCCCAGTCACACGTGCACGTGCAGATCGAACATCTCAACACCAAAGGGTCGTGAGTCCCTATACAAACGCCATCCAGATTGTTATACCAAGAGAAACCTTTAGCTTAATGAGTTCAGTTGCTATACGATCAGACTTTCATTATTTTTAAGATTCTTCAATTTTTGTTTAGGTGACATTGATTTTGAATTATTGCCTGCTGTTTTTTTTATAAACTATAGGCGAAGTTGCTTGAGAGTTAATGATCTATAAGTGTTTAATGTGAAGGATTTATTTCTGTAGTTATAAACATTGATAGTTTGAGGTTTGCGGATATCAGTTGTTTTTATATAGCTTAAGTATAGAGCTCGCTCTTATTCAGTTATTTTTTAACTACAGTAATTAGGTGTTATTGATTCATCCAGATTTCACTGGGAATGCAATTCATGAATTATTACGTAACAGATTTAGAGTGAATTTTCAGCTAACTCTTTGTAATATGTTTTTTGTAGCTGACAGAAGGCCGTAAATTATTACTACTCTTAGTCATTCAGTTACCCCGTATTATGTCATTCAAGTTCAAGTATATGAAGTGGTTCATTTTGGCTACTTTATCGATTCTTTAACGAAATGCTAAGAGAAGGATTGTTTTTCTCTTACTAGTAATTTGGATTAATTGAAATTTATTATCACGTACCATTGCTCGGGTATTAATCCAAATCGTTGAAAGTGTCTGTGTCTCAAAAAATCAAGGATTTTCTGAGATATATTGCGATATATTAATATATCGTGTTTAAATATATCGTTCAGACTTTATTATTACTCAGGTTGTAGATCTTTGCATTTCCGCGGTATTATGTACATTAATAGATGATAGTAATTTTGCTTGTAAAATTTGTTTTTACATATATATAGCTAAGTCTGCTTACTGAAATTCGTTTGTAAAGTCTGATTTAAAATCGGGCTGGAAGTGTAATGATAAAAGTTTAATTAGTTGTAACTATCCTATCGAAGCATTATTTTACTTGATTAGTTTTGTTACGCAGGACCCCATTGTAAACTCCTCGAAGATATGTGCACCATGTCTAAACATAGCAGTTGTTGTTATTAGTATTATTATTGTGAGCCTCTTAGACGGGCGAATGATTTGGTATTATGAAGTATACCATGTTTGTACGTTGTTTAAGATTGTGAAATTGATCTGTTTGAAGCAGATTTCCCTGACCTTAGAGTAAGGGATGTGATAGTGTAGCACGATTCAGTGCCGTTGTCTTTTTGGCATTACTGCATGGATTGCATTAGGTCCAATTGGACCAGATTATTTATCAGACAAATAATGGATCAGTATTTTCTGATTTTGCAAAAGAATATTGAAATATGTATATAATGAAAGCGTTTGATGGTGTCTTAAAATGAATACATTTTTAAGGATTTTAATTTCATATTGACAGTTTTGTCTTGTATAGCAGCTTTGATCTGTGATGTTAGTTTTACAGGTTATGGTGCATTTATTTTTTGTTGATCGCAAAATTCTGTACTGTGATGTTAGTGTTAGTGTAGAGAGATCAGTTACTGTTGAGAGTTGGACTGTTGTTAATTTACGTTATTCATGTATTATAGTCCTATTGTCATTTTCATGATTTATTTTATTAACCTTTTGTTTTCAGACTCGTTGGATTCCGCGAGACCAGATTTCATTTGTTGGATATAGATATCAATAATGGGTTGTTAACCCTAAGCTGTTCAAAATGATTTTCAGTCAGTCTTAGTCCGTTTTGATATAGACATGATGTACTAACATTCAATTCTTACTTGCCACGGTTAACTATTCCGATCTCGAATCTGTTGATTTTTTCAACACAAATGTTGGAGTGATTTGTAACAATTGGGCTGGGAGTGTGATGATAAAAGTTTAACTGTGAGCCTCTTAGCGGGCGAATGATTATATATAGGTATGCTCTTAGGTATACCATATATTAGAATGTTATTTAAGATTCTGAAATATAATTGATCTGTTTTAAACAGATTTCCCAGACCTTAGATAAGGGATGTATTACTAGTGTAGTGTGGTTTCAGTATCGTCTTTTACACTGTATCGATCGCATTTAAGGTCGAATTTCACCACATTTTTATCAAACAAGTGGATCAGTATTTTCTGATTCTGCAAAGAAGTATTGATATACGTATTTAATTAGGAATACCTGTACCCTTTGTTGTCGATCGTGCTCTGTTTATCGAGTAGAAACTAAACGTCAGTGTTTTCTGCATGTCCTAAATTTAGTGTAAAAATTATTGAAGAGGGAACTGCACACGTGTAAGATAGCGGTATGATGCATGTTTTTCTCATGTTACTCTTTTTGTTTTGTTGTCAACGGTCTTCCCACAGGTCGGAGTCTTGAGCCGAGCATGACAGGTTGAACATCGCTCAAATGCCGATGCTAGCAGATCACTTCCTCCTTATCAGATGTGTTTCAAGGCATCGTTCGTCTCCTCAAACGCTGAAGCTAGCAGTTCACTTCCTCCTTATCAGATGTGTTTCAAGGCATCGTTCACGATTGTAGGAATACAAGAATGCATGGATTCATTGGGGAAAAGAGAATAGATCGCGAAGTTCTAATTGTTTTACCCATGTTCATTGCTGTTGTCTTCACGTATTTTAGAGATTAATTTTGTCTTTTTGAAGCTTCATTGCAAGTCACCTGCACGTGCCTAGTTAAGGAAGCCTTGTACGGTGTATGGTGCTGACGAGCCATAAAGTTGCATGTCTATTTTCAACTGATATTTCGTTACGTTTCGGTAAAACAGAGGCATCCATGAAATTGCTAGGAAAACTAGTACACTGAAAGAAACCCCGTGAATAGAATTGTAATATCTCTTGGTGGCCAGAATCAGTTCTCTTTTTTCATTTAAGGGCAATGATTCATCTTGTTTCGTTTGTACCATTTATAAGATGGTAATGAATTCAAATCGTTAGGAAGCATGTGGCTCATATTTACCTGAGCACATGATTATTTTTGCTCTAAGCGGTCAGTATTCCTTTTATGCTCTGTGTTACTTCAGTATTATTTCAGTACTTCTGGTGGTGTATTCCAACTTCATGCGGTTTCCAAATCCTTTTCCAGAGACTGGAAGCCAGTTAAAACATTTTATGCTGTTGCCATTAGATTACAAAATGATAAGCTAATGATATCTAGATCTTTCGATCGATTATTTATTTACTTGTCTCTTTCTATGCTTGCTTCCGTTACGGTTCTCGTCTTTGTAGTTTTCTCGTTTGCCGTTTGCTGCTGTCCACCAGGCATCCGGCACTGTCACACTCCACTAGTTGTAGTGTTATTATGATTTTGAACGCGTTGCGTAGTATAGGAATGAATAGAGGCTTTCCAACGTAACAAAGTGAGTTGGAAAGCGTCTTCATTACGGCACGTAGCTATTTGTTTATCACTGAAGTGATAGTTCATTAGTTCTTTTCTTGTACATATGTTTAATATTCATATTTGAGGTATATAAAGACCAATCAGTTTAGAATTCTTTCTCTCGCTTGCTGGACAGCCACAAGTCAGCCAAACTTTAGTTTTAATGTTTTTAAATTATTATTCATCAAGATATAACCATTTTGGCTTTAGCCCTCGGAGCCTTGTACGATTGCATTCGGTCGAGGAGTACGTTTCCAGAAGTTTTTGCACGTAGCAAGACGTGGTTTTTTACGATGGTTTTTCGTACCGGGCAACGTACATTATTTTCTTTAGATATCGATTTTTCGGTATTATTTGATTTAAGCATGTGAAAAGCTATTTATTATCATGTGATTACGTCATTTGATTGTGCAACCATCCGTTTAGGATGATGTGTGGTTATGGAATGTTTTCTCTATTCCTTCATGTCCTGTTAAATCATGTCCTGTTAAATATGATGATTTTGTAATATTAGTACTATGTAATGATTTGTAATATCGTAGTTTATTAAAGAAACCGTTTGCTGCTGTCCACCAGGCATCCGGCACTGTCACACTCCACTAGTTGTAGTGTTATTATGATTTTGAACGCGTTGGGCGTGTTGCGTAGTATAGGAATGAAGAAATGGTATTCTAAAGACGAGTAATATTCATTCATTCATTCATTCATGCAACACAATGGTAGTGATACTTGCAAAGGATGAAGCCACATACAATCACTGCTCTTGTTTCTTCACTATCAAGAAAAGTTTCAAAAATACAATTCGATGCACTGGCCGGGAATCGAACCCGGGCCTCCCGCGTGGCAGGCGAGAATTCTACCACTGAACCACCAGTGCCATTGATAATGTAATGTGGAAATAAAAGAATCGTTACAATTTTTGCCAGCGGATTGTCACAATTTGTATCATAGCCTTTAGCTGCACTGATAATATGACCTCTCGCCAATTAAATTTTAAAGAATTTAGTTAAAGAACATCAAATCAATCAAACGCGCAATAAGCAATTGACGTAATAATGAAGAAATGACGTCACAATTCTACTTTTAATGAATAACCTAATTAGCCAGTCCAATTAATCCCGATCTCCAGGAATGTTTTGTAAATCGTAACAATTCACTGATGACATCACAAAGTAGCCTTCAGTTTTTCATCGTGAAACGTGCTGTGTGTAGTGTTGATAATTGGGGGTAAACAAGGTGAGCGGCATTCCTTCATTCGCCATCTTTATATCCGCTAACAAAATGAGAGTGATGTTAGTAAAAGAGCAAGCCCCATGCACTAACGATTGTTTTCTCTGCACTGTAAAGGAAGGAAAATACAACTGAATGCACTGGCCGGGAATCGAACCCGGGGCTCCCGCGTGGCAGGCGAGAATTCTACCACTGAACCACCAGTGCCAATGTTGACAAAATGTGTTTCATATAAAACCATATGATGTTTCTTCAGGAGAGCTTTGTCAATGACAACAACAGCAGCAATTAACTTTATTTCATGCAGATGGCAGGTAGCACAGAAACAAGTGTATACAATTATTATAAAATATGAGAGTAGGAGGACTAGAAAAAATTTGAAGGTTATCTAATCAGGACCACCGTGAATTACATATAAAAGACGCTGGCAAATTCATTCCTGAAGCATATGTTGATGAAATGGTATTCTAAAGACAAGTAATATTCATTCATTCATTCATTTATTCATTCATGCAACACAATGGTAGTGATACTTGCAAAGGATGAAGCCACATACAATCACTGCTCTTGTTTCTTCACTATCAAGAAAAGTTTCAAAAATACAATTCGATGCACTGGCCGGGAATCGAACCCGGGCCTCCCGCGTGGCAGGCGAGAATTCTACCACTGAACCACCAGTGCCATTGATAATGTAATGTGGAAATAAAAGAATCGTTACAATTTTTGCCAGCGGATTGTCACAATTTGTATCATAGCCTTTAGCTGCACTGATAATATGACCTCTCGCCAATTAAATTTTAAAGAATTTAGTTAAAGAACATCAAATCAATCAAACGCGCAATAAGCAATTGACGTAATAATGAAGAAATGACGTCACAATTCTACTTTTAATGAATAACCTAATTAGCCAGTCCAATTAATCCCGATCTCCAGGAATGTTTTGTAAATCGTAACAATTCACTGATGACATCACAAAGTAGCCTTCAGTTTTTCATCGTGAAACGTGCTGTGTGTAGTGTTGATAATTGGGGGTAAACAAGGTGAGCGGCATTCCTTCATTCGCCATCTTTATATCCGCTAACAAAATGAGAGTGATGTTAGTAAAAGAGCAAGCCCCATGCACTAACGATTGTTTTCTCTGCACTGTAAAGGAAGGAAAATACAACTGAATGCACTGGCCGGGAATCGAACCCGGGGCTCCCGCGTGGCAGGCGAGAATTCTACCACTGAACCACCAGTGCCAATGTTGACAAAATGTGTTTCATATAAAACCATATGATGTTTCTTCAGGAGAGCTTTGTCAATGACAACAACAGCAGCAATTAACTTTATTTCATGCAGATGGCAGGTAGCACAGAAACAAGTGTATACAATTATTATAAAATATGAGAGTAGGAGGACTAGAAAAAATTTGAAGGTTATCTAATCAGGACCACCGTGAATTACATATAAAAGACGCTGGCAAATTCATTCCTGAAGCATATGTTGATGAAATGGTATTCTAAAGACAAGTAATATTCATTCATTCATTCATTTATTCATTCATGCAACACAATGGTAGTGATACTTGCAAAGGATGAAGCCACATACAATCACTGCTCTTGTTTCTTCACTATCAAGAAAAGTTTCAAAAATACAATTCGATGCACTGGCCGGGAATCGAACCCGGGCCTCCCGCGTGGCAGGCGAGAATTCTACCACTGAACCACCAGTGCCATTGATAATGTAATGTGGAAATAAAAGAATCGTTACAATTTTTGCCAGCGGATTGTCACAATTTGTATCATAGCCTTTAGCTGCACTGATAATATGACCTCTCGCCAATTAAATTTGAAAGAATTTAGTTAAAGAACATCAAATCAATCAAACGCGCGCAATAAGCAATTGACGTAATAATGAAGAAATGACGTCACAATTCTACTTTTAATGAATAACCTAATTAGCCAGTCCAATTAATCCCGATCTCCAGGAATGTTTTGTAAATCGTAACAATTCATCGATGTATCTAGTAGTTAAATTTGTGGAGGTCATGAATACCGAAGAAGTCGAATCACGGCATACGTACAGAATGATTGTGTCCTGTAAATAATTTTAAAAGAATCTGTTAAAATTACTCATTGTATTGGTATCAATGTCATTTAGAAACGTTCCGGCAGTAAAACTGAAACCGGTGATTATGACAGTTATCGATCTTTCATTTCAAAGGTCGAACTGGAAACAAAATTCGACATTGCAAAAGGAAATAATTAATTAAGTAATGATTCCTCTAAGAAGTAAAATAAAACAGGCTGTGGCAATGAGCATATCCCGGCTCACATACGAATTTTCTTGAGTATGCCTGAAGTGCTATCTGAGATGTCCATGTAGTCATCATATTTCGCTCAGTTGAACATTTAAATTTGTTCGCTGGCTTTACCCTTCCCTCCTTTTCTTTCGGCTACAATATATTCTGTTTTTTTTAGTTACATTGTGTGTCTAAATCGTGGGTTTTCTGGTAATTGTTCTGCTTGCTGTTCTCTGGTTAGCGCGTCGGTGTTTGGTAAAGTATGAATTTAGGTTAGATATAGTGTATAGTTTTAAACGCAGCTTTAGCTATTCTGGAGCTTCCTTATGGAACGGGCTTCCCAATAAACTGAGAACTCTCATGTTTCAAGAGGGGCGTTGACGACCTATTCTCATCACCGGACTCCCACACGGCAAACACGTAATCCAGTTGTTATTGAGTTATGTACTGTTATTAAATTGTATATAGCTTTGTACTGATGTCTTTTTAACCGTGTATAAATAAAGTATGTATGTCTGTCTGTCTGTGAGGGGCCGATCGAGTCAGTGTCTGAGCGGATAAAATCGTGTACCCAGGAAAATATTGCCTAAGGTGAGATCCAAGCTCTCAGTGATTCATCTGTGCTGATTCATGACGTGGACTGCGGGATGCTAGTGCTTCAGTAATACATCGTGACCTTCCGCCGGATTTCTTGAAAATAGAGCGATGTCCCTTTACTTTGCAAAAAAGAGAATTTTCAAATCGTATGATTTAAGGGTGAATCCAGAAGGAAACGATTTATTAAAAAGCAGTTGCAAGATAATTACATAATGTCAGTCTAAACTCTGGAATAACAAAAACTCGCCTTTTACTTCGCGTGATCGTGATCGATTTTAATCCCGCCTCGTCTCCAGTCTCTCTCGAGCCCTTTCGCTGTTCACGCTCGTATCCAGTCGCTCGCGCTTCGCGCTCGTTCATCCCAAACAAGTGCCTGGGGAGAAGGCAGAATTTTAATCTAAGATACAACCAGAGTTATTTGCTTGTGTTGAGCGTTTTGGACACAACGTCACGTCGGTCACGTCGCTTAATATAACTATCACTCATGCAAGATCAAGCAAACCATCATGTCTACGATCTGATATTACCTAAACGGGAAATTCTACGAAATGCCCATCTTATTGATATTCTGATTGTCATTAAAAGTGTTCAGTTTTGGTATGATTTTTATTTATCGCTGAGATTTCGTTTTCTGCTCAGATAAATATTTATTTTCTTGACAGAGTTATGGAAGAACCACAATCCATCCACACAGTTCCCGTAACTATGAAACCTATTTAACCTAAAGAAGGAAACCATTGTAAGGTCTAGGATATAATATTAGTGATGTAAATTAATCATGAAATTCTGCGAAAAATCTATCTTATATAACGAGTGATCTCACCCATTTTTAAACTAAGTATCACTGAGTAATGGTCTACATTCGTTTGGCTTTTAATCTTATCTGTCAGTGAGCTTCCTTTCTCGGCTCCAACAGCAAATATTCCTAGACCAATAGTCTATGTATTCACTATAGAAAATTGTCCCACTGATCATGCGCGTGACGTAAAGCTTTCAAATCAAACAAATACTACCGGAGTGTGGGATTCCTCAATTTTAAAATAAGGCCCTAGTTCTCACGTTTGTGATCTCAAAACACTCTGCTTTACACTGAAATAAAAAACTCTTGAGCCTTGCTGAGTTGAGTAAAAAGATCGTTCCTTATAGTCTGCTTTTATCATTGTAGTACCCGGTGAAAATCTACGGGAAAAAATCTATATTACCATAGTTCTGATATTACCCATTTTTAAACTGATCGTAATTAAAAGGTATTGTCGTGTGATCTCTTATCTGTCGGTGACCTTTCTTTTTCGGCTCCAACAAATATTCTTAAATCAATATTCTCATATTTAGGCTGTGTATTCAATAGAAATTTTTTCCAACTGATCAAGTAAAGGTTATAACTATCAAGTCGAACAAACGGCACTGAGTCGTAGGCATCCTTGATCGGTTCACTATAGCTCCATATTCTCGACGTTCGCTTTTACACTAAAATAAAAAAGCCGGAGACGTGCTCAGGTAAGCGCCAAAACTAATGAGATTCCCTACTAAACGAACTAAGAAGACGCACTAAGTTATACTAGACGAACTAAGAAGACGCACTAAGTTATACTAGACGAACTAAGAAGACGCACTAAGTTATACTAGACGAACTAAGAAGACGTACTAAGTTATACTAGACGAACTAAGAAGACGCACTAAGTTATACTAGACGAACTAAGAAGACGCACTAAGTTATACTAAACGAACTAAGAAGACGCACTAAGTTATACTAGACGAACTAAGAAGACGCACTAAGTTATACTAGACGAACTAAGAAGACGCACTAAGTTATACTAGACGAACTAAGAAGACGCACTAAGTTATACTAGAAGCATTAGGCGTCTCTAGTATAAAACCCGGGGTATAAAAACGGCCACTGTATTTTTACAGAATGAATAGCCACATTATTTACAACTGCATGTACATGTATTTTTATGTGTAGTTATTGTATTTTGTAAATTAAAACTTGTTTCATGCCGTCGTGGTTCTTAGATCCCTAATTGTACACATTGTGGAATAGGACTGGCAGAACTGGCTAGTTCTCCTCCCTGAGAAGGAACGGTCTGTCCCGAACTCAGTTCTTAGAACGGAATATATTTTGCTGGCATGAAAAACCGCAGACTGTTGATATAAGGAAATGAATGTCGATTCCGAAGTCTGTAAAGGAAGCTAGGCGACAAATAAAAGACCGGATCAAATCAAAAAGCTTTTAAAACTATCATGCAGACAGATGTTTCGCAGAATTTCCCGTTTAGCTAATCATAGACGTTTTGATGATTTTATTTTTCTTGAGCCGGGTCTGATAGTTGAGCGACCTTAATTGCATGTTATGTACGAGCTAGCGCTCGCACTATTAAAGTACAATATGTTCTATGTATACTGTGCCGGAATACCGAGTACTTTAACGGGTATTCACAATTTTTACACAACTTTGTTGTATTCAAGCCCTTGAAGACGTAACCACAAAAACTGTTTTGCACGTCCCGACGACTATTAGCGAGGGGTTTACTGGATTACATCGATTATCAGTATATATTTGAAGTACGTATAGTAGTCCCACTAGGATATCCGGCTCCAACACAGTACAGCCAATGTCACCGTTTCATCAGGCCTAAATCAAGTCTAAATCTTTGATACCGTTTATTTGTTGGCACAAACTTGCCCCAATCAAAATTTCCATACAAACGTCAGTAAAATTTTCCGAAATTTTCCGACTTTGCGGGCCTATAACTTTGCTCCTATTCAAGATATAACTCTCAAATTTGGGATTTTGACTAACTTCGAGGTCCTCTTTTCAGCAGTATCGACGGTTTTGCTGTTATACTTATGTATCAAAAGTTCGAAGAAACCGTGAGTTCTAACGCATCTAAGATTTAAATTTCCTTTAAAATTCGGCTCTTAGAGACCATAACATTGATTAAAAAGTATACAAAAGTAAACAAGAAATTCCCCTTTCCATTTAAAAAACGTATTCTCGTCAATTTGGAGAAATCAATTGTTTTGTCTAATTAAATTTTATTTTAGATTTTCGTCACGGCGTCTTTGCTATGATTAGTTATTGTTAATCTGGCACCCAGTTTCCATTTACAGATCGTTAAAACATTAATCTTCTTAGATCAACTGAAAGGTATCAAGCAAATATTACTCAATTTAAAGTGCGACTTATGGTTTTCAATCACGAGACTTTTTGTTTCAAAAATAAACAGCAAGCCAGGCCGCCGGTTTCCCGGTTACCAATACGTTTTCAAATTTTAATTGCCTACAACACTGGTATCAGAGTTTTCATTACTAAAAGGGGATTTTCGCCAAAAACTAGCACTGCAGACTAATTTGAATTCCAATTTTCGCTTTGGATTAACACTCTAATTATTATTACTCGGGCTGCCTGTGGCAGCACCGAGTCTAAAAATGCAAGTCGTCGTTATTATTATTATTTTTTTTATTCCGTGTAGCAAGCGTTCTGCGCATGCGTTAAAGGTCAAATTCACACCAATCAGATTGCACTGTGCTGGTCACACAACAAGCCAGGTTAATTTAATACAGTAAATCAAGATGGCTGCGGACCTGCGAGGAACTTTCTCTCTAATAAGGAGTCCCATCTCTCAAATGTAAGCACTTTAATGTTTTATTTAACTTCACTCGTGCGAAAGCCTTCCAACAGTCTCAGGATACTTGTTATTTATTTATGCTGAACCCAAGTGAATGTGCGATCGAAAAATATGCTTGGCTTGCTCGCTGCATAATTTTGAATTGTGCTGTTCGGTTTGCCTATACCAAAACTGCAAATGGTCAAGATGCTATAAATCATACCTGAAGGCTGAAGAGAAATACATGGATATGAATATTTCAGTGTGAGTTGTGAAGAAGCTTTTTAAATACTACACGTGTGCATCGTGGTGGTTTAAGTCAAACATGGTCTGTTTTGTCGGCGCGGTGACGACACCAGCGAAGATTTGTAAACAACCGAGTGAATTCTGTTGGCTTGCTCGCTGTAATGGATTCTGCTTTTCGCTGTACATACAGATACCGAAACTACAAACAGTAAGATGACCTGGCTGAAGAGAAACAAGGTCTGAGTTTTCTAGATACCCGTAATCGGCGTATCTTGTGTGAGTTGCGACACTGTGTACATCTTGGTTATACAAATTAACGGATTCAAATTAACACTACAATCAGACAGAGAGTTAATCTATACCGACACTTTGATATGCCAAGGAACTGGAATATCAACGCAGTACAAGGTGAGGGAAATTTAAAGTACTGACTTCATTGCTGTGTTCAATTAATCTACACTGAATTTCTAACGGACCTGAAACAAGGCTGATCAAAGCGACCATAAATTATTCTGGAACAACAATGGCGCTCAATATTCTGCAACCAACCTTGTTCTCACTTGAAAAATACCCGGGAAACGTAATGTGAACGATCTGTTCAAATCGAAGGAACTGCATGGGCTGTACTTTATACACATCCATATATAGTTTATGTTCTAGGAACTGGAATTCAGTTTATACACATCTGAATAGTAATATTTATTTATACGTACTTTATATTAATCCCTTTATATATCCTGTAATATAGTGTCCCCAATTAGCTTTACAGCTAAATACTATTGACACTCAAATAAAGTTCATGTATGTATGTAAAGCCTGAGTTGATTTGTGTTCTACACTAACTTCAATTATTGCTTTACACTGTATACCACACAGCAAAATGTGCTACTAATTCTCAAATCAATGCCATAACCATATAAAACACACATGTATGTATACATATAGCCCCATAAGCATCGCATCCAATGATTTAATGTTACACAAAGATAATTACAGTTTTATACCCAGATGCATCCCCTTGTATATTAACATATAAGTCAATACATCAAAATTTTCACATTAGTTAAAAAACAAGCACTTTTGATCAGGATTATATACGTACACCATCCACTTCATTGCAGCAATTTTCAGCTTTTCAGACTGTTACCACAGTCCTTTCTCTTTCAAAAATATGTTGAATGCAAGTAGTATAGATGTTGAGGTAACCGACGCATAAATACGACCGCAATACTCAACCAACGCATTCCAGACAGACAGACAGACAGACATTCCAGACAGACATTCCAGACATTCCAACGCAAAATTCCAATCGGTGATTCCAAGAAATAAACTTGAGGCAAATTCCAGGAAGTATGACCACGCCCATATTGACCACACCCATTTTGACCACGTGACCTTGACCTTGACCACGTGACCTTGACCTTAACCATGCCCATCTTGACCACACCCATATTGACCACACCCATTTTGACCACACCCAAACATTCCAAGCATTCCAATGTAAAAATTACTACATTAGGTAAGGGGTATGATGTTTTGAAATAATTATGTGTGCATATAGTAAGAGATGTCAATCAAGAAATTCGAAAATGTAGAACTCAACCTATTCATTAATATTTATATAGATAATAAGCAAAATGTCTATTTCAAAGGAAAAGATATTGCTATAGCATTAGGATATGAAGACACTAAGAAAGCAATAATGCGTCATGTGGATGAAGAAGATAAAATAGAATATAGAAAATTACAAGGGGGGCGTTTCATACCCCCTTCAGAAAATGTGCATCCATATACTATTTTTATAAGAGAACCCGGGTTATATTCTCTTATTTTTGGATCTAAATTAGATTCAGCAAAAATATTCAAAAGATGGGTATTTTCTAAAGTATTGCCATCTATCAGAAAGTACGGATATTATAGAATGTTTGACAATCCTAATACGTTAACATTTAAGATAGAAGATGAGTATGATTTACATACGAGAGTTGTGAAATATGTTAGACGATTTTACCCCAATGCTTTAATAACTGCTGGATTAGGTGAATTACAAGATAGTTCAACTAAACGAATCAATTCTTATAAAAAAGGATATATGAAGGGGCAACCAGATATTATCATAAATAATTGTCATAAGATTTATAATGGTTTATGTATAGAATTTAAGACTCCTAAATGTAATGGTATCCTATCTATTGCACAGAAGAATTTATTAAAACAGTATGAAGAGAATGAATTTAAGTGTATAGTATCAAATGATTATGATCTAATAATAAAAGAGCTAAATGATTATTTAAAAGATATTAGAATAAAATGTAAGTATTGTAATAGAAAGTTTTGTTCAGGTGAAACGCTAAAAAATCATAAAAAGTATTTTCATAGAATAATAGTTGAAATTATTTAAAGAATTAATATATATTTATAAAGTATAGTATGAACTATTGTAATTTAGAAATCCATAATGATGTTAAGTTGTCAGGAGAGTTTACTTGCCCTTTCTGTCATCAACAATTGAGAGATTATGAGAAATCGGAGAATGTGACAATGTGTTGTAAGGATATGGAATTGGAAGAGAATGGAGGAATGTATGTTTGTAAAAGATGTGGTAAAGTTGATAGATATAGTATAGCCCATGAATATATTGATTTTTATGAGAATAGGTATAGAATAAGGAGGAGATCTATTTATCACCGTAAATATCATATATATAATTATATTATAACAAAGTTTGATCTAGAGTATCCAGAACGTGAGAAAATCCTCAATACCTTTAAACAAATAGATAACGCTATGAGTAAATTAGATCAACCTATAAGACGATATCCAATTTTTGATTATCTATTTTATAAGATATTTCAATTGAGGTTTTATGAATGTCGAAATCCAAATTATAAAACTAATATGAATAAATGTATGCGGTCTATAGGTAAGAAGACTCTTCAACGATATGAAATATTATGGAAAAGAGTTTGTGAAATAAATGAGTGGTTCTGTATGAATACTAATAAAGATATTTTTATGAAGAAGGTAAAGAAGAAGGTTAAGAAGAAGGATATTGCTTTAGTTTAGGATAAACATTTTATCGTATTTAACCTTATAACAGTCAACTAATGGACATAAGTCTGTTACTTGATCATCCAACCAGTTCAACTCTAATAAAAACTGTTCTATATCGTACTCCTCCCCTCTCAAATACATTCTTATTTTATTTAGCATCTTTTGATAACTCGTGAATGCGAATTTACACATTTCTATTTTCCTACTATAATTCTTTGTTTTTAGAAGCCCTTGGAGAACCAATCCAGCACCTGAAATAGTACCAATAATAATTGGATTAAGTGTAATAGCTCCGACAATAACACCAGTGCTTGTTAGTCCAATTGACGTTAAGACTAAGCCTGTATTAACCCTTTTAAAGTGCTTATATGATTTTTTGTAGCACCATGTTTTTTTATGGTAATGAGTATATAACTTTTTTAACATTTCAACATCTGCTTCACTCAAGTCCTCATCTATATGATTGAAATTGAAAACTTTAATTTTCGTTTTAACCATTACGATTATATTATATGGTTATATAATAATTATTCAGATGTGTATTCATTTATCCCATTTTGAGTAATTTTTTTAGTCATTCCTATGATTTCCTCAACCATTATTGACGATTTCACATACCCATTAAATGCCGCATTAGTGCCGTTGTACAGCCTATTTAATACCAGGGTTCCTGTATCACTGATCTTACACTGCAACTTATATGTGTGTAGAATGCTGTTACCAAAATTCTCATGGAAAGAAACATCTGAAACGCAAACTAATGTCTCTGGATCTTTTGGTGGTTGTGAGCCGAATGCACATCTGGTCCTCACACCAAGTGCTGCATCTGGTAAATTATTTATACCAATAATCATTTGTAAGTGGTGGTTCGGAATTGCTGTTGGTGTTAATAGGACCCACCGGAACCAAAAATTCCCTCCTCTCATGTCATTAGAGATATATAGGTGGCATGAAAGGCGCATTATGTTAGTGCCTTTTGGTGTTAGCTGTATTTCATAATTTGGAATGTCCATCCAATCGGTATCACGTTGAAGCCATAAGAGTGAAATCTCTTTCATATGAATATTGACTATCATAGGGCTTGTAGTGTTGATTATTTGCGTTGTAGGTCGTTTTTCCGTTCTATCACCTGTATTAAATATTCCCATTTGTTATATTATTTGGTTATATTATTCGGATGTACATATTACGTCCCCATTAGCAGCGAATTCCCTTGTTATCCCAGAGACTTCCTCTAAAATCATACTTGAGGTAACATAACTATTCCATGGAGCATTTCCATCACCAAATATTTTATTGATTGTAATAGTTCCTGTGTCTTTCACTTTTATCTGTAATTTATATGTGTGTAGGGTTTTATCGAATGGAACATGGAATCCCTTATGGGACACACAAGCAAGAGTTTCTGGATTGATTGCTAATTGTGCACCAAAGCTAGCTCTGTTACGTTTTTGAATGGTACTATTTGGTAATGAATTCGTACTGACGTAAGCAATTAGTCCCTGACTTGTAGTTGCAACCCATCGAAACCACACATTAGCTCCTCCTGAGTCACATCCAAGGTAAATCGTACATGATAATCGAATTAGATTCGTTGTTTCCTTGGGAGATATTGTGATAGAGAAATGTGGTATGTCTCCCCACTCCATGTCTGCATGACTCCATAAGCTTGAAATTTCCTTTGCTATGTAAGTGACTGTCTTGATAGGAACCATTTCTTGCACTCTTTGTTTGATGATGTACTCATTATCATCGAAAACGCCAGGATTCACAAAAGTGTTTGCATTTAATACTCCAGCAATGATTGCGACATAGATCGTTATTATCTGATTGATTGACTGATTATGGCTCAATGTAAATGATAGTTTACCAGTATCATTGACTGATGTCGTTATGCTTAGCTCTTGGAATGCAGTGTTTGTAGATCCTATCCTTCCACTTTTCATCGTGTTTGAGATGAAACTTAAATCCTCTTCAATTGATAAAGAGCTTAGTGTTATGGATCCAATATTTGCATAAGCTTCGACCCGAACTGTGTAGTTGCTGTTGCCTTTTAACCCTAAAGTTGGATTATCGTTTTTTGGTATAGTCATAGTCAACTTTTCTGTTGAGTTTGGTTTAAAGGTCTCTAGGATTCTAAAACCTTGATGTTCTGGAGTAATGTTATTCATAGAGTATGCGTCTTCAATGATCACAAATGAGCTTACACTGCTTGATGATGCCCAATTATCAGACTTCATAAGGAAATTACCACAATTGAATGTTAGACTACTATGCATAATACTAGGCCCAGGCCCTCGAGCACCAGTGTCACCTTTATTGCCCTTATCGCCTTTGTCACCTTTTGATCCTATCACACCAGGATTTCCTGTTAAACCACGTGGACCTAATGCCCCCTGTGGTCCCATACTACCTTTTGGTCCTGTTATTCCAATATCTCCTTTATCGCCTTTATCGCCTTTTAGTCCTTGAATGCCTTGAATACCAGTATCACCTTTATTACCTTTTGATCCTATCACGCCAGGATTTCCAGTTGAACCACGTGGACCTAATGCCCCTTGTGGTCCTATACTACCTTTTGGTCCTGTTATTCCAATATCTCCTTTATCACCCTTATTTCCTTTCAACCCTTGGATACCTTTATCTCCTTTTGGACCTTGGAGACCTGTGTCACCTCTATTGCCTTTTAACCCTCCTTTCGGATCTTGTTCTTTTTTATCCAAATCGTTGAAAATTCCCATTTTATATTAATACATTATATTAAATAGTCCCACAAAAGTTCCTTTTGATTTGCTTCAAGGGTTTATCGATGTATAAGAATGAATATGGTTCTTTAGTAGCACCCCCATATTGCTCTTTACTTACTCCCAACTCTCGAGATATGAGACCTCGTTCATTAGCACTTGGAAACTCAAATACACAATAATGAGAGCAGTTTAATCTTATATCTTTGGGGGTTTTATAGAAACTTTGACTTAAGTAGATTACACTACAATTCTTATGTCTACATCTAATGAAGTAATCAATTAATGGTTTTTGGTTCTTTTCACAAACGAAGTCATCAAATATAACGACTTTTTGGGCATCACAATCAAGCTCACCAACAGGAATGATGTCATCATTACTACACTCAATAACATCATAACCCACATGATTACTGATTGCATTAAACCGTTCCATCAGATCTTGATATTTTCCTTGTTCTAAATTCTTAGCATACAGATAGATTTTATCGTAATACAATAATGGTTTTCTGAGCATATGCATCAAAACGTTTGTCTTTCCACAACCACTTGGTCCAGTAACTAACATTCTAAAATTATTCTTTGGCATGAATGAATACAACTGTTTATAGTTTGTAACGGCATCTTGTTTATTATCATAATTTGGGATTTCCATCTTATCTATATGTATTAGGTAGACTATTTTTCCTTATCATATGTATTGTAAAAAGATAAGTTGAGATAAGTTAAGATAAGTTATGTAATGTATATATATACGATGGATATCAATGAGTTTAAAAAGTATGTTATTCCAAAGATTGAATCTGGAAAAATGGTTAATATTGTTCATAACGTCATTAAGGAGACTAAGGATGCTAGGCAGGATAAAGATGAAGGACAAAAAGAAGTACTTAAGCCACTTACTCAACTATTGGAGAAAGAGATCAATGAGATAAGTGAATTACGAGGAGAGTTCGTTAAGTCTACAAATAAACCAATTACATATGTTCAACAACAAGCTATAACTGATAAACCTTTCATACCGGAAGACATGGAAGACATGGAAGAGGAAGAGGAAGAGGAAGAGGAAGAGGAAGAGGAAGAGGAAGAGGAAGAGGAAGAGGAAGAGGAAGAGGACCTATATGAAAAGCCTACCAAACAATCAACTGTAAAATCCTTATCTAGTACATTTAAAGAAGGACTGGATATTAATCCAAATAAAGATTTTACACAATATGATTTAAAAGTACTGAGATTCAATAATTTAATGAGTCCTAAAGAAATTTTGAATGGAATGCAAATCGACAATAATGTTGCTGAATATGCTAAGATTGCTTCTCAAAAACTCATACAAAGTATGCAACAAAAAATGTGGCATATCAAACAACAATTAAAGAGAAAGGATTTAAAGGTAGAAAAAGAAGAGAACTATAAGATGAAAATGATAAACAGTACGAGTCAACTACAATCATTAAAGAAATACAAAGAAAGAATGAAGAATATTAATAGTGGATATAGCGTAGTAAAAGAAGGAGAAGGCATTTACAACCAACCAAAACGTAATGCTTATAAAATCTCACAAGGTGGTCAATATGGTAATTTAAGAATTGATATACCAAAGCTGGTTGGTCAACTTAAATTGATAGCCTATAAAGATGGTAAAAAGGTATATGATAATAGAGTTGATTTTGATACTCTTGATTTACTTACAAAGAGGTTCAATAGTAAAAAGAAGTATAGTGATCTCTCTAAGATGGTCTTCAATAATCTAAATGAGTTAAGTGAGATACCAATACATAAGACATCTAAAAAGTATTCTAAAATAGGAGCTGGTGTCGTTTATTTTAATAATCCACAAGATTTACTAAGTAGGTTGGAATTGCTTGGTGGTTCAATTAGTGCAGGTAATAATTCAGTTAAAAATGAGTTCTCAGAGGTTGCACATACATTAAGAAAGTTACATGTTTTTTCTAATGACCAGCTCAAAAAATTATTGGATGAATATATTATGTAATCAAATAGTATAATGTCAAACGTAATAGAAAGAGCAATATATGTTTCATCTATTGATAGAGAAAAGCGTGGTGTGAGTAAGTCTGAAGATTTCACCATAAAATTTAATCCATCAATAGTGCTTTCTTCTAACATGAAACATGAAGTGGCTGTGGATAAAATATCAATGACATACTCATGGCAAAACATCACTCCAGAATATAACAATAACACCATAAAATATAGTCATGATGGAAGTACATGGACTACAGTGACATTCCCTAATGGAATGTATTCTTACCCTGACTTAAATGATTATCTGCATCAAATGATGAAGGTAAATGGCCACAAGGCCACTGGTGTAGATAAGTTTGATATTAACATGATCTTTGTACTAACCACATACAAAGTAGTCATTGAAATTAGTAATAACTACCAATTAGACCTAAGAGAATCAAATTTTGGAGAACTCATTGGATTTGATAAGAAAATCGTTAATATGACAGAATATGGAAGTAAGTTACCAAACATTACTAATAGTATTGATACACTACATGTTAATACAGATATTATAAATGATAGCATTGTTGGAGGATCTGCCAGCAATACTTTATTTGTCGTTCCAACAGATGGTTTCACTCGATCATACCCATTTACTGTTGAGCCAAAAAGAGCCTTATTCAATACAGTTTCAACAAACATTATCAGCAAAATGCGTTTCTATATATCAGACTCAATAAGAAGACCAGTAAATCTAAATGGAATTGACTGGCATATGACGTTAATATTAAGATCCACTCAATTATAATCTAGCCTAATAATATATGAGACAGTGTGAATATAAGAGAAGATACAATCCTACTATAGGAAGACATGTTTATCGATACATACATGGTGGAGGTATTGTTGATTCAATTACTAATTTTGGACGGAAACTATTTGGTAAGACGGCAAAAAAGATAATCAAAGATACATCAAAGAAGGCTGCAACAACTGCATTAAACAAAGTTGGAAATAAAGCTGGAGATCAAATCATTAATCTATTACAGAAGAATAAAGGAAAGGAGCCTGTCATCAATCAACCAACCAATCGAGATGTTCCATTGTCAGACTATGAGATAAATGAGCGTGTTCAGCATCTATTAAGTGGATCCGGAAAAATTCGGAGGTTAAGATTGTAATTAATGTAATCATTTTATCTAATCTATTAATATAACAATGGAAAGTTTTAGAAATCCTAAATATGTTCAAAGATATGAAGACGTTTCTTTTGATCTAGAAACACCTCTAGTAACAGTAGTAGCTGATGGAGTAAGTCAAGTCAAAACTGGATATAGATTCGTTGGTGATAATTCCGGTGAAGTAGCTCCTTTCGATTGGTATAATGCTAGAATAGAAACTGATTTTAAGGTTCAATTACTGGCTGATGGTGGGAACATAGCTGCTGATGACCATAATGGTATGGTAAATTGATTAAAGAAATCAGTGTAAAAGTAAATGGTATACAAGTATACGACAATAACAATGCTAACCAAACCGTTAATGTTAAGAACCTACTTGAATATGATACTTCCTATGCTAATAGTAGTGCTACAAATGAATTCTACTATCTCGATACTAGTAGGAGTGCTGAAGAGAGAGTTGCACAGGTGGCATACAACAAAGGTTTTGCCACCAGGAAGGCATTGCTTAGTCTGTCTGCAACTGTGAATACAGAAATACCTCTTAATAGGTACTCATTTTTCGAAGCATTTGAAGACAAGCTCATACCCAATACTAAGGTCGAAGTACAAATTACTCTAGAAAGTGATGCCAATCTAATTTGGCAAGCTGGTGCTGCTTGTAGAGTCGTAATTACGAAGTTCAAACTATGGGTACCAAGAATCATCTTCACACCTGAAGGAGAAAGCCAATATATGAGTAAATATCTGAAACCACATAAATGGTCTTATCTAAGGGAGATGGTTGAGAGAGGTAACTCTACTAGCCAACAAACTGGTACATTCAAAATATCTTCAGGAATTAATAGACCACGACACGTATTCGTATGGATATCAAATGACGCAAATCTTGATTTGCAAACGGCGAATCCATTCCTATACAATACTTTTTCTGTGTGTAATGCAAAAACACTCACGAGTTGCCATCTAGAAGTAGGGAATGGAAATCAGTATCCTGAAAGTGAATACATGCCGAGTACAGAGATGTCTAGAGTTTATAGAGGTGTATTGGAATACGTACATGCTACTAATGACTACAAAGGAGGAACTCTTTTGACTAGAACGAATTTTAGCAACATTTTCCAATTCATTTACTTTAACCTTGAAAATCAGAAACGAGATATTAAGGATGGTACTACAAAAATCGCATTCAAATATAAATTATCAGCAGCAACTAATGTAGACTACAGTGTGTATGCACTCGTTTTGTATGAACAAGACATTGAGCTCACGCAATCTAATGGTAAGCTACTATTGAGGTCATAATCAATTATTATATAACATAATATTATAATAACAATGTCGTATTTCAAATACAATGTAAGCTTAACGAATGGTCAAAAAGAGAAATTGCTTAAGTCATATCGGAAGCGTGCACCAATTACTCTTAGACTAGCAAATAATCAACTAACAGGTCCAGATACTATATTGCTAACAAAGAGACAAGTAAATAAAATTCAAAAGAGTAAGGCCAATGGTACTGGAACCGATGTTAAGATAAGCCAAACACAGATTAGAAAGCAAGAAGGTGGATTCCTAGGTGCTCTATTACCAATGCTAGCAAAAGTTGGTGCAATGGCACTTCCTTGGCTATCTAAGGCAGCAGCACCACTAGCAACGGGAGCTCTGTCTGGGTTAGCCTCTTATGGTGTTAATAAGGTCTTACCTAAGTCAGGGTCTGGACTGTTTAGTGTTCCACAAGATAAGGTTGATAAGTTGGTAAGATACAAAGATTACCTTACTGAAGCCCAGAAGAAGCAGATCTTAAGTGCACTCCAAAGTGGTTCTGGTATGACCCTAAGACTGACTAAGAAACAACAAAATGGTGGGTTCCTCGGAACCTTGCTTGCTAGTTTGGGTATTCCTATGCTTATTAAAGCCCTAGGAGGTGGTCTACAGGTTGACCCAAGTTCGAGTTCAAGCATACGAAATGTCTACATTCCTCCAAATCCTAAGAATCCTAAAGGAGGATATGTTAATCCTCTTATGCTTCAACCGCCTCCATTTTATGGTCAGTGGGGTGATAATCACATGACAAGGGGTTATGGAACAGCACCAAAGAAGCAAAAAAAAAAAGCTGGCAAAGGACTCCTACTAGGAAAAAACAGTCCCTTCAATGGTATCCCACTTCTAGGAGCTCTTCTGTAAGATTCGTGAATAAACCCCTATCCAATATAGACATAATGGACTGGATCAAATACTTAGGTATCAAATACTTTAGAGGAGTATATTCAAGGGATAATTTACCAACACGTATTAATAAGAAAGAATGTGGAATCATTAATTTAGATGCTCAGATAGGCCCTGGCACGCATTGGGTTTGTTACAGAAATATAGATAATAATTACTGTGAATACTTCGATAGCTTTGGATTAACTAAGCCAAAAGAGATTAGACAGTATCTGTCAGGAAGCAACAAACAAATAATCTATAGTGGGGATGAAATACAAGAACGACTATCAGTATTATGTGGATATTGGTGTTTATACTATCTAATAGAAATACAAAAAGGCACATCACTATTTGATACCATTCATAATCCAACATTTAATATGAATAACCAAAATGTTAATCACCAATTTTTAATTGAGTATTTTAATCTACTCTAAGTATATAGATGAATAAAGAGAAGGAAATAGAAACGAAGTACGATTCAGATAGTTCAGTTGGTAGTTGGTTATCAGATAGCATGGATAGTATGAGTAGTTCACTTGATAGTTGGCTATCGGATAGTATGGATAGTATGAGTAGTTCACTTGATAGTTGGCTATCGGGTAGTACAGTTAGTACAGATGGTAGTTGGACACCAGGTAGTAGCATGGAAGATAGTTGCTCTGACCAGGATAGTACATAAGATAATTATCCAATGTATAGTATATGAAGAGCTATTGCGTAAAAGAAAGGAAAGTAACTGAATGCACTCCAGGCAGTGAAAGATATGAGAAAGCTAAAAATGGAAGACTAATGATGAAATGCACTTGTGCTTCTTGCGGTATAACCAAATCCAAATTTGCAAAAGTAGGTAAAGGAAAAGGACTACTACTAGGAAAAAATAGTCCATTCAATGGCATCCCATTATTAGGAGCTCTTCTTTAATCTACTCTAATTGTATATGAAATCATATTGCGTAAAAGAAAAAAGAGTAACTAATTGCATTCCAAGTAGTGAGAGATATGAAAGAGCTAAGAATGGAAGATTAATGCTAAAGTGTACTTGTAATTCTTGTGGAATAACTAAATCTAAGTTTGTAAAAGAAACAGATGGTAGTGGTATTGCAGATGCATTCCTAATGGCAGGTATGAAAGGACTATATCAGATGGGTAAAATGGGTGCAAAGCAAGCTGTCAAAAGCGATTTTGCTAAGAAGAAGGCATCAAACTATATTAAGAAATTAGCTAATAAAATGATTGATCAAGGTGTTTCACAAACATTAGACCAATTAGGTTCTGGGGGTGATTTAAATTGGGATGGTAGTGTTAAACTACCTCCTGAGCTATACCACTATCAAGATCCACATTCACGCATCAATGGTGGCAAGTTAGACATCCATGCAATGATTGGCAAATTACCTAAGCCGAAAGGTGGTTTTACACCAGGAAATTATAAGTATATGGGTCCTTATAATCCTCTTGATCAACAATTAGAGTACAATAGTGCAACTGGTGAAGTCACTAAATGGATAGTGCCACCTAAGAACAAACTAGATGAAATTAGTGCTCACCACGATGTTTGCTATGACATGGGAAACAACAAAGGGGATTGTGATAAGAAAATGGTTGCATCTATTGATTCTATACCATGGAAAGACAAACCATGGGGAACTACGGCTGTTAGGAACATCATGAACACTAAACAAAAATTAGGTCTTGGCGTTAAGAAGCCAAAAAACGGAAGAAGGCGTTGAGTGAACAAAATTGGCAACAACTAGCTGATGAGTTACACAAACCCATAAAACGTAAATTCACTCAACGCCGTGTCATAGTGAATGGGATCGATGAAATATGGTGTTCTGACCTCATTGAAATGCAACAGTTTAGTAAATGGAATAAGGGATATCGGTATCTTCTTATGGTTTTGGATGTGTTTAGTAAATATGGTTGGATTGTACCATTGAAAGATAAAAGAGGAGAATCTGTTATGAATGCTTTTCAAGCAATATTTAAGGAAGGTAGAAAGCCACAATATTTATGGGTAGATAAGGGCAAAGAGTATTATAACAAACATGTGAAAGATCTGTTAGAAAAACATAATATACAAATGTATTCAACTGAAAATGAAGAAAAGTCATCTGTTTGTGAAAGATGGAATAGAACAATTAAAACCAAAATGTGGAAACAATTCACAGTCCAAGGTAGTACTCAGTATTTAGATGCACTACCTAAAATATTAAAACAATATAATAACACTAAACATTCAAGCATCAAAATGACACCCATTGAAGCATCTAAGAAAAAGAATGAAGGATTAGTTTATTTCAATTTATATGGTGAGATGGAAACTTCAAAACGGAAACCTAAGTTTAAAATCGGTGACATGGTCCGTATATCGAAATACAAACGTAAAGTGTTTGATAAAGGATATACCCCCAACTGGACTGAGGAAGTGTTTACAGTTAATAAGATCCAGTATACAAACCATATTACATATGAATTGAAGGATCTAAATAATGAGGAAATACAAGGTTCTTTCTATGAACAGGAGTTATTGAAAGCTAAACAGAACGTTTTCCGTATTGATAAGGTTATAAGGAGAGACTACAAAAAGAAGCAGGCTTTAGTATCATGGAAAGGGTATAGTGATGATTTCAATAGTTGGATACCACTGAAGGATTTACAAGATATATAATCACAATTATACACTATCTGGAAAGTAGTCACATATTAACACAAAACTGCATAAGCAAAATGCTGATAAAAAATAAAAATACTATAGAATGAATTAAAAAGACTACGAATTAATAAACACCATAAAATAAAATACTATAGAATGATATAAAATGCGTTCATAATTCAAAATTATTATCTGATCCTATAGTATAGAATGAGTAAAGGGTTTAAAGAGATACCACTTAATAATAATATGCCAAAGGGACTTAAAGAGATACCACTTAATAATAATATGTCGAAGGGAGTCAAAGAGATATCACTCAATTACGATATATTGAAGGGACTTAAAAAATCTGAACTAATCAAACTGTTATTGAAACAGAACGTTAAGCCAACCCCTAAAATAAGAATAGTGGATGAAAAACCACAAAAGGGTGTCAGGCAGATGATTAAGGAGTATGAAGATAACACTATACTTCCACCATCTGAATTTAGGGATAAGCCAATACCTGCTCCAAGGACCATTACATCTAGTCCTAATAAAGGTGTCATGGAGATGGCTATGGAGCTCAAAGATAGCATCATACTTCCACCACCCAAATTTAGGGATAATAGACCAATACCTGCTCCAAGAACTATATTTAAGAACCCAAGACCTGTTCCTGCTCCAAGGACCGTAATCACACCATTAAAGAAAGCCTTCAAAGGACATGCTAAGTCATTCGAAGTAGCAATCAGAAACAATAAAGATCCACTAATACAACTAAACTCTACAAGAGTAGGCATCAAAAACCGATTCAATGCACTACTAGTAGAAACTAAAGGCTTCAAATACGTTGAAACACTAAAAATAACTTTTGAAAGAAGAATGGATGAAAATAACACAACAATTAAAACAGCCCACTTCAATAGTAAAGTCAGTACCATCATAAATGAAGATGACATCGACAGAGGAATAGAACTATCCAAACAATCTATGATCCAAATGATTGGACAGTGGCTATCAGAAGGTTCCGGATGGACTATAGAATCAATTGATAATCACTACATTAACATAGTAAATTACAAACCATTAAGAGGATCAAGCTATATAGAACTACCAATGGAACTTAGAAACTCAGCTAAGGGATTAATCAACATTAAGAACATAGATAATGAATGTTTCAGGTGGTGCCACATTAGACATTTGAATCCACAAAATAAAGACCCACAGAGAATCAAAAAATTGGACAGACAGCATATCAAACAACTGAATTATTCTAATATCGCATTTCCAGTAACCAATAAGCAGTACAATAAAATAGAAAAGCAAAATGAGATCAACATTAATGTGTTTGGGTATGAAGATAAAAAACCATATCCCATATACATATCAAAAGAAAAATTCAACAATCATATGAACTTACTATTAATAACAGATGGTAAGAACCAACATTACGTATTAATCAAAGATTTTAATAAGTTAATGTTCAATCAAACGAAACATAAAAATAGAAAGCACTTTTGTATGTACTGTCTACAATGCTTCAGTTCTGAAGTAGTACTAACTACCCATAAAGAAAATTGCATCCAAGTAAATGGTGCACAAGCAATTAAGATGCCAACTAAAGAAAACAATACACTAAAGTTTAAGAATTTCCATAAACAGCTACCAGTACCATTCGTAATATATGCCGACTTTGAGGCTATAACGGAAAAGATCGATAGTTGTAAGCCTAATAATGACAAATCATATACTGAAGCCTATCAAAAACACACTAGTTGTGGCTATGGATATAAGGTCGTTTGCTGCTATGATGACAAATACAGTAAACCAGTACAGATATATAGAGGTGAAAAGTCAACTTACAAATTTATGACTAAAATGCTAGAAGAAGTAAAATGGTGTCAAAAAACAATTAAGGAAAAATTCAACAAAGATATGACAATGACGAAGGATGATGTAAAGAACTTCAAAGTTGCTACTAAATGCCACATATGTGATGAAGAATACACTAAAGACGATATCAAAGTAAGAGACCATTGCCATATAACTGGTAAGTACCGGGGATCCACACATAGAGATTGCAATCTGAGCTATTTCCAATCAGCAGCTGAAAAGACTAAGATACCAGTCATCTTCCATAACTTGCGAGGATACGATTCCCATCTAATCATGCAAGAAATTGGTAATGTCATCAAAGACAATAAATACACCAATAAGAATGGCTTAGAAAAAGAACTCGAAATATCCATAATCCCCAACAATATGGAAAAATACATGTCTTTCACCATAGGTAATAACTTAGTATTCATAGATAGCTTCCAGTTTATGAGTCAATCACTTAGTAACCTAATATCAAACCTACCAGAAGATGGCTTCAAATACACATCAAAAGAATTCAAAGATGATAAGCTAAGGCTAATGAAACAAAAAGGTATCTATCCTTATGACTACATGGATGGCTTTGACAAATTCAACGATAAGCAATTACCAACAAAGGAAGACTTCTACAGTATCCTAAATGATCAACATGTTTCTGACAAAGACTATACACATGCTCAAAATGTATGGAATACATTCTCACTAAAAACAATGGGTGAGTACCATGACCTATACTTGAAGTGTGATATCCTCCTATTAGCTGATGTCTTTGAAAACTTTAGAAAAACTTGTATTCGATACTATAAGCTAGATCCATGTCATTACTTCACATCTCCTGGTCTATCATGGGATGCTATGTTAAAAATGACTAAAATAAAGTTAGAACTAATGACAGACATCGACATGTTTCAATTCATAGAATTAGGTATGAGAGGAGGTACATCCTACATTGCCAATAGATACAGCAAAGCTAACAATAAATATATGAAAGATTACAATAACAAATTACCATCCAAACATATTACATACTTAGATGCCAACAATTTATATGGGTGGGCTATGAGTCAACACTTACCAACTGGCAACTTCAAATGGATTAAAAATCCTGAAGAGATAGATCTAGCTAAATATCATGAAACTAGTAAAAGAGGTATAATTCTAGAAGTCGACCTAGAATATCCAAATGAACTACACAACCTACATAATGACTATCCATTAGCTGCTGAAAAAATGAAAGTAGTCGAGGACATGCTATCACCATATTGTAGGAAGATAGCAAAGGAGCACAACATATCAATTGGATTAGTAAACAAGCTAATTCCAACATTAAATAGTAAAGAAAAATACGTACTCCATTACAGGAACTTAGAACTATACACTAGCTTGGGTCTAAAAGTAAAGAAAGTCCATAGAGCTTTAGAATTCAATCAATCCCCATGGTTGAAACAGTACATCAACTTTAATACTCAAAAGAGAACTAATGCTAAAAACTCATTCGAAAAGGACTTCTTCAAACTTATGAACAATAGCGTATTTGGAAAAACTATGGAGAACCTTAGAAAGAGGGTAGACATTAGGCTAGTAACTAATAAAGAGAAACTAGTAGGAATGGTCTCTAAACCAACCTACGTAAGTTGTAAGATATTTAATGAAAATCTAGTAGCAGTGCATAAGACTAAAGAATCACTAACCCTAGACCGGCCGGCATATGTGGGTATGTGTATACTTGATCTTTCTAAGACACTGATGTATGATTTCCATTACAACTACATAAAACGAAAGTATGATAATAAAGCTAAACTATTATTTACCGATACAGATAGCCTAACCTATGAAATAGAGACTGAAGACATATATGATGACTTTTCAAATAATAAAGATATATTTGACAATAGTGACTATCCAGAAAATAGTAAATACTACTACAAAACAAATAAAAAAGTAACTGGTAAGTTCAAAGACGAAAATGCTGGAACACCTATCATTGAATTCGTCGGATTGAAATCCAAAATGTATAGCTACATAGACGAATCCAACAAAGGAGGAAAGACTGCAAAAGGTATCAAGAAAAACATAATCAAGAACATCATCAAACATGAAAACTACAAAGACGTATTGATCAACAACAAACAACTATCACATACTATGAAAACAATTAGAAGCCAAAACCACCAACTAGGAAGCTATGAAATAAATAAGATATCTCTCAGTTGCTTCGATGATAAGAGATACATACTAGAAGATGGTATGACTTCTTATGCTTACGGACATAACAAAATCAACTCATAAATATCGGTATCCATTATGTGGAGAAGATTATAAATATCGGTATGCATTATGTGCAGAAGATATTGCTTCCATTCTTTATTATATATCGGTATGCATTATGTGCAGAAGATATTGCTTCCATTCTTTATTATATATCGGTATGCATTATGTGCAGAAGATATTGCTTCCATTCTTTATTCGTTCTTCATTATATATCGGTATGCATTATGTGCAGAAGATATTGCTTCCATTCTTTATTCGTTCTTCATTATATATCGGTATGCATTATGTGCAGAAGACATCAAATTATTTGGGTGTGGTCAATATGGGTGTGGTCAAGATGGGCATGGTTAAGGTCAAGGTCACGTGGTCAAGGTCAAGGTCACGTGGTCAAAATGGGTGTGGTCAATATGGGCGTGGTCATACTTCCTGGAATTTGCCTCAAGTTTATTTCTTGGAATCACCGATTGGAATTTTGCGTTGGAATGTCTGGAATGTCTGTCTGGAATGTATGTCTGTCTGTCTGTCTGTCTGGAATGCGTTGGTTGAGTATTGCGGTCGTATTTATGCGTCGGTTACCTCAACATCTATACTACTAATGCACTTTGATAATCTATGATTACTTCTAGTAAATAAATAAATACGAAGAGAAAGGGTACAAACTCAGTCTTATTTTCTCTAGCATAATAGATTTATACTTTTACAAAATGCATAAAAGCTACTTGCTGAGAAATACGTCCTATCTCATCCAGAATGAAAATAATACTGATCAGTCCTGGTTACAATATATTAACAACACTCCTCCCCCCGGGCAAATGTGCAGCATTTGGCAGTTGTAGTTCATTATATATCCATTATCGCAAGAGCATGAGTAGTGAACCAGTATTATTCTCTGGCTATAATAATAACATTTATTTATGACAAAAACTATGCTAAAACTCCATGGACTACATTTATTCAAAGTCTCAGATGTATTTTTAATAGAATTCGATTAATTTTATCTGAACAAAATTTGGCCCATCACAGAACCAGTAAGCTCGGTAGTCAGAGTTCAAATCCAGGTATAAAGGACCTTAAAATAACTGGGAGAACTGGTACTGCATGCCTTAATGCTCTGACATCTGCAAATGGTTCTAAAAGCTTTGTGTCTTCTTGGATCACAATGTTAAATTGTAGGCCAACACTGAGAATGCAACCAAATCTCTGGTAGTGACCACCCTCGAGTGTAGTGGAATTATATAGTTGTATAGATAATTATCGAGAGTAAATATATTTCTCCCCAATTATAGCAATACCATGCTAAATACATTGACTTTCTCTTCTGTTAGTAGTAGTAGTACTAGTTCCCTTGGTGCCACTATATACATTTTATATATTATAAATATACAGGCTAAATCCAGTAGTCACGATTATGTTTTATGTAGTAATAATGTCCACTGATACATGCAAAACACTCGGCTGTGGTAGCTGCCAGTAAATATGCAAAGCTAGTGATACAATTCAAAACTGAATGCTAAATCACTGGGAGGAAGTTAAAATGAACATTGCATGTGTTATTTTAAAGACTTGTTGTTGAGGTTGTACTTGGCCTCTTGTTGTCATTACGAGACAAGGAGATATAGATCAATGAGTCACAATGTCAGAAATCTATTCTCTGGCATAACATTAGGCAATCTGTCAATGGTAAAACTGTTAACAGTTTGGGTCAGGTCAACTACACAGCTAAGGCATGTTTTACGACAGAATAACCTAGCTAGAGAGTCTACTGGATTAAGATACTGTTACATGTCTGTTAATATGGGGAAAACGGAAGAATCCTTCATTTAGCTTGATAACCATGTTTGGACTTGGAAGCAGAATTGAGACTTTAGATGTATTTTGTGAGTCCCAAATCGCTAGTTCCCATACAGTCCATACAAGTCATACAAACACGCATTTTTTTTGCCAAACCACATTATATATGCAAATATATAAATGACGTTGTGTTTACAAACAGTAGTATCGCTATAGCAAGAACAGCAGATAAAGTTACATAGAGGCACACAAATTGACATAGCTAGCTCCATCACAGGATGGACAGGATACAACTTATAATATGGTACAAATATAAACATACATTTGAGACAATCGGAACCTGCAGTATAACAGAACAGAAGATTAATGTGTGTTACTTGAATAAGTAGTGTTTAAATAAAAAGGTCAACATACGAGAAAAACAAAAATATTAAATTACATATATACTTGGGGAGCAGAGAATGAAAGTCACCGCGCTACCGGCCACTCCTAAAAACTTCTAAATTCAGTTAATAATTCTTCCCTTTGGTTATTACTAAGAGGATTTCAAATGAAAGTGTATTTCATCTTCAATCTCATGTGGCCCGAGTGGAAGCCCAGATGGGCTCTTGTTTTATTTATAGTCACAAACAAACACACTGAATAACGAACTCTTGACTAAGAACTGTTCAGTTTTGCGGGCTTGGTATATAACGTGTTACAAGATACAATGATACGGAGATACCGAGATACAGTGATACGGTGATACGGTGATACAGTGATACGGTGATACAGTGATACCAAGATAAAGTGATACAGTGATACGAAGATCTCAAATTTCTTTTTTTTAAGCGGACGCTAAATACAGGTTTTACTGCATTTAATGAGAACCTCTATTAAGCGTAGACCCAGTATGAAACGGACTGTTGTCTGGCTCATTTGAGCTCTTGCAGCCGTGGCGTACGTGATGGTAATTCGTGCATTAACGGTATTATCTTTGAGCATGACTGCTTTGTCTTACTATTTTGTTATTTAATTTTAACTTTGGAATGTTACGCATTTAACATTGAACCACTTTATTGCCCTTGTTGCAACACAAATACGAAATTAAAGCTAAAAGCTTTATTCTCATTGACAATAAGACATATGAGAACGTTCGTGACGTCTGTTTTCTCAATCACAGCTTTCGTTTAAATATAATCTGAGTATCCACAGGACGCCCAAGTTCTGACTATGTATATCGAAGCAGTGAATTACAAAGTTTGTACGGGAGTTGTTCCGATAACTCGGAATAGATAACGTAAATTTAGGTACGGATCTTCTGTAATACAAGGTAAATAAAGGAAGAAGGCTTACTTGAAGTTGTGTTGTCGTCATATGTGTGTTTCAGGTCGCTAGAACGGTGTTTTATGGAATTCTTGAGTCATACGCGTCACCCCTCAGTAACCAGAGAAGCGCGTATGACTCAAGAATTCCATAAAACACCGTTCTAGCGACCTGAACACACATAGGACGACAACACAACTTCAAGTAAGCCTTCTTCCTTGATTTACCTTGTATTACAGAAGATCTGTAACAAAATTTACGTTATTATTCCGAGTTATCGGAACAACTCCCGTACAAACCTTGTAATTCACTGCTTCAGAACTTGGGCGGCCTGTGGAGTACCAGGCTCTCAAGAAGGGAAGCGGGGTAGAGAAAAGAGCCTGACACAGATCCATAGAGAAAGGTTTTCCGCATTTTAACCAATGAAATTTATTTGCGGTTTTCGGAGATTGACATAACTGTCAACACCTCAGCCTCGGCCGATTTATAGTTTTGAAATGTCGGCCGGATTTTACATAAAAGTTTTTCAATCTCTGTAAAGAAAATTTAAGACCTTAGTATGGTACTTGTATTTCATCTGTTTCTTTGTTTTGTGCTACGACTACTTATTAACATAATTCTGCTGCTCCTGTAATTCTCTCGAAGCTTTTGAGTTAAGTTATGTTGCCGTGGCCGTGGGAATTGTTTTGTCAAAGGCTTAATGTGCAAAATTTCGTAGCATTCAAGCGACATTCGCTTGCTGCAAGCCGAGAAACTTGCTGTGTTTTTATCAGCTTCAGTGGACTGACGGCAACAATGACGGTGACGATCTTTGTTTCTCCTGTTGTTCGGTCTCCAGAACTGTTGGAAGATCTTGGAAACAACTGGTAAAATTCCCGCATGCCGAGAAATTGTGCAGACAGTTAGTTCCACTGTAGGTGCTTGTAAGCGGGCTCATCGTTTGAAATGCACATGTCGACATCCACGCGGACCAAGTAATAATAATGGAGAAATGGATACGCAGTAGAAGCTAAAAGCGTCAATCAACGATTTTCGCTTCGGGAGTCGTCACATATTGATTTTTCCACGAGAAACGTCCAGCGAAGTTTCTTTTTCAAGACCCCCCCCCCCCCCCCCCCCCCTAAGAAACGTCAGAGCGATTTATCGATTTTTTTTCAAAAGTCACACACTACTTCTTCCCATTCATGTTTCGCCTTTTTATTCCAAGTTAAACAACTTCCTACACAGGTAGCCCAAGCTCCTTTCTCTAGCTCATTCATAGAAATGTATTTTTTTTAAAACACGTTATAATTATCTATAATGAATCAATAGAGATAAACCTCGAATGGCGAACCTGAATACCTGGCAGTACAGTTTTTTCCCTGAGATCTTCGACTTCGTATCACCGTATCACCGTATCACCGTATCACCGTATCACCGTATCACCGTATCACCGTATCACCGTATCACTGTATCTTGGTATCTCCGTATCATTGTATCTTGTAAGAGGGGCTGAATGGGGGGGTACCAATATCAGTTAACAGCTAAATTTTTAGCTATTTATCAGTTATCAGTTAAATTTTGCTATTATCAGTTAAGTTATATAAAAAGACTACCCTAACCTGATTTGAATACATATTTGCTGGTATGAAATGAATAATAACCGCTAATTCAACATCAAACACTACATTTTGTCTATTCAATAGATTTTTCTAGTATCAGATAACTCTGATGTGTCATGTTTAATATTTGACTATTATCAACTGGATCAAATCTGTCGAAAACCATCCGAAAAGCCAATAATAGCATGTGACGTTACGTCATTTTAATAAAAAATAATGAAATATCAGGTAACAGCTATCTCACAAATATCAGCTAACAGCTAAAAAAAGGTAAAATTCTCAGTTAACAGTAATATTTTTGGCCATTTCTCAGTTATCAGTTAACCCCATTCAGCCCCTCTTGTAACACGTTATATACCAAGCCAGTTTTGCGTGGCACAAAGTTAGTTTCTTGGTTGTCTTTGTAAATTTAGTCAGCCATTAAACCGCCTGAAGTTTGGTGTTACATATTCAGGTCTAGCACTGACAAGATAAGGTTTGTTTTAAATTTTTGCTCCAAA
Organism: Actinernus sp. WN-2022; assembly: GCA_030867875.1. Lineage (NCBI taxonomy): Eukaryota > Metazoa > Cnidaria > Anthozoa > Actiniaria > Actinernidae > Actinernus > Actinernus sp. WN-2022. The sequence goes on along the minus strand of JAOWCC010000577.1, from coordinate 45,588,812 downwards.
AAGGCGCTCCAATTTACTTTTCACCATTCAAAAAGCGACACACCGTATCGTGAAATCTTTGCTAGAACCATTATAGCTCGGTACAAAACTCAGTCTTTAGTTTAGCCTGTTAGTTTTTGCCGCCCAATTTTACGCGTATCTCGTGATTCGCGACATTTGTCAGTGATTCGTAATCTGTGGGCAGTTGAAAGCTTTTCCCGTACTTAGCTCAGTGAGAATATCCTTCACATAAAACTCAGTTTTATGTTTGTAGGCAGCGGTCATAGTGTATGGCTGGTTTAGTTAAAGCCAAAGGGTTTGCTAAATAGAGAAATTAGAGTAACGTTTTACCATGACGAAGCAAAGGCATATTAACTGTGCAAACGTTTCCTGTTAATGTATTACTCGTTTCCACTGATGTAATGCACTTATCATCGGCTTCCCCGGGGATTGGTCTGACACAGGTCAGCGGTATCCAAACTTTCACGGTGCGGATATTTTTAACGTGTTTATGATAAAGTGCGACAACAAGGTCCAGGCTGCTTTATTTCGTACCATGACAGAGTATCAAGATTAGCGCCAGTCGAGCCCAAAAAAATGGACACTTTTGTCTGTTTTACATGCAAAGATTGTTGAGGGTATGTTGGCTAATATGGCCCTGGGGGAGGGGGATTTGTCACGAAATTATGCCCAGTACCCTGGGGCTTTGGACGACTTTTTTTGGTCCTGCTAAAAAAAAACCCGGAGTGTCCCGGGGATCGACCCCGGGGAAAGCCGATGATAAGTGCATAATACTCACGATAACCACTTTCCAACCATAGTGCTCATTTGGGGAGCCTGAACAAAACCCGATCCTTATTTCGCCAGAAGGGCAAGTTACGGCCATGACTTACGGCATGGTTACTGTACTGTACGGCATGATCATGAAATTACAGAGCTAGAAATGGTACAATAGATGACAGTAAGGTTAGGGTAAAGCAATGTACATCTGTCCCACTCTATAATTATATCCTATACCAGACAGTTCATGCATGTAGACAACTAGAATGTGGGTAAATTATACGATTTAATTTGATCATTCATCACACACTGACTAAGGAGCCGTCGACAAATCAAAACAATTTTCACTAACGTTAAGCGCCGTTGTCTCGGCCATATTGTCCCGGCCATATTGTCCCAGCCATATTGATATAGTGGTTACTAAGCAATGACATCCCTGCAGTTGCTGCACCATTCCACAGTTAACACTTTTCGGGGCCGTTCTCCCTGAACGCAAGAAAGCAGGTAGTTTTATTTACTCGGATCCTTTCAACAGGTATGATGAGTCCTTTATTGAGCGGTATTTCCAATGAAAGGCACAAAGCTGGAGGAAAAGTGAAAAAGAGCAAAAGCTCAGCAGCTTTGGAAAAACATCTACTGCAAAGACGAAGAAGCTCTGAGGAAGTTCCAGGAATTACTTCCTGCGGAAAAAGAACTAAAAACTATTTCAGATGGGGCCGAACATGAAATCCGCCGAGGAGTATAGTCCATTCTCAGCAACAGTGCGATATGTTTCAAATGAGGTGGTGATCAGAAACTGCCAAGAAAGTTTCACAAATATACAGAGTTATTTTAAAGGTCATGAACAAGCACAGGCAGTGAACTTCCTGTATAAATTATGCCCTGCTATCTTGACGGAAGATGCATCATATTCAACAAGTCCTTTCTAGCCATTGTCGCGCGCCTGTCCCTCGATTACCTTAATTTGAACCAGCTAAAGAACCAATATGATGAAAATATAATCCGGAAGGGCAGGAAACCTAAGTTGATGGAAAAATTGGAAGAAGTAGAAATGTTGACACACAAATTAAAACTGACACTGGAGAAAGTTAGCCAAATTACTCTGGACCCAAAGCAGGGAACAATGAGATGGCATATTCTTGCATGACAAAACAGAGACTGTTAACAGAAGCTGAAACACAGTGTATTTTTCTACACAAAAAGGTAGTCTAAGATGGGGTACATGTAGGGAATTGTTTTTATGTCTGAGAAGGGGTAGGGTTAAGTGCCAGTAGACCAACACTAAAATAAACGCAGTGTGGCACAATTATATCACACGTTATATAATTACAGATTGTTGACCTGGAACTCCTCCGTATGCTTCGATGCCGACTTAACCAGCAGCAGGTTGTAACCGTCCGGACAATATTTTCGGTACCAAGCTGAAAGGCTTCATTTTGAAAGCTGTAACTCCGAAACATTAACCTGGCGAGCAGAATATGACGAGTTTTAAGACGGTATTCAGGATATGCCAAAGCAGCCTCTCAGCGCTGTTGATCTCCAGGCCCTAGGAATGTTGATTGAGGAAAACCTTCAGTTGCCTTTACCGTAGATGAAATTTCTGAAGCATTTGAAGTGGCCATTGATGATCAGATAATTCAGTCCTCAGTTCCCAGTTCTTCTCGTTGCCATGGGAACTGAAGGAGTAATCATTAATCTTCACGAGCTGATCCTTTACCCCAACATCTTTGAGGAACATTTAAATGAAAACAATGAAGCAGTTGAAACGCCGACAGTGAAAGAGTGTGGTCCATCCGACAATCGGCAAGCAGAAAAAGAGAAAGGCAAGGCAGGAAGACCGTCTACTGTTTCATAGTTTCCCACAATCATACCTGTGGCAACTGAGTTTCTTAAGCAACATTAAGCAGAGAACCGCAGACCACAGCCAGCGGTAGCGGGGTCACTCTTACCAAATTAAGAGAGCACCTAATACGATCTGTCCGGCCCGGGTTTGAAAGAGAAGGGAATTAGTAGAGATACGCCGGTACACCACCTTCTCGTCGCGCCGAGAAAAGGAACTATCTGCGCTGATAGATACAAGGGGCTCATTGACGCCCGTGTACCAGGCAAAAAGAACTGCCATCCTGAAAAGCACCCAGATCAGCATTTCCTATTCAGCCGTGTAACTGCCTGCCGTCGTGAAATGGCAGCCATGTTCAGTGATGAAACGGTGACTTGCAGACAGTGTAGATGACATGAATAAGATGCGTGTTGGCCAACTAGCTGTGAGTCGATACCACCAGATGCCACTCCTTTATGTCAGATGCATCACCTAATTATCCTGATCACGACTTCCCTCACCCAGGGTACCTCCTCATTCCGTCTGGATACATGAAGTTGCAACTGAAACCAGTGGCGTAAACAACAGAAGATGGTATGGAAGAACTCTTGATAGAGACCAGTCTTAATCACTATTCAGAGCCATCACAAGAGGGAGAAGAAGTGAGGATCCACCAAAGGAAAACGAGCATGCCAATGCACCATTGCCAGTGCATTACAAAGGAGAAATTCAAATAGATAAGCTTGGCAGAACTCATATTACAACCTCTCACACTGGACCAGCTACTATTAAGTTGAGAGATGCCAAGTTTCATAAATCCACCTCTCTAGAGCATGCAAATGACCTCAAGCCTCTTCTAGAGGAAGAGATGAAGCAGGGAAAGATAGCTGCATTGTTAATTGCAGACGGTGGGCCAGACAGGAACACCTCATCAATAATAATGAATGCTGTATCCTTCATGCGATTTTCTGCATATACAATCCTATAGAACATTTGTGGAGCCCCATGTCGAAGCTCATAACATTTGTAACTCTGCCGGCAAAGAAAAGGCTCCATGCCAGCAACTACTAACCGACAGAGCAATCAATACTTTTCGACAGGGCAATCACCCAGGTGTGTGGGGTACACTGGAAGGAGGCAAGCTTCGATGGTCATTCAGTTACGTCTGAGGCTGTGAGTTGTCACATAGATGACAACTCCTCATTTTACAGGGATTACGACAGCTTGCACAAGCTGCTGCAAGGGCCAATCGGTGTGCTGAAAGGAAAAGAAAACAGCAGCGTAATGAAGGAGCTTCGTTTTAAGTTGAAGCATATTGACTGAGAGAAGAATGAACTGGTGCTTATAAAGTGTTATGATCCAGACTGTACATACTGCACCAGCCACCCAGTAAAGGCTATCAAGTTGTTTTCTTTCCTTAAGCCATACAACGTTTGCCTCTTCAATACAACACCTAGTGAAGCACACCCTGGACATTACAACACTTTCCTAGAGAGTTATCAGAAGCCAGCAGTTTCTCTTCGATGTGGAGATGAGGGAATTCCAAGCTCAGAACGTGGAAAGTGCGACAAGTGTAAATCCTACTGCTTCACATCGAAAACTGGCCAGACTTGTCACAATGTCATTTTCCATCCAAAGACCAAAGCCAGCCCTGCTTCTGGACAAACCAAGAAACAGAAGACGACACACAAGTGCACTCATGAAGTGGTAAATGCAGACGGAGCCTTAGAGGAGTGTGGTGCAGAGCGGCCTTCCATCCCTAAACTAAACAAGCACACAAAACAGGAGTGGCACATGCGCAGAGCTCAAACTATCTCAAAGGTTGTACCACCATCAAAGAAAAGTGCCAGCCGACCTGCGTTAGATCAGTTTATCAGGCAACGCCAGCATGACGAAGAACTTGGCGTTTGCTCTAGTTGATTATATACCAGTGTTGAGCCTGTAATGAGGCCGACAACTCAGTTTGGAAAAATAGTAAAAATCCAAGGACGAGGAGTTCAAGAATGATGCCTTCATCAATAATATTAATGAACCAGAACTGAATGACCCGTCACTTTCTGCCGGGATTCACACGGTGCAAACTACTTGCATTGAAAAACACATGGTTATATCAGCTCTACAGACTACAATCAGCTCTACAATACTTATTCCGTACTAAAGCAGCTAAAGCTCTCACGTTGAAAAATAACGCTTATTCTGTTTCCCATGATCCGTTAAAATGTGAACTAACATGCTCTCAAAAGGAATTACTTATAAATCCATGCTCACTTGAAGAGTCGAACCTTCCGATGATCACAGAATGAAAAATCTTGAATAGCCGATCGATCGCGGAACATCTTCGCCGGATCCAATCCCATGCAAGCGGTAGGTGGGTGGGTGGGTAGGTATAGGTAGGTATTTGGTATAGATATAGACAGATAGATAGATACATATGTCAGTAATATGTATAGTAACGTAATAAAATGCTGTAAAGTAGTAATATACACTGTATAAACAATATTTAGTAAACCAACTGCCACTAATAATTAATAATAAGACTTTAATTAATGAGGGTATCACTAATAAAACAGTGCGTAGCCTGATAAACTTGCGGCCGTCGATTAAATAGATTAAAATATTTACATCAAGTAGTTACAGTTACTATAAGAATGTTATTAAGATAGAGTAACAAATTACAGCACATTATAGATAACTGTAAAAGACAGGAGCCCATCGCTAAAACTCTATCCGTGTTACAACCGATTTCAGTTTTACGTTCGTAGAGCAGTCATTCGACATGCTTTGTAACCAGGCTCACTTGTGTATCGTGGTTTTGAGGTACTGAATCGAATAATTTAGGTGCTTTTTCGCATTCGAGTACTCGACTGACTTCGCCAACATGAGTTGCCGACCAGAAGTGGCGGAAATGTGCGCGGAAATGTTATGCCGAATGAGTACGTTGAATGATTGTATGAAAAACTTGAAACACCGCCTATGCACATAACATTGAAATCGGTTATAAGTATACAAATCAGGTACCCATTCAGTAGCTCAATCCCCTGTGTATAAAAACCGTGACAATAATGAAATACCGCGCCAATATGATTATCTCACGCTGAAAAATAGATCAGATCGGATTTCGCGACTTCACAATTATGCAAATCCAATACAGATAGTGGCCTCCTCTAAAAGATCATAAAAGACAATACTACTACTACTAATAATAATACTGATACATAACAATTTCACAATTTAATACTAACAATAGGAAAACCACGCACCTTAAAGTCCAATAAAATCTAAAAATGATCTAATTCCAACCGGCCCCCGCTACCCTGCTACCCGTCACCCGCTACCCGTCACCCGTTACCCGCGTCAGTTTAGACGCGTCGCTCAGTTCCCCTTTCACCTCTATCTAGTTAAAATAGGATGATAGTCAAAACCTAGTTGATGTCTGCTCAGTCTTCAATCTAGATGAATGTACCTTTTTACGAAGGAATTGCTGATTTTGAATTGTGATAGTTCCAAAGCGTGCTACTTCTGTTCTGACTCATTCGAACGGTATTTTTTTGTGACGTTGCGAAAATTCCCGGTCATAAACAAATCGTCCTGGCGGCAACGACATGATTCAGCATCCATAAAAGGTCATCCATTTCTTGGAAATTTCTGATTGCCATTGGTCACGCGACTGAATCAACCAATGACAACGGGTTTCGCATAAGCGCATCGGTGGTACGTGGTATGAAGTGATCATGGATTTCTTGGAAACATATTAGGCTAAAACGTGGCGCGGGCTTTGAGCGTTTTCATACACATTAATGAAGAATCATGCCTGGCCATGTCTTTGAAAGGTAGTCCACATTTGCCATTAATGCACCAACATGTTAAGCCAAGATGGACTACGAATATCCGGCGAAAGAACGGCTGCAAGTATTTTAACGGCCTTTATGAGTGGTCCATCTATGCAAGACGAAAATATATATATCGCTAAACACGAGGAAGACATAGAGAAATTAAAACTCGAAATAGACCAAAAAGACGAAGAAATAACAGATCTAAGGAAGAGCGTACAAGAGCTGCAAGAGCAGAACAAGAATTTGGACATCAACCTCCAAACTCGAAATTACGAGGTGAAAAAGCTGAGGGAAAGAATAAAAATGCTTGAAGTCGAGAAGAAGGGACTTCAAGAGGAGTTGGCCGCCGTGAATTATAAGTTACACAGTTTGGAAAAGGATGTAAAGAGTCTAGTTGTGGCAAAGGATGCACAAGAAGAAGAAAATCAAAAGCTTGAAGAAGATTTGCTGAAAGTAAACTCTAAACTAGACACCGTTAAGTCCGACCTTGATAAAACTAAGGGAGACAACGAAAAGCTGAAAAAGGAAGTTAAGGATATCAAGGAATCGACTCTGCAGTATCGCCGCGATCGTATTGCTTCAGTTCAACCCACCGCTCACCTCGGTAGAGCAGTGCCATCCATTCAGCTACCGATAGGCCAAATAAATGCTTTGGTGTGCCTTGGACAGCTCTGCCAAGATCTCCAATGCATGATGTACAAGGCAGTTTTACCAGAGCATTTTACCCCAATCAGAAGTTACAAAGTGAAGGCGATTGTAAAAGACATTCGCAAGCTACCTAAGACGAGCGAGGACAAAGAGGCGGCAGTACAAAGGTGGGAGGAACTAAAGTGCAAGCTCAATTGGAAAGAGGACTACGAAGAGGCATTGAAATCCCTTCAAGATAGCAGAAATCAAGAAGCACATCCAAAGTTAAATGACCAGTTGCTGAGATACTGTGCTGAGGAAATGGAAAAGAAAGGTATCTTGAAAGGATGGCTTTCACTTCAGTGTATTTATGAGCTCATTCAAATGTGGAAACAATTAGAATGTTCGCAGTTGTAGAGCACATGATAAACATGATGTGAACTCTGTCAGATTTACAAGTGAATTTTTGAACACTTTTTCCAAGGAAGCTTTACTTCATAGTCAGATGTATTAAGAAACGAAGGGAGCATTTTTAATGACAGCAATTCACTAAACAGACAAACCGGACGATCGATATAGAACCCAGAGGCCGACGCGCGCTGGTGGAGACTCTAGCCGTCACATTACCAAATTCTGGAGGATAAGCAAGTTAGAGCTAAACGAAATTTTTAGCCGAGCTTGAAACCAGAAACTAACATTGTTAGTCCAAGTGAAGAGGACTGAGCCAGCCATCGAACTTTTCTATAACCCGAGTAGGTTTTATATCGACCAAGTCCAGCACAGCGAACCCGGCTTTCAGCCGCAAACAGCCACACTGAACGTAACGCTCTTGCATGATTATAAGCGGCACTCGCAATCGCTTTTTTCCTGGCCTGTTTGCACTATATATATACGCCTACAAAAATGCTCCATATATACAAGTATGAAAAGAACAGTTACAAACCGTCTTTGACCCACTTTTACTCAGGTGAACGATGTTAGGCACCAGTCCGCCCTTAGATTGTTACTAAGCGTCGTTAGTATGTTTAATTTATCATCTTCAACCGGATTACGAAAAACAGTCTCGACATTGCAGGTTTACCAAGTTTTCTACCTTTTTCTTTTCTAAAAATAATACTGAATTGTCATGATACAATGATCAGAAATGACTGAATGTACGTATCCAGCTTTTATTCGCGTATTTTATAGCTAAGTCGAGAAACTGGTTGTTTATTTAGTGAAGCGTTCCAAACAATGAATAATTGCGTGGCTTTCATTTCTTGGAAATGGAACGAACATAGCATGACCTTTAACCATGAAATGACTGAGGAGCGGCAATTTCTCGACATTCCCTAAACCGTAGACGAAACGAAATTACCATGAAACAAAGCAAAGGACCAGTAAAAAGAACCGAAAAGTAAGGAAACTAGTATAGATAAATAGTAATAAATATGTGATCATTGATAACTGCCAGGAAATAATTGCGTGACCATAATTTCAGAATAGGTACACAGAGCGGATTATATATATAGGAAAATTAGGAAGATTATTCCATAATCAAAACGAACTACATTGTATACGTATTAAAAGCATTACTAAGCAAAATTGCTATATGACAGGAAACTGAAACTTTCCAAAGCTAAAAGTTCGGGAAATACCCGATCACCGCTTTCATTTTCGTTTTAGTTTCTCTTGGCTGTATTTTAACATGTTAACTGACCATGTTAAACCTCTTCACGGTATCTCAAGTCCACTTTGACTTTTAGTTCTTACAACTCACATTCAAGCTAACAGACACGCATGGTTATGTATTTGTCAGTAAGTAAAGAAAGCACAAAAGTCTCGATCTACGATCTAAATTAAACTAAACATAACATTTTGCAAGAACTACATTTTCTATAGAAAGACCATGATGTCAGGCCGTTTATGTCGGGACCGCCAAAACCCTTATTTTGCCGAATAAACTTTCTAGATCTCTTAATTTGTGAAAGGAACGTGATTAAAGAAAAACAAAGGAAAGAAGGCTCTTTTCAGTTGTGTTAATGTTTCTTTTAAACATTTAGTCAGCTTCTAGAGACAGGAGGGACAAACATGATGTGCTGTGAAATACAGAATCTGATCAACTGCCAACAAAATATTTACCGGAAAATGACCACCCCAATCTGACAAGGGTACATGGTCTGCAGTTGTTAATTAAACGCCGCGATCAAATTTCAGCTAGCCTGCGTAACGGCTAATTTCAGCAAACGTATAAGAAAAGTTAAACTTGACTGACAGGTCTCAACTTTAATCAGCAAAATTCTTCAGCAACCATCTTTAGTTTTGAGATGCTAAATATTTCAGAAATAGAATTTACTGGCAAAACATTTGACATCGGAACTGTGTCAGGCCCGGGGGAGCTCCCTCTCTGCATGGCATTAGAATGGTAGGTAAAACTTTATTTATACACGCTTACCCCGGCCCGTCAGTAATGCTACACTATGCCTAACTATAATGTATATAAATCTATATGCAATAAGCTAGTCAAGATAAGTAAAAACTAAAAATTATTAAATGCATACAAGCAATAGCAGCTTGTGAAAATATATAACGGTAAATACAAATAAATCAATTTAAGTCGCTGTTTCCTCGGTACGTAACACATTTAAACAGGATAAACAGGATGATTTGACAAACGATGCAACGGTTTCCTGGCTGGCTACAGCTTTTTTTAAATAACAAATTAGAACCCGCTTTCGTCAGTTATGTTGGCGATGCGGTTAAAAGCACGCAGACATGAAAACACCATGCTCAGCCATGCTCAGCTGTATAAGAAAATCCTGAAAATGAACTATATTTATTCCTGTTCATTGTTGTTGTGCCGTCAATGGGATTTGTTACATTTGTAGCCAAAAGCTACTCAAGGGAAAACCAGGAAATTTATTTGCCATGACGCAGATCAGTCAGTAAATAATCAAAATCAAGCTAACTTTCAAAACAATATTGCTTCTGTACCATTCGTTCGTAAAATAATGATATGTTTCTTATTTACATCAATAGTTTGCCAAACTGTCTCAAGTCGTGTAAAGTTTCCATGTACGCCGACGACACTGTTATATATTACTCCTCGTCATCTCCCAAGGATATCGAAATGAAGCTAAATAGTGATTTAGCCAATGTTGCAAATTGGTTTAATAACAATCTTTTGACTCTGAACATCAAAAAGTCGAACTTTATGTTCATTGGAAGTACTCACAGTTAAAGTCTTGTGGTAGTGCCTCGCTTATTATAGATAGTGTCACACTTGATCGGACCAATGCAATCAAATATTTAGGAGTCACTATTAATCAAACCGTGACTTGGTTCGATCATGTTGACACTATTATATCAAAGTGGGCTTTTAAGACGTATTACACATTTACTACCCCGGCGAGCCCGTTTAACTCTATATAATGCCCTGATATTGATAATTTTAGATTACGCTGATATCGTATGGGGGGATAAAGGCAATGTTACCATCATGAATAGTCGACAAATAATCCAGAACAAGGCTGCTAAAGTGATTTTAGACGCCTCCCGGCGTTTCTCGTCCTCAACAGAAGCCCTCCAGACTTTGGGCTGGAAAACGCTTAGTCGATGGCGGCGAGCACACAGATGTACACTAGTTTACAAACTTATGAACAGTCAAATTGACTCCCCGCCCTCCTACCCTTCGGGGATTTCGTTCGCGTCCAACCGCGCTCGGCCAAAACATCGTTTTTCGAGTTTTTCGTGACTAGAGACCAAGAAAAATAAAGGGACTGTTCGCAGTCTATATGGCGAGTGGACGAGTGGAATTCCCTCCCATCCGAAATACGAGATTCGAACCCATTAGCCAATTTTAAAGCGCATTTTACATTCTAACTTTTTAGATTTCTTATTGTTGTGGGTGGAAAAAATGTTTGGTTCAAAATTTTCAAACCAGTTCAAAATTTCAAAACTTTTTTTTTTTTTTACAAGATTCTAAAAAGGGATTTTTCAATTTTTTGGGATTCATAAAAAAAAATTCGATTCAAAGCATAGTAAAATCAGTTCACCGGCAAGCACCATTGTCCCTAACATTGGTAAAAACTTGTGGATCTTACGGATTTTCGCAATTGTCTGTATAATTACGTGACCAAAACATGAGTGAACTGTACACCTGACTACACGATTATTTACCTGCACGAGACTTCTTTTTCATATTTAAGTCTTAAGTACGATAAAGTCAAAGAGTTGCCAAAAGCCTTATTGGAATTGGGGCAACTGCAGAATACCCTACCCAAGCACTGTATGTACTTCAATAGTCCTGTGAACTAATACAAACCCTATACACCTACATTTAAAAACACCCTAACCGTCAACAAAGGATGCTCACTAATTTAGGGTTTTTATATTAGAGCTATATATAGTCACTAAATTTAGATCACTGAACAACAAAGAAAAATAATGCTTCTTCGATGGTCCTGTGAACTAATACAAACCCTACCCCTACATTTAAAAACACCCTAACCGTCAACAACGGGTGATCACTAATTTAGGGTTTTTAGAGCTATAGTCACTAA